>JAWZYU010000026.1:6773540-7373540 GCA_038380435.1 Ryuthela nishihirai
TGACTCCTTCAGCTGTCCAGTGGGTCTCCCTCCAACTTTTCTCCGCAAAATTCCCCGCCCTGCCCACGGCCAGTAGGGGACACCGATGGGCTTGGAAAGGCCGCCGTCCGTCGGATGGGACGTTAAGCCGTGGCCCAGTGTGCGGGAGAGCCATACCCTGTGCACGTTAAAGAACACGCTGGATGGCCTTGACGGGAGGCTACCATGTGTCTCCCAACGGCTGTTCCAGTGGATCCCCTCCCCTAACCTTCTCTGAGCCTTCGGGGTCCATATGACCTGGCCATTCAGCTCATGGTGTGCAAAAAAGTGCCGCTCAGAGGTAAAACAACCCAACCCTCCAACTTTCTCGACCCTTGGTTTTTTTCCTTGTGACCTGGCCATTTAGCCATTGTGTACAAAAAATTGTCGCTCAGGTGAAAAAGAACCCAACACAACATTAGAATTTCGCAGCATTACAACAATATATAGATATCAGTGTTTGCAAATCATAGAAGAACTCAGAAAATTTATCTGTAACTTATATAATAAGAAGCTAGACCTTATCGGTGACTGGGCACATATCGTCAGATAATCAGGGACTTCCCCACACTCAATATTTTTAGGGTCTCGCTGTCTGTTTCCGATCCACAAAATCTCCCCGTTTGGCACCCTCGATTTTTTTTTTGTGTGGGGATTCCTATAAGATGTGTGGAATCTCTCCCATCATCGGTTGCGTTGGAATAACTGAATCAAACGGTCGCAGCTGCTTTGCGACGGCCGATAGCAAGAGAGTGTGGAAGGAGAACTTCATTATTGGCTTGGTAGCTATGCGTCGCGTCACACATGGGGTCCGCAATGGGAAATATCTAAGTGGACATAGAATGCTTTAAGTTCTATTTTTTATGCTTTGCTCCATTCATCTCTCAAGTGAAAGTTGAAACTGACACCGATGATGGGCTTGAAAACAGCACCGTCCTCTCGGGTTGGGTTGTTTTATCTCTGAGCGGTACTTTTTTGCACACCATCAGCTAAATGGCCAGGTCACAAGGACCACGAAGGCTCAGAGAAGGTTGGGGGAGGGGACCCACTGGAACAGCTGTTGGGAGACAGATGGTAGCCTCCCGTCAAGGCCATCCAGCGTGTTCTTTAACGTTGGGTTGTTTTACCCCTGAGAGACACTTTTTTGCACACCATGGGCTAAATGGTCAGGTCACATGGACCCCGAAGCTCAGAGAAGGTTGGGATAGGGGATCCACTGGAACAGCTGTTGGGAGACAGATGGTAGCCTCCCGTCAAGGCCATCCAGCGTGTTCTTTAACGTGCACAGGGTATGACTCTCCCGCACACGGGGACACGGCTTAACGTCCCATCCGACGGACGGCGGCCTTTCCAAGCCCATCGGTGTCCCCTACTGACCGTGGGCAGGGCGGGGAATTTTGCGGAGATAAATCTCAACGCTGACCCAGCTGGGACTCGAACCTGAGAACTTCAGATTACGAGCCTGGCGAGCTACCGACTGAGCCATCCCCGCCCCCATTTTCGGAAGAAGAAAAAGCAAATCGATGTCAGGTCACAAGGACCCCGACGGTTCAGAGAAGGTTGTGGGAAGGTGACTCACTGGAGAAACAGATTAAAAGAACACTCAGGATGGCCTTGACGGGAGGCTACCATCTGTCTCCCAACAGCTCTTCCAGTGGGTCTCCTCTGAGCCTTCGAGGTCCTTGTGACCTGGCCATTTAGCCCATGGTTTTGCAAAAACGTGCCGCTCAGAGGTAAAACAAGAATGAATGGTTTAAGTTCATTTTTTACTTTAAGCAATGAATTAAAAAAGTAATTACAGCATTAATTAATCTCTTAAAACATTCGTTCGTTATTAATGATAAATTATTTGAATTTTATTGTTTACGTTGAGAAATAATTAATGTAAGCTGAGAAATTCACCGAAATATTTAAACAAAAACAAAGCCATTGTAACGAAACACGCACTACATTACGAATAATGAACAAATAATAGTTTTTCTTTCACACGAGTGTGTCGGGGTTTTTTTTTATGTACTACGATAACAGATTCTTGCAAAGACAAAAAAAAAATGGGGCGGGGTGGCTCAGTCAGTAGCGCGTCAGGCTCGTAATCTGCAGTTCCCAGGTTCGAGTCCCAGCTGGGTCAGCGTTGAGATTTATCTCCGCAAAACTCTCCGCCCTATCCATGGTCAGTAGGGGAACCGATGGTCTTGGAAAGGCCTACGTCCGTCGGGTGAGACGTTAAGCCGTGGTCCCGTGTGCAGAAGAGCCATACCCTCTGCACGTTAAGGAACACGCTGGATGGCCTTGACGGGAGACTACCATCTGTGTCCCAACAGCTGTTCCAGTGGGTCCCCTCCCACAAACCTTCTCTGAACCTTCGGGGTCCTTGTGACTTGGCCATTTAGCCCATGGTGTTCAAAAAAGTGCCACTCAGAGGTTTTTTGTCATGATAATAGATAATTTTTTTTCTCTTGCTGTTTATGAATATAGTCTTTTTTATAGTGTCTCTTTGTTAAGTTTAGATTTCCTAGCTTTATGTTTTCCGAGGTTCGTATCGCAGCTGGGCTAGCGTTGAGATTTATCTCCGCAATCTTCACTTTTTTGCACAACATGTGGCCAGGTCACAAGGACCCCGAAGGCTCAGAGAAGATTGGGGGAGGGGACCGACTGGAACAGCTGTTGGGAGACAGATGGTAGCCTCCCGTCAAGGCCATCAAGGCCATCAAGCGTGTTCTTTAACGTGCACAGGGTATGACTCTCCCGCACACGGGGCCACAGCTTAACGTCCCATCCGACGGACGGCGGCCTTTCCAAGCCCATCGGTGTCCCCTACTGACCGCGGGCAGGGCGGGGAATTTTGCAGAGATAAATCTCAACGCTGACCCAGCTGGGACTCGAACCTGGGAACTACAGATTACGAGCCTGGCGCGCTACCAACTGAACCACCCCTGCCCCGCTCAGAGGTAAATCAACCCAAAAAGGTCTCCTTCCCCCACATTTTCTGAGCTCCTGGGGTCCTTGTGACCTGCCTATTTAGCCCATTGCGTGCAAAAAAAAAACCGCTCAGAGGTAAAACAACCCAATCCATTAAAGTTAAAAGAAAACGCAGTTTCTTCTGAACTTCAGTTAAACAACGTCAGAAGCAAAAAAAAATAATCCTTTATTCCCTTAACGCGATATTTGCCTTGTGCGCATTATGCATGGATGCGGACGCTCATCTCTTCACAGGAAAATCTTTTCCTGTAACGAAACACACGCCGAAAATTCCTAAACGAATGCAAATGCTTCCAAAGTCAACACTTTTGGTTGCTATCACACAACAACGCACTTAGGTGGCTTCCCTGCAATGCTCAGAACACAGTTAAGACGAGACGACCATTATCGAAAACGTCATCAGAAAGTGGCTCTCACTCAGGACAGCGAGTCCTTCACTCTCTCGCTCCACGGAGAAACTCGTGTCGCTGTTCCGCCGCGTCCTAACGGCATGATCGCCGCGGCAATAAGTGTCGGAACACGACTCGTCCGATGCATCCCCGCAGATGCCGAGTATAATTAGAATGTCACAGGAAGTGACATCACAGCTGTTACGTCATTAATATTACACTAGTAGCAGCTGGTCTGCCGCGAGGGTCAGACGTCGTTACGTGAGATGGCGGCGGATTCTTCGCCAACTCCTCGAGATCTATTCTTAACGTCTGAATTAATGCTTTTGGTTCGCTAAATGTGTTTTCTTGGATAGGAAATTCAAATCGAGGCTTTTAGGAAGACTGGAGGCAAATGGATCTGCGAAACAGAACTCTGGGATAGGAATCAGTAGTTTAGAGCCAATTTCGAGGATGGGAAATTAAAAAAAAACTTTTTGTAGAAGTGTGTGACTCTTAATTAATTAAAGATCTGAATTAAATTTACTTCAGATTTTCCCTCTTAACAATATGGGTTGGGTTGTTTTACCTCTGAGAGGCACTTTTTTGCACACCATGGGCTAAATGGCCAGGTCACATGGACCCCGAAGGCTCAGAGTTGGGTTGTTTTACCTCTGAGCGGCACTTTTTTGCACACCATGGGTAAATGGCCAGGCCACAAGGACCCCGAAGGCTCAGAGAAGGTTGGGGGAGGGGACCCACTGGATGGTAGCCTCCCGTCAAGGCCAACCAGTGTGTTCTTTAACGTGCACAGGGTATGGCTCTCCCGCACACGGGCCACGGCTTAACGTCCCATCCGACGGACGGCGGCCTTTTCAAGCCCATCGGTGTCCCCTACTGACCGTGGGCAGGGCGGGGAGTTATGCGGAAATAAATCTCAACGCTGACCCAGCTGGGACTCGAATCTGGGAACTGCAGATTACGAGCCTGGCGCGCTACCCACTTAGCCACCCCCGCCCCTGCCCCAAGGACCCATTGGAATAGCTGTTGGGAGACAGATGATAGCCTCCCGTCAAGGCCATTCAGCGTATTCTTTAACGTGCACAGGGTATGGCTCTCTCGCACAGGGACCACGGCTTAAAGCCCCATCCGAAAGGACGGCGGTCTTTCCAAACCCATCGGTATCCCCTACTGACCGTGGGCAGGCCGGGAAATTTTGCGGAGATAAATCTGAACGCTGACCCAGCTGGGACTCGAACCTGGGAACTACAGATTACCAGCCTTAACAATATGCGTCCAGTATTTAAGTCGTCCCAATAACCGAGTGGTATAGATAGTTTGGCGATTGATCAAAGAGACAGGGTTCGAGTCCTGGATAGATTCTTCTTTCACTGTGGTGGTCTTTCTGCTGAAGTTTCGTGCTCTTGATGGATTCCTTTATAGCCTCATAATGCCGAACTCTATGGCAAGGTGATGCTTAATGGGTTATTTTTTTTTATTCAAAGAATTTCGGGTTGGTTGGTTATTTTACTTCGGCACTTTTTTGCATACAATGGGCACTTTTTTGAGTGAGCGGCACTTTTTTTGCACACAATGGGCTAAATGGGCAGGTTACAAGGATCTCGAAGGCTCAGAGAAGAGTCTTGAAAGTTGGTAGCTGTTGGGATACAGATGGTAACCTCTCGTCAAGGCCATCCAGCATGTTCGTTAATGTGCACAGGGTATGACCCTCCAGCACACGGGGTCATGGCTTAACGTACCATCCGACGGACGGCGGTTTTTCCAAGCCTATCGGTGTCCTCTATTGACCCTGAGCAGGGAGTTTTGCGGAGGTAAACTCAACGCTGACTCAGCTGGAACTCGAATCTGGGAACTGCAGATTATAAACCTGGCGCGCTACCGCCTGAACAACCCCCGAGTTTCGGGAGTTATATTCAAAAGTAAGTTTGTTAGTCCTAGTTTCTGAGTGGTTAGTTGCTTGATTTGGAGGGTAAGGGGGGGGGGGTTTGATTTGAATCCCGTATCTTTATTGTCTTTCTGCTGAGCTCTTGTCTTTCTCCAAATCTTTTCTCTGACATACTGATAATATCGTGTCATTCTTTTGTGGACATTGAAAGTCTCCTCTCAGATCTTTGGACACTGAGAGCCTTTCTAAAACCTATGAAGACACTAAGAGCCTTTCTTAGTGGATAGCGAAAGACTTCTATCAGAGGGGCGGGGGTGGCTCAGTCGGTAGCGCGCCAGGCTCGTAATCTGTAGTTCCTAGGTTCGAGTCCCAGCTGGGTCAGCGTTCGGATTTATCTCCGCAAAATTCCCTGCCCACGGTCAGTAGGGGACACCGATGGGTTTGGAAAGGCCACCGTCCGTCGGATGGGACGTTAAGCCGTGGCCCCGTGTGCGGGAGAGCCATACCCTGTGCACGTTAAAGAACATGCTGGATGGCCTTGACGGGAGGCTACCATCTGTCTCCCAAAATTCCCCGCCCTTCCCGCGGTCAGTAGGGGACACCGATGGGCTTGGAAAGGCCACCGTCCGTCGGATGGGACGTTAAGCCGTGGCCCCGTGTGCGGGAGAGCCATACCCTGTGCACGTTAAAGAACACACTGGATGGCCTTGACGGGAGGCTACCATCTGTCTCCCAACAGCTGTTCCAGTGGGTCCCCTCCCCAACCTTCTCTGAGCCTTCGGGGTCCATGTGACCTGGCCATTTAGCCCATGGTGTGCAAAAAAAGTGCCGCTCAGAGGTAAAACAACCCAACCCAACTTCTATCAGACCTGTGTGAATACTGGTAGCCTCTTGTCACACTTCTATAGACATCGGGAGCCATCTGCACGATTACCGTGGATAGTATCTATATATATATATGGATAGAACGTTAAGGATATAAATAAGAATTATTAATATTATAAAAATATAAATTATAATAAATTATAATAAATTATAATAAATTATTATTATAATAGATTAAAGATATAAACTATAAGTATCCACTGTGGTCTGACTCCGTCAGACCACAGTGGATACTTATAGCTTTTTTAAGACCTCTTTGAATTTTAAAATCCTGAAACTTTTCTACCAGACCTCTGTGGATATCGAGAGCCTCCTACCAGACCTCTGTGAAAACCGAAAGCCTCCTTCTAGACCTCTGTGGAAACCAAGAACTTCTAGACCTCTGTGGATACTGAGAGCCTTCTGTCAGACATTTATAGAATCCAAGAGCATCCTTCTAAACCTCTGTGGAAACCAAGAGCCTCATTCTAAACTCCGTGAATACCGAGAGCCTTCTGTCAGACTTCAGTAAATACTGAGAACCCGGAAACTTTGTCGTACCTCTGTGGTTCTTGTAGACACCAAGAACCTTCCGTCAGACCTCCATGTATACTGATAACGTTCTACCAGACCTCTGTATATACTGAGACTTTTCTTCCAGATCTTTGTGGACACAGAGCCTCCTATCAGACCTCCTTGGATACTGAGAGCCTCTTGTCAGTCTAGATGGATTCTTACAGGCTGTTGTCAGTCTCTGTAGCAAGTGTGCTGTCTGAGGAATGATAATGCATTTTTTACTTTCATGTTTTTATTGGAGCAACGGATTTAGGTCGGAATCCCGAATAAGTGATGAATTATTGATGAAATAATAGGAAATCATATTTTGCAGTTTTTGGTCATATATTTAATAAATATAGAGGAAACATTGCCATTAGCCGGGTGGGATCCGAACCCACGACTCCTGATAAAATGACTGAGCTACCGGCCGCCGAACAGTATTCCTCTATTAGTGGCTTTATGCATTATACCATAGAGTTTGGGGGCGGAGGTGGCTCAATCGGTAGCGCCCCAGGCTCGTAATCTGTAGTTCCCAGGTTCGAGTCCCAGCTGGGTCAGCGTTGAGATTTATCTCCGCAAAATTCCCCGCCTTGCCCACGGTCAGTAGGGGACACCGGTGGGCTTGGAAAGGCCTCCGTCCGTCGGATGGGACGTTAAGCCGTGGCCCCGTCTGCGGGAGAGCCATACACTGTGCACGTTAAAGAACACGCAGGATGGCCTTGACGGGAGGCTACCATCTCTCCCAACAGCTGTTCCAGTGGATCCCTTCCCCCAACCTTCTCTGAGCCTTCGGGGTCCATGTGACCTGACAATTTAGGCCATTGTGTGCAAAAAAGTGCCGCTCAGAGGTAAAACAACCCACCAAATTCCATACAAAATACATACATATTATGATGCATATCAGATAAAAAAAAATCTGAGATGAGAATAATTTGCATATTGACAGGCACAACGATAAATTTGCCCTTACTGTCCTGTACAGTAACTAGTTATATTTTTTTAATAATCAAAAATAAAAATGAAATAAAGAAACGAAATAGCTTAAAGGTGGTAACCCTTTTTTACATAGTCAAACTTATACGGAATTAGACAATAACTTTTTATAATTGTTCATTGTCCTTGAACTGCATTGGGTTGTTTTACCTCTGAGCAGCACTTTTTGCACACCATGGGCTAAATGGCCAGGTCACATGGACCCCGAAGGCTGAGAGAAGGTTGGGGGGAGGGGACCCACTGGAACAGCTGTTAGGAGACAGATGACAGCCTCCCGTCAAGGCCATCCAGCGTGTTCTTTAACATTGGGTTGTTTTACCTCTGAGTGGCACTTTTTTGCACACCATGGGCTAAATGGCCAGGTCACATAGACCCCGAAGGCTCAGAGAAGGTTGGGGGGGAGGGGACCCACTGGAACAGCTGTTAGGAGACAGATGACAGCCTCCCGTCAAGGCCATCCAGCGTGTTCTTTAACGTGCACAGGGTATGGCTCTCCCGCACACGGGGCCACGGCTTAACGTCCCATCCGACGGACGGCGGTCTTTCCAAACCCATCGGTGTCCCTACTGACCATGGGCAGGGCGAGGAATTTTGCGGAGATAAATCTCAACGCTGACCCAGCTGGGACTCGAACCTGGGAACTACAGATTACGAGCCTGGCGCGCTACCGACTGAGCCACCCCCGCCCCCGAACTGCATTGAAAAAAAAATTTTTTTTTCTTAAATATCTTTCATGAACAGTTCATTCCTAATATTATAAGGTAATAAGTTAAAAAAAATTACGAAAATTAAATAACATTTTCATTCGGCATTGAATAACATCACTGTGATGAATCCTGTTAGCTTATGTGGCATCATAATCATTTGATATCCTAATATCAATTTATAAATAAATTCCGAGACTGCCATTTGACTTTGCAGTAGCTCTTTCTTTTACTTTAGATGCTGGAATAATAAATATGGCTCTCTCTCTCTCTCTGTCTGCTGCAGACCCGGAGTCAGGATAATTCGTTAGGACACATTACCTCACAGCCTGCTGCCACTTATAATAAAGGGTGATGAGAGAATAATGAAAGGTTCCTTTGAGAACTTTGAGTTAATTTTATTGGCTCTGTTGCAAGCCGCTCTTATACTAAGTAGATTTTCGATCCGGGATCTAAGCGAGAAAGATGAGAATTTCTTTGCTAATGGCAAATCATTCCCACGCCATTTGAACCACGAAACAGCCTCACATTAATAAAATAAACGAGGATAATTACAGGCGTTGGAAGCCAAATGTAAGGCTAGAGGGGAACGAGGAAAAAGTTATGTGGTGTTCAGTGCGCAAGACGATGTGGTAAGAGGTTCTCCCATCCGAATTTTATCTTTAATTTTGAATTTTCGTCGTCCACAGGATGAAAAAGAGGAAAAGGATGGTTGGTTTTAATGGTTTTAGTTAATGGGATAATATTTCAAAAATATCTGTGTTTATTTTCAGTTTCATTTGGGTTTTAATGATATTGAAGTGGACTATGCACGTACAACAATGAAAGCGTGACTGCTTACTGCTACATACACGACATACAGCACTTAGTGTGGATTAGGTCATGAATGGATTGGAACACAATTGATTTCAAAGGCACGAGATACAGCGAATAGTGTGGATTACGTCATGAATGGATTGGAACACGATTGATTTCAATGGCACGAGATGCAGCTCATACATAGTATGGGTTCCATCTCGTGCCATTGAAAACACGAAGGGATTGGAACAGATTGATGAATTGGAACAGGGAATTGGAAGGATTGGAACAGATTGATGAAGGGATTGGAACAGATTGATTTCAAAAGCACGAGATACAGCGCATAATGTGGATTACGTCATGAATAAATTGGGAGACGATTGATTTCAAAGGCACGAGATACAGCGCATAGTGTGGATTACGTCATGAATGGACTGGAACACGATTGATTTCAAAGGCACGAGATACAGCGCATAATGTGGATTACGTCATGAATGGATTGGAACACGATTGATTTCAATGGCACGAGATGCAGCTCATATATAGTATGGGTTGCATCTCGTGCCATTGAAAACACGAAGGGATTGGAAAAGATTGATGAATTGGAACAGGGAATTGGAAGGATTGGAACAGATTGATGAAGGGATTGGAACAGATTGATTTTAAAAGCACGAGATACAGCGCATAATGTGGATTACGTCATGAATGGATTGGGAGACGATTGATTTCAAAGGCACGAGATACAGCGCATAGTATGGATTACGTCATGAATGGATTGGAACACGATTGATTTCAATGGCACGAGATGCAGCTCATACATAGTATGGGTTTCGTCATGAAGGGATTGGAACAGATTGATTTCAAAGGCAGGAGATACAGCGCATAGTGTGGATTACGTCATGAATGGATTGGAAAACGATTGATTTCAATGGCACGAGATGCAGCTCATACATAGTATAGGTTTCGTTATGAAGGGATTGGAACAGATTGATTTCAAAGGCACGAGATACAGCGCATAATGTGGATTACGTCATGAATGGATTGGGAGACGATTGATTTCAAAGGCACGAGATACAGCGCATAGTGTGGATTACGTCATGAATGGATTGGAACACGATTGATTTCAATGGCACGAGATGCAGCTCATACATAGTATGGGTTTCGTCATGAAGTGATTGGAACAGATTGATTTCAAAGGCACGAGATACAGCGCATAATGTGGATTACGTCATGAATGGATTGGGAGACGATTGATTTCAAAGGCACGATATACAGCTCATACATAGTGTGGGTTTCGTTATGAAGGGATTGGAACAGATTGATTTCAAAGGCACGAGATACAGCGCATAGTGTGGATTACGTCATGAATTGATTGAAACACGATTTATTTCAAAGGCACGAGATGCAGCTCATACATAGTGTGGGTTTCGTTATGAAGGGATTGGAACAGATTGATTTCAAAGGCACGAGATACAGCGCATAGTGTGGATTACGTCATGAATTGATTGAAACACGATTTATTTCAAAGGCACGAGATGCAGCTCATACATAGTGTGGGTTTCGTTATGAAGGGATTGGAACAGATTGATTTCAAAGGCACGAGATACAGCGCATAGTGTGGATTACGTCATGAATTGATTGAAACACGATATATTTCAAAGGCACGAGATGCAGCTCATACATAGTGTGGGTTTCGTTATGAAGGGATTGGAACAGATTGATTTCAAAGGCACGAGATACAGCGCATAGTGTGGATTACGTCATGAATTGATTGAAACACGATTTATTTCAAAGGCACGAGATGCAGCTCATACATAGTGTGGGTTTCGTTATGAAGGGATTGGAACAGATTGATTTCAAAGGCACGAGATACAGCGCATAGTGTGGATTACGTCATGAATTGATTGAAACACGATTTATTTCAAAGGCACGAGATGCAGCTCATACATAGTGTGGGTTTCGTTATGAAGGGATTGGAACAGATTGATTTCAAAGGCACGAGATACAGCGCATAGTGTGGATTACGTCATGAATTGATTGAAACACGATTTATTTCAAAGGCACGAGATGCAGCTCATACATAGTGTGGGTTTCGTTATGAAGGGATTGGAACAGATTGATTTCAAAGGCACGAGATACAGCGCATAGTGTGGATTACGTCATGAATTGATTGAAACACGATTTATTTCAAAGGCACGAGATGCAGCTCATACATAGTGTGGGTTTCGTTATGAAGGGATTGGAACAGATTGATTTCAAAGGCACGAGATACAGCGCATAGTGTGGATTACGTCATGAATTGATTGAAACACGATTTATTTCAAAGGCACGAGATGCAGCTCATACATAGTGTGGGTTTCGTTATGAAGGGATTGGAACAGATTGATTTCAAAGGCACGAGATACAGCGCATAGTGTGGATTACGTCATGAATTGATTGAAACACGATTTATTTCAAAGGCACGAGATGCAGCTCATACATAGTGTGGGTTTCGTTATGAAGGGATTGGAACAGATTGATTTCAAAGGCACGAGATACAGCGCATAGTGTGGATTACGTCATGAATTGATTGAAACACGATTGATTTTAAAGGCACGAGATACAGCGCACAGTGTGGATTTCGTCAAGAATGGGTTGGAACACGATTGCTTTTAAAGGCACGAGATACAGCGCATAGTGTCGATTTCGTCATAGATGGATTGGAACGCGATTGATTTCAAAGGATGATAAGAGAGTTGTAATATTGTGTAAAAAGAAGGATTTTCTTTGGTGTGTGTACGGACCTGAAATTGTCGATATATTGTGGTACAAGTAGTTTTGTTCGGTAGGAAAATATTAGTACATCTTTAATCAGTGTGGAGAGTGCAATTTCTTTCATATATAATGATGATAGTGATGTATAACCAATGGTAAAGTGATTGGTAAAATCTATATTTTTCATTTGTGATTCCCTTTTCGAATGTAATATTGGTTTATTAGTTAGTATTTAATGAACGGCAGAATCATTTATTATAGTTGATTAGCATATTGGTGTTTCAAATGACAATGCTTAAATTTGTACATTATTCATGTCAATTAATTGCCTCATTTATTAAATCAGTTAATTTACGATCTCTTTATTTATTACGAATTCGCGCATGGTTGTCAAATAATAAAATGCAACTAGATATCTGTAACAATAAGTATTTTGTTTTCATGAAGATTGGAATTATTTAAGAGTTTTCTTGTTTTGTGGAGGTGGAGGTGGCTCAGTCGATAGCGCGCCAGGCTCGTAATCTGTAGTTCACAAGTTCGAGTCTCAGCTGGGACAGCGTTGAGATTTATCTCCGCAAAATTCCCCGCCCTGCCCACTGTCAGTAGGGGACACCGATGGGCTTGGAAAGGCAGCCGTCCGTCGAGAGTTAAACCGTGGCCCCGTGTGCGGGAGAGCCATATACTGTGCACGTTAAAGAACACGTTGGATGGCCTTGACGGGAGGCTATCTCTGTCTCCTAACAGCTGTTCCAGTGGGTCCCCTCCCCCAACCTTCTCTGAGCCTTCGAAGTCCATGTGACCTGGCCATTTAGCCCATGGTGTGCAAAAAAAGTGCCTCTCAGAGGTAAAACAACCCAATCTAAATCTGGTTTTGTGGTTTATATTAATGTTCGGGAAACGTTATTAAAAGAAAAAAGAAAGAATTATTGCCAGATATTTTTTCTGAATTCTGTAATCAACCATAGTGTTCGGATATTGTTTTGAGCGACTATCATCATCATCAAGCAGCCATGGGCTGCAGAGGTCCAACAGACTGTGCAATTTAGTTCTCCAAGCAAGTCTGTCCTGAGCTACATCTGCTGCATCTGGCCACTGCACACCAATTCGAATAAGGTCCTGTTTGACATTTTCTACCCGCCTTTAGGCACACTGTTCATAACCCTATTCGCCAGTAGTGTAGTCCCATTATACGAATTCCCCTTTGCACAGTGCTTTCCCCCTATGACGTCATCGTCTTGACTTTGACCCCTATGTCGCAACTGTCCACGTTGCCTTCAACTCCAGTCCCCCTTTGCACAGTGCTTTCCCCCTATGACGTCACCGGCCCCAAGTGTGTGGCCACTTTGGACTTTGACCCCTATGTCACAACTGCCCTGGACATTGACCCCCATGTTGCAACTGCCCACGTTGCCTTCTCAGATTGAACTTTGACCCCCATGTTGCAACCGACTATATTTTAAGCCTTCCCCCTCTTCATAGACCCACCTATTTTTTAAGCCCCCCTTCTCGAATCGTCTCGATTTTTCTTGATTTCCTCTGGTTGACCTATATTTTAAGTCCTCTCTCTAAAAACCCTCTGTTGACCTATATTTTAAGCTCCCCTCTTTAAAGAGCCCTTGGTTGACCCATCGCAAATCAGTTTTTGCACATTTAATCAGTGTCATCCAACGTCCGTACTATTTTTAGTGCGTTTCCTGTATTTAAAAAAAAAATTGCTTCCGACACCGTGATTTCAACCCGCTACCGATAGCTGAAGCGTTATCGCACTCAACTATGCCTTGTTACTTCATGATGTGGCTTAGATGTGTCTCAAACGGGGTACAACCCATCGTTATAAATCACGTATCTCTTTATTACAGTTTAAGGAGTTATTTCAGATATTTTTATTAACGTAGGTTTTTATTATCCTACGTTTTTTCCAACCTTCGTGTTTATTTCGTTATAACTAGCTTTTTTCTGCCTAACCTTCGTTTATTTTTATAACCTACGTATTTCTTTTAATTCACTCCGTTACTGTTGGTTGTCGCATTTTTAGTAGAAGAAGGACTATCCCGCAGTGACTGTTTTAATAGAATGTTCCACAGAAAATACCATTGGGTAAAAATTTCATAAAAGGAAAAAAAAAATCTGATTTAAGAACTTATTCGTCATTATGTAAAAAGGGTAATATGGTGACCTGTATGGATGACCTAAAGGTCCCGCTTTAGAACAAGTGTTCAGCACAGGACCACATTTTATTATATATCCTTTCTTAAAAACCCTACATTAATTAAAACTCTTATCAAAAGTTCCGCCCCCCTCATTAACAGTTCCACCCCCCTTTCAAGGACTATCCCGCAGTAACTGTTTTAAAAGACTGTCCCGCTGAAAATACCAATGGGTAAAAAAATTTTAATGAAAGGAAAAAAAAAATTTGAATTAAAAACTTATTCTTCATTATCTGTGATATGGTCTGGTGACCTGTATGGATGACATAAAAGTCCCGCTTTAGAACAAGTGTTCAGTACCGGACCATGTTTTATTGATGGATGGTTAAGTCCTGCGAAATTAAAATTTTTTTAGCTTCTTCCTTCATCTGAAATTTTTCCAAGTCCACTAAACGTTTTTTGAATGGCAACGAGGGTGTTGCAATTCTTTTACCCATATTTTGCGAGTTCGACCTTTCATCAACTCGTGTGATCTGCATTTCGCAACAAGCAGGCTATGTACGATAGAACTGCTGCTATCTGCACCGCAATATTTGCATCTGCTACTGATAAACGATTTCATTCATTAAAAATAGAAACTTGGTAAATAATTCCACAGCATTCATTAAAAACACAAACTGATTTCGTGCTAAAACATAGTCTTCCAGAACTGATGAGAAGAAACACGCGACATTATAATAATGTATATAGTTGTTAAGGCATTCAATTTATTACAGGCTCATTCACAGTTAATACAGGATTTATATATGTGGAAAGTAGTCCCAGTGGTAATGGAAAAAGAGTTAATTCCTAGTTCATTGGTAGCAAAATATCCCGTGCTTTTCCCGGTTGGTGCAGAAGAAGCTTCTAATAGCATGCTCAGGGTAGGAGATCATTTGACAGTCGAAGTAAACACAAGACGGCCATGCGTAAAGCAGAGAAAAAAAACTAACAAGAATTGTGTGTACTAAATGTAACTCTTTGAAAAAATTTTGTTTAGCACTGTTTCATCAATATTCATGTTACTGCATTCATTCCAAAAAATTATTCAGCGAAACATTAATATATACATCAACTCTTGATTTTTCTTGGCTGATCAACTGGTTTTCCGTGGTACAAAATAATAATAGACCGTAGATATGTAACGTTTTGAGGGCACTGAAGACGTAAAATGAAAACATTCATTCTCTTTGGAAACGAACATCCCATATTCCACCGATATGTTATTTTTCTCAGTCTGCTAATCTCCTACTTCTCGCCTTCCTAACCGCTACCAAAGGACTCATTGAACTATGCAGAATCACACCCTGCTTGTCACTTTGAATGAATTTGCATACCTTGGCGGGGGTGGCTCAGTCGGTAGCATGCCAGGCTCGTAATCTGTAGTTCCCAGGTTCGAGTCCCAGCTGGGTCAGCGTTGAGATTTATCTCCGCAAAATTCCTCGCCCTGCCAACGGTCAGTAGGGGACACCGATGGGCTTGGAAAGGTCTCCGTCCGTCGGATGAGACGTTAAGAGGTGGCCCCGTGTGCGGGAGAGCCATACCCTGTGCACGTTAAAGAACACGCTGGATGGCCTTGACGGGAGGCTATCATCTGTCTCCCAACAGCTGTTCCAGTGGGTCCCCTCCCCCAACCTCTTCTGAGCCTTCGGGGTCCATGTGACCTGGCCATTTAGCCCATGGTGTGCAAAAAGTGCCGCTCAGAGGTAAAACAACCCGCAACCCTTGCATACCTTGACCTTAGTTCTCGTACCTTTTACAGTTTTCCTTACGAATCTTTTGAAATAATGTCGCGTGTTTCTTCTCATCAGTTCTGGAAGACTAGTGAGCGAATAATTCTTGTTCTCCATTTGACTCTCCTCTCCTCCATTCTCTAAACTCTTCTCCCTTTTTTTTTGCATTTTTTCCACTTCCTTTCGAAGTTTTCCTCTTTCTTTGCTTTCCCGACGCTGCGCCATAATAGTATATTCTTATAGTAATTGAGTGATTCCATCTGTTTACATAAATTTTTAACATTAGTTTTTCAAGTAAGCTGAAATCTGGTAGATGTTTTAGCACGAAATCAGTTTGTGTTCTAAATTAATGCAACGGTGTTATTTACCTAGTTTCTATTTTTAATGAATGAAATCGTTTATCAGTAGCAGATGCAAATATTGCGGTGCAGATAGCAGCAGTTCTTTCGTACACAGCCCGCTTGTTGCGAAATGCACATCACGCGAGTTGATGAAAGGTCGAACTCGCAAGATATGGGTAAAAGAATTGCAACACCCTCGTTGCCATTCAAAAAAAAGTTTAGTGGACTTGGAAAAATTTCAGATGAGGGTAGAAGTTAAAAAATTTTTAATTTTGCAGGACTTAACCATCCGTCAATAAAACATGGTCCCGGTGCTGAACACTTGTTCTAAAGCGGGATCCATACAGATCACCAGACCATATTACCCCTCAATATTTTACATAATGACGAATAAGTTTTTAAATCGGATTTTTTTCCTTTTATTAAATTTTCACCCAACGGCATTTTCTGTGGGACAGTCTTTTAAAACAGTTACTGCGGGGTAGTCCTTCTTCTAGTCACGGAGTTAATTATAAGAAATACGTAGGTTATAAAAATAAACGAAGGTTAGGCAGAAAAAAGCTAGTTATAACGAAATAAACACGAAGGTTGGAAAAAACGTAGGATAATAAAAACCTACGTTAATAAAAATATCTGAAATAACTCCTTAAACTGTAATAAAGAGATACGTGATTTATAACGATGGGTTATACCCCGTTTGAGACACATCTAAGCCACATCATCAAGTAACAAGGCATAGTTAGGTGCAATAACGCTTCAGCTATCGGCAGCGGGTTCAAATCACGGCGTCGGAAGCAATTTTTTTTAAAATACAGGAGACGTACTAAAAATAATACGGACGTTGGATGACAATTAAAAATTGGATTTTACCATTGGATTTTCAGACAATTACCATTGGATTGGGAATTAAATATAAACGAGTTTTTTTTTTCTGTTTCATTAATTTCAGTTGACTATTTTTAAAGAATCCGCTTCATAGACTTCGTTGTTTTAGTCTGTAACTTTTCAGTGTTACGTATAACAATGCAAAATAGTCGGTAGATTTTTTTAACATGCTTTTGAAAATCTTACATCATGTATCTGAAATTCTTGTATCGTACTTCTGAAAATTACACTGCAATGTCTCTAATAATGCCTTAGCTTGCTTCTAAAAATCTTGCAGTGTGCCTTTAATATATTTTGTGGCTTACATATTAACTCGGAAGCGTTCTTCAGAAAAGATTATGCTGCATAATTTTCAAAAGATGTTACATAATAATGTTACATCTCTGAAACTCTTAAGCAAGCATATATAAATCTTGTTGTGTGCTCTCATGGAATTTTAAACTAAGTCTCTGACAATTTTGTAGCTTGTCTCTGAAAGTGTTATAGTATGCTTCTGAAATTATTATGCTACAAAATTTTCACAGGTGTATCTCTAAAAATTGTTAAATATCTTGTAGTTTGCTACTAAAAATGATCCAACATGTCTCTAAAAATGAAGCAACATGTCTCTAAAAATGAAGCAACATGTCTAAAAATGAAGCAACATGTCTCGAAACGAAGTAGCATGCCTCTGAAAAACGATGCAGCCCCTACCAAAATGATGTAACATGCTTCTTATAATGATGCTACATGCCTCTGAAAAGTGATGCCACACGCCTCTGAAAAACGATGCAGCCTCTACCAAAATGATGTAACATGCCTCTGAAAAGTGATGCTACATGCCTCTGAAAAGTGATGCTACATGCCTCTGAAAAGTGATGCTACACGCCTCTGAGAAGGGATGCTACACGCATCTGAGAAGCGATGTTACACGCCTCTGAGAAGAGATGCTACACGCCTCTGAGAAGAGATGTTACACGCCTCTGAGAAGAGATGCTACACGCCTCTGAGAAGAGATGCTACACGCCTCTGAGAAGAGATGCTACACGCCTCTGAGAAGAGATGCTACACGCCTCTGAGAAGAGATGCTACACACCTCTGAGAAGAGATGCTACACACCTCTGAGAAGATATTTTACACGCCTCTGAGAAGAGATGTTACACGTCTCTGAGAAGAGATGCTACACGCCTTTGAGGAGAGATGTTACACGCCTCTGAGAAGAGATGCTACACGCCTCTGAGAAGAGATGCTACACGCCTTTGAGGAGAGATGTTACACGCCTCTGAGAAGCGATGCCACACGCCTCTGAGAAGAGATGTTACACGCCTCTGAGAAGAGATGTTACACGCCTCTGAGAAGAGATGTTACACGCCTCTGAGAAGAGATGTTACACGCCTCTGAGAAGAGATGCTACACGCCTCTGAGAAGAGATGTTACACGCCTCTGAGAAGAGATGCTACACGCCTCTGAGAAGAGATGCTACACACCTCTGAGAAGAGATATTACACGCCTCTGAGAAGAGATGCTACACGCCTCTGAGAAGAGATGCTACACGCCTCTGAGAAGAGATGCTACACGCCTTTGAGGAGAGATGTTACACGCCTCTGAGGAGAGTGTTACACGCCTCTGAGAAGAGAACGCCTCTGAGAAGAGATGCTACACGCCTTTGAGGAGAGATGTTACACGCCTCTGAGAAGCGATGCTACACTCTCTGAGAAGAGATATTACATGTCTCTGAAAAGTAATGTTACACGCCTCTGAAAAATGGTGCAGGATATCTCCGAAAACGATGCATCAAGCCTCCGAAAATAATGCAACATTTCTGACTTCGGCAGTTTCCCATTTATCAAAGATCATTCTTATCGAAATGAGATTCAAGAGTCGAGTGAGCCTCACGAGTCCTCAAGTATTTCTCTCCGAGGCCTAAACATCTTTATACTCGAAATTATTTAAAGAAACGAAATTTCTCTGATGAGATCATCAGGCACCACCCTTAGGCATTCATTCTCCTTTACAGCATCTTCTCCCACTGGTAAACTGTGGCAGGCCAAAGTATGTTATCAACATATTCTCCGCTGCAGAACCCCCCTCAGCATCAAACACGTACAAAAAGCTGAAGCATCTGCTGAAGCGTGTAATAAGTGCCGAAGGCAGAGAATGGTTCTAGCTTCCTTAATGAGAGTTAATTAATTTCGGTGCAGTAGCTTCACTGACGCTGATACCTGTGTGCGCCCACCGTAGCAGAAGAAGGTGATAATACCTCCATTACCCAGACCCATTCACTCTCGGTACACCTTCCTTTAGGGGAGGTGTGGAATTGTCCCAGTCTAGCTGGCAGATTAACAAGTCGCCGTACTCCAGGTCATTTTCATTAACTAAATGTACTGGGTGTGTGAGAGAGTGCTTATTTTCTAAATATAGTTACGTGCATTGAAGAGAAGCCTAACATTTTAGTCATTAGGGGCTTTTTTTTTTCCTGCTTTTTTTTTTAAAGCATTTACGAGTTAATTCACTTGTGGAATATAGTTCGGGGTAGAAAAAATAAGGTGTTAATTTTTTTTTCCTTAGTTTGTTTAAACTTGTTATTTGTGTATTCTTATGTGATTTAATTCAGTTACTGAAAATTGTTTCTGTTTAGTTTCGCAAGGTATGTTATTAATTTTTTTGGGGGGAGGAGGGGCGGGGGGATCAGTCGGTAGCGCGCCAGGCTCGTAATCTGCAGTTCCCAGGTTCGAGCCCCAGCTGGGTCAGCGTTGAGATTTATCTCCGCAAAATTCCCCGCCCTGCCCACGGTCAGTAGGGGACACCGATGGGCTTGGAAAGGCCGCCGTCCGTCGGATGGGACGTTAAGCCGTGACCCCGTGTGCGGGAGAGCCATACCCTGTGCACGTTAAAGAACACGCTGGATGGCCTTGACGGGAGTCTACCATCTGCCTCCCAACAGCTGTTCCAGTGGGTCCCCTCCCCCAACCTTCTCTGAGCCTTCGGGGTCTATGTGACCTGGCCATTTAGCCCATGGTGTGCAAAAAAGTGCCGCTCAGAGGTAAAACAACAACCCAACCCTTGGGGGGAGGGGGATCGATGAAAATTTCAGATTTTAACATTCTTTAAATTTATCAAGTTTTTAATTTTTTTGTGAAATCATTGCAATTATTGTATTTTGTGGTTCTGAAGAAAAAAAATGGTAGTTTTAGTGAGTTAATGTTATTTCACTGTTAACAACTATCCGAAAAAGTACTGTTGCGCCAACAACAACAACAACAACGGCAGCAACAGAGAAGCAATAATAATAACAACACGGAGGCATTAACAACAACATAGAGGAATTAACAATACAGTAACAATAAGTGCCGAAATATCATCATCAACAACAAAAACAATACAGAGGCATTAACAAAAACAGGGAAACAACAACAGGGAGGCATTAACAAAAATAGGGAAACAACAACAGGGAGGTATTAACAAAACAGGGAAACAACAACAGGGAGGCATTAACAAAAATAGGGAAACAACAACAGGGAGGCATTAACAAAAACAGGGAAACAACAACAGGGAGGCATTAACAAAAATAGGGAAACAACAACAGGGAGGCATTAACAAAAACAGGGAAACAACAACAGGGAGGCATTAACAAAAATAGGGAAACAACAACAGGGAGGCATTAACAAAAACAGGGAAACAACAACAGGGAGGCATTAACAGAAACAGGGAAACAACAACAGGGAGGCATTAACAAAAACAGGGAAACAACAACAAGGAGGCATTAACAAAAATAGGGAAACAACAACAGAGGCATTAACAATGACACATAGACAGCAGCAACAACACAGAGGCATTAACAACAAAAGAGGTATTTAGAACACAGATGCATTAAGAACAATAAACAGAAGCATTAACAACAACAACGTAAGGTTTAAAGGATTTTTTTTTTGTTTTTAAGGCCGTAACAACAACTGAGCAGAGACAGTAGCAACAACAATGGCGGCAGCAGCAACAACAACGAAAGCAATAATCGAAGCTGCTTCAGCAGGTGGCGGGCCACAACAGCAAAACCAACAGCAGCACTTAAAAACAGAAGCCAATAACGCATGCGCAACAACAGTACAAAAAAGGCAGAAGCAACAAATAACGACGACAAATTACTCTGCCCTGCTTTTCTCAGATTAAGTTAAAGTGTTAATTGCAATGTCTGGTATTATTTACTCTCTTTATAAGCTATTTCCGTTCTCTATATGCCGTTTAGTATATCTTTCCATAACCCCGTCGCCAAAGCTGCATTTGTTGTGAAACGCCATTTTCCTTTTTAATACGTAATTCTAAATTATGAAAACGTCCTTGAAGCTTCAGTGGGTGGTCTTTGACTCAGCCTTTAAAAAAAAAAAGACAAAATTGAGATTAAAAAAAAAAAAGTGCTATTGAGTTTGTCAACAAGCTACACCAAAGCCGACTTGTCAGCTTTTCTCATAATCCATTCCTTTACTCTCACAAAAGACGAATTTTCCCTTTGTACTGCAATCCCCCCCCCCACCGCCAACCCCCCTCGCCCCCTCACATTTTACCAGCTTTCTACATTGTAGGGATTATTGATCGCTCTGCAGTCTCTTCGACGAGATCTCAGCGGCAAAATAAACATTTTTGTATTTTTCGATGTCTGCAAAGTCGATGTTTCGTAATGGAGACTGCCGCGCAGCGCTCAACGGCCTTTCCCAGTGTTTTAACTAGATTAGCCTTTTCTCTCCCTTCCGTTATCAAAATCGATTGTACACACTGCTGATTCGACTTGGGAAGCCTCTCTCTTGGGCGAGTTATGTTGTTTTAATACCCTTTCGTAACATTTCGAAAGAACAAAATACTTCGCATTATCGCATTTCTGTGTGCAATACCCAGCCAAGACGTGGACTCCAGGGACTAGGCTGATAGAAGGTTATGGAATGAAGACTTTACAGTCTCAAGCCTCGCACATAACGTAAAGTTCGAGAGTTAGAATCCTTAGTCTTATCAGCTTTTCGGTTTCTTTGTCTGTCCGCGCTTTAGTCTCGGTGAGAATCTATGTCCAAGAAAATGTGGTACCGTGGCACACTGGAAATTAATCATTGACTAGATATCCTTTTATAGGAGCTTAATACATTGTCCTACCTAGAGTCTTAGAGAATTTCTAGGGGCGGGGGTGGCTCAGTCGGTAGCGCGCCAGGCTCGTAATCTGTAGTTCCCAGGTTCGAGTCCCAGCTGGGTCAGCGTTGAGATTTATGGGGCGGGGGTGGCTCAGTCGATAGCGCGCCAGGCTCGTAATCTGTAGTTCCCAGGTTCGAGTCCCAGCTGGGTCAGCGTTGAGATTTATGGGGCGGGGGTGGCTCAGTCGGTAGCGAGCCAGGCTCGTAATCTGTAGTTCCCAGGTTCGAGTCCCAGCTGGGTCAGCGTTGAGATTTATGGGGCGGGGGTGGCTCAGTCGATAGCGCGCCAGGCTCGTAATCTGTAGTTCCCAGGTTCGAGTCCCAGCTGGGTCAGCGTTGAGATTTATCTCCGCAAAACTCCCCGCCCTGCCCACGGTCAGTAGGGGACACCGATGGGCTTGGAAAGGCCGCCGTCCGTCGGATGGGACGTCAAACCGTGGCCCCGTGTGCGGGAGAGCCATAACCTGTGCACGTTAAAGAACACGCTGGATGGCCTTGACGGGAAGCTACCATCTGTCTCCCAACAGCTGTTCCAGTGGGTCCCCTCCCCCAACCTTCTCTGAGCCTTCGGGGTCCATGTGACCTGGCCGTTTAGCCCATGGTGTGCAAAAAGTGCCGCTCAGAGGTAAAACAACCCAACCCAACGTTGAGATTTATCTCCGCAAAATTCCCCGCCCTGCCCACGGTCAGTAGGGGACACCGATGGGCTTGGAAAGGCCGCCGTCCGTCGGATGGGACGTTAAGCCGTGGCCCCGTGTGCGGGAGTGCCCTGTGCACGTTAAAGAACACGCTGGATGGCCTTGACGGGAGGCTACCATCTGTCTCTCCAACAGCTGTTCCAGTGGGCCATTTAGCCCATGGTGTGCAAAAAAGTGCCGCTCAGAGGTAAAACAACCCAACCCAACTTAGAGAATTTCCAAATTCTGTCAATGGGAATCGAACTTCGGAGATCTATAACTTCTCAAATATGCATTTAATGGAAAAATGTGACTGAAGATAAATTAAAGGCCACAATCAAATCTATTTAAATTTCGTTTTTTAATTATATTTGTTCAGTATTTATAGAGTTATGAGAGCTAGAATGTTCCACAACAATAATGCGTTATAACAATTTACCTCAGAAATTACCGTATATTTACGCAGATAAGACGACCTTCAGATAAGACGAGGTATAAATTTTCGTCAAAGTTTTATAGTTTTAGCATATATCTGTCCTATAAGACGACCCCAAACTATCAACGGCCTATGAATTTAGTTTAGATCGGCGATCATCATCTGGATAATAATACTGTATAGCGTATACGGAATTATGTCCTATTCGCAAACATTCGCACTGATTCGGGTAATGACCTTGACTATTCACAAAAGCGTCGTATGGGCTATTCTATTTTGTGGACATACCCTACTCTGTACTAGTAAATAATTACGGTTTGTCCGTTTTTTCCTCAGTAGCTCAATAAACATAACTTTTAATATATATTTTGTTTTAGTATTGTTTTACTATTACAATGGGTTGGGTTGTTTTACCTCTGAGCGGCACTTTTTTTGCACACCATGGGCTAAATGGCCAGGTGACATGGACCCCGAAGTCTCAGAGAAGGTTGGGGGAGGGGACCCACTGGAACAGCTGTTGGGAGACAGATGGTAGCCTCCCGTCAAGGCCATCCAGCGTGTTCTTTAACGTGCACAGGGTATGGCTCTCCCGCACACGGGGCCACGGCTTAACGTCCCTTCCGACGGACGGCGGCCTTTCCAAGCTCATCGGTGTCCCCTACTGGCCGTGGGCAGGGCGGGGAATTTTGAGGAGATAAATCTCAACGCTGACCCAGCTGGAACTCGAACCTGGGAACTACAGATTACGAGCCTGGCGCGCTACCGACTGAGCCACCCCCGCCCCTACTGCACCGACTGAGCCACCCCCGCCCGTCAGGACCATTCAGCGTGTTCTTTAACGTGCACAGGTATGGCTCTCCCACACACGGGGCCACGGTTTAACGTCCCATCCGATGCTCGGCGGCATTTCCAAGCCCATCGATGTCCCCTATTGACCGTGGGCAGGGCGGGGAATTTTGCGGAGATAAATCTCAATGCTGACCCAGCTGGGACTCGAACCTGGGAACTACAGATTACGAGCCTGGCGCGCTACCGACTGAGCCACCCCCGCCCCTACTATTACAATGTAATGTATTATTTACTATTACAATGTAATGTAATGTCATATAGCGTATTTAAATAATATGACAGATTTTTCGATAACTTGTAATAATTTTCAAGATCAGTCGCAGTCGGTGGTGAGTGATTTGTTTTATTTTATAATGGTTTCAATTTATATAAATTTCAAACTAATTTTTTTTGTATCTGTCCTATAAGACGACCCGGATTTTGGGGGCCTTTTTTTTATGATTCAACTATCGTCTTATCTGCGGAAGTATGCGGTAATTAAAATTTAATAATTATTGTTCGAAACCATTTAATGAAGTAAATTATATATTTCAGAAGTTTGCGTAATGATTGTTTCAATGTTACATAATTATGAATGTTTTTTTTTTATAAACAATATAATTTATTGTTGAATAATGTAGCTTTTTTTTTAGAAGGAGGGGACCACGCCGTGGGCGTCAATCGAAAAATATGTTAATCGAATGTGTGACTTTGATTGAAAAAGTACTTTAAATAAATGTTCATTTTTCTTATATGGAACTGCTCTTGGTTTAGATATCTGTATATGCGTGTACAGTCGCTCAAAAAAGTATCCGAACACTATGGTTGATACAGAATTCAGAAAAAATATCTGGCAACGATTTTTTTTAGAAATCAGTTGATCTGGCAACCTTCGTGTCACGTGACACGAAGGTTGCCAGATCAACTAATTTCTAAAAAAAATCGTTGCCAGATATTTTTTCTGAATTCTGTAATCAACCATAGTGTTCGGATACTTTTTTGAGCGACTGTATCATTTTAATGTTGGTTCTGGGATCCAATCTCAGACAGTCAGAGGGATGGAAGTCGGCCACTAATGTTGTACCGCCTCTAAAATACTCGTTGGGTGGTTACCACAAAAAGATGGATTTAAGAAAGGAAGAGATGGATTTAAATGGAAAAAGAGCAGCTCATTTGTTCACTTTGGAGTGCAAGATGGGTAGAATACTTCGCGGGGAACGCTATTTACCTTACAGCTACCCTGTAAAGCTATGGTAATACAATCTACTAGAAATGCTCGATATTCTCAAAAATTTTCAACAAAAATGGTGCAGAAATATGGATACTTTCCCAAGACGTTTCCGTACTAGAAAAATGTTTTCTCAAGAACCACTCACCATCCACCCAAAGCAGCCAGGAAAAGCGCATGGCAACACACACCCATACATCCCCACCTCACTCACCGGCCTTATTCAAACTCCTATCCACGACCTGAACACACATTGATCCGCAGAGGCGCACAAGGCCACCACATCCACGCTGTCGGCTTAATAAACGACTGTATAATTAAATAGGTGGAATTAAGTCTCCCCCCCCCCCACAACTTCTCTAAGTTATAATCACATTAAGGCTGAAAAGAGCTGAGGAGTTTTCCTCGTTTCACACCTCGATAGCCATAGAGAAGACCTCGATGCTTGTGCGAAGATCTAATAATGCAAATGCCAAATGATGGTTTCTTCCCTAACTCAATTTTTCATTAAGAAGATGTTGCCTTAATTCTGCCTCTCTTTTCTCTTCCCTACTTTATTTCACGCCCCCCTCTCCAAACCACATTTAAACCGCATAAGGAGAAGTGGAGGGGGAGGATGAAGGTTGGGGGGGGGGTTGATATAAGCACTAACTGGGGGTAAAGACGAAACTTACAAGTAATTGAAACTTGGTGACATATTCTGCTCGTTATCTAAAATGATAAGCGAATTCAATTGATGTTTTTTTTTTTGCTGAATTCACGTTATTTAGGGAATAGATAATAAGTGTCATTTCTTGAACTTTTTTTTTTGTTATTGAATGGTTGTTCCCCACGGATAGAGGGCGTTAGCGATTTTTTTGACTGAATATAATTTTTGAGAACTTCCGTCGTTTCATTTCGACTTTATTGGTTTTTTTTTTTAATGTTTTTTAATAACGATAACTTCAGAAATATAGAGCCTTAAAAAAGAAAGTGCTTTTCCCCGTTTGCAGAGCCGTTTAGTAATTCAATTTGTGTTAAACGTATTATCGTTCTCTTAATTCCGTCACTAGAAGTTGGGTTTCATTATTTATTATCCATGCTGTGATCAAGTTTGAATTTGATACTTCTGCGTCTGATATATAAATTAATTTAGGTAATCGAATTTTCCTCGCGAAGGAAGAATTAAAATTACTTTCCTTTTCTAATAAGGTGCTAGTTATTAAGACACTTGCGTCGTTTTATGAATTACAAGAGGGTGAAAAGGCGGCCTCTTTATTACCATTATGAGGTTCTTATAATGGAGGGGCGGGGGTGGCTCAGTCGGTAGCACGCAAGGCTCGTAATCTGTAGTTCCCAGGTTCGAGTCCCAGCTGGGTCAGGGTTGAGACTTATCTCCGCAAAATTCCCCACCTTGCCAACGGTCAGTAGGGGACACCGATGGGCTTGGAAAGGCCGCCGTCCGTCGGATGGGACGTTAAGCCGTGGTCCCATGTGCGGGAGAGCGAGTCCCAGCTGGGTCAGCGTTGAGACTTATCTCCGCAAAATTCCCCACCTTGCCAACGGTCAGTAGGGGACACCGATGGGCTTGGAAAGGCCGCCGTCCGTCGTATGGGACGTTAAGCCGTGGCCCCGTGTGCGGGAGAGCCATACCCTGTGCACGTTAAAGAACCCACTGGATGACCTTGATGGGAGGCTACCATCTGTCTCCCAACAGCTGTTTCAGTGGATTCCCTTCCCCCAACCTTCTCTCAGCCTTCGGGGTTCTTGTGACCTGGCCATTTAGCCTATTGTGTGCAAAAAGTGCCGCTCAGAGGTAAAACAACCCAACCAAAAAAATAACTTTTTAAATATGAAGCTTTACAGAGATTTGAGTGAGATCTTTAATTCACCTCTAGTGACACTTTCCCGTATAAAGTTTATTTTCGAAGTTAAATATCTCCTCAACCAGGTGCTTGCCACAGAAGTCTGACAGAAATCTGCCAATTTAATAAGCCATAGAGTAGACCTGTGAGGAAGGCGAGACCTCAACAGAAAAACAACACAAACATCCATTGCCTTACCTGGGGCTCGAACCCAGCTGCCTTTGATCAGTTGCACTCGGGCTTTTCATTCGTATAACACGGAATTATCCTGCTACTTTTTGTAATACAGTGTATTTATAGAATTAAGATGAATCCACTGGATGCTATCCACACTCTGGTTCATAAAAGAGGTAAATAGATCCATTGATCCGGAGCTTCCTTTATCCAAACTAGATGGGAATTTCGTGACCAAATGAAGGAATAAAAATAAGAGTCAGTCACTTGAGTCTCCTGAATGTCTCCTTCACGAAGACCTGGTTATATGTGAGGGACAGTTGCACGAGGACGGAGGAGGGGAGCGGGTGTTTGCGGCAGCTGCTCGTTCTCATCAGTTGAACGCAGGCGAAAAGTTCTTCGACACAGCGCAGAGAGAAGCGTGCGCGTGAGTTGGGTTGTTTTACCTCTGAGCGGCACTTTTTTGCACACCATGGGCTAAATGGCCAGATCACATGGACCCCGAAGGCTCAGAGAAGGTTGGGGGAGGGGACCCATTGGAACAGCTGTTGGGAGACAGATGGTAGCCTCCGTCAAGGCCATCCAGCGTGTTCTTTAACGTGCACAGGGTGTGACTCTCCCGAACACGGGGCCACGGCTTAACGTCCCATCCGACGGACGGTGGCCTTTCAAAGCCCATCGGTGTCCCCTACTGACCGTGGGCAGGGCGGGGAATTTTGCGGAGATAAATCTCAACGCTGACCCAGCTGGGACTCGAACCTGGGAACTATAGATTACGAGCCTGGCGCGCTACCGACTGAGCCATCCCCGCCCCTCTTGCGCGTGATGTCGTGAAAGGTTGTTCAGTTTATTTACTTTAACCAGGAGGAGCCAACTTCTTCCTAAGATGGGGTTGGGTTTGGTTGTTTTACCTCTGAGCGGCACTTTTTTGCACACCATGGGCTAAATGACCAGGTCACATGGATCCCGAAGGCTCAGAGAAGGTTGGGGGAGGGGACCCACTGGAACAGCTGTTGGGAGACAGATGGTAGCCTCCCGTCAAGGCCATCCAGTGTGTTCTTTAACGTGCACAGGGTATGGCTCTCCCGCACACGGGGCCACGGCTTAACGTTCCAGCCGACGGACGGCGGCCTTTCCAAACCCATTGGTGTCCCCTAGCCGTCCCGTGGCCGAGTGGTTAGCGCGCTTCGCTACTGATCTACGGGACCTGGGTTCGAGTCCCGGGTAAGGCATGGATGTTCGTGTTGTTATCTGCTGAGGTCCTGCCATCCTCTCAGACCTTCTACTCTGGCATATAAACTGACAGGCTCATGTCAGGCCTCTGTGACAAGCAGCTGCTTGAGGGGGTATTTTTTTATTTTTATCGGTGTCCCCTACATCTGGTGGCCACACCTATATATTGTGGCTACCACACAATTTAGATGTGACCACCAGAAAATATAGGTGTGGCCACCAGATAATTTAGAGGCCACAATGAGTAAATTTTACAGAGTAAATTTTACAAAAAAAAGGGTAATGTAAATTTTTATTACTCACACGAATTGTCCACAGGAAGAACATTTCTACACATGTTCGTTACTATAAATTCAAATTTAATATTACAAAATTTACGGCAGTACAAAATCTATGCATATTTGATGATAATTAACTAGTTATCCGCGAAAAATGAAAATTCTTTTATATTCTCATTAAAATTGTTTTTCTATTAGATAATTTATCACCGAAATCTGTGGGGGCGGGGGTGGCTCAGTCGGTAGCGCGCCAGGCTCGTAATCTGTACTTCCCAGGTTCGAGTCCCAGCTGGGTCAGCGTTGAGATATATCTCCGCAAAAATTCCCCGCCCTGCCCACGGTCAGTAGGGGACACCGATGGGCTTGGAAAGGCCGCCGTCCGTCGGATGGGACGTTAAGCCGTGGCCCCGTGTGCGGGAGAGCCATACCCTGTGCACGTTAAAGAACACACTCGATGGCCTTGACGGGAGACTACCATCTGTCTCCCAACAGCTGTTCCAGTGGGTCCCCTCCCCCAACCTTCTCTGAGCCTTCGGGGTCCATGTGATCTGGCCATTTAGCCCATGGTGTGCAAAAAAGTGCCGCTCAGAGGTAAAACAACCCAACCCAACCGAAATCTGTATCAACATGTTTAGCATTTCATTTTATCTAATTTTCTTAATGTTGCCTACAGCGAATTTAGGACATGTAAAACAATCACGAGAAAATATCTTCCGCCAAAATAAAATAATAAAAAAGTTATATATCACAGAAAACCTCCTATTTTAAAATATCCTATAATCACCCTTCGGAACGGTAAGTATGATCCATAGTATACACACACACATAAAATTTAACTACGTACATATATCTTGCTCATCACATAGTCATTACCCTTGTCAGCAGTCATCACTGTTGAAGAAAATAAATTTCCAGTCGTCGTTTGAATTTCTTCGCGTGATCGTTCACTCGTTTCACGAGATTCGAACTTTATTAACCTCTCTCAGCTGCGTATTCGCGCCGTTTACAAATGAAGAAGGGAAAAAAAAAAGTAGCGTAAAAAAAAAAATGACAGGCTGCCGCTATCCAAAGTTCGAAAACTACAGCCAACACATTCCCCAACAGAAGCACAACAGGGTGCATTTTCGCCATCGTCGTTTTACCCGAGCATCGTGGGAAAGGTATCACGTGCTGGTCCACGCCGAACTAGATATTTCTTGTAGTAGAAAATTCCATTTCCTTTATTCTCTTGTTGTATTTTTGTTTGTTTTTTTTTATTTCAGGGCACGTCCTTGGAGTAACAACTATTTCCCTTTTACTTCTCGGTTAATTTTGGGTTGTCTCATCGGAGAAAAAAAAAACGAAGCTTGTTTTGTACCTTGGGATTAGTTGTAAATGGAACTCGTACTGTTTGCAGACTGATGGAGGTGATTCCTGAAGGAATAGAAAGAGGAAGTTAAAAGAAGCCAACAAACAGATAAGGATGCCAAACAATCAGTTCAGACACCCTCCTCGCATTCCCAACTGTCTCTTGTGTGTGAAGATTGGCTTCTTTTGTATTTCGTTGTTTGTTATCAGATAGTCTTATTGACTTATAATGAGAGGATTTCGTATTGTTCATTGCTGTGGAAATCCTCAAAGTTATCTTAGAATACGCTTAATTACTTTTACAGTGGGGCGGGGGTGGCTCAGTCGGTAGCGCGCCAGGCTCGTAATCTGTAGTTCCCAGGTTCGAGTCCCAGCTGGGTCAGCGTTGAGATTTATCTCCGCAAAAATTCCCCGCCCTGCCCACGGTCAGTAGGGGACACCGATGGGCTTTGAAAGGCCGCCGTCCGTCGGATGGTACGTTAAGCCGTGGTCCCGTGTGCTGGAGAGCCATACCCTGTGCACGTTAAAGAACACGCTGGATGGCCTTGACGGGAGGCTACCATCTGTCCCCCAACAGCTGTTCCAGCCTTCTCTGAGCCAGCCTTCCCCAACCTTCTCCAGGTTGTTTCCTTCCCCAACCTTCTCCAGGTTCCCCAACCTTCCCCAACCTTCTCTGAGCCTTCGGGGTCCATGTGACCTGGCCATTTAGCCCATGGTGTGCAAAAAAATGCCGCTCAGAGGTAAAACAACCCAACAACTTTTACAGTCACTGTGCATCTTTAAAACTTTGTTTTATTTTATTAGTGTGTTGAAGATTTAGGAGTTGTGTTGGTGATTCTGGAGGAGAGGTTAAAACCAACCTGCTAGCCAATGATACTTTGGGTTGTTTTATATCTCAGCGCACTTTGTTTTGCACACAATGGCTAAATGACCACGTCACAAGGATCCCAAGAGCTCCGAGTAGGTTTGGAGAAGGGTTCCCACTGGACAGCTGTTAGCAGATAGATGGATGTTTTCTATCAAACCAATCCAGGATGTGCTTTGATGTTCACAAGATATGGCTCTCCTGTACAAGGCACAGCCACTTTGCCTACCATCCGAACGACGACGACCTTTCCAAGTCCATCCGTGACTCTCTTCTCGCCGAGAGCAGGGATAGGCGGAGATAAATCTCAACTCTGGATCAACTTGAACCTCAGAACTACAAATTACGAGCCCAGGGCTATCGATTTAGCTAATTCCAATCGCTGTTCCTTCACGTGAAGTTAAAGGTGACTGCATTTTGACACCTTTCGTGTTTTGTCTTATTGATTGATTATAATTTAAGAGAATTTTTGGAAAGGAGAACTTGCACAAGTCTTTTTATCAAACTTTCGAGCAAATATCTACACTCACTAAACCATACTGGACACCAAGAAAAGAAAAATTGTATTCTTCTTCTGATTCCATTTTTGTTTTATTCCATCTACTACATTCTCTAATATGTTTCCTCCTCCTTCTTTCCTCTACATCCTCCTCCTCAAGCTTATCCTCCTCACACCCCTCTTCATATCTCCTCCTCCTCCTCCTCCTCCTCCTCCTCACACTTACTGCTACTCCCCCTCGCCCTTTCCCTTCACACATCCTCCTACCACCACCATTACTCTCTCCTCCTCCTCTTTACACCTTACTGCTGCTTTACTCTCCCTCGCCCTTTACTTCCTTACACCCTCCTTCCTGAATTAATTTATCTCCTCCTCCTTCCTCACACGTCACTGATGCCTCACCTTCCTCTTCGCCCTCTCCCTCCTCATACCTCCCCACTCCTTTTCTCCTCCCTCCTCCTCACACTTTACTGCACCTTACCTTACTCTCCTTCCTCACATCCTCCTCCCCACACCTTTTCTTCCTCCTTCCTCTCCATCTTTCTTCCTCAATTTCCTCCTCCTCCTCCTCCTCCTCCTTGATCCAACCACTGAAATCACGATGTCGTCATCTTGCGAGACAGATTGGACATTGCTTACTTCTTCCTAACATCCGTCATTCTGTAATTCCCCTTCAGTAATAAGCAAACATATTTTTCGTTTACTTATTGAATATCTTTTTCTATTGCCCTCATGCGGTCTTCGTGCACGCTGGCGACCAAACTTCACGCGTTTTCTGCTACTTGTCATCTCTGACATAAAACGTTTTTTACTTCTACCTTTCCCTCTTTTACTGCAAAACGGGAAGATTTTCATCAAATCCTCGAGTCTTTTACAAAACTAAATCCGAGGTAATTTTTCACTTTAGCGACGTGTCACCTAGGCAAGCATTCCTCTCGAAAAGCTTTAGAAAAAAGAAGAAAAATTTCCTCTTTTTTTTTTTTCGGGAGGTTCTCTCTCCGTTTTGGCTTTTCGTATGGCTTCAGAAAATTGGAAATGAGAAAATAAAAAAAAAAAGTTTAACTTTCTGAGCGACGGTGAAATACACATTTTGCCTCCTTTAGTGGAAAGTGTGGAATAATTAACATTACATCGACGATTTTCCTCTTCTTCTATTCGCTCACATTTGTTGAGCATGAAAACGCTTTTTCTTTTAACTCTCGTCTCATTTCACTAAGGTGATGAAGAACCTCCTACGTAAAGTCAGCGGAATGTAAAAGAAATTCCTTTTGCCATTAGGAAAATAAATGAATAAATAGGAAAACTAATGAAACAGGTAAGAAACATTCTTTAACCTTTTAAGTTGACCAATGTGCAAATATTCTTCGCTCCATTCAAACTTGTGGGGTTTTTTTGCTCATTTTTTTTAACGTACTATTTTCGTAAGATAATTTTGTTTGAACACGCAGTTTCTTTTTGGGATGGGTTGTTTTACCTCTGAACGGCACTTTTTTGCACATAATGGGCTAAATGGCCAGGACACAAGGACCCCGAAGGTTCAAAGAAGATTGGGGGAGGGAACCCACTGGAACAGCTGTTCGGAGACAGATGGTAGCCTCCCGTCAAGGCCATTCAGTGTGTTCTTTAAAGTGCACAGGGTGTGGCTCTCCCGCATACGAGGCCACGTCTTAACGTCCCATTCGACCGACGGCGGCCTTTCCAAGCCCATCAGTGTCCCCTACTGACCGTGGGAAGGACGGGGAGTTTTGCAGAGTTGTGTTGTTTTACCTCTGAGCGGCACTTTTTTGCACACCATGAGCTAAATGGCCAGGTCACATAGACCCCGAAGGCTCAGAGAAGGTTGGGGGAGGGGACCCACTGGAACAGCTGTTCGGAGACAGATGGTAGCCTCCCGTCAAGGCCATTCAGTGTGTTCTTTAAAGTGCACAGGGTGTGGCTCTCCCGCATACGGGGCCACGTCTTAACGTCCCATTTGACGGACGGCGGCCTTTCCAAGCCCATCAGTGTACCCTACTAACCGTGGGAAGGACGGGGAGTTTTGCAGAGATAAATCTCAACGCTGACCCAGCTGGAACTCGAACTTTTGCGAACTGCAAATTACGAGCCTGGCGCGCTACGGACTGAGCCACCCCCGCCCCTTTTCTTTTCGGGATGGGTTGTTTTGCCTCTGAACGGCGCAATTTTTTTTTGTAAAACAGCTACATGATCAAGTTAATAGGACTCCAGAGGTCATTAGGCAGCTGGTTCTTGTTGTTGTTGTTTTACCTCTGAGCGGCACTTTTTTGCACACCATGGGCTAAATGGCCAGGTCACATGGACCCCGAAGGCTCAGAGAAGATTGGGGGAGGGGACCCATTGGAACAGCTGTTGGGAGACAGATGGTAGCCTCTCGTCAAGGCCATCCAGCGTGTTCTTTAACGTGCACAGGGTATGGCTCTCCCGCACACGGGGCCACGGCTTAATGTCCCATCCGACGGACGGTAACCTTTCCAAGCCCATCGGTGTCCCCTACTGATCGTGGGCAGGGCGGGGAATTTTGAGGAGATAAATCTCAACGCTGACCCAGCTGGGACTCGAACCTGGGAACTACAGACTACGAGCCTGGCGCGCTACCGACTGAGCCACCCCCGCCCCTAGAGGGAAGGGAAAAGTCTCAGCAAAGTCTCTACTTCCAGTGCACGGATGATATAAATCATCATTTTTAACTGCCTTTCCACGGACGAAAGTTATCTTCATGAATTAACTCTCAATTCAAGAACGAAAGAGACCTTTGGGGGGGGGGGGGGGGGGGGGTCAGTCGGTCGCGCGCCAGCCTCGCAATCTGCAGTTCCCAAGTTCGAGTCCCACCTGTGCCAGCGTTGAGATTTATCTCCACAAAACTCCCCACCCTGCCCACGGTCAGTAGGGGAAACACCGATGGGCTTGGAAAGGCCGCCGTCCGTCTGATGGGACGGTAAGCAATACTCTGTGCATATTAAAGAACACGCTGGATGGCCTTGACGGGAGGCTACCATCTGTCTCCCAACAGCTGTTCCAGTGGGTCCCCTCCCCCAACCTTCTCTGAGCCTTCGGGGTCCATGTGACCTGGCCATTTAGCCCATGGTGTGCAAAAAAGTGCCGCTCAGAGGTAAAACAACCCAACGTTAAAGAACACGCTGGATGGCCTTGACGGGAGGCTACCATCTGTCTCCTAACACCACTGTTCAACTGGGTCCCCTCCCCCAACCTTCTCTGAGCCTTCGGGATCCATGTGACCTGGCCATTTAGCCCATGGTGTGCAAAAATGTGCCGCTCAGAGGTAAAACAACCCAACGTTAAAGAACACGCTGGATGGCTTTGATGGGACGCTACCATCTGTCTCCTAACACCACTGTTCCACTGAGTCCCCTTCCCCAACCTTCTCTGAGCCTTCGGGATCCATGTGACCTGGCCATTTAGCCCATGGTGTGCAAAAAAGTGCCGCTCAGAGGTAAAACAACCCAACGTTAAAGAACACGCTGGATGGCCTTGACGGGAGGCTACCATCTGTCTCCCAACAGCTGTTCCACTGGGTCCCCTCCCCCAACCTTCTCTGAGCCTTCGGGATCCATGTGACCTGGCCATTTAGCCCATGGTGTGCAAAAAAGTGCCGCTCAGAGGTAAAACAACCCAACGTTAAAGAACACGCTGGATGGCCTTGACGGGAGGCTACCATCTGTCTCCTAACACCACTGTTCCACTAAGTCCCCTCCCCCAACCTTCTCTGAGCCTTTGGGATCCATGTGACCTGGCCATTTAGCCCATGGTGTGCAAAAAAGTGCCGCTCAGAGGTAAAACAACCCAACGTTAAAGAACACGCTGGATGGCCTTGACGGGAGGCTACCATCTGTCTCCCAACAGCTGTTCCACTGGGTCCCCTCCCCCAACCTTCTCTGAGCCTTCGGGATCCATGTGACCTGGCCATTTAGCCCATGGTGTGCAAAAAAGTGCCGCTCAGAGGTAAAACAACCCAACGTTAAAGAACACGCTGGATGGCCTTGACGGGAGGCTACCATCTGTCTCCTAACACCACTGTTCCATTAAGTCCCCTCCCCCAACCTTCTCTGAGCCTTCGGGGTCCATGTGACCTGGCCATTTAGCCCATGGTGTGCAAAAAAGTGCCGCTCAGAGGTAAAACAACCCAACCTTTCTGATATGAACGGAAGCGCTTCGAAATAAATAATTAGACTGATTCAATCAACACTGCTAAATTTACCATCAACAAAATGTTACGAATTTTCATATTATAAACCATTAATACACAAACTGTTATCATCCTATCGACAAAAACGCAAAGATTTTAATATTCTTCTTCCAAGTCTTCTCTATCTTTTAAAACATCTTTCGAAGTTATTTCAGCTTTATCATTTATTTATATTTTCCTTTCCTACCCAGTCCCATTTATATCTGCTTCCGCCATTCGTTTTAATTAATTTCCGGTGCTTATAATATTCAGCATTCCAATTTTTTTTTAATATTACTATTTCCCATGTTTTTTTTCATCGTCCGCTTCGATCTAAATTCATCTCTTTCGCTCTATATATCTATATTTTTCTATTTAATTCCAAACGCATTTTCCACTTCTCTCTCTTTCTCTTCCCCCTCCTCTACTCTCACCCTCCCATCCTCTTCCTCATCTCTACCTTCTCCAAACTCTTCCTCTCCTCTCTCTCTTCTTCACTCTCTTCCTCTCCTCATTCCATTCTTTTTCCCCTCTCTCTCCCTTCTTCACTCTCTTCCTCTCCTCATTCCATTCTTTTTCCCCTCTCTCTCCCTTCTTCGCTCTCTTCCTCTCCTCTTTCCATTCTTTTTCCCCCCTCTCTCTCTCCCTGAGCACTGTATTTTTCCCCATTTCTTCTCCCTATTTCCCCCATTGTAATGCCCTCCTTAGCTCGATCCTTACGTAAGAAAAGCTGCCTCCCTCTTGGGCAATTCCTCGACAGAGAGGGCGAGAAAGAGCGGCACGAGAAGGAACATCCTCCGCTACTCTGGTTGCCAATGGTAATACACGAGAAAGGCTAAATCTAGCGGAAAAGATGAAGCGGAGGAGGAGGAGGAGCAGCGGGAGGAAACAGAAGAGGAGTTTGTTTCGCTTTGGCCTTCTCGGGATGAAAATATTGCGTTATTCTGAGAAATCGTCATCTTCCTCATCTTCCTCTTCGAGCGTATTGTCGTATGGATGGATGCTCACTTGCGGCCCCACCCCGAATGCATTTACATTCTTCCTCAAATGGAAAAAAAAAGACGCAGAAAGAAGAAACTTTCTAATAATAACAACAGAACGAAAGTGAGGCAGAAAGTATCTGTTGATCAATAGCATGTCGGAATATAAAATATGTCCTTCATTCCAGAGAACGGCGATCTTCGTTCCTTCAATTTCAGTAACCTCTCTAGGCATCTTCCCCTTCTAACAATCTTTCTCCCCCCCCTCCCCCCCACCGGGTTTCTAGGTAGTGTGTTTTTATGATTTTTCATTTCACCGTTTCTTCGTTTCCGACGCTATCGGAATTTTGTGTTTCCCTTTTTATTGGAATGCGACTCCGGGCCAAGGAATGTATGTTGCACGTGGGCTCATCAATTTGTTTCATTTCATTGCAGCTCTTACGTAGAGGAAGTGAGGCATTTAAGCACCTGGAACGAGCGGTCATGCGTCATGTCCGGTCAGAAGAACTTGTTTTTATTTTTGTAATCTGCAGTTTGGATCAAACGGTTTGTTTTGTGCTTGTTTTCTTTTTTTCGCTAACAGAGTTCGTGGGATTTTATTGCCATCCGTTTCTATTTGTACTCTTTTGGTTAAATCTTCTACTATTTTGAATTGATCTTCGTGATGTTTTATAGATAGCAGAAGAAATATCTACATCGTTACGTGCTTAGTTTTTTTTTTATTTTGATGTATATTTAGAGGGTTGTTGTTGTTTTTACCTCTGAGCGGCACTTTTTTGCACACCATGGGCTAAATGGCCAGGTCACATGGACCCCGAAAGCTCAGAGAAGGTTGGGGGAGGAAACCCACTGGAACAGCTGTTGGGAGACAGATGGTAGCCTCCCGTCAAGGCCATCCAGCGTGTTCTTTAACGTGCACAGGGTATGGCTCTCCCGCACACGGGGCCACGGCTTAAGGTCCCATCCGACGGACGGCGGCCTTTCCAAGCCCATCGGTGTCCCCTACTGACCGTGGGCAGGGCGGGGAATTTTGCGGAGATAAATCTCAACGCTGACCCAGCTGGGACTCGAACCTGGGAACTACAGATTACGAGCCTGGCGCGCTACCGACTGATTCACCCCCCGCCCCTCAAGGTCAAAACAAACCCAATACCAAGGACTATCTACAATCCTAAGACAGGATCTCAGGAAAAGTCTCAGCAAGGTCTCTAATCACTCTTTGCTCAAAAACACCACTCACTTTATAACTGTGTAACATAAGGATTTATTTTCAGATCAGAATACTTAGGCTTAACGTGAAAGCACCAAAAATTTTCTGAAATGCACCTGAGATTTTTATCATAAAAAAAAATCCGAACACAATACCAACGTAAGCTAATTGAGCCAGCTTACAACCTGAGGGAAAATCTCACGTAATATAATTTTATAATTTTAAAACATAATACTTAGAATTAACCTGAAAGGGTGGCCAGGTAAATCTCCGTGACATTAATTCATCGCAGTGTTCGATTTATCGTAGCATAAGTTCATTTCAGTGATAGATAGTTAATTTTCCACATCCGTGTTCAAATAAACTACAGTATTTAATTTTGACTTTGAAAGGTAAGACATGAGTCACAATAATTTTTCTCAGAAATGAATTAAAACTTAAATAATAAATATTGTTTTAAATTATTTAATAATATATGTATTTTAAGAGTTTGTGTAATGATTATTTTAATATTAGGCATGTATGAATGATTTTTAATGAAGGGTGATTTAGTGTTCAAAATTAGTGATCTGACCTTTGTGTCACGTGACACGAAGGTTGCCAGATCACTAATTTCTAAAAAAAATTCGTTGCCAGATATTTTTTCTGCATTCTGTAATCAACCCTAGTGTTCGTATATTGTTTTGAGCGACTGTACTACACCAAAAAGTCTGTTACATAAAAATAAAAACCATGTTTTAGCAAAACCTGTGGATCATCTGAAAAGGCGTAAAGGCTTTAGAAGAATTTTTGTAAAGTTTTTTTTATCTCCGAAATTTCCGTTTTTTTTGCTATGCTGATGAAGAGAAGATCAATCAGAGGATTTGCTGATCTGGAAACTCTGTCTCCGAAGGCCTTCCTCTTTTCCTTTCTTGCTTTAACGGAAAGCATCCTGGAGTAGCTGGACCATGACCATCGGTATGGCAGGACAAGGATCTTGATCCCTTGCCTAATATCTGAATATCTCGTGGGATGCTGAGGGAAAAAGTTTCCTAAAAAGGATGATGTCTTTTTTTTTGCTGAGTAATGCTCTTGTATGCAGCATTCGCTCTTTTTGTCCCTCTTGCTAGCAAAATTTTAATGGAGGGTTATTTATTTTTTTCTTTTGTTGTAGGTGGTGGGAGGTGGGAGCGAAATCCCTTGTTGGAAAGGACTTTTAGCCTCTTTTCTAGGGGGAGGATTGTCTAATTTCGGTTAAAAGATATTCCTTTCTATAAAAGAGGACTCTGAAAGAGAAATATTTATGTTGGGAACGAGTATTCGCCTCGCTTACAGGTAGAAGATTGTGTAATTTTGTTAAAAGTACAGTCGCTCAAAAAAATATCCGAACACTATGGTTGATTACAGAATTCAGAAAAAATGTCTGGCAACGATTTTTTTTTTTTGAAAATTAGTGATCTGGCAACTTTCGCGTCAAAAAATATCCAAACACTAGTGGTTGATTGCAGAATTCAGAAAAAATATCTGGCAACGTTTTTTTTAGAAATTAGTGATCTGGCAACTTTCGCGTCAAAAAATATCCAAACACTACTGGCTGATTACAGAATTCAGAAAAAATATCTGGCAACCTTTTTTTTTTAGAAATTAGTGATCTGGCAACTTTCGCGTCAAAAAATATCCAAACACTAGTGGTTGATTACAGAATTCAGAAAAAATATCTGGCAACTTTTTTTTTTAGAAATTAGTGATCTGGCAACTTTCGCGTCAAAAAATATCCAAACACTAGTGGTTGATTACAGAATTCAGAAAAAATATCTGGCAACGTTTTTTTTGAAATTAGTGATCTGGCAACTTTCGCGTCAAAAAATATCCAAACACTAGTGGTTGATTACAGAATTCAGAAAAAATATCTGGCAACGTTTTTTTTTAGAAATTAGTGATCTGGCAACTTTCGCGTCAAAAAATATCCAAACACTAGTGGTTGATTACAGAATTCAGAAAAAATATCTGGCAACGTTTTTTTTTGAAATTAGTGATCTGGCAACTTTTGCGTCAAAAAATATCCATACACTAGTGGTTGATTACAGAATTCAGAAAAAATATCTGGCAACCTTTTTTTTTTTTAGAAATTAGTGATCTGGCAACTTTCGCGTCAAAAAATATCCAAACACTAGTGGTTGATTACAGAATTCAGAAAAAATATCTGGCAACGTTTTTTTTGAAATTAGTGATCTGGCAACTTTCGCGTCAAAAAATATCCAAACACTAGTGGTTGATTACAGAATTCAGAAAAAATATCTGGCAACGTTTTTTTTTAGAAATTAGTGATCTGGCAACTTTCGCGTCAAAAAATATCCAAACACTAGTGGTTGATTACAGAATTCAGAAAAAATATCTGGCAACGTTTTTTTTGAAATTAGTGATCTGGCAACTTTCGCGTCAAAAAATATCCATACACTAGTGGTTGATTACAGAATTCAGAAAAAATATCTGGCAACCTTTTTTTTTTTAGAAATTAGTGATCTGGCAACTTTCGCGTCAAAAAATATCCAAACACTAGTGGTTGATTACAGAATTCAGAAAAAATATCTGGCAACGTTTTTTTTTTAGAAATTAGTGATCTGGCAACTTTCGCGTCAAAAAATATCCATACACTAGTGGTTGATTACAGAATTCAGAAAAAAATATCTGGCAACCTTTTTTTTTTAGAAATTAGTGATCTGGCAACTTTCGCGTCAAAAAATATCCAAACACTAGTGGTTGATTACAGAATTCAGAAAAAATATCTGGCAACGTTTTTTTTTTAGAAATTAGTGATCTGGCAACTTTCGCGTCAAAAAATATCCATACACTAGTGGTTGATTACAGAATTCAGGAAAAATATCTGGCAACCTTTTTTTTTTTTAGAAATTAGTGATCTGGCAACTTTCGCGTCAAAAAATGTCCAAACACTAGTGGTTGATTACAGAATTCAGAAAAAATATCTGGCAACGTTTTTTTTGAAATTAGTGATCTGGCAACTTTCGCGTCAAAAAATATCCATACACTAGTGGTTGATTACAGAATTCAGAAAAAATATCTGGCAACCTTTTTTTTTTTAGAAATTAGTGATCTGGCAACTTTCGCGTCAAAAAATATCCAAACACTAGTGGTTGATTACAGAATTCATTAAAAATATCTGGCAACGTTTTTTTTTTAGAAATTAGTGATCTGGCAACTTTCGCGTCAAAAAATATCCATACACTAGTGGTTGATTACAGAATTCAGAAAAAAATATCTGGCAACCTTTTTTTTTTAGAAATTAGTGATCTGGCAACTTTCGCGTCAAAAAATATCCAAACACTAGTGGTTGATTACAGAATTCAGAAAAAATATCTGGCAACGTTTTTTTTTTAGAAATTAGTGATCTGGCAACTTTCGCGTCAAAAAATATCCATACACTAGTGGTTGATTACAGAATTCAGGAAAAATATCTGGCAACCTTTTTTTTTTTTAGAAATTAGTGATCTGGCAACTTTCGCGTCAAAAAATGTCCAAACACTAGTGGTTGATTACAGAATTCAGAAAAAATTTCTGGCAACGTTTTTTTTTAGAAATTAGTGATCTGGCAACTTTCGCGTCAAAAAATATCCATGGAGGTAGGAAGATAAGAGGAGGAGCCCTAAGCACTTGAAAATGATGCTTCGGCGACTGCGCGGCAGCCATGTTGTTCTATTCAAAACATTGATCAGTAGTATAGGTGAGTAACGAAGTGTTTGCGCTTTAAAAATTTAATTTTTTTCGACATTTGTATTACGGTAGCCTGTTCAGCTTACGGCTGCACGAATCGCCCTTCAAAAAAGATACCAGTAATTACCTTTCATCGGTAAGTTTGTCATTTTTATAGAAGTTTAAATAATTATATAATGATACAAGCAACTTCGTGTTGAAATTACGCCGCTATGAAATCGGTTTTATTTCGAGTTACAAACCTCGATTCTTTAGCAGATTTTTTTTTATTTTCTTCGGATTGTACTCAGTGATAAATGTGAAGATGTACTTCTTATATTGATTGATTGATTTTACGTTACACTTATTTGAGAATTCCTTCTGCAGGCTTTCTCAGTTAAAAAATTTTGTTTGCTGTAATTAAATATTAGTGTGTATTCTATTTAATGGATGATGAATTTACATATTTTAAATAGAGGTGATTAAAATATCAAGGAGTTCCTTTTTTGTTTTTTGTTTTATTTTAGGTGGAAGTATTAGATATTATTTTGTTTAAATGTTTCAGTGTTTAAATTCCTCTCTCTTCATGATTTAATAAGTTCAGTGTAAGAAGGGAAAAGTAAATTACAATAAAGTATTTTCATAAGGTGAGAAATATAATCTTTCTTTTTTTTTAAATTTGGATAGCATTTAAGGGTTTTGTTTAAATGCTCCTTTTTTTCTTGGGTTGGAGTCTTATATTTTTGAATTTCTTTTTAGATTAATTTAATGTATATGGTGTAAATTGTCATAGGTGAGTGACAGCGATCATTAGTTAGGGTGAAAATTTTTCAAATTGTTTAAATAATTTTAGTTAAAAGAGGAGAGGAGAGTGTAATGATTTTCTCCTTTTCGTTAATTCTTCTGATAGGGTTCTAATTGTCCCTTTTAAGGAGAATACTGAATTTATTTAATTCTGTATGGATTTCAAATAGAGCGAGTTTATTGCTTGTAGTTATTTTATTTTTACTTTGGTTGAGAGGTAAGGTAGGCGTACATGAAGATAAGAATGAGAGACTGAGGAGTCAGGCACTGAGATGTCGGGTTCAAGCCACTGTCTGGAACGTTGCTTTTTTTTTTTTAATGGATATTATATTACCTTCACCCTGTGGATATATTTTTTTCTTTTTGTTATATTTTTTAAATTTTTTATTATTTTTGCTTAGTATAATTTTTAGTTGTTTTTTTTTTCATATAGTTTTTTCAGATATTATTTTGAAATTTTCCTTTGTGGCTGAGGAAGGATGTATTTCAATCCTTATGAGAATTTTTTTGAGAGATTGTAATAATTGTGTATTTTGTATTGATTTTTAACTCTGGTTGAGGGAGGAGAATGAGCATGAGATGGGGGAGAGATGTGAAGCTGAGGGTACAAACATAGAGTTGGTGGGTTCGAGCCACCATCTGGGGCGTTTTTTTTTTGTATAAATATATATATTTTTTTAGTTCTTTTTTTTTACTTATACTATTGGCATTATTTAGTTTTGTTAAGCAAATTTTTTTTATTTTTGCAGAATGAGAATTTTTTTTAACGTAAAACATCTATTTTTCTGAATCTTACAAATGTGATTTTTTTTGCAGTTTAAATGCTGCCATTGCATATAGTTTAGTGTTTTATCCATAAAATGTGTTCTACTGTTTTCAGTGCAGTATAAATAAACTTTCGAAATCTGGTAATTGTTTGTTATTGTCGTATTCAACGAAATGCATAAATAGTTCTGCTATACAGTAATTCTGTATTGAAATATTCATTGCACTGAAAAAAACAATATAAATTCCAAATAGCTTAAATGGGCTTTTTCTTAGTCATAAAAAAAAACCTTCCCGTATATAACGCACAGTAAAACTGAGTATAATATTGAAAAGTAGGCAGACGGTTTGTTTTGAATGCAACAATATGGCTACCGCCCTGCTGCCTAAGCATCATTTTCCTTGGACAGGGAAAGCGCGTTAGGGCGTCTCCTTATCTTCCTACCTCCATGAAAATATCCATACACTAGTGGTTGATTACAGAATTCAGAAAAAATATCTGGGAACCTTTTTTTTTTTAGAAATTAGTGATCTGGCAACTTTCGCGTCAAAAAATATCCAAACACTAGTGGTTGATTACAGAATTCAGAAAAAATATCTGGCAACGTTTTTTCTTTTAGAAATTAGTGATCTGGCAACTTTCGCGTCAAAAAATATCCATACACTAGTGGTTGATTACTGAAATTCAGAAAAAAATATCTGGCAACGTTTTTTTTTTTAGAAATTAGTGATCTGGCAACTTTCGCGTCAAAAAATATCCATACACTAGTGGTTGATTACAGAATTCAGGAAAAATATCTGGCAACCTTTTTTTTTTTAGAAATTAGTGATCTGGCAACTTTCGCGTCAAAAAATGTCCAAACACTAGTGGTTGATTACAGAATTCAGAAAAAATATCTGGCAACGTTTTTTAGAAATTAGTGATCTGGCAACTTTCGCGTCAAAAAATATCCATACACTAGTGGTTGATTACAGAATTCAGAAAAAATATCTGGGAACCTTTTTTTTTTTAGAAATTAGTGATCTGGCAACTTTCGCGTCAAAAAATATCCAAACACTAGTGGTTGATTACAGAATTCAGAAAAAATATCTGGCAACGTTTTTTTTTTTAGAAATTAGTGATCTGGCAACTTTCGCGTCAAAAAATATCCATACACTAGTGGTTGATTACAGAATTCAGGAAAAATATCTGGCAACCTTTTTTTTTTAGAAATTAGTGATCTGGCAACTTTCGCGTCAAAAAATGTCCAAACACTAGTGGTTGATTACAGAATTCAGAAAAAATATCTGGCAACGTTTTTTTTTAGAAATTAGTGATCTGGCAACTTTCGCGTCAAAAAATATCCATACACTAGTGGTTGATTACAGAATTCAGAAAAAATATCTGGGAACCTTTTTTTTTTTAGAAATTAGTGATCTGGCAACTTTCGCGTCAAAAAATATCCAAACACTAGTGGTTGATTACAGAATTCAGAAAAAATATCTGGCAACGTTTTTTTTTTAGAAATTAGTGATCTGGCAACTTTCGCGTCAAAAAATATCCATACACTAGTGGTTGATTACAGAATTCAGAAAAAATATCTGGGAACCTTTTTTTTTTTAGAAATTAGTGATCTGGCAACTTTCGCGTCAAAAAATATCCAAACACTAGTGGTTGATTACAGAATTCAGAAAAAATGTCTGGCAACGATTTTTTTTTAGAAATTAGTGATCTGACATCTTTCGCGTCAAAAAAATATCCAAACACTAGTGGTTGATTACAGAATTCAGAAAAAATATCTAGCAACGTTTTTTTTTAGAAATTAGTGATCTGGCAACTTTCGCGTCAAAAAATATCCAAACACTAGTGGTTGATTACAGAATTCAGAAAAAATGTCTGGCAACGATTTTTTTTTAGAAATTAGTGATCTGACATCTTTCGCGTCAAAAAAATATCCAAACACTAGTGGTTGATTACAGAATTCAGAAAAAATATCTGGCAACTTTTTTTAGAAATTAGTGATCTGGCAACTTTCGCTTCAAAAAAATATCCAAACACTAGTGGTTGATTACAGATTTCAGAAAAAATGTCTGGCAACGATTCTTTTTTAGAAATTTTAGAAATTAGTGATCTGGCAACTTTCGTGTCAAAAAAATATCCAAACACTAGTGGTTGATTACAGAATTCAGAAAAAATATCTGGCAACGTTTTTTTTTAGAAATTAGTGATCTGGCAACTTTCGGGTCAAAAAATATCCAAACACTAGTGGTTGATTACAGAATTCAGAAAAAATATCTGGCAACGTTTTTTTTTAGAAATTAGTGATCTGGCAACTTTCGCGTCAAAAAATATTCAAACGCTAGTGGTTGATTACAGAATTCAGAAAAAATATCTGGCAACGTTTTTTTTTTTAGAAATTAGTGATCTGGCAACTTTCGCGTCAAAAAATATCCAAACACTAGTGGTTGATTACAGAATTCAGAAAAAATATCTGGCAACGTTTTTTTTTTTAGAAATTAGTGATCTGGCAACTTTCGCGTCAAAAAATATCCATACACTAGTGGTTGGTTACAGAATTCAGAAGAAATATCTAGCAACGTTTTTTTTAGAAATTAGTGATCTGACATCTTTCGCGTCAAAAAAATATCCAAACACTAGTGGTTGATTACAAAATTCAGAAAAAATATCTAGCAACGTTTTTTTTTAGAAATTAGTGATCTGGCAACTTTCGCGTCAAAAAATATCCAAACACTAGTGGTTGATTACAGAATTCATAAAAAATGTCTGGCAACGATTTTTTTTTAGAAATTAGTGATCTGACATCTTTCGCGTCAAAAAAATATCCAAACACTAGTGGTTGATTACAGAATTCAGAAAAAATATCTGGCAACGTTTTTTTAGAAATTAGTGATCTGGCAACTTTCGCTTCAAAAAAATATCCAAACACTAGTGGTTGATTACAGATTTCAGAAAAAATGTCTGGCAACGATTTTTTTTTAGAAATTTTAGAGATTAGTGATCTGGCAACTTTCGTGTCAAAAAAATATTCAAACACTAGTGGTTGATTACAGAATTCAGAAAAAATATCTGGCAACGTTTTTTTTTTAGAAATTAGTGATCTGGCAACTTTCGCGTCAAAAAATATCCAAACAATAGTGGTTGATTACAGAATTCAGAAAAAATATCTGGCAACGTTTTTTTTAGAAATTAGTGATCTGGCAACTTTCGCGTCAAAAAATATCCAAACACTAGTGGTTGATTACAGAATTCAGAAAAAATATCTGGCAACGTTTTTTTTTAGAAATTAGTGATTTGGCAACTTTCGCGTCAAAAAATATCCAAACACTAGTGGTTGATTACAGAATTCAGAAAAAATATCTGGCAACGTTTTTTTTCAGAAATTAGTGATCTGGCAACTTTTGCGTCAAAAAATATCCAAACACTAGTGGTTGATTACAGAATTCAGAAAAAATATCTGGCAACGTTTTTTTTTAGAAATTAGTCATCTGGCAACTTTCGCTTCAAAAAAATATCCAAACACTAGTGGTTGATTACAGAATTCAGAAAAAATATATGGCAACTTTTTTTTTAGAAATTTTAGAAATTAGTGATCTGGCAACTTTCGTGTCGAAAAAATATCCAAACACTAGTGGTTGATTACAGAATTCAGAAAAAATATCTGGCAACGTTTTTTTAGAAATTAGTGATCTGGCAACTTTCGCTTCAAAAAAATATCCAAACACTAGTTGTTGATTACAGATTTAAGAAAAAATGTCTGGCAACGATTTTTTTTAGAAATTTTAGAAATTAGTGATCTGGCAACTTTCGTGTCAAAAAAATATCCAAACACTAGTGGTTGATTACAGAATTCAGAAAAAATATCTGGCAACGTTTTTTTTTAGAAATTAGTGATCTGGCAACTTTCGCGTCAAAAAATATCCAAACACTAGTGGTTGATTACAGAATTCAGAAAAAATATCTGACAACGTTTTTTTTTAGAAATTAGTGATCTGGCAACTTTCGCGTCAAAAAATATCCATACACTAGTGGTTGATTACAGAATTCAGAAAAAATATCTGGGAACGTTTTTTTTTTTAGAAATTAGTGATCTGGCAACTTTCGCGTCAAAAAATATCCAAACACTAGTGGTTGATTACAGAATTCAGAAAAAATATCTGGCAACGTTTTTTTTTTTAGAAATTAGTGATCTGACATCTTTCGCGTCAAAAAAATATCCAAACACTAGTGGTTGATTACAGAATTCAGAAAAAATATCTGGCAACGTTTTTTTAGAAATTAGTGATCTGGCAACTTTCGCTTCAAAAAAATATCCAAACACTAGTGGTTGATTTACAGATTTCAGAAAAAATGTCTGGCAACGATTTTTTTTTAGAAATTTTAGAGATTAGTGATCTGGCAACTTTCGTGTCAAAAAAATATCCAAACACTAGAGGTTGATTACAGAATTCAGAAAAAATATCTGGCAACGTTTTTTTTTAGAAATTAGTGATCTGGCAACTTTCGCGTCAAAAAATATCCAAACACTAGTGGTTGATTACAGAATTCAGAAAAAATATCTGGCAACGTTTTTTTTAGAAATTAGTGATCTGGCAACTTTCGCGTCAAAAAATATCCAAACACTAGTGGTTGATTACAGAATTCAGAAAAAATATCTAGCAACGTTTTTTTTTAGAAATTAGTGATCTGGCAACTTTCGCGTCAAAAAATATCCAAACACTAGTGGTTGATTACAGAATTCAGAAAAAATATCTGGCAACGTTTTTTTTTAGAAATTAGTGATCTGGCAACTTTCGCGTCAAAAAATATCCAAACACTAGTGGTTGATTACAGAATTCAGAAAAAATATCTGGCAACGTTTTCTTTCAGAAATGAGTGATCTGGCAACTTTTGCGTCAAAAAATATCCAAACACTAGTGGTTGATTACAGAATTCAGAAAAAATATCTGGGAACGTTTTTTTTTAGAAATTAGTGATCTGGCAACTTTCGCTTCAAAAAAATATCCAAACACTAGTGGTTGATTACAGAATTCAGAAAAAATATATGGCAACTTTTTTTTTTTAGAAATTTCAGAAATTAGTGATCTGGCAACTTTCGTGTCAAAAAAATATCCAAACACTAGTGGTTGATTACAGAATTCAGAAAAAAATATCTGGCAACGTTTTTTTTTAGAAATTAGTGATCTGGCAACTTTCGCGTCAAAAAATATCCAAACACTAGTGGTTGATTACAGAATTCAGAAAAAGTATCTGGCAACGTTTTTTAGAAATTAGTGATCTGGCAACTTTCGCTTCAAAAAAATATCCAAACACTAGTGGTTGATTACAGATTTCAGAAAAAATGTCTGGCAACGATTTTTTTTAGAAATTTTAGAAATTAGTGATCTGGCAACTTTCGTGTCAAAAAAATATCCAAACACTAGTGGTTGATTACAGAATTCAGAAAAAATATCTGGCAACGTTTTTTTTTAGAAATTAGTGATCTGGCAACTTTCGCGTCAAAAAATATCCAAACACTAGTGGTTGATTACAGAATTCAGAAAAAATATCTGGCAACTTTTTTTTTAGAAATTAGTGATCTGGCAACTTTCGCGTCAAAAAATATCCAAACACTAGTGGTTGATTACAGAATTCAGAAAAAATATCTAGCAACGTTTTTTTTTAGAAATTAGTGATCTGGCAACTTTCGCGTCAAAAAATATCCAAAAACTAGTGGTTGATTACAGAATTCAGAAAAAATATCTGGCAACGTTTTTTTTTTAGAAATTAGTGATCTGGCAACTTTCGCGTCAAAAAATATCCAAACACTAGTGGTTGATTACAGAATTCAGAAAAAATATCTGGCAACGTTTTTTTTTAGAAATTAGTGATCTGGCAACTTTCGCGTCAAAAAATATCCAAACACTAGTGGTTGATTACAGAATTCAGAAAAAATATCTGGCAACGTTTTTTTAGAAATTAGTGATCTGGCAACTTTCGCTTCAAAAAAATATCCAAACACTAGTGGTTGATTTACAGATTTCAGAAAAAATGTCTGGCAACGATTTTTTTTTAGAAATTTTAGAGATTAGTGATCTGGCAACTTTCGTGTCAAAAAAATATCCAAACACTAGAGGTTGATTACAGAATTCAGAAAAAATATCTGGCAACGTTTTTTTTTAGAAATTAGTGATCTGGCAACTTTCGCGTCAAAAAATATCCAAACACTAGTGGTTGATTACAGAATTCAGAAAAAATATCTGGCAACGTTTTTTTTAGAAATTAGTGATCTGGCAACTTTCGCGTCAAAAAATATCCAAACACTAGTGGTTGATTACAGAATTCAGAAAAAATATCTAGCAACGTTTTTTTTTAGAAATTAGTGATCTGGCAACTTTCGCGTCAAAAAATATCCAAACACTAGTGGTTGATTACAGAATTCAGAAAAAATATCTGGCAACGTTTTTTTTTAGAAATTAGTGATCTGGCAACTTTCGCGTCAAAAAATATCCAAACACTAGTGGTTGATTACAGAATTCAGAAAAAATATCTGGCAACGTTTTCTTTCAGAAATGAGTGATCTGGCAACTTTTGCGTCAAAAAATATCCAAACACTAGTGGTTGATTACAGAATTCAGAAAAAATATCTGGCAACGTTTTTTTTTAGAAATTAGTGATCTGGCAACTTTCGCTTCAAAAAAATATCCAAACACTAGTGGTTGATTACAGAATTCAGAAAAAATATATGGCAACTTTTTTTTTTAGAAATTTCAGAAATTAGTGATCTGGCAACTTTCGTGTCAAAAAAATATCCAAACACTAGTGGTTGATTACAGAATTCAGAAAAAATATCTGGCAACGTTTTTTTTTAGAAATTAGTGATCTGGCAACTTTCGCGTCAAAAAATATCCAAACACTAGTGGTTGATTACAGAATTCAGAAAAAGTATCTGGCAACGTTTTTTAGAAATTAGTGATCTGGCAACTTTCGCTTCAAAAAAATATCCAAACACTAGTGGTTGATTACAGATTTCAGAAAAAATGTCTGGCAACGATTTTTTTTAGAAATTTTAGAAATTAGTGATCTGGCAACTTTCGTGTCAAAAAAATATCCAAACACTAGTGGTTGATTACAGTATTCAGAAAAAATATCTGGCAACGTTTTTTTTTAGAAATTAGTGATGTGGCAACTTTCGCGTCAAAAAATATCCAAACACTAGTGGTTGATTACAGAATTCAGAAAAAATATCTGGCAACTTTTTTTTTAGAAATTAGTGATCTGGCAACTTTCGCGTCAAAAAATATCCAAACACTAGTGGTTGATTACAGAATTCAGAAAAAATATCTAGCAACGTTTTTTTTTAGAAATTAGTGATCTGGCAACTTTCGCGTCAAAAAATATCCAAACACTAGTGGTTGATTACAGAATTCAGAAAAAATATCTGGCAACGTTTTTTTTTTAGAAATTAGTGATCTGGCAACTTTCGCGTCAAAAAATATCCAAACACTAGTGGTTGATTACAGAATTCAGAAAAAATATCTGGCAACGTTTTTTTTTAGAAATTAGTGATCTGGCAACTTTCGCGTCAAAAAATATCCAAACACTAGTGGTTGATTACAGAATTCAGAAAAAATATCTGGCAACGTTTTTTTTTTAGAAATTAGTGATCTGACATCTTTCGCGTCAAAAAAATATCCAAACACTAGTGGTTGATTACAGAATTCAGAAAAAATATCTGGCAACGTTTTTTTAGAAATTAGTGATCTGGCAACTTTCGCTTCAAAAAAATATCCAAACACTAGTGGTTGATTTACAGATTTCAGAAAAAATGTCTGGCAACGATTTTTTTTTAGAAATTTTAGAGATTAGTGATCTGGCAACTTTCGTGTCAAAAAAATATCCAAACACTAGAGGTTGATTACAGAATTCAGAAAAAATATCTGGCAACGTTTTTTTTTTAGAAATTAGTGATCTGGCAACTTTCGCGTCAAAAAATATCCAAACACTAGTGGTTGATTACAGAATTCAGAAAAAATATATGGCAACTTTTTTTTTTAGAAATTTCAGAAATTAGTGATCTGGCAACTTTCGTGTCAAAAAAATATCCAAACACTAGTGGTTGATTACAGAATTCAGAAAAAATATCTGGCAACGTTTTTTTTTAGAAATTAGTGATCTGGCAACTTTCGCGTCAAAAAATATCCAAACACTAGTGGTTGATTACAGAATTCAGAAAAAGTATCTGGCAACGTTTTTTAGAAATTAGTGATCTGGCAACTTTCGCTTCAAAAAAATATCCAAACACTAGTGGTTGATTACAGATTTCAGAAAAAATGTCTGGCAACGATTTTTTTTAGAAATTTTAGAAATTAGTGATCTGGCAACTTTCGTGTCAAAAAAATATCCAAACACTAGTGGTTGATTACAGTATTCAGAAAAAATATCTGGCAACGTTTTTTTTTAGAAATTAGTGATGTGGCAACTTTCGCGTCAAAAAATATCCAAACATTAGTGGTTGATTACAGAATTCAGAAAAAATATCTGGCAACTTGTTTTTTAGAAATTAGTGATCTGGCAACTTTCGCGTCAAAAAATATCCAAACACTAGTGGTTGATTACAGAATTCAGAAAAAATATCTAGCAACGTTTTTTTTTAGAAATTAGTGATCTGGCAACTTTCGCGTCAAAAAATATCCAAACACTAGTGGTTGATTACAGAATTCAGAAAAAATATCTGGCAACGTTTTTTTTTTAGAAATTAGTGATCTGGCAACTTTCGCGTCAAAAAATATCCAAACACTAGTGGTTGATTACAGAATTCAGAAAAAATATCTGGCAACGTTTTTTTTTAGAAATTAGTGATCTGGCAACTTTCGCGTCAAAAAATATCCAAACACTAGTGGTTGATTACAGAATTCAGAAAAAATATCTAGCAACGTTTTTTTTAGAAATTAGTGATCTGGCAACTTTCGCGTCAAAAAATATCCAAACACTAGTGGTTGATTACAGAATTCAGAAAAAATGTCTGGCAACGATTTTTCTTTAGAAATTAGTGATCTGACATCTTTCGCGTCAAAAAAATATCCAAACACTAGTGGTTGATTACAGAATTCAGAAAAAATATCTGGCAACGTTTTTTTAGAAATTAGTGATCTGGCAACTTTCGCTTCAAAAAAATATCCAAACACTAGTGGTTGATTACAGATTTCAGAAAAAATGTCTGGCAACGATTTCTTTTTAGAAATTTTAGAAATTAGTGATCTGGCAACTTTCGTGTCAAAAAAATATCCAAACACTAGTGGTTGATTACAGAATTCAGAAAAAATATCAAATATCTGGCAACGTTTTTTTTTAGAAATTAGTGATCTGGCAACTTTCGCGTCAAAAAATATCCAAACACTAGTGGTTGATTACAAAATTCATAAAAAATATCTGGCAACGTTTTTTTTTAGAAATTGTGATCTGGCAACTTTCGCTTCAAAAAAATATCCAAACACTAGTGGTTGATTACAGAATTCAGAAAAAATATCTGGCAACGTTTTTTTTAGAAATTAGTGATCTGGCAACTTTCGCGTCAAAAAATATCCAAATACTAGTGGTTGATTACAGAATTCAGAAAAAATATCTGGCAACGTTTTTTTAAAAATTAGTGATCTGGCAACTTTCGCGTCAAAAAATATCCAAACACTAGTGGTTGATTACAGAATTGAGAAAAAATATATGGCAACTTTTTTTTTTAGAAATTTTAGAAATTAGTGATCTGGCAACTTTCGTGTCAAAAAAATATCCAAACACTAGTGGTTGATTACAGAATTCAGAAAAAATATCTGGCAACGTTTTTTTTCAGAAATTAGTGATCTGGCATACTTCGCATTATAGACCTAACATTTTTTCTGTGCGTTTTTTTATTTTGCAAGCAGTGCATCCTTTTCTTATTATTAATAGCAAAGATTTAACCGCACGTGCTTCTTTTTCTAGGCTAATGGAAAAAGAAATGTTATTTTTAAAGTTTAATAATACATAACATCAGATTTTGCGAATATGGGATGCCCGTTTTTAAAGATCATGAATTTCTTTGTGTTGGGATCCTAAAGCCCTCTAACAGTGGGAATTATAAATAACTAATGATTGGGAAAATGCAAATGGTAATATTTTATCAGTAAGAATATAACAAGAGAAGAATTTTATCACCTTTCATGGAGGATCCAATGGTTTGCTGTCAATATAACAGAATTAATTTCTAAAAAAAAATCTTTGCCAGATATTTTGTTCTGAATTCTGTAATCAACCATAGTGTTCGGATACTTTTTAATATATATATATAATGCGTATGAATATATAATGCAATGAATATGGAGCGTGTGCAGTTACCGTTCACAGCAAACTGGAGCGGTTGCGGTTAATGTTCACAGCACATTGGATCGTGTGAGCTCACAAAGACCTGGATCGTGTGAGCTCACAAAGACCTGGATCGTGTGGGCTCACTCACGGAAATATTGAGCGTGTGCAGTTACCGTTCACAGCAAACTGGAGCGTGTGCAGTAACTGCACACGCTCCAGTTTGCTGTGAACGGTAACTGGAGCGTGTACAGTTGCTGTACACGCTCCAGATATTTTTCGTCAATTCTGCAGTCACGTGACACGAAGGTTGCCAGATCACTAATTTCTAAAAAATCGTCGCCAGATATTTTTTCTGAATTCTGTAATCAACCATAGTGTTCGGTTACTTTTTTGAGCGACTGTACAAGCCTTATTTTATGCTTTGAGGAGATACAGTAATAATTTATAGCGAAACAACTCTTTGTAGGAATAGTGACATAGTACTACGTTCTTCTGAAGAAAAATCTTGTAAAAAAATTATGGAAAATAATGTTTATTGCGTGATATTAGACGCGTGGTCTGAAGGTTTATTTTCATACTGATAAAAATTTGCGTTGGTTGAATTTAGTTTATATAAATGTTTTCATTCATACTTTTGTAATAAATTACATTATTTTTAGAATTATTGTTATTAAATACTGCTTTTTTTTTTAACCCCACGCTCAGATTTCATCCGTTTAATTTATAACAGTATTATGAAAGATGAGACACAATATCAATCAGAGAGTAATAACGAAACTTGATTAAAGGTATCAACGTACCCAGATAAAGTGAAATAATAAATATTCAAATAGAGTAAACTTGATTGCTTATGTATTCATTATGACCTACGTTAACTTTAAGACAACAGCTAACCCAAAACACAATTTTATCGATCAGTATCCCAGCTGGCTTAGCGTTGAGATTTATCTCCGCAAAAATTCACCGCCCTGCCCACGGGCAGTAGGGGACACCGATGGGCTTGGATAAGGCCATCGTCTGTCGGATGGGACGTTAAGCCGGGGCCCCGTGTGCGTGAGAGCCATACCCTGTGCACGTTAAAGAACACGCTGGATGGCCTTGACGGGATGCTACCATCTGTCTCCCGACCGCTATTCCAGTGGGTCCCCTCCCCCAACTTTGTCTGAGTCTTCGGGGTCCATGTGACCTGGCCATTTATCCCATTGTGTGCAAAAAAGTGCCGCTCAGAGGTAAAACAATCCAACCCAACAATTTTATCGATCAGTATTCAGAGCAGAGTCCCAGCTGGGTCAGCGTTGAGATTTATCTCCGCAAAATTCCCCGCCCTGCCCACGGTCAGTAGGGGACACCGATGGGCTTGGAAAGGCCGGCGTCCGTCGGATGGGACGTTAAGCCGTGGCCCCGTGTGCGGGAGAGCTATACCCTGTGCACGTTAAAGAACACGCTGGATGGCCTTGACGGGAGGCTACCATCTGTCTCCCAACAGCTGTTCAAGCGGTCCCCCTCCCCCAACCTTCTCTGAGCCTTCGCGGTCCATGTAACCTGGCCATTTAGCCCATGGTGTGCAAAAAAGTGCCGCTCAGAGGTAAAACAACAACCCAACCCTTGGGGGGAGGGGGGTCGATGAAAATTTCAGATTTTAACATTCTTTAAAAAAAATGCCGCTCAGAGGTAAAACAACCCAACCTAGAGTATGAATCGCAATTTCTTATTTCTCTGCTTCTAACCTAAAGTTAAAACCACAATCTATGCGATGAGATTCCTGCATTTATTATCAGCAACTTTTAATCATTATTTTCTTTTGCTGCTTGACTCATAAACAATCTAATATCACGCAATAAACATTATTTTCCATAATTTTTTTTCCCAGTCACGAGATTGTCCAAGACCTCCTCCTAAGTTAGAAACCAAAACCGTTCTGACACGTAGATCCTTATTTTTTTTTACTGCACCATAATCATTAGAGTTAAAAACGATCTTGTTGTTCTTATGACCTCTGCTAGGGGTCTCGTAAAAACCTGGTTGATTACCGCTCTAAGCCTTCTTTCGTGAAGGGAAAAGAACATGCATAATTGCTTTTGACCCTAAACGCTACATCCATATTAAATCTCTGGCGTCATAAGAAACTGGGTGCATGGCTCTGAAGATAACGATCAGCTCTAACTGAGCAATTATCATTAACTCCATTCTCGTGTACCTTTACTACGTCACAAGTGCAATAAAACACATCGAATTTTTATCTGCGCATGTACTGATAAAAACGAGGTGAGAGCCGTGATTGTGATTCGGATGATTGCAATTTTGAGTTTATATTTTTTTGAGTTGTTGGGTTGTTTTACCTCTGAGCGGAACTTTTTTGCACACCGTGGGCTAAATGGCCAGGTCTCAAGGACCCCGAAGGTTCAGAGAAGGTTGGGGGAGGGGACCCAATGGAACAGCTGTTGGGAGACAGATGGTAGCCTCCCATCAAGGCCATCCAGCGTGTTTTTTAACGTTGGGTTGTTTTACCTCTGAGCGGCACTTTTTTGCACACCATGGGCTAAATGGCCAGGTCTCAAGGACCCCGAAGGTTTAGAGAAGGTTGGGGGAGGGGACCCACTGGAACAGCTGCTGGGAAACAGATGGTAGCCTCCCGTCAAGGCCATCCAGCGTGTTCTTTAACGTTGGGTTGTTTTACCTCTGAGCGGCAATTTTTTGCACACCATGGGCTAAATGGCCAGGTCTCAAGGACCCCGAAGGCTCAGAGAAGGTTGGGGGAGGGGACCCACTGGAACAGCTGTTGGGAAATAGATGGTATCCTCCCGTCAAGGCCATCCAGCGTGTTCTTTAACGTGCACAGGGTATGGCTCTCCCGCACACGGAGCCACGGCTTAAGGTCCCATCCGACGGACGGCGGCCTTTGCAAGCCCATCGGTGTCCCCTACTAACCGTGGGCAGGGCGGGGAATTTTGCGGAGATAAATCTGAACGCTGACCCAGCTGGGACTCGAACCTGGGAACTACAGATTACGAGCCTGGCGCGCTACCGACTGAGCCACCCCCGCCACCCTATTTTTTGTTTTTTTGAGGGCAGGGTTTACTCAATAAGTAGTAGCACTCAGGCCCATATCAAGAAAAAAAATCGAGGGGGAGGGGAAATCACAATTGAGCTAGTATTCGGTTGTTTTACTTCTGAGCGGCAATTTTTTTGCACACAATGGGCTAAATGTCCAGTTCACAAGAATCCCCGAGGACTCGGCGAAGGTTGGGGGAGGGGACCCACTGATGGTGGTGTGTGTTTGGGGGGGGGGCTTGTGACCCAGTTCGGTCGAAGGCTCTGCTGACCGGTTTGGGACCCGGATGGACAGAGCTAAGACCATTTTGAGGTCGAAGGATCTGCTGATCGGTTTGGTGCCCGCTTGGCAATCTAAGACCTCTATCAGGTAGACTCAGGGGAGTCGTTCGGGGGCCTGATGAACGACTTGGTCCGTCCAGTAGGCCAGGGCCCCAATTTCAAAATCTGGTTCCAACTAAGAGTCTCCAACCTGGGAGCAGAGTCAATTTGGATCTACATATCCTTGTTTGTGGCTAACCGGGGAATAGATTAAATTTTGGTTTTGAGCGATGGATGAGCTTTCCTTCTATAGTACTGTTCGCCATTAAGTAATCGGGGATGAGCTGTATCTACATGGTACTGTCTTGCCCCCGATTGTAGTTAGTGGCGAAAATGGCATTTCTCTATACTGGTAGTGTCTTTTGGCGGAACTGGTGGGTCTTGTCTTATATATATATTTTTCCTGTACTGTCGCTGAAAAAAGTATCCGAACAATATGGTTGATTACAGAATTCAGAAAAAATATCTGGCGACGATTTTTTTAGAAATTAGTGATCTGGCAACCTTCGTGTCACGTGATTACAGAATTCAGGAAAAATATCTGGAGCGTGTACAGCAACTGTACACGCTCCAGTTACCGTTCACAGCAAAGTGGAGCGTGTGCAGTTACTGCACACGCTCCAGTTTGCTGTGAACGGTAACTGCACACGCTCAATATTTCAGTGAGTGAGCCCACACGATTCAGGTCTTTGTGAGCTCACACGATCCAATGTGCTGTGAACATTAACCGCAACCGCTCCAGTTTGCTGCGAACGGTGGTAACTGCAGACGCTCAATATTTCCGTGAGTGAGCCCACACGATCCAGGTCTTTGTGAGCTCACACGATCCAATGTGCTGTGAACATTAACCGCAACCGCTCCAGTTTGCTGTGAACGGTGGTAACTGCACACGCTCAATATTTCCGTGAGTGAGCCCACACGATCCAGGTCTTTGTGAGCTCACACGATCCAGTGTGCTGTGAACATTAACCGCAACCGCTCCAGTTTGCTGTGAACGGTAACTGCACACGCTCAATATTTCCGTGAGTGAGCCCACACAATCCAGGTCTTTGTGAGTGATAAGTGTCAGAATTCAGAAAAAATATCTGGCAACGATTTTTTTAGAAATTAGTGATCTGGCAACCTTCGTGTCACGTGACACGAAGGTTGCCAGATAACTAATTTCTAAAAAAATCGTTGCCAGAATGTTTTTCTGAATTTTGTAATCAACCGTAGTGTTCGGATACTTTTTTGAGCTACTGTACCTTCCCCTAACCTTGAGACAGATGGAAGCCTCCCATTAAGGCCATCCAGCGTGTTCCATCGGTATCCCCTAAGGACCTTAGGCAGGGCGGGGAGTTTTGCGGATATAAATTTCAACGCTGACCCAGCTGGGACTCGAAACCGTGTCACGTGACACGAAGGTTGCCAGATCAGTAATTTCTAAAAGAATCGTTGCTAGATATTTTTTCTAAATTCTGTAATCAACCATAGTGTTCGAATATTTTTTGGAGCGACTGTACTCCCCAACGGGAAAAAAAAAACAAACAGAACAAACGACTAAATCTTTATTGTATACGAAATATTAAAAAGTGAGATTTAATTAGTTTTTCGATTTATATGTCTTTTTCTTGGTGAGGGGGGGAGGGGGGGGGGGTGAAGAAACATTTTATGAGTCTTATTTTAATTTGAAAAGTAGGAGTTATTCGAATTAATTTCGATTTTAATACGTTCTTTCGGTAATTAGTTACCAAGCGAAAATATTTTTAAAATGCAAAAAAAAACAATACTTCTAGTGTATGAAATTTGACCTTTTTTTTCTCTGTGTTTAGTGAACCGAAGAGAATCATTCGGTTTAGAGTTTAAACAACTATTTAATAATCATTCGACTTTAAAGTTTCCACTGAGGCAGAAAAAGTTGAGCATAAAAATCTGTACTTTTTTTTTTATTGTGAATGTACAAAAACTTAATGAAATTGGAAACTTTCAATAATTGCATGGTTTTATCCACATTACAGAATTCATTGTTTAGAATTTTCTTTCGTATAAAAACAGACAGTAAACCTTTAAAAAACAAACGTTATTTTTTTATTAGTAAAACAACATTACCTTTTGGGGGGGGGAATGAAAATAAACGTAAATTTTATCTGCTTTTTTTAATATCTTTTCATTGAAGAGGTATTTCATACTTAAAATGTTAATAAGTACACTCGCTCAAAAAATATCCGAACACTATGGTTGATTACAGAATTCAGAAAAAGTATCTGGCAACGATTTTTTTTAGAAATTAGTGATCTGGCAACCTTCGTGTCACGTGGACACGAAGGTTGCCAGATTTTGGGAAGGGGGAAGGGCCATGCCTCTCCCCTTTAAAAATGCTAGTAACTCGAATGAAGATTGTTGTTATACCTGTGAGCGGCATTTTTGTTGCACACAATGGGTTAAATGGCCAGGTCACAAAGACCCCGAGGTCTCAGAGATTGGGGGGGCGGGGGGGGGCCTCAGTCGATAGCGCGCCAGGCTCGTAATCTGTAGTTCCCAGGTTCGAGTACCAGCTGGATCAGCGTTGAGATTTATCTCCGCAAAACTCCCCGCCCTGCCCACGGTCAGTAGGGGACACCGATGGGCTTGGAAAGGCCGCCGTCCGTCGGATGGGACGTTAAGCCGTGGCCCCGTGTGCGGGAGCGCCATACCCTGTGCACGTTAAAGAACACGCTGGATGGCCTTGACTGGAGGCTATCATCTGTCTCCCAACAGCTGTTCCAGTGGGTCCCCTCCCCCAACCTTCTCTGAGCCTTTGGGGTCCATGTGACCTGGCCATTTAGCCCATGGTGTGCAAAAAAAGTGCCGCTCAGAGGTAAAACAACCCAACAACTCAGAGATTGGGGGAAAGGATGTACTGCACAGCTTATGATAGCCTCTCGTCAAGGCTATCCAGCGTGTTCTTTAACGTGCACACATTGGATATCCGGAGGTGTATGGCTCTTTCCCGAACACGGAACCACGGCTTAACGTCTCATCGGACGGACGGCAGCCTTTCCAACTCGGCCCCGTGTACGGGAGAGCCATACCCTGTGCACGTTAAAGAACACGCTGGATGGCCTTGACGGGAGGCTACCATCTGTCTCCCAACAGCTGTTCCAGTGGGTCCCCTCCCCCAACCTTCTCTGAGCCTTCGGGGTCCATGTGACCTGGCCATTTAGCCCATGGTGTGCAAAAAAGTGCCGCTCAGAGGTAAAAGAACCCAACCCAACCGCACCGGACTTGCCATCTCCAGGAAAATTTCCGTAGGTTTAGGATTTTTAAATATATTTAGGGAAAAAGGAAAACATTTCTGATGATAGGGAAAAAATCCGAGGAAAAACATTACTCTGCACAAAAGAAGGTTTTTTTGTTTTTTGGTCTTATAAAAGTTAGCAAGACGTGCGCATTGTTTGACATCGATTTTGCCCGTTAATGGAAGGCCATTTTTTCGTTGTTTTCTATGCTTTGGTTACTTGTTCAGGCGAAAGGAGCTTCTTTTAAGCTACTTTGATAATCTTTATTAACGAAGCCAGCGTAATGGCCTGTTTTCTTTTTGTCGATTCTGCTGGTGCAGCTCACTAAAAGCACTTTATTTCGGTCTTGCAGTATGTCTGAAGAAAAAAATATAGGCGAAAAAATGTTGAAAGAAAAAATTGCAGCTCGTGAATTGGTATTGGCTTTTTCTTGTTACCAATTTCAAGTTGAAACTTAGGAAAGGGGAAAAGCGAATCAATAGCTGACCTCAGTGATCGTCACGCTGACTTGTAAAATCAAATGAAAACTTGTGACTGAGGAACAGCAGTTCCAAACCGAAACTTGTGACTGAGGAACAGCAGTTCCAAACCGAAACTTGTGACTGAGGAACAGCAGTTCCGAACCGAAACTTGTGACTGAGGAACAGCAGTTCCGAACCGAAACTTGTGACTGAGGAACAGCAGTTCCGAACCGAAACTTGTGACTGAGGAACAGCAGTTCCGAACCGAAACTTGTGACTGAGGAACAGCAGTTCCGAACCGAAACTTGTGACTGAGGAACAGCAGTTCCGAACCGAAACTTGTGACTGAGGAACAGCAGTTCCGAACCGAAACTTGTGACTGAGGAACAGCAGTTCCGAACCGAAACTTGTGACTGAGGAACAGCAGTTCCGAACCGAAACTTGTGACTGAGGAACAGCAGTTCCGAACCGAAACTTGTGACTGAGGAACAGCAGTTCCGAACCGAAACTTGTGACTGAGGAACAGCAGTTCCGAACCGAAACTTGTGACTGAGGAACAGCAGTTCCGAACCGAAACTTGTGACTGAGGAACAGCAGTTCCGAACCGAAACTTGTGACTGAGGAACAGCAGTTCCGAACCGAAACTTGTGACTGAGGAACAGCAGTTCCGAACCGAAACTTGTGACTGAGGAACAGCAGTTCCGAACCGAAACTTGTGACTGAGGAACAGCAGTTCCGAACCGAAACTTGTGACTGAGGAACAGCAGTTCCAAACCGAAACTTGTGACTGAGGAACAGCAGTTCCGAACCGGAACTTGTGACTGAGGAACAGCAGTTCCGAACCGAAACTTGTGACTGAGGAACAGCAGTTCCAAACCGAAACTTGTGACTGAGGAACAGCAGTTCCGAACCGGAACTTGTGACTGAGGAACAGCAGTTCCGAACCGAAACTTGTGATTGAGGAACAGCAGTTCCAAACCGAAACTTGTGACTGAGGAACAGCAGTTCCGAACCGAAACTTGTGACTGAGGAACAGCAGTTCCGAACCGGAACTTGTGACTGAGGAACAGCAGTTCCAAACCGAAACTTGTGACTGAGGAACAGCAGTTCCAAACCGAAACTTGTGACTGAGGAACAGCAGTTCCGAACCGGAACTTGTGACTGAGGAACAGCAGTTCCGAACCGAAACTTGTGACTGAGGAACAGCAGTTCCAAACCGAAACTTGTGACTGAGGAACAGCAGTTCCGAACCGAAACTTGTGACTGAGGAACAGCAGTTCCGAACCGGAACTTGTGACTGAGGAACAGCAGTTCCGAACCGAAACTTGTGATTGAGGAACAGCAGTTCCAAACCGAAACTTGTGACTGAGGAACAGCAGTTCCAAACCGAAACTGTGACTGAGGAACAGCAGTTCCAACCGGAAACTTGCGACTGAATAACAGCAGTTTCAAACTGAAAATTGCAACTAAGGAATAGCAGTTCCAAACCAAACTTGTAACTGAGGAATAGCAGTTCTAAATCAGTCGGTAGCGCGCTAGGTTCGTAATATGCAAATCCTAGATTCCAGTCCCACCTAGGCCAGCGTTGAGATTTATCTCTTCAAAATTTTCCGCCCTGCTCTCGGTGAATAGGGGAGAGTCCCCTATTAACCGAGGATGGAACATTAAGCCGTGGTTCTGTGTGCGAGAGAGCCATACCCTATTGCAGTTAAAGAACACCCTGGATGGCCTTGACGGGAGGCTACCATCTGTCTCCCATCGGCTACCCATCTGTTCCAGTGGCTCCCCTCCCCCAACCTTCTCCGATCCTTCGGGGTCCTTGTAACCTGGCCATTTAGACCATGGTGTTTCAAAAAAGTGCCGCTCAGAGGTAAAACAACCCAACCCTTATTAAGAGGTGCAACACACCTTATTGAGAGGTTCACTGCGCCATTTTAAGAAGAGTAATGAGTTTATGTTCATTTCGTTGAACCAGTTTTTACAATAAAAGAAATTATTGTTAAATTATTAGTTAATTTTTTTTTCTGAGGTATCTAAACATTTTAGCAAGTCCACTCCATCCCGAGAAAATAAAACAATCTGAGACACCTAATAAAAACCTGTGATTGGACATTATATAGCAATTTAAATATTCCATGCTTCTTAATATCATTGCTTAAGGCACTTTCAGTACAGTTTGAAAACAGGATTAACATATGCAATCACATGCGATGTAAAACAGGTTGTTACCAAAGAGAAGAAAAAAAAAAGATGTTTTGACCGACTTAAACATACAACGTCAAAGCTGCTATCTGTAAAACAAACTAAAAAGGAAAATAAAAGTCGTGTTTGAAGAGAACGTCCGTAAAACGAGAAACCGGAATCATTTCAGATAAATCTGCTTCGGGGAAACTTCTATCAAAACAGAATTTATTTTCGTTCTGTTCCTTCAGCTGTGTCCAAGACGACGACGAGGACAACACAGTGCAGGAAAAATAACAATAATAATAATAAAAAAAAATCCCATCCACCCACATTACACTCGAATTTCGAAATGTGTTCCTGGCATCTTTTTTCTTCTCTGCTGAATAATTTATAACTCTCGTGCCTCTGTTTTTTTGCTTTCGACACTACCTCACGTTTAATAACATCTGTTTGTTGGCTTTCTGTCTGCAAATGAATTCAGGAGAAAAATCAAGAAATAAATGGAAAAGAAAGAAATGAACGAAGGAGGAACTGGTGGTTGGGGAAGAGGAGGGAGGAGGAGGAGGAGGGAGGAGGAGGGAGGCGGTTCTTAATTTTTGCTGGTTTCATTGCAATACGATGTAAGAAATTCCATTAATCATAGGAGAGGGGGTGGCTCAGTCGGTAGCGCGCCAGACTCGTAATCTGTGGTTCCCAGGTTCGAGTCCCAGCTGGGTCAGCGTTGAGATTTATCTCCGCAAAACTCCCCGCCCTGCCCACGGTCAGTAGGGGACACCGATGGGCTTGGAAAGGCTGCCGTCCGTCGGGTGGGACATTAAACGTGGTTCTGTATGTGGGAGAGCCATACCGCGTGCATGATGAAGAACACGCAAGAGAGGCTTGACGGAGGTTTCCATCTGTCTGCCAACAGCTACAGATGGCTACTCCCCCAACCTTCTCTGAGCCTGCGGGGTCCATGTGACCTGCGGGGTCCATCTGTCTGCCAACAGCTACAGTGAGTCTACTACCCCAACCTTCTCTGAGCCTTCAGGGTCCATGTGACCTGGCCATTTAGCCCATGGTGTGCAAAAAAGTACCGCTCAGAGGTAAAACAACCTAACCCATTACTCATGTGTATAGAACTTGAAATTCTGAGGTGGGAGGAAGAACTGTACTGTTTTAACTCTGAGCGTCACTTTCTGTTGGGAGACAGATGGTAGCCTCCCGTCAACGCCATCCAGCGTGTTCTTTAACGTTGGGTTGTTTCACCTCTGAGCGGCACTTTTTTGCACACCATGGGCTAAATGGCCAGGTCACATGGACCCCGAAGGCTCAGAGAAGGTTGGGGGATGGGACCCACTGGAACAGCTGTTGGGAGACAGATGGCAGCCTCCCGTCAAGGCCATCCAGCGTGTTCTTTAAGATGGGTTGTTTTTCCTCTGAGCGGCACTTTTTTGCACACCATGGACTAAATGGCCAGGTCACATGGACCCCGAAGGCTCAGAGAAGGTTGGGGGAGGGGACCCACTGGAACAGCTGTTGGGAGACAGATGGTAGCCTCCCGTCAACGCCATCCAGCGTGTTCTTTAACGTTTGGTTGTTTTTCCTCTGAGCGGCACTTTTTTGCACACCATGGACTAAATGGCCAGGTCACATGGACCCCGAAGGCTCAGAGAAGGTTGGGGGAGGGGACCCACTGGAACAGCTGTTGGGAGACAGATGGTAGCCTCCCGTCAACGCTATCCAGCGTGTTCTTTAACGTTGGGTTGTTTTTACTCTGAGCGGCACTTTTTTGCACACCATGGGCTAAATTGCCAGGTCACATGGACCCCGAAGGCTCAGAGAATGTTGGGGGAGGGGACCCACTGGAACAGCTGTTGGGAGACAGATGGTAGCCTCCCGTCAAGGCCATCCAGCGTGTTCTTTAACGTTGGGTTGTTTTTCCTCTGAGCGGCACTTTTTTGCACACCATGAACTAAATGGGCAGGTCACATGGACCCCGAAGGCTCAGAGAAGGTTGGAGGAGGGGACCCACTGGAACAGCTGTTGGGAGACAGATGGTAGCCTCCCGTCAACGCCATCCAGCGTGTTCTTTAACTTTGGGTTGTTTTTCCTCTGAGCGGCACTTTTTTGCACACCATGAACTAAATGGGCAGGTCACATGGACCCCGAAGGCTCAGAGAAGGTTGGAGGAGGGGACCCACTGGAACAGCTGTTGGGAGACAGATGGTAGCCTCCCGTCAACGCCATCCAGCGTGTTCTTTAACGTTGGGTTGTTTTTCCTCTGAGCGGCACTTTTTTGCACACCATGGACTAAATGGCCAGGTCACATGGACCCCGAAGGCTCAGAGAAGGTTGGGGGAGGGGACCCACTGGAACAGCTGTTGGGAGACAGATGGTAGCCTCCCGTCAAGGCCATCCACTGTGTTCTTTGACGTGCACAGGGTATGGCTCTCCCGCACATGGGACCACGGCTTAACGTCCCATACGACGGACGGTGGCCTTTCCAAGCCCATCGGTGTCCCCTACTGACCGTGGGCAGGGCGGGGAATTTTGCGAAGATAAATCTCAACGCTGACACAGCTGGGACTCGAACCTGGGAACTACAGATTACGAGCCTGGTGCGCTACCGACTGAGCCATCCCCGCCCCTATATATCCAGAGAGTATGAATATTCGAATCCTGTCTCGAGTAATGAGGTCCTTGAGATTAGGCCATTGTGCTACAAAAGAAAATAGTGCCATTGAGTACTTCAAACGTCAGATCATAACTACGTCTCCAACCGATGCGAGAAGTGCGTCAAATGCACCAGAGAGACCTGCTGTTCAAATCTTACTTTTCATGCATCCTCTAACGACACCTTTTGTGCATGAGCGCCATTCTCTTTCTCCCCCCCCCCATCACAAATTTCTTCCCTCCTATTTCCTTCTCTTCCCCTCCCATCAAAATAAGACAGCCAGATCGATGGAGATAGAAGCGTCGTTGGTTCTATTTCCGTATATATTCAGAAACCTGTTTAGTCACCAATCACGATTAATGGCGATCGCCTCGCTCACTGAAATAGAATCATAAAAAGAACAGCCGTTGTTCCTACTTTTTCCCCCTCTCTCTCTCCTCGGTGTGTCTTCCTTTTTATTACCCATCCCCTCCTCTACTTCTGTCTCAATCCGTTTCCATGTTTAATTCTCACTCTCTCTTTTAGGGGTATGGACACACAGAAAGCTTTTTGGGAGGTTTAGAGTTATGAGCGTTTCTTTACTTCGCCGCGTGTTAAAGACAAAATCATTAGTGACAACGGGGGGGGGGGGGGGGGGGGGGTGCTCAGTCGGTAGCGCGCCAGGCTCGTAATCTGCAGTTCCCAGGTTCGAGTCCCAGCTGGGTCAGCGTTGAGATTTATCTCCTCAAAAGTTCCCCACCCTGCCCACGGTCAGTAGGGGACACCGATGGGCTTGGAAAGACCGCCGTCCGTCGGATGGGACGTTAAGCCGTGGTCCCATGTGCGGAAGAGCCATACCCTGTGTACGTCAAAGAACACACTGGATGGCCTTGACGGGAGGCTACCATCTGTCTCCCAACAGCTGTTCCAGTGGGTCCCCTCCCCTAACCTTCTCTGAGCCTTCGGGGTCCATATGACCTGGCCATTTAGCCCATGGTGTGCAAAAAATGTGCCGCTCAGAGGTAAAACAACCCAACGTTAAAGAACACGCTGGATGGCCTTGACGGGAGGCTACCATCTGTCTCCCAACAGCTGTTCCAGTGGGTCCCCTCCCCCAACCTTCTCTGAGCCTTCGGGGTCCATGTGACCTGGCCATTTAGCCCATGGTGCGCAAAAAAGTGCCGCTCAGAGGTAAAACAACCCAACCTAGGTTCTAGTCTCGATGTGCTAGTAATAAGATTTGTCTCACCTAACTACCGCCCAGCTCTAGGTGAGAAAGGATACACCGATGGACTTGAAAAGTTCACCTTCCGTCGAATGGGATGTTAAGATGTAACTACATGTGCAGGGTAGTTATGATAAGTTGCTTTACCTATGAGGGACACTTTTTTTCACACAATAGGGTAAATGAGCAGGTCACAAGGACCTCAAGTGCTCAGAGAAGGTTGGGGTACGAAAACTGACATGAGAGCTGTAGCGATATAGATGATAGCCTCCCGTCAAGGCCGTCCAGCGAATTTTTAATATGCAAAGGGTATGGCTCTTAAGAATACAGAGCATAGATTAACGTCCCATTCGGCCGACAGCAGTCTTTCTAAGCCCATCGGTTCCCCTACTGCAGTTACCAGGTTCACGTCTCCCTGGTCCAGCGTTGGGATTTATCTCCGCAAAACGTCCCATCCCTCGGTCAGTAGGAAACCTACTGACCGAGGGATGGGACGTTTTGTGGACTTGCACCTTTCGGTTTTGGAAAGTCCACCAACGGACGGCGGCCTTTCCAAGCCCATCGGCTTGGAAAGGCCGCCGTCCGTCGGATGGGACGTTATGCCGTGGTCCGTGTGCGGGAGAGTAATACCTTGTGCTTGTTAAAGAACATGTTGGATGCCTTGAGGTTGCTATTTAATTCCTAACAGTTGTCCAGTCCCTTTACCCCAACTTTCTCTGAACTCTCGGGGTCCTTGTGATCTCGCCATTTAGCCCACTCTGTGCAAATAAAAGTGCCGCAAAGAAGTAAAATAACTCAGCCAATCCAGCAGAGGTCTATCCTGCCCACGGTCAGTAGGGGACACCGATAGGCTTGGAAAGGTCGCCGCCCGTCGGATGGGACGTTAAGCCGTGGCCCCGTTTGTTGGAGAGCCATACCCCGAGCACGTTAAAGAACACGCTGGATGTCTTGACGGGAGGCTACCATCTGTCTTCCAACAGCTGTTCCAGTCTCCCCCAACCTTCTCTGAGCTTTTGGGATCCATTTGACCTTGCCATTTAGCCCATGGTGTGCAAAAAAGTACCGCTCAGAGGTAAAACAACTCAGCAGTTGTTCAAAGGTCCCCTTTGCCTACCTTGAGGTCATTGCAAATTTAGCCCATCGTGTACATAGAAATGTTACACAGAGTTAAAAAAAAAACAATGGAATATTGGAAATAAAAATTATCACTCAGTGTTTAGAGATTCTTAACATCCCTTATAATTTAATATTGCAAGCTTTTTTTTTAAATTTTGCATTAAAGACTTTTCTCGTACCTGTTGGCGTCGGAGTTATGGAGTCCAATGTCTTCTAAGATCTGTTCGCTGTCTGCCTGCGTCCTTTTTCCAAAGCCTCTGGCAGTCGACAGGGCAGAATTCCTGAATCCTCTCTTTTGTTTTGTCTGTCGAGGGTTCCGCTAGAGAATCAAAGAGCAGCCGCCACCAGCACACTGAGCAGAGAGACGAAAAGGGCAAGACGGACCATCTTGAAAGGATTGGGCTATCTGGAAGATAAAATGGGAGAAAGAAAAAATAGGAATTTTTATTATTAATTCAGCAAACATACATTTATTTAGCAAAATATTGGAGAATTCGCAGATTATATCACTGGGAACCATGTACAGTCGCTCAAAAAAAGGGCGGGGGTGGCTCAGTCGGTAGCGCGCCAGGCTCGTAATCTGTAGTTCCCAGGTTCGAGTCCCAGCTGGGTCAGCGTTGAGATTTATCTGCGCAAAAATTCCCCGCCCTGCCCACGGTCAGTAGGGGACACCGATGGGCTTGGAAAGGCCGCCGCCCGTCGGATGGGACGTTAAGCAGTGGCCCCGTGTGCGGGAGAGACATACCCTGTGCACGTTAAAGAACACGCTGGATGGCCTTGACGGGAGGCTACCATCTGTCTCCCAACAGCTGTTCCAGTGAGTACCCTTCCCCAACCTTCTCTGAGCCTTCGGGGTCCTTGTAACCTGGCCATTTAGCTCACGGTGTGCAAAAAAGTGCCGCTCAAAGGTAAAACAACCCAACTCAACCATCCTGTTTTCTGGGAGGCCAGTTTTGTCATTGGCAACGATTTAAGACGTTCGAAAATTTTGAAAGGTTTAAAACGTTAAGCTGCTGAAATCGCTTTTTGTGCGGCTGCACTCTAGATTGTTTTGCTATCTTCACCTTCTTTTCGCATAGGTATTTCCCTTTTGAACATTAAATGCGATTTTTCCTTTTGTCCTTACAGAGGATTTTGCCAATGGGTTTCTGGATCCAACGAATGCCATTTCAATAAGAGGAAAAGAATGGTAACAATGCAATTCTTTCGATGAATGTTGTTAGGAGAAAAAAAAAACATTGTAAATGACTATAATGGATTTCTCTTTAAAAAAAAAAAGCTTATTTCACATTATGTAAAATAAATATCATTTAGGCACAAACTGCGTTTTGAAAATTTAGCTGTTGGATGTAATAGTCATTATTCAGGTTTTATTTCGAAGGAAGATTTTGTTTCAAGAGTGATAAATGGTGTTTAATTTTTTTTTTGAAAATTTTCGCCCTCGTTATTGTTTAACCGCATCTTTCTAACATTTTAAGGGATTACAGTATTAAAATAAAGTTTTTCTGAGGTGATGACCACTGGAGATGTACAGTCGCTCAAAAAAGTATCCGAACACTATGGTTGATTACAGAATTCAGAAAAAATATCTGGCAACGATTTTTTTAGAAATTAGTTATCTGGCAACCTTCGTGTCACGTGATTACAGAATTCAGGAAAAATATCTGGAGCGTGTACAGCAACTGTACACGCTCCAGTTACCGTTCACAGCAAACTGGAATGTGTGCAGTTACTGCACACGCTCCAGTTTGCTGTGAACGGTAACTGCACACGCTCAATATTTCAGTGACTGAGCCCACACGATCCAGGTTTTTGTGAGCTCACACGATCCAATGTGCTGTGAACATTAACCGCAACCGCTCCAGTTTGCTGTGAACGGTGGTAACTGCACACGCTCAATATTTCCGTGAGTGAGCCCACACGATCCAGGTCTTTGTGAGCTCACACGATCCAATGTGCTGTGAACATTAACCGCAACCGCTCCAGTTTGCTGTGAACGGTAACTGCACACGCTCCATATTCGTTGCATTATATATTCATACGTATTATATATATATGGAAAAAAATATCCGAACACTACGGTTGATTACAGAATTCAGAAAAAATATCTGGCAACGATTATTTTAGAAATTAGACATCTGGCAACTTTCGTGTCACGTGACACGAAGGTTGCCAGATGTCTAATTTCTAAAAAAATCGTTGCCAGATATTTTTTCTGAATTCTGTATTCAACCATAGTGTTCGGATACTTTTTTGAGCGACTGTACGTGGATGCGGATATCTGCAGTTAAAAACTCTCTGCGCATAAAAGATTAATGTTAACGCGGGTTCGGTTGTTTTACTTCTGAGCGGTACTTTTTTGCACACCATGGTCTAAATTGCCAGGTCACATGGACCCCAAAGGCTCAGAGAAGGTTGAGGGAGGGACCCACTGGACCTGTTGGGAGACAGATGGTAGCTTCCCGTTAAGGCTATCCAGCGTGTCCTTTAACGTGCACAGGGTAGGGCTCTCCCGCACACGGCGCCACGGCTTAACGACCCATCTGACGGCGGCCTTTCCAAGCTCATCAGTGGTCTCCTACTGACGAGGGCGGCAATTTACGAGTAGATAAATCTCAACGATGACCCAGGTGGGACTCGAACCTGTAAACCTCAGATTGCGAGCTTTACACTCTACCAACTGAGCCATCCTCTCTCCACTCCCACCTAGGACTAAGAGAGATAATCATTGTTGCTATCGTAAATCTTTTGACCATTGCGCTTCACCACCGGAATTCATAGGCCGCCGTCCGTCGGATGGGACGTTAAGCCGTGGCTCTGTATGGTGGAGAACCATACATTGTGCACGTTAAAGAACACGCTGGATGGCCTTGACGGGAGGCTACCATCTGTCTCCCAACAGCTGTTCCAGTGGGTCCCCTCCCCCAACCTTCTATGAGTCTTCGGAGTCCATGTGACCTTGCCATTTAGCCCATGGTGTGCAAAAAAAGTGCCGCTCAGAGGTAGAACAACCCAACGTTAAAGAACACGCTGGATGGCCTTGACGGAAGGCTACCATCTGTCTCCCAACAGCTGTTCCAGTGGGTCCCCTCCCCCAACCTTCTCTGAGCCTTCAGGGTCCATGTGATCTGGCCATTTAGCCCATGGTGTGCAAAAAAGTGCCGCTCAGAGGTAAAACAACCCAACGTTAAAGAACACGCTGGATGGCCTTGACGGGAGGCTACCATCTGTCTCCCAACAGCTGTTCCAGTGGGTCCCCTCCCCCAACCTTCTCTGAGCCTTCGAGGTCCATGTGACCTTGCCATTTAGCCCAATGTGTGCAAAAAAGTGCCGCTCAGAGGTAAAGCAACCCAACCCACCGGAAATTCAAAATCCTATCATAAATAGATCGTTTGTAATGTTCGTCTAAAATATTTTAAATATCCACCTTTTCGAACCGTTAGAGGGCGCTATTAAAGCTTTGGGAGAGTCGGGTTGTTGTTGTTGTTTTACCTCTGAGCGGCACTTTTTTGCACACCATGGGTTAAATGGCCAGGTCACATGGACCCCGAAGGCTCAGAGAAGGTTGGAGGAGGGGACCCACTGGAACAGCTGTTGGGAGACAGATGGTAGCCTCCCGTCAAGGCCATCCAGCGTGTTCTTTAACGTGCACAGGGTATGGCTCTCCCGCACACGGTGCCACTGCTTAATGTCCCATCCGACGGACGGCGGCCTTTCCAAGCCCATCGGTGCCCCCTACTGACCGTGGACAGGGCGGGGACTATTGCGGAGATAAATCTCAACGCTGACCCATCTGGGACTCGAACCTCGGAACTATAAATTACGAGCCTGGCGCGCTACCGACTGAGCCACCCCCGCCCCCAGGGAGAGTCAGCAAATGCGATATGTGCGATATGTCTTCCATAGATATCCAAAAAAAAAGTATTTTTAATTTAATTTTTAAAAACAAAAAACTTGTTTGCATACAGACGGCAAAGTGGAAACTTTAGCTCATTTTTTTCTTAAAACGAGCAAAGAATTCTACACCGTTAGATCCCATACTTTTATTAATAACGACCGCTTTTCACGATACGCTAAACTTTACGACTTATTCCAACAATTATTTAAAAGGTAGAATCAATTTTAACAACGATTAAAAGTTTCGTAATTTCTGTCAACAACCATTTGAAAGGTAATGAACTGTTTTAATAGCCGTTTTAAACAATCAAGACCCATTTAAACGGGAATTTTAAAGTCTTCCAACTTTAACAACTGCTTAAAAGGTAGCGATCATTTTTAATCATCATTTGAAGAAGGAAATAATGGTTCGAGGAATGAATACGGGTTGTTCAGTGCACTTTTCTAGTTTACGCTGTTAACAAAAATGTATTGTGTGATTTACTTGGGGCGGGGGTGGCTCAGTCGGTAGCGCGCCAGGCTCGTAATCTGCAGTTCCCAGGTTCGAATTCCAGCTGGGTCAACGTTGAGACTTATCTCCGCAAAAGCCCCCGCCCTACCCACGGTGATTAGAGGACACCGATGGGCTTGATAAGACCGCCGTCCGTCGGATGGGACGTTAAGCCGTGGTCCCGTGTGCAGGAGAGCCATACCCTGTGCACGTTAAAGAACACGCTGGATGGCCTTGACGGGAGGCTTCCATCTGTCTGCCAACAGCTGTTCCAGTGAGTCCTCTCCCCCAACCTTCTCTGAGCCTTCGGGGTCCATGTGACCTGGCCATTTAGCCCATGGTGTGCAAAAAAGTGTCGCTCAGAGGTAAAACAACCCAACCCAAGTGATTTACTTCACAAATATTTTCGGTATTACCGGAAAAATGTTAATAATTCTGTCGTCGCTATTTACACGTTAGTCTCTCATTGCTTATTCTTAAACAAAAGGGGCGGGGGTGGCTCAGTCGGTGGCGCGCCAGGCTCGTAATCTGCAGTTCCTAGGTTCGAGTACCACATGGGCCCATCTCCACAAAACCCCCATCTTGCCCGCGGTCAGTAGGGGACACCGATGGGTGGGATGTCGGATGGGACGTTAAGCCGTGGGTCTTTGTGAGGGAGAGCCATACCCTGTGTAGATAAGGGGTTGGGTTGTTTTACCTCTAAGCGGCACTTTTTTTGCATACAAATGGGCTAAATGGCCAGGTCACATGGACCCCGAAGGCTCAGAGAAGGTTGGGGAGGGGACCCACTGGAACAGCTGTTTGGAGACAGATAGTAGCCTCCCGTCAAGGCCATCCAGCGTGTTCTTTAACGTTGAGTTGTTTTACCTCTGAGCGGCACTTTTTTGCACACCATGGGCTAAATGGCCAGGTCTCGTGGACCCCGAAGGCTACGAGAATGTTGGGGGAGGGGACCCACTGGAACAGCTGTTTGGAGACAGATGGTAGCCTCCCGTCAAGGCCATCCAGCGTGATTTTTAACGTTGGGTTGTTTTACCTCTGAGCGACACTCTTTTGCACACCATTGGCTAAATGGCCAGGTCACATGGACCCCGAAGGTTGGGGGAGGAGACCCACTGGAACAGCTGTTGGGAGACAGATGGTATCCTCCCGTCAAGGTCATCCAGCTTGATCTTTAACGTGCACAGGGTATTGCTCTCCCGCACACTGAGCCACGGCTTAACGTTCCGTCCGACGGACGGCGGCCTTTTCTAGCCTACCGGTGTCCCCTGCTGACCGTGGGCAGGGCGGGGAATTTAGCGGAATGTAGAAAAGGAACACGCTGGGTGGCTTTGAAGTGAATCTACCTTCTAATAGCTGTCCATTGGGTCTCCTGCTCCCAACCTTCTCTTGGCCGGGTTACTTGTGACCTGACAATTTAGTCCATTGTGTGCAAAAGAAAAGTGCTGCTCAGAGGTAAAACAATCGAACTCATGGAACCAATTAGGAATTCTTTTGAATCTGATTCAAGGGAATGCTTTTGAAAGATAATATTAATTTCAGAGAATCGTTTAGTGGGCTATCATGGAATACAGAGTGCAGTTTTTTAGAAAAACGTTGATTTCAGAGAATCGTTTGGAAAGAAAATATTAATTTCAGCTTATCGTATCGAAGTGGAGCATTGATTTCAGAATAGAATTTCTAAGTAATTATTGATTTAAAAAATAGGTATTGGTTTCAGAGAAACTTTTGGAAAGTTGCCGTTGATATAATCCAGGAGTCTATAACTCAAATGTGGAATCGACTTCTAAGGAAATGAAGCGGGCCATTATCGATTTCTAAAGTAATAAAGATGGCCAGAATCGATTACTAAAGGGATAAAGATGGCCAGAATCGATTTCTAAAAGAAAGTGGATAGGATCGACTTCTAAAGGAATGAAAATGGCCAGAATCGACTTCTAAAGGAATGAGAGTGGCCAGAATCGACTTCTAAAGGAATGAGAGTGGCCAGAATCGACTTCTAAAGGAATGAGAGTGGCCAGAATCGACTTCCAAAGGAATGAGAGTGGCCAGAATCGACTTCCAAAGGAATGAGAGTGGCCAGAATCGACTTCTAAAAGAATGAAGGTGGCCAGAATTGATTTCTAAAAAAGAATGAACGTGGCCAGAATATATTTCAAAAGAACGAACGTGGCCGGAATATATTTCAAAAGAATGAAGGTGTGCCAGAATAGATTTCTAAGACAATAATGGTGGTGAGAACAGATTTCTAAAGGAAAGAAGTTGGCCAAGAATATTCTCTCACGGGTTTGATCTGGCATGCGGGTCGTATGTTGTGTACACCACGAATAGTGGTAACATTTCGTAAGACCACTATTCGTTTGAAATTTTGTTGCCATTAGGGGGGGCTAATAAGGCCATTCGGAAATTCAGAAAATGCTAATCATGATATTTCGCTACCTATTAAACCCAAAATCGATTTTTGATTTATATGTAAAAAGACAATGAGCGTCTACCGAAGACAACAATGAGTGTCTACAAAAATGAGCGTCTACCGAAGACAACAATGAGCGTCTACAAAAATGAGCGTCTACCGAAGACAACAATGAGCGTCTACAAAAATGAGCGTCTACTGAAGACAACAATGAGCGTCTACCGAAGACAACAATGAGTGTCTACAAAAATGAGCGTCTACCGAAGACAACAATGAGCGTCTACTGAAGACAACAATGAGCGTCTACAAAAATGAGCGTCTGCTGAAGACAAAAATGAGCGTCTACCGAAGACAACAATGAGCGTCTACTGAAGACAACAATGAGCGTCTACAAAAATGAGCGTCTGCTGAAGACAAAAATGAGCGTCTACCGAAGACAACAATGAGCGTCTACAAAAATGAGCGTCTACTGAAGACAACAATGAGCGTCTACCGAAGACAACAATGAGTGTCTACCGAAGACAACAATGAGCGTCTACTGAAGACAACAATGAGCGTCTACAAAAATGAGCGTCTACCGAAGACAACAATGAGCGTCTACTGAAGACAACAATGAGCGTCTGCTGAAGACAACAATGAGCGTCTACCGAAGACAACAATGAGTGTCTACAAAAATGAGCGTCTACTGAAGACAACAATGAGCGTCTACCGTCACTGAGAGACAAAGTAGGTGACAAAATTAAAACAATAACTTTTTTAAACGAGCTAATGAAAAACGAAAACGTTTTTCTTGAAACAAATTATTTTCAAAGTTAGAGAGCTTTGAATGTTGTTTTCCTAGGGCCATATTAAGAAATTCTTGGGCCAAGGTTCCTTAAACACTTTGCCCCCCCCCCCCTCCTGCGTCTCCTGTTTTCAGAAATGAAAAATAAGTCGGTAAATAAATAGAAACACCGATCTTACATTACCTTTTTGGGTAAATATTATTTGTTACCAATTTAATGCTTTGCACACGTTCAAAAATATGCTAAAAGTATTTAAAATACTGCTAGATGTTAAGAGCAAAAGGGTTTCTTCCTTTAATCAGTAATCTGCAGTTCTTAGGTTCGAGTCCCATCATTGCCAGCGTTGAGATTTATCTCCGCAAATTCTCCGCACTTCCCTCTGTCAGTAGAGGATACCGATCGGCTTGGAAAGTCCGCCGTTCGTCGGATGGGACGTTAGGCCCATCTAAAACCCTGTGTACCTTGATGGGAGGCTACCATTTGTCTCCTAACTCAGGCCTTGATGGGAGGCTACCATCTGTCTCCTAACTCAGGCCTTGATGTGAGGCTACCATCTGTCTCCTAACCCAGGCCTTGATGCGAGGCTACCATCTGTCTCCTAACCCAGGCCTTGATGGGAGGCTACCATCTGTCTCCTAACCTAGGCTTTGATGTGAGGCTACCATCTGTCTCCTAACCCAGGCCTTGATGGAAGGCTACCATCTGTCTCCTAACCCAGACCTTGATGGGAGGCTATCATCTGTCTCCTAACTCAGGCCTTGATGCGAGGCTACCATCTGTCTCGTAACCCAGGCCTTGATGCGAGGCTACCATCTGTCTCCTAACCCAGGCCTTGATGCGAGACTACCATCTGTCTCGTAACCCAGGCCTTGATGCGAGGCTACCATCTGTCTCCTAACCCAGGCCTTGATGCGAGACTACCATCTGTCTCCTAACCCAGGCCTTGATGCGAGACTACCATCTGTCTCCTAACCCAGGCCTTGATGCGAGGCTACCATCTGTCTCCTAACCCAGGCCTTGATGCGAGGCTACCATCTGTCTCCTAACCCAGGCCTTGATGCGAGGCTACCATCTGTCTCCTAACCCAGGCCTTGATGGGAGGCTACCATTTGTCTCCTAACCCAGGATTTGATGGGAGGCTACCATCTGTATCCTAATAGCTGTCCAGTGAGTCCTCTCCCCAAATCTTCTCTGAACCCTCGGGGTCCTTATCACCTGGCCATATAGCCCATTATCTGGAGAAAAAGTGCCGCTCAGAGGTAAATCAACCCAACCCTTAATCCATCCCTGATTTTTCATATAACATTCAAATGTGTCAATACTTTTGATACTATTTCATATCACGTTTTGAATTTGAGAGAGAAAGAAACTTAGTCGTGATTGCTACCTAATTACAGCGCTAACTTCTACAGAACAACGACTGTTATGAGCAATGGATTCTACACTTACTTAACAGTCAACGTACAACGTTCAAGAAGCAAACTGCTACTCGGAGCTTTTCCTTTGATACTCGGAGCTTTTCCTTTGAGACAGAGAGACAACACACAGCAGCTGCTAGAGCAGAATTGCTTTCGCAAAAGTAACAAACCGACTCTATAATTAACCGCTTGCAAATTGAATCAGGAACTGCCGGGTGAAGTTAACCCTTTATTCAACTCAATTCTCGCGTGCATTAGAATTCGCTAATAAACGCGATAATTGCCTACAACCGTTTCTAAAAGTGGCAACGTGATGATCAGAAACGAATGTTTCTGACTCTTTTATTGGCAACGGTAGACACGATTCGAGAGAGAATGAAGACAGAAAAGGGTTCCGGTGAAATCTAATATCGACGCGATTGCTGGATCAGTTCTCCAGACTTCCATTTTAAAGGCGATACTTACTTCCATTTTGAAGCCTGCTGAAAGCAATGATTCGTTGTGTAACTGCAAATTAGCGCGCAATAACGTAGTTTTGAGGGGTGGGGGCGGGGAGGGGGCTCAGTCGGTAGTGCGCCAGATTCGTAATCTGTAGTTCCCAGGTTCGAGTCCCAGCTGGGTCAGCGTTGAGATTTATCTCCGCAAAACTCCCCGCCCTGCCCACGGTCAGCAGGGGACACCGATGGGCTTGGAACGGCCGCCGTCCGTCCGATGGGACGTTAAGCCGTGGCCCCGTGTGCTGGAGAGCCATACCCTGTGCACGTTAAAGAACACGCTGAATGGCCTTGACGGGAGGCTACCATCTGTCTCCCAACAGCTGTTCCAGTGGGTCCCCTTCTCCAACCTTCTCTGAGCCTTCGGGGTCCATGTGACCTGGCCATTCAGCCCATGGTGTACAAAAAAGTGCCGCTCAGAGGTAAAACAACCCAACGTTAAAGAACATGCTGGATGGCCTTGACGGGAGGCTACCATCTGTCTCCCAACAGCTGTTCCAGTGGGTCCCCTCCCCCAACCTTCTCTGAGCCTTCGGGGCCCTTGTGACATGGCCATTTAGCCCATGGTGTGCAAAAAAGTGCCGCTCAGAGGTAAAACAACCCAACGTAGTTTTGCAATTAAAGAAAAAAAAAAACCCTCAAGCAGCTGCTTGAGTGGGTGTTGGTCTGACAGGAGGTCTGACAGGAGCATGTCAGTTTATATGCCATAGTAGAAGATCTGAGAGTATGGCAGAACCTCAGCAGAGAAACGGCACATACATCCATGTCTTACCCGGGGCTCGAACTCAGGTCCCTTAGATCAGTAGGCAAGCGCGCTAACCACTCGGGCAATGAATGTTTATCCGATTACATCCGGGTTTTAATAAGAATGGTATTTTCGATGATGATATGTGTGTACTTGAAGCGAGATTAAAAATGCCACAAAAAAATTTAAAACTTAAATACTTTAATTTTTAAAACTTAAAAATTATAGTCCTTCCCTTTAACGGCGTATACCTTAGTTGGGACTTCAGTTGTAATTGTAAGTGAGAGAAAAATTGAAAAGATTAATGCATGAGAATTACAGATATTTTGAAAAGTCTCCTTGTTTCCTTGTATGTGCTTTAAAGTGTTAGCCTCTGTTTCATGGAGATGTAATGTTTGAATTGTGTTATTATGGCACTTCGTGTACCTGAGAGGAAAATGCTTACATCATAAAGACACCAATAAGATTGGTTCGTTTTGCCTCTGAGCGACACTTTTTTGCACACCATGGGCTAAATGGCCGGATCACAAGGTTGTGGGTTGGGTGTTTTACCTCTGAGCGGCACTTTTTTGGCACACAATGGACTTAATGGCCAGGTAACAAAGTTATGGGTTGGGTTGTTTTGCCTCTGAGCGACACTTTTTTGGCACACAATGGGCTTAATGGCCAGGTCACAAAGTTATGGGTTGGGTTGTTTTGCCTCTGAGCGACACTTTTTGGCACACAATGGGCTAAATGACCAGGTCACCAGGTTGTGGGTTGGATTGTTTTACCTCTGAGCGGCATTTTTTTTGCACACAATGGGCTAACGGCCAGGTCACAAAGTTATGGGTTGGGTTGTTTTACCTTTGAGCGGCACTTTTTTGCACATCATGGGCTAAATGGCCGGTTCACAAGGTTGTGGGTTGGGTTGTTTTACCTTTGAGCGGCACTTTTTTGCACACCATGGGCTAAATGGCCGGGTCACAAGGTTGTGGGTTGGGTTGTTTTACGTCTGAGCGGTACCTTTTTGCACACCATGGGCCAAATGGCCGGATCACAAGGTTGTGGGTTGGGTTGTTTTACCTCTGAGCGGCACTTTTTTGCACACCATGGACTAAGTGGCCGGGTCACAAGGTTGTGGGTTGGGTTGTTTTACCTCTGAGCGGCACTTTTCTGCACACCATGGGCTAAATGGCCGGTTCAGAAGGTTGTGGGTTGGGTTGTTTAACCTCTGAGCGTCACTTTTTTGCACACCATGGACTAAATGGCCGGGTCACAAGGTTGTGGGTTGGGTTGTTTTACCTCTGAGCGGCACTTTTTTGGCACAGAATGGGCTAAATGACCAGGTCACCAGGTTGTGGGTTGGATTTTTCTACCTCTGAGCGGCATTTTTTTTCACACAATGGGCTAAATGGCCAGGTCACAAAGGTATGGGTTGGGTTGTTTTGCCTCTGAGCGACACTTTTTCGCACACCATGGGCTAAATGGCCGGTTCACAAGATTGTGGGTTGGGTTGTTTTACCTTTGAGCGGCACTTTTTTGCACACCATGGGCTAAATGGCCAGGTCACAAGGTTGTGGGTTGGGTTGTTGGTAGTGTTGTGTTACCTCTCAGCGGCACTTTTTTGCACACCATGGGTTAAATGGCCGGGTCACAAGGTTGTGGGTTGGGTTGTTTTACGTCTGAGCGGTACCTTTTTGCACACCACGGGCCAAATGGCCGGGTCACAAGGTTGTGGGTTGGGTTGTTTTGCCCCTGAACGACACTTTTTTGCCACACAGTGGGCTAAATGACCAGGTCACCAGGTTGTGTTTTGGATTGTTTTACCTCTGAACGCCATTTTTTTGCACACAATGGGCTAAATGGCCAGGTCACAAAGTTATGGGTTGGGTTGTTTTGCCTCTGAGCGACACTTTTTCGCACACCATGGGCTAAATGGCCGGTTCACAAGGTTGTGGGTTGGGTTGTTTTACGTCTGAGCGGTATCTTTTTGCACACCATGGACTAAATGGCCAGGTCACAAGGTTGTGAGTTGGGTTGTTTTACCTCTGAGCGGCACTTTTTGCACACCATGGGCTAAATGGCCCAAGTACCCCGAAGGCTCAGAGAAGGTTGGGGGAGGGGACCCATTGGAATAGCTGTTGGAAGACAGATGGTAACCTCCCGTCAAGGTTATCTAACGTGTTCTTTAACGTGCACAGGGTATGGCTTTCCCGCACATGGGGCCACGGCTTAACGTCCCATCCGACAGATGGTGGCCTTTACTAGTCCATTGGTGTCATCTACTGACTGGGGGCAGTACGAAGAGTTTCGCGGAGTCAAATCTCAACGCTGACCCAGGTGCGACTCGAATCTGCGAACTGCAGATTACGAGCCTGGCTCGCTACCGACTGAGCCACCCCCACCCCTCAGGTCACAAGGACCCCGAAGAGTCAGAGAAGGTTGGGGGAGAAAACCCACTGGACAGCTGTTAGGAGACATATGGTAGACTCCTGCCAAGACTATCCAGAGTGTTCTTTAACGTGCACAGGGTATGGCTCTCCCGCACGCACCCGGAACCACGGCTTAACCTCCCATCCGACCGACTACGGCCTTTCCAAGCCCATCGGTGTCCTCTACTGATCATGGGCAGGGCGAAAAGTATTGCGGAGATAAATCTCGACGCTAGCCCTACTGGCACTCGAACCTGAGAATTGCATAGTACGAGCCTGGCCAGCTACTGATTGAGCCACCCCGGTCCTTTGTCTACGGGTGCGGGAGAGCCATACCCTGCGGACGTTAAAGATCACACTGAATAGCCTTGATGGGGTGGCTCAGTCGGTAGCGCGCCAGGCTCGTAATCTGTAGTTCCCAGGTTCGAGTCCCAGCTGGGTCAGCGTTGAGATTTATCTCCGCAAAATTCCCCGTCCTGCCCATGGTCAGTAGGGGATACCGATGGGCTTGGAAAGGCCGCCGTCCGTCGGATGGGACGTTAAGCCGTGGCCCCGTGTGCGGGAGAGCCATATCCTGTGTACGTTAAGGAACACGAACGTACACAGGATACACGTACACAGGATACACGTACACAGATGGTAGCCTCCCGTCAAGGCTGGATGGCCTTGACGGGAGGCTACCATCTGTCTCCCAACAGCTGTTCCAGTGGGTCCCCTCCCCCAACCTTCTCTGAGCCTTCGGGGTCCATGTGACCTGGCCATTTAGCCCATGGTGTGCAAAAAAGTGCCGCTCAGAGGTAAAACAACCCAACCCAAAAATGCAGAAAAAAGTCCCTTTCAGAAGACCCAAACAACCCAACTAAAAATTCTGGATACTAAACCGACATTTATTTCTGGATTAAGAATAACACTTAAAAAAACAAAATTTTGGGAACAAAATGTTTTTATTTCAGTTTTCGTTTTCTTTTCGGTATCCAAAACATTTAATTTTTTTTTTCCTCTTCGAAAACGGTTTCTTAATTTTTTAACACTCGTTTATACTCTAAAAAAACATCCAGGGTTCTGCTGACACTCGGAAATGGTTCACCGGAAACCTGATCTACTTGTTGGCTGCAGATATTGATTCCTTTTTCCCCGAGGTTTAATGACTTTTTCGCCAAGAGGTGCAGTCATTAGCTAAGGGACTTTAGCGACAGCTGGACGACGGTAATCGATACGTGTAATTACTGAGAGGTAGTAATAGATTATTGGGATCATTAGATGTAGGGAAGGAAAGCAGATTCGAGATATAAATGTCTTGACGAGAAAGAATGATGAGCAATTGCTCCGTAGGGAGAAGAGGGAAAATAAGGAAGCTCTTAGGGAATAAGGGGAAAATGTTCCAGTCCTTTTTTAGAGAAAGAATTAATGTGGATTATTTGGGGGGAAATGTCTTATTCTGGATACATAGACTCGAAAATTTTGCCTTGAAGTAAAAACTTTTGCGTTGGGTTTTTTTACACTTTTACACTTTTTTGTACACCATGGGCTAAATGGCCAGGTGACATTGACCCCGTAGGCTCAGAGAAGGTTGGGGGAGGGGACCCACTGGAACAGCTGTTGGGAGACAGATGGTAGCCTCCCGTCAAGGCTTTGGGTTGGGTTGTTTTACCTCTGAGCGGCAGTTTTTTGCACACCATGGGCTAAATGGCCAGGTCACAGGGACCCCGAAGTCTCAGAGAAGGTTGGGGGAGGGGACCCACTGGAACAGCTGTTGGAAGACAGATGGTAGCCTCCCGTCAAGGCCATCCTGCGTGTTCTTTAACGTGCACAGGGTATGGCTCTCCCGCACACAGGGCCACGGCTTAACGTCCCATCCGACGGACGGCGGCCTTTCCAAGCCCATCGGTGTCCCCTACTGACCATGGGCAGGGCGGGGAATTTTGCGGAGATAAATCTCAACGCTGACCCAGCTGGGACTCGAACCTGGGAACTGCAGATTACGAGCCTGGCGCGCTACCGACTGAGCCCCCCCCGTCCCCCCCGTCAAGACCATCCAGTGTGTTCTTTAACGTGCACAGGGTATGACTCTACCGAACACGGAGCTTAACGTCCCACCCGACGGACGGCGGCCTTTTCAAGCCCATCAGTGTCTCCTAGTGACCGTGGGCAGGGCGGGGAATTTTGCGGAGTCAAATGTCAACGCTGACCCAGCTGGGACTCGAACCTGGTGAAGTAAGAACAGAAATAATTTTGACACACGATTATCGCGTGTCATATCATTAATTTTTCGGAGTAGATTATTTTTTTTGCACATTTTGGTTTTTTAGTTGTATTTGATTGGGTTGTTTTCCCTCTGAGTGGCACTTTTTTGCACACCATGGGCAAAATGGCCAGGTCACAAGAACCCTGAAGGCTCAGAGAAGGTTGGGGGAGGGAGCCCACTGGAACATCTGTTGGGAGACAGATGGTAGCCTCCCGTCAAGGCCATCCGGTGTGTTCTTTAACGTGCACAGGGTATGGCTTCCCTGCACATGGAGCCATGTCATCGTCCCATTTGACGGACAGCGACCTTGTCAAGTTCATCGGTATCCCCTAGTGATCGTGGGCAGGGCGGATAGTTTTGCGGAGATAAATCTGAACGTTGACCCAACTGGGACTCGAACCTGGTAACTGCAGGTTACGAGCCTGGCGCGCTACCGACTGAGCACTCATTATGTAATCCAAAGTACTGCCAGGAGATAAAAAACTACAGTAATATTTCCAACTAAACTTCCAAGAACGTTATCTTTGAATAAATCCTTTGTAGCCACTATAAAATTCTGTCGATTGTTGGTGTTTTTTTTCACTTGATTAATTTCATGAATAAATTAATTGCAATTTATTAAACACGACGAGAAAATTATATTAAATTCTCAAGTACTTGATGAAAAAAATGACATTGAAGGAAGATCATTACTCTAGAAGGAATACGAATAAATATTTCACCAAGATAATTTTTTACGAAGTGAAAAAGTAAGGTTCCCTATTTAATTTCTGTGGAACGCAAGTAATTGCACCAACGACAATATACAGGAAATGTCTCCACATATGAATGTTATTTTTCGATGTAGTCATAGAACCTGTTCCGATTCTTGTAACGATAGAAGCTCTACCAATAGGACACATCCTGCTCCTGAAGTCGCCTCGTATTTGACGGCATTATATATGGAAAGCTTCGTCCATGGAGATGTCTCTTCAGCTTCCCAAGCAAGTGAAAATCCAACTATTAGTTCTTGACTGTATGGTGGGTGATGAGTTACCATCCCCAGATGTGGGGATCCTCATCCATTACGGTCACATGATCGTTTTTAACTCTCAGCGCCATTTTTTCATATGTTGTACCAACAGGACATCCAAGTCATACACAGTTACAAGCTGTCGATGCATTTCCATCAGTTGGGTCTTCTCTTCCATAGAAACCAAAGTATACTCGGATCTACAGCTTCCTGTACGTGTGCATTACCATATTCGCTCCCATTCTGCACCTCACAGCACAGGCGTGTAAAAGCTCCACTGTTGCTACTTAGTGACACTCATCATCATCGTCATCGTCGTCGTCGTCATCATCATCGTCATCGTCATCATCATCATCCAGCCATGGGCTACTGAGGTCTAACCAGACTGTGCAATTTAGATCTCCAAGCATATCTGTCCTGAGCTGCATCTGGCCACTGCACACCAATTCTAATAAGGTCCTGTTTGACATTGTCTGCCCACCGCATCCTAGGTCTCCCCTTCTTTCTGAAGTCTTTAGGCACACTGTTCATAACCCTATTGGCCAATCCCCTTCTTTCTAAAGACTTTAGGCACACTGTTCATAACCCTATTCGCCAATCTATAATTATTCATACCGACAACATTGCCAAATCAACGGAGTCTCTCTCTGCACAATATGCTGCTTAAAGGAGGTTGCCGACTACTTTGCCTAACCTCATCATTAGTTACAAAGTTGAACCACCTAATGCCCAAGATACTGTGTAAGCATCTAGAATCAAAAGCATCTAGTTTCCTGTTATCTAATTTACAAAGTGTCCAAGTTTCACTACCATAACTAACCCTAGAAAGAACCAAATTATTACACAGTCTAATTTTAGTCTTTAGGTGTACGCCTATTTCTCCACACTCTCCATAGATTCTTAAAAGTCCCGGCAGCAATCCCTATTCGTCTGTTAATCTCGTGCCGCACATCTCCATTATCTGTTACATAGCTCCCAAGATAATTAAACTGTGACACCTGCTCAAGACTGCAACCATTCAGATTAACTGAATCACAGCCTGCCTGACCAATTTTCATCACTTTAGTTTTCTCTCTGTTTATAACCAAACCTACTCTACTACCAGTCTCATCAACAGCTCGAATGAAAGAGTTCATCTCATCAACATCATTTGCCAAAAGGGCAAAATCATCAGCATAATCTAAATCAGAAATTTTCGTATCTCCAGCCCATTTAAGGCCAAAATCTTTCCCTTGAAGTGAATTTCGCATAACATAATCAATAACCAAACTAAAGAGAAAAGGAGACAAAATGCACCCTTGTCGAACACCAGAAGTAATGCTAAACCAATTGCTACAAGCCTTACCAACTCTCACACACGACTCAGTGTTATTATAGAGAGCTTTCATTAGGTTAACTAACTTGTCTGGTATACCATATGATTTCACAACCAACCACAAATTATGACGATCAACAGAGTCGAAAGCCTTTTTGAAATCAACAAAGCTAGCAACCAAAGGTTTCTGAAACTCTAAACATTTCTCAAGAATCTGCCTAAGTGAAAATATCTGATCCACACATCCCCTACCACTTCTGAATCCACATTGCTCATCACGCAATTGCCTGTCAACCAGATTCTTAATTCTATTAAGCACAATCATGGAAAGAACTTTACCTGGAACAGAGAGTAGGCTGATACCCCTATAGTTATCACAAGAACTGCGATCACCTTTTTTGAAAATAGGGATAACAATAGCTCTGGTACAATCCTTAGTAACTATGCCTTTATCGTAAAAGATATTCAAAATTTCAGTCATCCAAGTGGTAACCGAAACATTCCCAGCTCTAAGCATTTCCGTAGTAATTTCATCTACACCTGGGGATTTATGAAGTTTAAGTTTAGAAATAGCCAAAATAACTTCAGATTGTGTTATAGGACCAACATTAAAGCCACCAATGCATCTATCATCATTGCAAACAATGGGAGTAGAACTAACTACATTGTTTAGAACATCACTGAAATGCTCAGCCCACCTAGCCATGACAGAATCCTCACCTTCTATAACCTTACCTTATTTATCCTTCAATCCCTGTACACCTGTTTGTTTTATACCACATAAAACATTAAATATCTGGTACAGCTCTCTGCTGTTGTGCTGCCTAACTGCTTCCTCGGCTTTGTCAGCCAAGCCATCAAGTCAAAGATTCTTATCAGCAGCTAACTGATCCTTTACACGTTTATTAAGCTCTCTGTAATGCTTTCTATTAATACTAGTTTTACTGTCAAGAATACTGTTAGTTTCCAAAAAAGCCTGTTTAAAATGATCCCATTCTTCCTCAACTTCAATAGTAAGCAAACCATGACTGTCATAATGACTAAGTAACCTATCATGGTAAGCTTTAGCTATAACTGGGTCTTTCAGAGCTTCAGTATTAAAGGTAAATTTTTTAACCCTAGCACAACACTTTTTTAGTTTAAGTTTCAAGATACTTTTAAGAAGGTAATGGTCAGATCCAATTTCAGCTCCCCTATATGTCCTGGTATTCCTAACAGAACTAGCCCATTTGCTGTTAATTAATACGTAATCAATCATATTCCTATGCAGCCCATCAGGTGAAACCCATGTGTACTTATGTATGTCGCGGTGTTTGTAATAAGTGTTAGTTATTCTGAATCCATTGAGCTTACTTACCTGTAGGAGACGTTGCCCATTGCCATTGCAGCTACCAATACCAAAAGGGCCTATTACTCCTCCCCAAAGGTCAGAGTCAGTACCCACTTTGGCATTGAAGTCACCAAGAACAAGGGTAATATCTCCTTTCTTGACAGAATTCAGAATATCCTGAAGTTGTTCATAAAACCTATCCTACTCATTCCTCATCGGCATCCTCAGTGGGGGCATAACAGCAGATAACATTCAAGTCTTTAAGCTTGTTTGAAATTTTGCTGTAAGAAACCTTTCATTAATGCACTCATATCCTAGAAGAGCATCACTAGCGTGTCTGCTGAGAAACAGACCCACGCCTTGGTGATGCTTATTGTCGTCCCTCCCTGAAAAGAGAAATTTAAGATTATTTTTAAGAATCTGACCTTTATCTGTCCATCTGGTCTCTTGCAAGCCGAGAATATCTAAATTATAATGGTGGAATTCTTGTGTGAGGACATCAAGAGAAAAAGCTCTGTGCAGAGTCCTCACATTCGAACTACCTATGGAGAGAAAATGGTTAGTAGGATGTTTAAAGAAACTATGTTTATTGAGAGAGGGAATGCCGACAATATCAAACAGCCCCCTAATCGCAGACATGGGGCAAAGACCCGTTCCCCCACCACTAAAGGCTGAAGCCATCTACACTGGAAGACTTCCTCCAATGTAGAATTTGACGATGCCAATAGAAGCAAAGAGTTCAGGTGCCTACGATGACCTCTGCTCAGGATTATCCACCAGCTGATAAACATATCCTGTGAATCTATTCACTTGGGGCTGTCAACCCACAAACAAACAGAAAACGCAGCGGAAGATATTCCCTCCACGGAAGCCCACCAGTGCAGCAAAATCAGGATCCATTATCAAGCTCAGAGCCATAATTCCGTTCAGGTTGGTATATATGGTCAACCTGTGTGGACCCTGTGTGGTTGACCACTCTTCGGCAGGGTAGAAAAAAAAAAGTAGCCATAGTTGTCCAGTTCAGTAGGCCACACTAATCTGGCAGCCCTCCCCTTCCGTTCACTTCCACAAGAGAGTATCTCTTTTGAAAGGTACTAACGGTCTGTACCACGAGAAGGCGGGGTCGGACATTAGGTGCTAGGCCTGGCCGGTTCTATTCATCATCACTGGGGATTGGTGCATAGATCTCCTTCCAGTGACTACCTAGCTACTATTTACAGAACTTAGACTTAGTGACACTATTTGGTACCAACATGCGGTGGTGGCACAGACCAAAATGTTACTTAGTTTAAGCGTGGGATCAAAATGGGAACATTAATTTTCTGACTTATCCTCGTATAATATTTAATTTTAAACATAAAAAGTAGTGAAAATAAACAGATTATTAGTGGGAAAAAATATGATTTTATATTTGAAATCATTAGGCTACCATTAAGTGTAATGTTACTATAAATGACATTTGACATTACAATGTGACCATAATGACCGTAACTGACACCTGACACCGTAATGTGACCATAATGACACATGTGACATCTGACATCATATGACCATAGTGACCCATGTGACACCTGACACATAATGTGACCATAATGACCCATAAGTGACATCTGACATCATATTATGACCATAATGACCCGTAAGTGACACCTGACACCGTAATGTGACCATAATGACCATGTGACATCTGACATCATATGACCATAGTGACCCATGTGACATCTGACATCAATGACCATAATGACCCGTCAGTGACACCTGACACATAATGTGACCATAATGACCCATAAGTGACATCTGACATCATAATATGATCATAATGACCCTTAAGTGACACCTGACACCATAATGTGACCATAATGAAACCACAAAAAAGTGACATCTGATATCATAATATGACCATAATGACCCATAAGTGACATCATAATATGACTATAATGACCCGTAAGTGACATTTGACAACATAATGAGTTGGGTCAACGTTGAGATTTTTCTCCACAAAACTCACCGCCCTGCCCACGATCAGGAAATTTTCCATAATGACTCATAAGTGACACCATAATATGACCATAAATGACCCATAAGTGACACCTGACACCATAATGTGACCATAATGATCCATAACTGATACCTGACACCATAATGTGACCATAATGACCCATAAAAACATATGACACCATAATGTAACCATAATGATCCATAAGTGACACCTGACAGCATAATGTGACCATAATGACCCATAAAGACATCTGACACCATAATGTGACCATAATGACCCATAAAAACATATGACACCATAATGTGACCATAATGACCCACAAGTGACACCTGACAGCATAATGTGACCCTAATGACCCATAAAGACATCTGACAGCATAATGTGACCATAATGACCCATAAAGACATCTGACACCATAATGACCCGTAAGTGACACCTGATACCATAGACGACAACAAACAAAAGATAACAAACTACCTTTGTCAGCTTCCTTTTATAATTTTGTATATTCGATTTAATTGCCTGTTCTTTATGCAATTTTTTTTCGCTAAAATACAAAAATTTGTGTCAAAAAAGAAACATCGAGAAAAGTATTTAAAAACGGAAACAAAAATTACTGGACACTTCCGCGTTACGGGAATGACAATTACTATCATTTTTGCTATTGTTGTGTACAGTCGCTCAAAAAAGTATCTGGACAGTATGGTTGATTACAGAATTAAAAAAAAATTATCTGGCAACAATTTTTTTAGAAATTAGTGATCTGGCAACCTTCTTGTCACGTGACACGAAGGTTGCCAGATAACTAATTTCTCAAAAAAATCGTTGCCAGAAATTTTTTCTGAATTCTGTAATCAACCCTAGTGTTCGGATACTTTTTTGAGCGACTGTACGTGGTCATATTATTTTGATATTAGATCGTGTGGGCTCACTCACGGAAATATTGAGCGTGTGCAGTTACCGTTCACAGCAAACTGGAGCGTGTGCAGTAACTGTACACGCTCCAGTTTGCTGTGAACGGTAACTGGAGCGTGTACGGTTGCTGTACACGCTCCAGATATTTTTCCTGAATTCTGTAATCACGTGACACGAAGGTTGCCAGATCACTAATTTCTAAAAAAAATCGTTGCCAGATATTTTTTCTGAATTCTGTAATCAACCATAGTGTTCGGATACTTTTTTGAGCGACTGTAGGTGGTCATATTATTTTCATATTAGATTGTGTGGGCTCACTCACGGAAATATTGAGCGTGTGCAGTACGGAACTGGAGCGTGTACAGTTGCTGTACACGCTCCAGATATTTTTCCTGAATTCTGTAATCACGTGACACGAAGATTGCCAGCTCACTAATTTCTAAAATAAATCGTTGCCAGATATTTTTTCCGAATTCTGTAATCAACCATAGTGTTCGGATATTTCTTTAGAGCGACTGTAATATTTTTAAATAAAATATCATAAAAAAAAATAAAAAATATTAAGTAAAAATTTTTTTATATATTTAAAATTTTTTTTTATCCTAGATTATCGATAGGTGTAATATTGTCACGAAGACGAAAATAACAAAACGCGAGAAAGATAAACTACTTTTGTTACTTCATTAAAGGTGACCCATCCCAAAATAGCTTTTCAGTTTCCCTCCAAGGCAAAGGCGCTTTTCTCCACGGATGAGGAAGCGACTCCTCCTTCTGTTGCGAGGCGCGGATATTTCTCCTTTTCAAAACAACTCTCCAGAGATTGCAACTTCGGTCAGTAGTAATCAAAGAACAACCGTATTGTCATTAGTTGTCCTGATGATGCGACTAGATACTCGAGACCGAAATCTTAGATGTCTTAATGAAATCGCCGAAACCTGAAATTCGATATGGAAGTAATGGACTGTTGAGAATGCTTGTTTCCTTTTTTGTAGCGGCGAGGAGTATATTTCGTTTTTCGTTTCTTCCTTCCACCATTTCTACATTTTCTTCTTTCGTATATTTATATACTTTTTCCTCTAATGATCTCCTTCCTCCTGCGCCTCTTTAAAGATATCCTTTTTTTTTGTCAGATGCTGTCCTTAAAGTAAAATTCTGTTTTATGGCATCGAACGTAACGAAATTTTCTCGTCGTCTTATCTTATTTTTTTTATGTGGAACGAATAAAAAACAATTTTTATTTTTATATATAATTCGAGAAATGTGACTGTTTACGTGCCTAAAAAAATTTTCTGCGAAGGACAACTAAAATAGTTTTTTGCTTTGGTTGTTGGGTTGGTTTACCTCTGAGCGACACTTTTTTGCACACCACGGGCTAAATGGCCAAGTCACAAGGACCTCGAAGACTCAGAGAAGGTTTGGGGAGGGGACCCACTGGAACAGCTGTTGGGGAACAAATGGTAGCCCCCCCGTCAACGCCATCCAGCGTGTTCTTTAAAGTTCACAGGGTATGGCTCTATCGAACACGGGGCCACGGCTTAACGTCCCATCCGACGGACGGCGGCCTTTCCAGCCCATCGGTGTCCCCTACTGACCGTGGACAGGGCGGGGAATTTTGCGGAGATAAGTCTCAACGCTGACCCAGCTGGAATTCGAACCTGGAAACTGCAGATTACGAGCCTGACGCGCTACTGACTGAGCCACCCCGCCCCATTTTTTTTTTGCCTTTGCAAGAATCTGTTATCGTAGTACATAAAAAAAAAGCCGAAACACTCGTGTAAGAGAAAAACTATTATTTGTTCATTATGCGTAATGTAGTGCGTGTTTCGTTACAATGACTTTGTTTTTGTTTAAATATTTCGGTGAATTTCTCAGCTTGCATTAATTATTTCTCAACGTAAACAATAAAATTCAAATAATTTATCATTAATAACGAACGAATGTTTTAAGAGATTAATTAATGCTGTAATTACTTTTTTAATTCATTGCTTAAAGTAAAAAATGAACTTAAACCATTCATTCTTGTTTTACCTCTGAGCGGCACGTTTTTGCACACCATGGGCTAAATGGCCAGGTCACAAGGACCTCGAAGGCTCAGAGGAGACCCACTGGAACAGCTGTTGGGAGACAGATGGTAGCTTCCCGTCAAGGTCATCCTGAGTGTTCTTTCAATCTGTCTCTCCAGTGAGTCACCTTCCCACAACCTTCTCTGAACCGTCGGGGTCCTTATGACCTAACCTCGATTTGTTTTTTCTTCTTTCGAAAATGGGGGCGGGGATGGCTCAGTCGGTAGCCCGCCAGGCTCGTAATCTGAAGTTCTCAGGTTCGAGTCCCAGCTGGGTCAAACGTTGAGATTTATCTCCGCAAAATTCCCCCGCCCTGCCCACGGTCAGTAGGGGACACCGATGGGCTTGGAAAGGCCGTCGTCCGTCGGATGGGACGTTAAGCCGTGGCCCCGTGTTCGATAGAGCCATACCCTGTGCACGTTAAAGAACACGCTGGATGGCCTTGACGGGAGGCTACCATCTGTCTCCCAACAGCTGATCCAGTGGGTCCCCTCCCTCGACCTTCTCTGAGCCTTCGGGGTCCATGTGACCCCGAAGTGTGAAAAGTGCCGCTCAGAGGTAAAACAACCCAACCCTTTCGAAAATGAGACAAAAATATAAACAACTGTTTTTTTAGCTGGTCTTAGATTAGTTATTTTCATTTTGAGAATACAAAATTTGAGACATTCTTTACTGACCATAATGAACATTTTAAGTCTTATGTTCCAATTCAAAAAAAAATTATTCCTCAAATACATGTTTTTTAAAATTGCCTTCTCACTTAAATAGACATTGTCATTATCATTCTGTCACTAGGAAAAATAAAATAGATTGAACTGTCACAGCCAGAAATGCACCTGAAACCAAAACGTCAACAACAAACTCCAAAAACTAATATTAATAAATATTTAATTAAGTGTTTTTGAGAATGAGATAACAAATCGGATATTTCTTTAGACATTGCACTGACAGACTTCCTTTCTGTCTCTTGTTTTCTTTCGGTACATTTTATTTATCTATTTATTTTTTAATTAGTCGCTCCTCCCTACCAGAAATAGAAGTAATTACTTGAGCTCCTCCCGATCGTGTTTCAAGCCCGATCTAATGAACAATTAGTGACGAAACAGCAGTTCTGGAACCTCTTGGTCCTGTTAGGCTTAAGAGGCAGAAGTATGAAAGCCCAGATAAAATTTCCTCCGAGCTAATTATGATAATTTGCCTAGTTCTTTGTTTTCCCCTTAGCAGGCAAATCCCACGTCTCCAGTACGTTGTCACAGGCAGATGATAATTTAAGTGTTATCAAAGACCACTATTAATTGAAACGGCTTCATTTTTTTTATCTGTAAGAGGTGGAAAGGTCCGTTATTTATAGCTGAAAGTTTGTTTTCTGTCGAGTTTTTCTTTCACAATTTATTACTAAGTTTATTTTAATTTCGACTAAAATAGAAGGTTCCCCTCCCACTAGTTTTGGGAGTATTAGACGAAATCCTGGGACGGGGGTGGCTCAGTCGGTAGCGCGCCAGGCTCGTAATCTGTAGTTCCCAGGTTCGAGTCCCAGACGGGTCAGCGTTGAGATTTATCTCCGCAAAATTCTCCGCCCTGCCCACGGTCAGTAGGGGACACCGATGGGCTTGGAAAGGCCGCCGTCCGTCGGATGGGACGTTAAGCCGTGGCCCCGTGTGCGGGAGAGCCATACCCTGTGCACGTTAAAGAACACGCTGGATGGCCTTGACGGGAGGCTACCATCTGTCTCCCAACAGCTGTTCCAATGGGTCCCCTCCCCCAACCTTCTCTGAGCCTTCGGGGTCCATGTGACCTGGCCATTCAGCCCATGGTGTGCAAAAAAGTGCCGCTCAGAGGTAAAACAACCCAACGTTAAAGAACACGCTGGATGGCCTTGACGGGAGGCTACCATCTGTCTCCCAACAGCTGTTCCAGTGGGTCCCCTCCCCCAACCTTCTCTGAGCCTTCGGGGTCCATGTGACCTGGCCATTTAGCCCATGGTGTGCAAAAAAGTGCCGCTCAGAGGTAAAACAACCCAAAATAGACGAAATCCGTTCGAAAGATATTTATGTGGCTTCCTTAATTGCAACGACAGTACCTTTGAAAACAAGAGGGATGTTTATATGATCTTAAGCACTCGGTGCCATCACGTGGCAGAATGGTTAGCGTACTTTAAAATTGCCTTCTCACTTCAATAGAGGTCATTTTTATTGTCATTGGGAAAATAAAACTCCAGCAGGTTGTCAGAGTCAGATCAAATAAGTGCAACAGGGGGAGGAAGAGAATTAGGCTATATTTTAGCGCGCTTGGCTACTGATCTAAGGGACCTGGGTTCGAGCCCCGGGTAAGGCATGGATGTATGTGTCATTTTTCTGCTGAGGTCCTGCCATCCTCTCAGACCTTCTACTCTGGCATAATAAACCGACAGGCTCCTGTCAGACCTCTGTGGCAAGCAGCTGCTTGAGGAGGTATTTATTTATTTAGAAGAGGGGAAGAGATTGTGTTATGCTACACCATGTGAAGGGGAGGGGTGATTGTGTTATGCCACACTTTGTGGAGAGGAGTGATTGAGTTATGCCACATTATAAAGAGGAGTGATTACGTTATGCCACACTTTGTGGATAGGAGTGATTGTGTTATGCCACATTATGAAGAGAAGGAGTGATTACGTTATGCCACATTATGTAGAGTAGAAGTGATTGTGTTATGCCACATTATGGAGAGAAGGGCTGATTGTGTTATGCCACACTATGAAGATGAGTGATTGTGTTATGCCACACTTTGTGGAGAGGAGTGATTGAGTTATGCCACACTTTGTGGAGAGGAGTGATTGAGTTATGCCACATTATGTAGAGAAGGAGTGATTGAGTTATGCCACACTTTGTGGAGAGGGTTGGGTTGTTTTACCTCTGAGCGGTACTTTTTTGCACACCATGGGCTAAATGGCCAGGTCACATGGACCCCGAATGCTCAGAGAAGGTTGGGGGAGGGGACCCACTGGAACAGCTGTTGGGAGACAGATGGTAGCCTCCCGTCAAGGCCATCCAGCGTGTTCTTTAACGTGCACAGGGTATGGCTCTCCCGCACACGGGGCCACGGCTTAACGTCCCATCCGACGGACGGCGGCCTTTCCAAGCCCATCGGTGTCCCCTACTGACCGTGGGCAGGGCGGGGAATTTTGCGGAGATAAATCTCAACGCTGACCAGCTGGGACTCGAACCTGGGAACTACAGATTACGAGCCTGGCGCGCTACCGACTGAGCCACCCCCGCCCCAGGTGTTGTACTACGCTACATTATGTGGGGAGAGAGTGATTGCAGTACGTCACACTATAGAGGTGATTATATTATGTCACATTATAGAAGGGTGATTGTGTTATGTCACATTATGTATTATGTATTATGTGGGATCGCAGGCAATGTTAAGTAACAACAAAGGCCGAATTGAAGTTAAGCAAATCTAAATCTTTAATTAAATAAAATTCTACACTTTTGGGTGCATGCCCCGTCTTCTGCAGAAATTTAATATCCGGCGACATAACGTAATAAAGGACAAAATAGTAAACGCACATTGCTACACATATTTGGCAAGAAAAGTTTTTAATGAAACCACTGGAGGTGGGATTAATTGTATATACATATTGCGGCATCTAGCGAGAATAATTTCTGGGATAAAAAAAGAGAAAAAAACGGACTTGGTGGAGTTTTTTTTTTTTGCGCAATACAGACATTTGCCCTCCACCCCCACGCGCATTAAATTTTTTTAGATCCGGGACTACAATAATATTTTCACTTGCAAAATGAAGAAATATCAACCAAAAGAAAAGGGCATTTAAAGTTAAGAACAAAATGTTCCGTACCATTTTCTTCAGAAGATGTTGCAATATAAAAGTAGAAAAAGAAAAGAAAAGAAGGAAATTAAATGTTATCTACATATATGGGTTGGGTTGTTTTACCTCTGAGCGGCACTTTTTTGCACACCATGGGCTAAATGGCTAGGTCACAAGGACCCCGAAGGTTTAGAGAAGATTTGGGGAGGGAACCCACTGGAACAGATGTTAGGAAATAGATGGTAGCCTCCCGTCAAGGCCATACGGTGTGGGGGCGGGGGTAGCTCAGTCGGTAGCGCGCCAGGCTCGTAATCTGTAGTTCCCAGGTTCGAGTCCCAGCTGGGTCAGCGTTGAGATTTATCTCCACAAAATTATCCGCCCTACCCACTTACCTGACCTACAGGTCAGTAGGGGACACCGATGGGCTTGGAAAGGCCGCCGTCCGTCGGATGGGACGTTAAGCCGTGGCCCCGTGTACGGGAGAGACATACCCTGTGCACGTTAAAGAACACGCTGGATGGCTTTAACGGGAGGCTACCATCTGTCTCCCAACAGCTGTTCCAGTGGGTCCCCTCCCCCAACCTTCTCTGAGCCTTCGGGTCCTTGTGACCTGGCCATTTAGCCCATGGTGTGCAAAAAAGTGCCGCTCAGAGGTAAAACAATCCAATCCAATACCCTAACCTTCTCCGAGCCCTAAATGAGCAAGTTATAAGGAAAAGAATGTTTATTTGAATGAATTCAAATAAACATTCTTTTCCTTATAACTTGCTCATTTAGTCCAGGGTGTGCACAAAAATGCGTTGGGTTGTTTTACCTCTGAGCGGCACTTTTTTGCACACCAAGGGCTAAATGGCCAGGTCACATGGACCCCGAAGACTCAGAGAAGGTTGGGGGAGAGGACCCACTGGAACAGCTGTTGGGAGACAGATGGTAGCCTCCCGTCAAGGCCATCCAGCGTGTTCTTTAACGTGCACAGGGTATGGCTCTCCCGCACACGGGGCCACGTCGTAACGTCCCATCCGACGGACGGCGGCCTTTCCAAGTCCATCGGTGTCCCCTACTGACCGTGGGAAGGGCGGGGAATTTTGCGGAGATAAATCTTAACAGTGACACAGCTGGGACTCGAACCTGGGAACTGCAGATTTCGAGCCTGGCGCGCTACCTCGAACCTTGGGAACTACAGATTACGAGCCTGGCGCGCTACCGCTGAGCCACCCCTGCCCCGATATACCGATGACTCTCAACCTTTTATGCTTTACCTACGCCCTAGAAATGTGTATGAAATTGGCTTACCCCTTATATAGATAGATAAAACTATAGTTATAGTCTAATAATGCCAACTTAGCGACTTTGTTATTAGATCTAGCGACTTTTGAGATCTCACGGCGTACCCCAAAAAATTTTACCGCATACCCCACGTTGAGAACCCCTAGTATATACTATACTATTTTTCAAAGGATTTCTTGTTCTTTTTAAACAAACATACCAGCAGTGTGTAATAAAATAATTTATGGCATTAAATATCTGTTTGGGGAGTAAATCCGGGAAATACGCTTACTTCCCAAACTGAGATTGAAAGAGATGGGAGACGATAACTGGGATGAGACGTTAAATAGTGATAATATTGTAGTACTGAGTTAACAACTGATAATTTAGAGAACTGAAGAGAAGTTATAACGTAAAGGTATCACAGATTCCCGCTACGTGTGCAATTTGCTAAATTGCTGTTTAAATTAATTGAACTGATACCAGAAGTGCTATGCAAATCGGTTAGTTTAGTAATATTAAATGAAATTGTTTCTAGTTTTAGCAAAGAGCTTGGCGAACTGGACAAGAATCTAAACAACGAAACTGTACTAGTCTGTTGTTTCGTACCCTTTTGCACCAAACGCATTTCATCACCGAACTTCGAATGAATTCAAATAAACATTCTTTTCCTTAATTAGCATTTTCTCCGAATACCAAACGTTTCACAGAAATCATTTAAAATATTCTGAAATTGTTTGAGAACGAAGAAGAATTGACGAGGTCCATTTTGGCGAAATTATTATAACTATCCTTTCTTTTGGGTTGTTTTACCTCTGAGTGGCACTTTTTTGGCATACAATGGGCTAAACGACCAGGTCACAAACACCCCGTAGGCTCAGAGAAAGTTGGAGGAAGGGACCCACTGGAACAGATGTTAGGAGATAGATGGTAGCCTCTCGTCAAGGCCATCCAGTGTGTTCTTTAATGTGCACAGGGTATTGACTCGCCCACACACGGGGCCACGGTTTAACGTCCCATCCGACGGACGGCGGCCTTTCCAAGTCCAGCGGTGTCGCCTACTGACCGTGGGCAGGGTGGGGAATTTTGCGGAGATAAATCTGAACGCTGACCCAGCTGGGACTCGAACCTGGGAACTGCAGATTACGAGCCTGGGGCGCTACTGACTGAGACACCTCTGCCAAAGCATATCTAGGTTAAAAAAAAACATACTTTTCGAGTATTGTGAAATTTAAACGAGTAAAATAAATATGCATTGTTTAATGTAACTTAATATTAGATAAGAAAGCGATAAATGTAGATGGTAACGCTCAGTCGGTAACGCTGCAGGCTCGTAATAATCATTTTCCAGGTTCGAGTCCCAGCTGTGTTAGCTTTGAGACTTATCCCCGCCCTTCCTTCGGTCAGTGGGGCGGGGGTGGCTCAGTCGGTAGCGCGCCAGGCTCGTAATCTGTAGTTCCCAGGTTCGAGTCCCAGCTGGGTCAGCGTTGAGATTTATCTCCGCAAAATTCCCCGCCCTGCCCACGGTCAGCAGGGGACACCGATGGGCTTGGAAAGGCCGCCGTCAGTCGGATGGGACGTTAAGCCGTGGCCCCGTGTGCGGGAGAGCCATACCCTGTGCACGTTAAAGAACATGCTGGATGGCCTTGACGGGAGGCTACCATCTGTCTCCCAACAGCTGTTCCAGTGGGTCTCCTCCCCCAACCTTCTCTGAGCCTTCGGGGGCCATGTGACCTGGCCATTTAGCCCATGGTGTGCAAAAAAGTGCCGCTCAGAGGTAAAACAACCCAACAACCCAAAACTCCTTCGGTCAGTAGGAGGACACCGATGGGAAAGGATTGGAAAGGCCGCTGTCCGTTACAAGGGGCGTTAAGCCGTGTCTCTGTGTGAGGGAGAGAGCTATATCCTGTACACGTTCCGTGTGCAGGAGAGCCATACCCTGATGGGAGGTTACTATCTGTTTCCTAACCGCTGTTGACCCTGGCCATTTAGCTAATGGTGTGCAAAAAAATGCCGCTCAGAGGTAAAACAACGGTAAAACAACCCAACCCATCGGTATATACCATAGGCGTCCGCTGGGATCGATTAAAAAATTCCCCAAATTATAATCGTAACAAGTTAAACGTAATTAATTTATATATATTATTTTATGTGTTTTTGTATTGATGCAATACTGTATTCTATAATCTACTTGTGATAAAAAAAACCTAAAAAATTAAATAATCAAATAAATATTTTTTGATGTAATTATTTGTCTCCAAGCTTTGCCCCCCTACCCTGGAAAATTTTCTGCGGACGCCCATGGTATGTACTTATAAGAGACAAATTTTACCATACATGTATTATATTTGGGTTGTTTTACCTCTGAGCTGCACTTTTTTGCGCAGATTGGGCTAAATGTCCATGTTACAAGGATCCAAAGGCTCAGAAAATATTGGAGGAGGGGACTCACTGGAACAGTTGTTGGGAGACAGATGGTATCCTCCCGTCAAGACCATCCAGCGTGTTTTTTTAACGTGCTCAAGGTATGGCTCACATGTACTATATTTGGGTTGTTTTACCTCTGAGCTGCACTTTTTTGCGCAGATTGGGCTAAATGTCCAGGTCACAAGGACCCAAAGGCTCAGAAAATATTGGAGGAGAGGACTCACTGGAACAGTTGTTGGGAGACAGATGGTATCCTCCCGTCAAGACCATCCAGCGTGTTTTTTTAACGTGCTCAATGTATGGCTCTCCCGCATATGATGTCTTAACGCTTAACGTCCCATCCGACGGACTTACCATGCCCATTGGCTTTCCCTACTGACCGAGGGCAAGGCGGAAAATCTTGCGGATAAAAATCTCAACGCTGGGCCAGTTGGGACTCGAAACTGAGAACTGCAGATTACGCCTGGCGTACTACCGATTAAGCACCCCCCCTCCACGAAATGCAGAAGGTTGGGTTGTTTTACCTCTGAGCGGCACTTTTTTTGCACACCATGGGCTAAATGGCCAGGTCATATGGACCCCTAAGGCTCAGATAAGGTTGAGGGGAGGGGACCCACTGGAATAGCTGTTGGGAGACAGATGGTAGCCTCCCATCAAGGCCATCCAGCGTGTTCTTTAACGTGCACAGGGTATAGCTCTCCCGCACACGGGGCAACGGCTTAACGTCCCATCCGACGAACGGCGTCCTTTCCAAGTCCATCGGTGTCCCCTACTGACCGTGGGCAGGGTGGGGAATTTTGCGGAGATAAATCTCAACGCTGACCCAGCTGGGACTCGAACCTGGGAACTACAGATTACGAGCCTGGCGCGCTACCGACTGAGCCACCTCAATGCAGAAGGATTGTGTGAAACTATTAATGAAATTAAAGTCTGTCTAACACATATCTATGCTGTCATCTACGAAGTATTACTTTTCAAAGGACTTGTTTTTTTTTAAAGAAACATACCAGCAGTTAGTGATTAAAAAAATTTATGATATTAAATATCTCCGTTTGGGAAGTAAATCTACAGAGAAGTGGAGATAATATACTGCTGAGTTAACAACTGAGAGCTCAGATAATGGATATAACTAAAGTGCAGTCATAATGTAAAGGCAACAGAGATTATTGCTACAAGTGCAATTTGCTAAATTGCTGTTTAAACTAATTGCGCTGAGGACACGACCACTGTCATGTAAATCGGCTAGTTTTAGTAATATTAATTGAAACTGTTTCTAGTTTTAACAAAGAGCTGGGAGGAGTGGCCAAAAAATTAACAGCAGATCTCTATGAGCCTGTTGTTTCGTACCCTTTAGCACCAAACTCATTTCATCACAAACCTTCGAATGAATTCAAATAAACATTCTTTTCCTTAATTAGCATTTTTTCCGAATACCAAACGTTTCACAGAAATCGTTCAAAATATTAAGAAATTGTCTGCGAACTAAGAAGAATTGACGAGGTCCATTTTGGCGAAGTTATTATAACTGTCCTTTCTTTTGGGTTGTTTTACCTCTGAGTGGCACTTTTTTGGCATACAATGGGCTAAATGACCAGGTCACAAACACCCCGAAGGCTCAGAGAAAGTTGGAGGAGGGGACCCACTGGAACAGATGTTAGGAGATAGATGGTAGCCTCTCGTCAAGGCCATCCAGTGTGTTCTTTAATGTGCACAGGATATGGACTCTCCCGCACACAAGTCCACGGTTTAACGTCCCATCCGACGGACGGCGGCCTTTTCAAGTCCATCGGTGTCGCCTACTGACCGTGGGCAGGGCGGGGAATTTTGCGGAGATAAATCTCAACGCTGACCCAGCTGGGACTCGAACCTGGGAAGTGCAGATTATGAGCCTGGGGCGCTACCGACTGAGCCACCTCTGCCAAAGCATATCTAGGTTAAAAAAACAACAACATATTTTTCGAGTATTGCGAAATTTAAACGAGTAAAATGAATATGCATTATTTAATGTAACTTAATTCTTTTCCATAATTAGCATTTTCTTCCAAATACCTAACGTTTCACAGAAATCGTTCAAAATATTAAGAAATTGTCTGCGAACGAAGAAGAATTGACGAGGTCCATTTTGGCGAAATTATTATAACTATCCTTTGGTGAAAGGATTTTTATTTAAAAAAGCGAATACAAATGATAAATGTTGATATTTAAATGCATTTAGTTGTCTCCGTATGTTAATGAACGAGGGGAAAGACATTTTTAAAGCGATTATCGGCGATGGTAAATTCCATTCTGGCATCATCTATGTTTTTCTTCAGCGTTTTCAGAAAGTTGTTTCACGAACCACTTCAAACTTAACTAAAAGTTAATCCACTTCAAACTGTAACTAAACTTTTCAGCAGAATAATTTAAATAATTCTTTTTGGCGGTTAGTCTTTTTTTCCCTTTTCGTATTGAACTGTCGTTAACTAGTTTACGAACAAGTTTTAAATTCTTTAATTTTTAAGGGGCGGGGGTGGCTCAGTCGGTAGCGCGCCAGGCTCGTAATCTATAGTTCCCAGGTTCGAATCCCAGCTGGGTCAGCGTTGAGATTTATCTCCGCAAAATTTCCCGCCCTGCCCACGGTCAGTAGGGGACACCGATGGGCTTGGTAAAGGCCGCCGTCCGTCGGATGGGACGTAAAGCCGTGGCCCCGGTAGCGCGCCAGGCTCGTAATCTGTAGTTCCCAGGTTCGAATCCCAGCTGGGTCAGCGTTGAGATTTATCTCCGCAAAATTCCTCGCCCTACTCACGGTCAGTAGGGGACACCGATGGGCTTGGAAAAGCAACCGTCCGTCGGATGGGACGTTAAGCCGTGGCGCCGTGTGCGGGAGAGCCATACCTTGTGCACGTTAAAGAACACGCTGGATGGCCTTGACGGGAGGCTACCATCTGTCTCCCAACAGCTGTTCCAGTGGGTCCCCTCCCCCAACCTTCTCTGAGCCTTCGGGGTCCATGTGACCTGGCCATTTAGCCCGTGGTGTGCAAAAAAGTGCCGCTCAGAGGTAAAACAACCCAACCCCATCCTACCGACTTCAGGGACCTGGGTTCGAACCCCGGGTTAAGGCATGGATGTTTGTGTTGTTTTTCTGCTGAGGTCCTGTCATCCTCACAGACCTTCTACTATGTCACATAAACTGACAGGCTCCTGTCAGACCTCTGTGGCAAGCAGCTGATTGAGGAGGTATTTATTTATTTATTTTTACCATACATATACTCTGGTAGGTGGTCATATTATTCTGATACGTCTTGTATGACCTAGCTAAACAAAAATGGGAAGGGAACCCACTGGACTGCTGTTAGGAGACAGATGGTAGCCTCCTGTCAAGACCACCCAGTGTGTTCTTTAATGTAACAGAGTATAACTCTCATGCACACGGAGATATAGCTTAACCGCCCTTCCTATGGAAGGCAGTCTTTCCAAGCGTCTTGGTGTCCCCTTTCTTATAGAGAGCAGGATGGGGATGTAGGCGAGATAAATCTTATTTCGGAATTGCAGATTACGCGCCTGGCGCTCTATGGGCTCACTCATCTCCCCTATTATGTGTACAAAATTTCAAATTTCCACTCAAATATGACAAACCAATTCCTGTTTCTTAGCAGCACCCCAGTGGATTACCTCTCCTTTCCAGATCTCGACCTTTGGAACCCTTGTGACCTGGCCATTTATCTCATTACGTAAGCACTCCACTTAGAAATAAAGCAATACAATCCGAACAGCTACTATAGGATTAAAAAAAAAATCCACTTCACTTCCGGGGCGGGGGTGGCTCAGTCGGTAGCGCGCCAGGCTCGTAATCTGTAGTTCCCAGGTTCGAGTCCCAGCTGGGTCAGCGTTGAGATTTATCTCCGCAAAATTCCCCCGCCCTGCCCACGGTCAGTAGGGGACAACGATGGGCTTGGAAAGGCCGCCGTCCGTCGGATGGCACGTTAAGTCGTGGCCCCGTGTACGGGAGAGCCATACCCTGTGCACGTTAAAGAACACGCTGGATGGTCTTGACGGAAAGCTTCCATCTGTCTCCTCACAGCTGTTCCAATGGGACTGTTCCCTCAACCTTCTCTGAGCCTTCGGGGTCCATGTGACCTGGCCATTTAGCCCATGGTGTGCAAAAAAGTGCCACTCAGAGGTAAAACAACCCAACGTTAAAGAACACGCTGGATGGCCTTGACGGGAGGCTACCATCTGTCTCCCAACAGCTGTTCCAGTGGATCCCCTCCCCCAACCTTCTCTGAGCCTTCGGGGTCCATGTGACCTGGCCATTTAGCCCATGGTGTGCAAAAAAGTGCCGCTCAGAGGTAAAACAACCCAACGTTAAAGAACACGCTGGATGGCCTTGATGGGAGGCTACCATCTGTCTCCCAACAGCTGTTCCAGTGGATCCCCTCCCCCAACCTTCTCTGAGCCTTCGGGGTCCATGTGACCTGGCCATTTAGCCCATGGTGTGCAAAAAAGTGCCGCTCAGAGGTAAAACAACCCAAAGTTAAAGAACACGCTGAATGGCCTTGACGGGAGGTTACCATCTGTCTCCCAACAGCTGTTCCAGTGGATCCCCTCCCCCAACCTTCTCTGAGCCTTCGGGGTCCATGTGACCTGGCCATTTAGCCCATGGTGTGCAAAAAAGTGCCGCTCAGAGGTAAAACAACCCAACGTTAAAGAACACGCTGGATGGCCTTGACGGGAGGCTACCATCTGTCTCCCAACAGCTGTTCCAGTGGATCCCCTCCCCCAACCTTCTCTGAGCCTTCGGGGTCCATGTGACCTGGCCATTTAGCCCATGGTGTGCAAAAAAGTGCCGCTCAGAGGTAAAACAACCCAACGTTAAAGAACACGCTGGATGGCCTTGACGGGAGGCTACCATCTGTCTCCCAACAGCTGTTCCAGTGGATCCCCTCCCCCAACCTTCTCTGAGCCTTCGGGGTCCATGTGACCTGGCCATTTAGCCCATGGTGTGCAAAAAAGTGCCGCTCAGAGGTAAAACAACCCAAAGTTAAAGAACACGCTGGATGGCCTTGACGGGAGGTTACCATCTGTCTCCCAACAGCTGTTCCAGTGGATCCCCTCCCCCAACCTTCTCTGAGCCTTCGTGGTCCATGTGACCTGGCCATTTAGCCCATGGTGTGCAAAAAAGTGCCACTCAGAGGTAAAACAACCCAACGTTAAAGAACACGCTGGATGGCCTTGACGGGAGACTACCATCTGTCTCCCAACAGTTGTTCCAGTGGATCCCCTCCCCCAACCTTCTCTGAGCCTTCGGGGTCCATGTGACCTGGCCATTTAGCCCATGGTGTGCAAAAAAGTGCCGCTCAGAGGTAAAACAACCCAACGTTAAAGAACACGCTGGATTGTCTTGACGGGAGGCTACCATCTGTCTCCCAACAGCTGTTCCAGTGGGTCCCCTCCCCAACCTTCTCTGAGCCTTCGGGGTCCATGTGGTCTGGCCATTTAGCCCATGGTGTGCAAAAAAAGTGCCACTCAGAGGTAAAACAACCCAACCCACTTCACTCCCACTGCTTCAACAACTTAACCTTGATTTCATTGCAACGCTTTCTGTCTTTAATTAAAGTTCCTTACGCAAAAAACAAACAAACAAAAATTGACCTTTTCGCCTTCAGAATGAAATAAAATTAACTTTCGATTAACAACACTCATTTATCACATCGCCTTTAAAAAAAAAAAGAGAGAAAAACTTACGAAAGAAAGAAAAAAAATAATCGAGTGAAGGAATGTTTTTTTTTTCTATCGTACAAAAGAATACATTTTTCTTATCTATTTGATAAACTTCAACCGAGAAAAGAGAAAGAAAACCAACTAATACAGTTTGTGCGAGCGGTAATGACGTTCCCTCTGGCATTTCAGACAGAATGGGTTTTTCAACCGTCTACTTATTGCTAACAAGACAAACATTGCTGCAGCCAGACAAGAAAAAAAATAAGTAAAGAGGAAACTTGGGAATCTGAAGAACACTTCTGAAAGCTTCACTGACATCGAACTGGTCGCCATTTTTCTTTTGATATGAGTCAAGAAGATTAAGATGAAGATCTGTACGAGGACTCAACAAGCCTAGCAATATGTCCACAACAATTTGTACTTGAAACAAGTTCGGGGGAAAAATGCTATAAAAAATATTCCTGGCGTCCACTAACATTCCAGATGTTGCGGACATTCCAAAGGAATCTTAAAGCTTTAATATATCCTGAAATTTATTGCTTGCGAAATAACTGATGAAAAGGAAGTTGGTTTATTTTGTGGAATTTATCTTGGCCGTAACCGCTGATTGTTTTGATGTGGAAAATCTTTTTTTTTTGTTTGTGTAAGTATGTAAGTATGGTTCAGCTTTTTTCTTACGAAGAAACAAAGCAAATTATTCCGAATCAGAATTGATATTCTACAGATGAATAAACGACACTTAAAACAATACATTAAGAAGAAAATAACTGTATTTTACTGCCAGTACCACAGTAATCAGGGGCAGGGGTGGCTCAGTCGGTAGCGCGTCAGGCTCGTAATATGTAGTTCCCAGGTTCGAGTCCCAGCTGGGTCAGGGTTGAGATTTATCTCCGCAAAATTCCCCGCCCTGCCCACGGTCAGTAGGGGACACCGATGGGCTTGGAAATGCCGCCGTCTATCGGATGGGACGTTAAGCTGTGGCCCCGTGTGCGGGAGACCATACCCTGTGCACGTTAAAGAACACGCTGCATGGCCTTGACGGGAGGGTGCCATCTGTCTCCCAACAGCTGTTCCAGTGGGTCCCCTCCCCAAACCTTCTCTGAGCCTTCAGGGTCCATGTGACCTGGCCATTTAGCCCATGGTGTGCAAAAAAGTGCCGCTCAGAGGTAAAACAACCCAACCCAAAGACAATAATTAAACTAGTGAAATACAGCAATTAAATAATGTATTTCTATATTACCCTCTCACTAATACAGTAACTAAACTAACACTAGTAACACACAATAGTAACTAATAGAGTATTTAGTTTTTTCTAAGTATATTATTTTTTCTTAGCTACTCCAAGAAGATTAATATGTAATATGGACGAGCGTCGTACCCCTCTAATTTGTAATTTTTTTATTTATTATTGTATTTTTGCTGTTATTTTTATTATTGTAAACATATATCTGTATTAAGTGTATTTTTGGAAGTGCTGAGATGGGGATCTGACTCACGAGTTGTTTTCGGGTCTGAGCTGGCTGACTGCACATGCTCAGAAATCGAAAGCACTTTTATGACTAGCCTCTGGTGCGAGTGGGAGACAAGAACAGCAAGAATGAACAACAGTCTGTGCGTCGCTGTCAAATTGGAAGGACGTTGAACATGCGCTAAGGGCCGCCACTGTTGCTGAAACACAAAACACTTAAGGAGAGGAATTTCTGTTTGAACAGGATTCAGTTCTGTGTGAACCTGGTAGTAGATGAGGATTAAATATCCTCTCACCGAGTGTGAAGGGGGGCTGGGGGGGGCTCAGTTGGTAGCGCGCCAGGCTCGTAATCTGTAGTTCCCAGGTTCGAGTCCCAGCTGGGTCAGCGTTGAGATTTATCTCCGCAAAATTTCCCCGCCCTGCTCACGGTCAGTAGAGGACACCGATGGGCTTGGAAAGGCCGCCGTCCGTCGGATGGAACGTTAAGCCGTGGCCCCGTGTGTGGGAGAGCCATGCCATGTGCACGTTAAAGAACACTCTGGATGGCCTTGACGGGAGGCTACCATCTGTCTCCCAACAGCTGTTCCAGTGGGTCCCCTCCCCCAACCTTCTCTGAGTCTTCGGGGTCCATGTGACCTGGCCATTTAGCCCATGGTGTGCAAAAAAGTGCCGCTCAGAGGTAAAACAACAACAACAACAACAACAACAACCAGCTGCCTAATGACCTCTGGAGTCCTAGTAACTTGATCATGTAGCTGCTTAACAAAAAAAAATAGCCCCGTTCAGAGGCAAAACAACCCATCCCGAAAAGAAAAGGGGCGGGGGTGGCTCAGTCCGTAGCGCGCCAGGCTCGTAATGTGTAGTTCCCAGGTTCGAGTCCCAGCTGGGTCAGCGTTGAGATTTATCTCCGCGAAATTTCCCGCCCTGCCCACGGTCAGTAGCGGACACCGATGGGCTTGGAAAGGCCGCCGTCCGTCGGATGGGACTTTAAGCCGTGGCCCCGTGTGCAGGATAGCCATACCCTGTGCACGTTAAAGAACACGCTGGATGGCCTTGACGGGGGGCTACCATCTGTCTCCCAACAGCTGTTCCAGTGGGTCCCCTCCCCCAACCTTCTCTGAGCCTTCGGGGTCCTTGTGGCCTGGCCATTTAGCCCATTGTGTGCAAAAAAGTGCCGCTCAGGGGTAAAACAATCCAATCCAATCCGAGTGTGAGGTCGGTAAACCGAGAATCTGTGAATCGCAGACCTCCGCCTCATTGCATGATTGTTTGCAGGAACAAAGAAGCGAAGACCCAAGGAATCGGGCGCATCCCCAGCACGTAATTGCATATAAATGTAAAAAAACTGTGTCGTCCATAATATGGAGCCATGCACTCACACCATATTATAGATGTACTCTCGTGCTTGAATTGTTGAACATCTTTCTACACATCACCTGGGTTGGGTTGTTTTACCTCTGAGCGGCACTTTTTTGCACACCATGGGCTAAATGGCCAGGTCACATGGACCCCGAAGGCTCAGAGAAGGTTGGGGGGAGGAGACCCACTGGAACAACTGTTGGTAGACAGGTGGTAGCCTCCAGCGTGTTCTTTAACGTGCACAGGGTATGGCTCTCCCGCATACGGGGCCACGGCTTAACGTCCCATCCGACGGACGACGGCCTTTCCAAGCCCAACGGTGTCCCCTAGTAACCATGGGCAGGGCGGGGAATTTTGCGGAGATAAATCTCAACACTGATCCAGCTGGGACTCGAACCTGACAACTGCAGATTACGAGTCTGGCGCGCTACCGACTGAGCCACCCCCGCCCCGCACATCACCTGGTACAGCAAGTCTAAGGCATATGTCGGTACAGGTGTAACAACCCACGAACCTGTGATTTCACCTAAGTAATGGTGAATTTAATTAAGGGACTAAGCGATCTCTTCTGCTAAAGAGCGATATTTATAAATCATGGGAATCGCAACACGACATTTGGCGCAGTTAAGCACGCATACGTAATCACACGTGATCAAGAAAGACCCTGCGGCCCCCCCTCTCCGCCACCACAACGAGTAGTCTAAAAATATTTTTTTGCTATTTATGTATTTATCGTAACATTTCTCTTTTCCTCTCTGTTTTAAGGTATTATGTGACTCTTTTTTTGTACGTCGAGGAGAAAAAAAGAAAAGTATAAGTGTCATTAAGGAATCGTAATTCAGTTTCGAAGAATAGGAAAGGAATAAATGTTAAGAACGACTTGCAAGAAAACCAAAAATGCTAGAAGTTCAAAGTCTTAGAAATGTAGGAGCCAAAATGGGATTATGTTACTCTGATGAGATTCGAAAATAAAATCTTCCAAACTTCAGAGAAAGTTTTAAGAGATGATACGGAATTCCTGTGAGGACTGATTCAGTTGGAACTCGGCTTCTAAATTGGTCAAAGTTTCCTCTTTTTGTTACAAGGAAGGTGGAATCATTCTATTGGTTTATGCTTCCGATTTCTCTGAAAGTGTTTTTGATTCTAATGTGTAGTGTTCTATGATTCTTTGCTGATTCTTGCACATGCAATTTTTGGTTTGGTGTCATTTCTATGATTCTCTGCTGATTCATATACATGCAGGTTTTGGTTAGGTGTCATTTTTATGATTCTCTGCTGTTTCTTATATATGCAATTTTTAGTTAGGTGTCATTTTTATGATTCTCTGCTGATTCTTACACATGCAATTTTTGGTTTGGTGTCATTTCTATGATTCTCTGCTGATTCATATGCATGCAGTTTTTGGTTAGGTGTCATTTTTATGATTCTCTGCTGATTCTTATATATGCAATTTTTAGTTAGGTGTCATTTTTATGATTCTCTGCTGATTCTTACACATGCAATTTTTGGTTTGGTGTCATTTCTATGATTCTCTGCTGATTCATATACATGCAGTTTTTGGCTAGGTGTCATTTTTATGATTCTCTGCTGTTTCTTATATATGCAATTTTTAGTTAGGTGTCATTTTTATGATTCTCTGCTGATTTTTACACATGCAATTTTTGGTTTGGTGTCATTTCTATGATTCTCTGCTGATTCATATACATGCAGTTTTTGGTTAGGTGTCATTTTTATGATTCTCTGCTGATTCTTAAATATGCAATTTTTAGTTAGGTGTCATTTTTATGATTCTCTGCTGATTCTTATATATGCAATTTTTAGTTAGGTGTCATTTTTATGATTCTCTGCTGATTCTTACACATGCAATTTTTGGTTTGGTGTCATTTCTATGATTCTCTGCTGATTCATATACATGCAGTTTTTGGCTAGGTGTCATTTTTATGATTCTCTGCTGTTTCTTATATATGCAATTTTTAGTTAGGTGTCATTTTTATGATTCTCTGCTGATTCTTATATATGCAATTTTTAGTTAGGTGTCATTTTTATGATTCTCTGCTGATTCTTACACATGCAATTTTTGGTTTGGTGTCATTTCTATGATTCTCTGCTGATTCATATACATGCAGTTTTTGGTTAGGTGTCATTTTTATGATTCTCTGCTGATTCTTATATATGCAATTTTTAGTTAGGTGTCATTTTTATGATTCTCTGCTGATTCTTATATATGCAATTTTTTGTTAGGTGTCATTTTTATGATTCTTTGCCGATTCTTATTACATGCAATTTTTGGTTAGGTGTCTTTTCTATGATTCTTTGCTGATTCATATACATGCAGCATTTGGTTAGGTGTCATTTTTATGATTCTTTGCTGATTCATATACATGCAGCATTTGGTTAGGTGTCATTTTTATGAATCTTTGCTGATTTTTATACATGCAATTTTTGGTTAGGTGTCGTTTCCATGATTCTTTGCTGATTCTTACACATGCAATTTTTGGTTTGGTGTCATTTCTATGATTCTTTGCTGATTCATATACATGCAGTTTTTGGTTAGGTGTCATTTTTATGATTCTCTGCTGATTCTTATATATGCAATTTTTAGTTAGGTGTCATTTTTATGATTCTCTGTTGATTCTTACACATGGAATTTTTGGTTTGGTGTCATTTCTATGATTCTCTGCTGATTCATATACATGCAGCTTTTGGTTAGGTGTCATTTTTATGATTCTCTGCTGATTCTTATATATGCAATTTTTAGTTAGGTGTCATTTCTATGATTCTTTGCTGATTCTTATACATGCAATTTTTGGTTTGGTGTCATTTCTATGATTCTTTGCTGATTCATATTCATGCAATTTTTGGTTTGGTGTCGTTTTTATGATTCTTATACATGCAATTTTTGGTTAGGTTTCGTTTCCATGATTCTTATACATGCAATTTTTGGTTAGGTTTCGTTTCCATGATTCTTATACATGCAGTTTTTGGTTAGGTGTCATTTTTATGATTCTCTGCTGATTCTTATATATGCAATTTTTAGTTAGGTGTCATTTCTATGATTCTTTGCTGATTCATATACATGCAATTTTTGGTTTGGTGTCGTTTTTATGATTCTTATACATGCAATTTTTGGTTAGGTTTCGTTTCCAAGATTCTTATACATGCAATTTTTGGTTAGGTTTCGTTTCCATGATTCTTATACATGCAGTTTTTGGTTAGGTGTCATTTTTATGATTCTCTGCTGATTCTTATATATGCAATTTTTAGTTAGGTGTCATTTTTATGATTCTCTGCTGATTCTTATATATGCAATTTTTTGTTAGGTGTCATTTTTATGATTCTTTGCTGATTCTTATACATGCAATTTTTGGTTTGGTGTCATTTCTATGATTCTTTGCTGATTCATATTCATGCAATTTTTGGTTTGGTGACGTTTTTATGATTCTTATACATGCAATTTTTTGTTAGGTTTCGTTTCCATGATTCTTATACATGCAATTTTTTGTTAGGTTTCGTTTCCATGATTCTTATACATGCAGTTTTTAGTTAGGTGTCATTTCTATGATTCTTTGCTGATTCATATACATGCAATTTTTGGTTTGGTGTCGTTTTTATGATTCTTATAGATGCAATTTTTGGTTAGGTTTCGTTTCCATGATTCTTATACATGCAATTTTTGGTTAGGTGTCGTTTTCATGGTCCTTATACATGCAATTTTGGTTTGGTGTCGTTTTCATGATTCTTATATATGCAATTTTTGGTTAGGTTTCGTTTCTATGATTCTTATACATGCAATTTTTGGTTAGGTGTCGTTTCTATGATTCTTTGCTGATTCATATACATGCAATTTTTGGTTTGGTGTCGTTTTTATGATTCTTATACATGCAATTTTTGGTTAGGTTTCGTTTCCATGATTCTTATACATGCAATTTTTGGTTAGGTTTCGTTTCCATGATTCTTATACATGCAATTTTTGGTTAGGTGTCGTTTTCATGGTCCTTATACATGCAATTTTGGTTTGGTGTCGTTTTCATGATTCTTATATATGCAATTTTTGGTTAGGTTTCGTTTCTATGATTCTTATACATGCAATTTTTGGTTAGGTGTCGTTTTCATGGTTCTTATAGATGCAATATTTGGTTAGGTGTCGTTTCCACGATTCTTATACAAGAAATGTTTGGTTAGGTGTTGTTTTCATGGTCCTTATACATGCATTTTTGGTTTGGTGTCGTTTTCATGATTCTTATACATTCAATTTTTGGTTAGGCTTCGTTTCCATGATTCTCATACATTCAATTTTTGGTTAGATGTCGTTTTCATGGTTTTTATACATACAATTTTTGGTTTGGTGTCGTTTCCATGATTCTTATACATGCAATGTTTTGGTTTGGTGTCGTTTTTATGATTCTTTACATGCAATTTTTGGTAAGGTGTCGTTTTCATGGTTCTTTGCTGATTCTTAAACATGTAATTTTTTGTTAGGTGTCGTTTTCACGATTTTTTGCTGATAATTATGTATAAAGTCATTGGTTGGTGTGTCGCTTTTATGATTCTTTGCTGATTCTTATACATGCAATTTTTTGTGCTTATGGGTTTCGCTTTGTTATTTCTATATAAATATTTTCTCATTCTTCAGTGTGTTATTCCTAACTTTCATATATGCTATTATAGGATTCTTATGCATGCTTCTAATATATTGTTTTGATTCTTTTTCTGATTCTTATATGTGTTGTTTTATCATTTCACTATAAATTGCTTTACGATTTATATTTGAAGATGGTGTTTAAGGATTCTTAGGTATGCTATTCATGTTTCTTACATGTGCTGTTTTACGATTCTTTCGCTGATTCTTATACGTGCTGTTTCGACTTTCTTACATACTACCTATGCTTCTTACAAGTGATGTTTTGTAATTCTTTCGCTGATAGTTATAGGTGTCATTCATGATTCCTATACGTGTTATGTTTCCATTCTTGTTATTCTTATATATTCTATGATTCTTGTACATGCAGTTTTGTGACACCATTTTAACCATTAAGCATATTTTAATTCATTGTTCAACTTTTAACTTAGACAGACGTTTATATTTTAACTTCCAGAATTTTACGGCTGAGCCTCTTACACTCAGCCATATTTTATCTGATGACTCTCTTTTAACACCTGTTTTTGACTTTTTTACGCTTTACTGGATATTTTACTCGATTATAACTTTTTATTTTTTTTCCTAGTTTTTTACCTGTGTTTGTTTTTACATTGGTCCTATTCATCCATTGTTATTGTTGGGTTGGGTTGTTGTTTTATCTCTGAGCGGCACTTTTTTGCACACCATGGGCTAAATGGCCAGGTCACATGGACCCCGAAGGCTCAGAGAAGGTTGGGGGAGGGAACCCACTGGAACAGCTGTTGGGAGACAGATGGTAGCCTCCCGTCAAGGCCATCCAGCTTGTTCTTTAACGTGCAAAGGGTATGGCTCTCCCGCACACGGGGCCACGGCTTAACGTCCCATCCGACTAACGGCGGCCTTTCCAAGCCCATCGGTGTCCCCTACTGACCGTGGACAGGGCGGGGAATTTTTGCGGAGATAAATCTCAACGCTGACCCAGCTGGGACTCGAACCTGGGAACTACAGATTACGAGCCTGGCGCGCTACCGACTGAGCCACCCCCGCCCCATTGTTATTGTTGAGTTATACATTTGTTGCTTTCTTTTATTCTTTTTTTTTTACTCATCGTTTTTGTGCCATTTTGTTTGTGTCCCTTTTTAACTTTGGTCGTGGGTTCCATGACTTTTACCCCTTTTATCGTTTGTTTGGCGCAATATAGTCCCAATTGTTCTTGCGCCAAAAAAACCCAAACAACCAAACCAACCAACTTGTGCATGTTATTTCTAATTTTATTGCATTTTCTGATTTTTAAATCTGCTACTATTTTTTATGTCGGCTCAACCTTTTGCGGTTAACCAACATGGAACATAATTATAACAATCAAATGGTTCGGTTGTTCAGGGTGCGCTCTAACATTCATATTTGATTGCAATTACATCCTAAACAAAGCCTCGCTGCGAACATGAATTATTAACAGGTAGAGACTGAGTTCAACGACACTTTGTTGTTTAGTTGAGCATTCGTTTGTCAAGTGGCCAAAATTAATTCACCATTCCCGTGCAACAACTGGAGAAGAGTCAGCAAATCTGGAAAACTGTTGAGTTGGGTTGGTTGGGTTGTTTTACCTCTGAGCGGCACTTTTTTGCACACCATGGGCTAAATGGCCGGGTCACATGGACCCCGAAGGCTCAGAGAAGGTTGGGGGAGGGGACCCACTGGAACAGCTGTTGGAAGACAGATGGTAGCCTCCCGTCAAGGCCATCCAGCGTGTTCTTTAACGTGCACAGGGTATGGCTCTCCCGCACACGGGGTCACGGCTTAACGTCACATCCGACGGACGGCGGCATTTCCAAGCCCATCGGTGTCCCCTACTGACCGTGGGCAGGGAATTTTGCGGAGATAAATCTCAACGCTGACCCAGCTGGGACTCGAACCTGGGAACTGCAGATTACGAGCCTGCCGCGCTACCGACTGAGCCACCCCCGCCCCAGGAAAACTGTTGAAGGAATTTTTCGCATCTTCTTGGTGTTTAACTTTTTTTACATTAAATTGAATATTTTGCCTTCGATAGAAAGGTTTCTGCTTATTATTATTTTTACAGATTTTTTTGTAGTAAAAAATGAAATATTTTGGTAGAAAAATACATTGTTGCAAAAATGTGTTTGGACACTTTCATTTTCTGTGAATCAATCGATGCCTGTTAATAATTCATGTTCAAGATTATCAAGGAAAAGAAGATTGGTTGTTTTCCCTCTGAGCAGCACTCTTTTTGCACAGCATGGGCTAAATGGCCAGGTCACAAGGATTCCGATGACTCAGAGAAGGTTGGGGGAGGGGACCTACTGGAACTGCTGTTGGGAAACAGATGGTAGCCTCCCGTCAAGGTCATCCAGCGCGTTCTTTAACGTGCACATGGTATGGCTCTCCCGCACACGGAGCCACAGTTTAACGTCCATCCGACGGACGGCGGTCTTTCCAAGCCCATCGGTGTCCCCTACTGACCATCATCAGGACGGGGAATTTTGAGGAGATAAATCTCAACGCTGACCCAGCTGGGACTCGAACCTGGAAACTGCAGATTACGAGCCTGGTGCGCTACCGACTGAGCTACCCCCATTCCAGGAAAAGAAGAATTTGCTTGTAACGTAGAAGTATTATTGACAATATTATTTTCCCTTACAAATATATTTTTTTGTTTTAGAATTTTAGCTATTCACGTGCTTTTTGTTTCTTGTTATTTCTGTCATGTAGAGTATTAAAAAGTAATATGGATTCTTTTTTAAATTGAGGAGAAAGCTAGGAGTATGACATATCGGTACTGGCGAACATCGGATGCTTATTTTCAATGAGAATGAAGTTTTTTTAATTTTCACATTTAGCACCTTGTAATAGGGGCTGGGTTCTTTTACCTGTGAGCGGCACTTAAACACAATGGGCTAAATGATCAGGTGACAAAGACCCCGAAAGCTCAGAAAAGGTTAGGGGAGGGGATTCACTGGCCAGCTGTTAGGAGACATGTGGGAGCCTCCCGTCAAGGCCATCCAGAATGCTCTTTAACGTGCACTATGGGCTCAGTCGTTTGCGCGCCAGGCTCGTAATCTACAGTTCCCAGGTTCGAGTCCCAGCTGGGTCAGCGTTGAGATTTATTTCCGCAAAATTTCCCGCCCTGCCCACGGTCAGTAAGGAACACCGATGGGCTTGTACCTGTGCACGTTAGAGCCATACCCTGTGCACGTTAAAGAACACGCCGGATGGCCTTGACGGAAGACTACCATCTGTCTCCCAACAGCTGTTCCAGTGGGTCGCCTCCCCCAATCTCCTCTGAGCCTTCGGGGTCCTTGTGAACTGGCCATTTAGCCCATGGTGTGTAAAAAAAGCGCCGTTCAGAGGTAAAACAACCCAACCCATTAGTTGGAACTGAAACTTTTAAAAATGGGTACAATATAAGTCGGTAAATGATAAACATCATTCTCTTTGAAAACGAGATTATCATATTCACCAGAGGGGATGTACGTTATTTTGAGTATGAAATTAAAATCATGATTTATTTATGAAAACTAGCTAAAAATGTAAAGCATAGACACTATTAAAAGAAGAACGTAATCTAGTTCCAACCATCAAAGAAGAAGTAAAAGTTAGGTATGACTTTGTGGCAAAACACGAAAAATACTACCAGTTCAAAGTTTTGGAAGTGTGGCAACACAAACAAGATTGTATGACTTTGATGAGATTCAAGAAGAAAATCTCCCCGAACTGTGGCCGAAGTTTTAAGAGATCACATAAAATCCTTGTCTGGACTGGCGACCGAAAGGAGCTTGTTTTTTAAGCGGGTTAAGATCCTTTGCTACCACATGGTTCTGAGTATTCTCGTATCTCTCTTTTTCCCCCCAGATTCTTCTACAGAATTTCTTGATACTTTATGTCGCTTTATGATTCTGATGTATGTACAGATATGTTATTTTTAATGCTCCTGTGTGATTAATTATGAATGATTCCTTTAAAATAGGGGCCGGGGTGGGAGGTGGCTCAGTCGGAACGGAATACCAGCCTCGTAATTTACATTTCTCAGATTCGAGTCCTTACCGTGTTGGGTTGGGTTGTTTTACCTCTGAGCGATACTTTTTTGCACACCATGGGCTAAATGGCCAGGTTACAAGGACCCCGAAGACTCAGAGAAGGTTGGAGAAGGAGACCCACAGGAACAGTTGTTGGGAGACAGATGGTAGCCTCCCGTCAAGGCCATCCAGCGTGTTCTTTAACGTTGGGTTGTTTTACCTCTGAGCGGCACTTTTTTGCACACAATGGGCTAAATGGCCAGGTTACAAGGACCCCGAAAGCTCAGAGAAGGTTGGGGGAGAGAACCCACTGGAACAGCTGTTGGGATACTGTAACTGGAATAGCTGTTGGAATATAATGGTAGCCTCCCCTCAAGACCTTCCAGCGTGTTCTTTAACGTGCATAGGGTATGGCTCTACCGCGCACGGCGCCACGACTTAACGTACCATCCGATGGACGGCGGCCTTTCCAAACCCATAGGTGTCCCCTACTGACCGTGGGCAGGGCGGGGAAATTTTGCGGAGAAAAATCTCAACGCTGACCCAGCTGGGACTCGAACCTGGGAACTACAGATTACCAACCTGGAGCGCTACCGACTGAGCCACCCCCTCCTCTCCCTACCGTGCAACAGTCGAGATTACTCTAAGCTAAACCACCAACCTATACTCTGTCCGATGGGTTTGGAAAGGCTACCGTCCGTTAGACCCAACTGAACTCTGAGTCCTTTTGGCCTGTAAGGGGCGAGTGTGGCTCAGTCGGTAGCGTGCCAAGCTCGTAATCTGTAGTTCCCAGGTTTGAGTCCCAGCTGGGCCAGCATTGAGAGTTATCTCCGCAAAACTCCCTGCCCGCAGTCAGCAGGGGATCCCGATGGCTTGTAAAGGTGTCGCTGTCCGTCGGATGGGACGTTAAGCAGTGACCTCAATGGGAGGGGACAGCCGTACCCTGTGCACGTTAAAGAATACGCTGTATGGCCTTGACGAGAGGCTACGATCTATCTCTTAACAGCTGTCCAGTGGGTCCCTTTCCCCCAACCTTCTCTGAGCCTTTGAGGTCCGTATGGCCTGACCATTTAGCCCATTGTGTGCAAAAAAGTACCGCTCAGAGGTAAAACAATCCAACCCAACCCAGTGGATGGGGACAGCCGTACCCTGTGCACGTTAAAGAATACGTTGTATGGCCTTGACGAGAGGCTACGATCTATCTCCCAACAGCTGTCCAGTGGGTTCCCTTCCCCCAACCTTTTCTGAGCCTTTGAGGTCCGTATGGCCTGACCATTTAGCCCATTGTGTGCAAAAAAGTACCGCTCAGAGGTAAAACAATCCAACCCAGCACAGTGGGAGGGGACAGCCGTACCCTGTGCACGTTAAAGAATACGCTGTATGGCCTTGACGAGAGGCTACGATCTATCTCTCAACAGCTGTCCAGTGGGTCCCCTTCCCCCAACCTTTTCTGAGCCTTTGAGGTCCGTATGGCCTGACCATTTAGGGGCGGGGGTGGCTCAATCGGTAGCGCGTCAGGCTCGTAATCTGTAGTTCCCAGGTTCCAGTCCCAGCTGGGTCAGCGTTGAGATTTATCTCCGCAAAATTCCCCGCCCTGCCCACAGTCAGTAGGGGACACTGATGGGCTTGGAAAGGCCGCCGTCCGTCGGATGGGACGTTAAGCCGTGGCCCCGTGTGTGGGAGAGCCATACCCTGTGCACGTTAAAGAACACGCTGGATGGCCTTGACGGGAGGCTACCATCTGTCTCCCAACAGCTGTTCCAGTGGGTCCCCTCCCCCAACCTTCTCTGAGCCTTCGGGGTCCATGTGACCTGGCCATTTAGCCCATGGTGTGCAAAAAAGTGCCGCTCAGAGGTAAAACAACCCAACCCAACCGAACCCTGACCATTTAGCCCATTGTGTGCAAAAAAGTACCGCTCAGAGGTAAAACAATCCAACCCAACCCAGTGGGAGGGGACAGCCGTACCCTGTGCACGTTAAAGAATACGCTGTATGGCCTTGACGAGAGGCTACGATCTATCTTTCAACAGCTGTCTAGTGGGTTCCCTTCCCCCAACCTTCTCTGAGCCTTTGAGTTCCGTATGGCTTGACCATTTAGCCCATTGTGTGCAAAAAAGTGCCGCTCAGAGGTAAAACAACCAACCCTTAGGGCTTGGCACATTTAGCCTACGTGAAAAAAAGGCTAAAACAACAATAACAAAAAGGCTAAACTTTCAACTCGTGTCACTCAACGTTATTTTTCTCTCGCAACTTTTCCGTATTTCCACTTTTCCAATTTTTAATCGATAAGATAATTACAAGACAATATTTAAATTCCGTATCCACTTATTTTAAGACTAAACTACAATAATTATTGCTCTATGGAATATTTAATTTCTCTATTCACCATTCGTCGATATTGGTACAAATCTTTATAATCTTTCGCAGGAAATCCTCTCCATAAAAAACAAAATTGTCTCCCTCAGCGAACTTAATTTTTCAATAGAAAGATTGTTGTCTACGTGATTACTAAATCCGACAGAATTCTACAGCACTGAAATAATCCATCCTGCAAGATGAACTAAAATAATTATTTTATATAACGGCTCAGCCGACAGATAGAAGTAACATCATTAAAGGCCTCTGAAGTTCAGGAAGGTTTTTCGTTCATTACGTAATGATTTTCGGTTCTAAAATGGATTTAATGGTATCAAAAGCTTTGAGCGAAATGCTTTCGAAGCTCGTGGAATGCGTCAGCAAATCACCAAAGCCCCTTCTACAAAGAACCCTCGAGCGACGATGACGATGACTCCAAACCATATCGATTAATCAATAAATATCTATTTGTTGTAACGCAAAGCCAGTTGCTTTAGGTTGGGTTGGGTTGTTTTACCTCTGAGCGGCACTTTTTTGCACACCATGGGCTAAATGGCCAGGTCACATGGACCCCGAAGGCTCAGAGAAGGTTTGGGGAGGGGACCCACTGGAACAGCCGTTGCGAGACAGATGGTAGCCTCCCGTCAAGGCCATCCAGCGTGTTCTTTAACGTGCACAGGGTATGGCTCTCCCGCACACGGGGCCACGGCTTAACGTCCCATCCGACGGACGGCGGTCTTTCCAAGCCCATCGGTGTCCCCTACTGACCGTGGGCAAGGCGGGAAATTTTGCGGAGATAAATCTCAACGCTGACCCAGCTGGGACTCGAACCTAGGAACTACAGATTACGAGCCTGACGCGCTACCGACTGAGCCACCCCCGCCCCCAATTTCTCTTGGTAACTGGTTAAACTGGTTACACATACATATATACACACTCACTCAAAAAGAGCAATAGTTTCAGCCACTCTTATAATGCATCTTCTGTCTAAATATGAAGCTACAATTCCGTCACCAAAATAAGAAAAATAATCATCATTTACTTCCGTCCATATGATGCATCATTTACTTAAATACGAAGATGCGCGTTCTTTTCTGAAGAGCAGAATTTGCAGCCAGCCATTCTTACAACACGTCATTCGCTTAAATATGAAATTATTCTTCACAAAACATCATTATCGGTAACCTTATAAACCATTTACTTTTAAATACAAAAACCTACTATTCCTTCACCAAAAACTACTATTCTTTCCCAAAAACTACTATTATTTCACCAAAAATACCATTTGTTCACCAAAAACTACTATTATTTCACCTAAAAGCTACTATTCCTTCACCAAAAATACCATTTGCTCACTAAAAACTACTATTCCTTCAACAAAAATACCATTTGATCACCAAAAACTACTATTCTTTCACAAAAAATACCATTTGTTCACCGAAAATACCATTTGCTAACCAAAAACTACTATTCTTTCACCAAAAAACTACCATTCCTTCACCAAAAAATACCATTTGTTCACCAAAAATACCATTTGCTCACCAAAAACTACTATTCCTTCACCAAAAACTACTATTCCTTTCCCAAAAACTACTATTCTTTTCACCAAAAACTACTATTCCTTCACCAAAAATACCATTTGTTCACCAAAAACTACTATTCCTTTCCCAAAAACTACTATTCTTTCACCAAAAAAATTGCTCTTCCTTCACTAAAAATACCATTTGTTCACCAAACACTACTATTTCTTTCCCAAAAACTACTATTTCTTCACCAAAAATACCATTTGTTCACCAAAAATACTATTCTTTCACAAAAAACTACTCTTCCTTCACCAAAAATGCCATTTGTTCACCAAAAACTACTATTCCTTTCCTTTCCCAAAAACTACTATTCTTTCACCAAAAAATTACTATTCCTTCACCAAAAGAATTACGTTATTTTTTTTGATTTTGCGCCAAAAGAGAACGTACTGAAGTGTCATTATCCACCGTCTTAAATCGAATACGAATATCCAACGAATTATCGCAAACTGAAGGATGTCGTGTGTAGAATGTTGGAAATAGCATCTCACCTGGATTTGACGACTGGAGGCTTCGGAGTTTCCATCTCTAACCTGTATAACTGTAAACCTCTATCAAATCAGAGGAGAAAGCGACACAGACCCACAATTCAACTCTGCTGTCGTTTGCTTAACAGAATCAAGTCTTTTGTTAATGGCGAGAGACTGGTTTGCACATGATGCTCATCGATTCACAGCAGATCCGTGAATCACACTCATTGATAGAGCCGGAATGCCCGTCAGCGGAAGGCCTCGTTTTGTGCGCGTGTGGCAGTGGATAGGCCCAAACAGATTCTGAGCGAAAGAGGCAGTTTGAGAATATTTCTTGAGGCAATCCTCTACTGTGAAAGTCGGCGGTAGTCTGCCGTCTGCGGTCGACGGTTGTGGCTTGCACTAATCTAGTTTAAAGGTCGCCTTAGGGCGAAAGTGAGCTGGATGCTTCTCTCCAACTCTTCCAAGCATCGATGAAGTAGAGAACGAAGAAAGAGAGAGAGAGAGAGAAGGGGAAGAGACTGGAGGAGTTGTGATGAATATGAAGTTTATTCTGTGGGGCATTCGCCAATGTAACAGTTGGGAGTGTAATAGCTGGAGAAAGGTATTCGATCTCGTAGGAACAATCTATATTTATCTTTCTAAAAGCATTATTCCGTCTGTGTAATGGAATCTTGCTTTCATTTGTTCGAATGGCTTTCAGTCGGTCGTTTGGACCTCAATTGCTTGGAACGTTACAGAAATGTCTTTCAGGTCATTTCTGAATCAAATCTTTTTTATATGTAAGATGCTTTCCATTTCTTTCATGATATTACTGCAGATTTTTCGTGTTATTGTATTTCTAAGTCAGTAACATAAGGATTATTTTACTACTTTCTCTTGGGCTAAATGACTTGGTCAGAAGGGCGCGAAACTGAGTAAGAGAAAGGGATATATTGCGCAGCTGAGAGAAGATCAGTTTCACAGGTCTCAAGGATCAGAGTAGACATTCTTTACGTGCACGTTTAGCCTTTGCACGTTAAACAATTTATCTCCGCAAAATTCCCCGCCCTGCCCACGGGCAGCTGTTAGGAGACATGTGAGAGCCTCCCGTCAAGGCCATCCAGCGTGTTCTATAACGTGCACAGGGTATGGCTCTCCCGCATACCGAGACAGGAAAAAAGAAATAGATCTGAAGGCTGAAAATAGGAACTAGATCTGAAGACTGGCCCAGGCAGGACTCGAACCTAGGAGCTGTAGATTATGAGCCTGGCACGCTACCGACTGAGCCATCTCCGCCTCAGAAAGAACCAGGACGATGTTGGGGGAGGGGACCCACTAGAACAGGGACACGGTCAGTAGGAGACACCGATGGGCTTGGAAAGGCCGCCGTCCGTCGTATGGGACGTTAAGCCGTGGCCCCGTATGCGGGAGAGCCATACCCTGTGCACGTTAAAGAACAGGCTGGATGGCTTTGACGGGAGGCTACCATCTGTCTCCCAACAGCTGTTCCAGTGGGTGCCCACCCCCAACCTTCTCTGAGCCTTCGGGGTCCATGTGACCTGGCCATTTAGCCCATGGTGTGCAAAAAAGTGCCGCTCAGAGGTAAAACAACCCAAATCCCTTTACAAACCTCATTGAAAGCCACTGTGTTCTCTTTACCTAGGGGGAGAACTATTTACAAACTCTGCGCTAATACCTGTCTGAAATTCGAGCACAGGCTACTCTTTATATCCGGGGAGTTTTATTATTATATGGTACATATACTAGTTGGGTTGGGTTGTTTTACCTCTGAGCGGCACTTTTTTGCACACCATGGGCTAAATGGCCAGGTCACATGGACCCCGAAAGCTCAGAGAAGGTTGGGGGAGGGGACCCATTGGAACAGCTGTTGGGAGACAGATGGTAGCCTCCCGTCAAGGCCATCCAGCGTGTTCTTTAATGAGCACAGGGTATGGCTCTCCCGCACACGGGGCCACGGCTTAACGTCCCATCCTACGGACGGCGGCCTTTCCAAGCCCATCGGTGTCCCCTACTGACCGTGGGCAGGGCGGGGAATTTTGCGGAGATAAATCTCAACGCTGACCCAGCTGGGACTCGAACCTGGGAAATACAGATTACGAGCCTGGCTCACTACCGACTGAGCCACCCACGCCCCTAGAATCATAGGGAAATAGACATTATCTGCCGCCGATGACATCATTTCACCCATCAGTCCGCCCATTCTTTCGCTCGAAATTACCGCTATTATGTAATATTTCACGTTTCGAAAATTCATATATCTGAACATCGTCCTGGTTCTTTCTGAGGAGGAGTTGGCTCAGTCGGTAGCGTGTCAGGCTCATAATCTACAGCTCCTAGGTTCGAGTCCTGCCTGGGCCAGCCTTCAGATCTATTTCCTAAAAGCTCCCAACCCTGTTCACTGTCATTAGAGGACACAGATGGACTTGGAAAGGCCGCCGTCCGTCGGATGGGACGTTAAGCCGTGTCCCCGTGTGCGGGAGAGCCATGCACGTTATAGCCTGTGCACGTTATAGAACACGTTGGATGGCCTTGACGGCAAGCTCCCATATGTCTCCTAACAGCTGTTCTAGTGGGTTCCCTCCCCCAACCTTCTCTGAGCCTTCGGGGTCTTTGTAACTTGATCATTTAGCCCATTGTGTGCAGCAAAGTGCAGCTCAGAGGTAAAACAATCCAACCTGGTCCGTTTCTGCTAGATGACTTCACTGACCCCTCCCACAACCTATTTTTTTTTTTCCAAATCGAGATAATTGCCTACCTCCACCTTTACGAGTTTCTTATTTTATTCCATTAAAAATAAAATCTTTTTACAGAATTTGTCTTTACGTTAAAGCTACAGTTTTTCGCCCACTTCACATTTACTCCTTTCCCAGCAACAGACACAAAAAAAAAAACACCATCGAAAAAACCAGTTTCGACGATTGCGCCGCAAACGATGAACTCGTACATCTGGAAAGGAGGAATTCTCAGCGGAGGCATCAGATCTTGGATGAGGGAGCTCTCGGATCTTGGGAAGAGGAAGACGACAGGGCATCTCTTCCGCATCTGGGCTTCCCTTGTCTTCTCACTGTGGGCAACATCCCGCGCGTGTACCACGGTCTCCCGGCGCGTTCACTCAACAATGTAGACACGCCTTTTCACTTATTCGGCAGACACCTCGGCTCACGTGGACCTCCGATAAGAAAGAAAAGGTGAGACTTTTGTGTCTCGTTGACAAGACAGACCTTTTATTTCTTTCGATGTGGTTTTTCTGCACTAAGAGCGTGATGCAAAAGTGAACAGATGCTAACCTTGTTAAATGTAGGGAAAATAATTCGACTCCTGGTGGTTGCAAGTTTGATTTATTCTCTATGGTTTATATTTAAGATTTATTGCATTTCATTTTTGGTAGAAGTTTTGATGAATTATTATATGAAGAGAGTTGGACTCTGCCTAAAACAGGCTGTAACTTTTAAACTAGCAGATCATTAGTGGGAGCAGCTATTAGGTTTCCATATGACTTAAAGTCGGGCAGATACGGATACATCTAATAATGACTTAATAGTCGGGCAGAAAATGATACACTTAATAATGACTTAATAGTCGGGCAGATAATGATACACTTAATAATGACTTAATAGTCGGGCAGATAATGATACACTTAATAATGACTTAGTAGTCGGGCAGGTACTGATACACCTAATAATGATTTAATAGTCGGGCAGATAATGATACACTTAATAATGACTTAATAGTCGGGCAGATAATGATACACTTAATAATGACTTAATAGTCGGGCAGATAATGATACACTTAATAATGACTTAGTAGTTGGGCAGGTACTGATACACCAAATAATGACTTAATAGTCGGACAGATAATGATACACTTAATAATGACTTAATAGTCGGGCAGATAATGATACACTTAATAATGATTTAATAGTCGGGCAGATAATGATACACTTAATAATGACTTAATAGTCGGACAGATAATGATACACTTAATAATGACTTAGTAGTCGGGCAGGTACTGATACTCCTAATAATGACTTAATAGTCGGACAGATAATGATACACTTAATAATGACTTAATAGTCGGGCAGATAATGATACACTTAATAATGACTTAGTAGTCGGGCAGGTACTGATACTCCTAATAATGACTTAATAGTCGGACAGATAATGATACACTTAATAATGACTTAATAGTCGGACAGATAATGATACACTTAATAATGACTTAATAGTCGGGCAGATAATGATACACGTAATAATGACTTAATAGTCGGGCAGAGAATGATACACTTAATAATGACTTAATAGTAGGGCAGATACTAATACACTTAATAATAACTTAGTAGTCGGGAGGTACTGATACTCCTAATAATGACTTAATAGTCGGGCAGATAATGATACATTTAATAATGACTTAATAGTCGGGCAGATAATGATACTCCTAATAATGACTTAGTAGTCTGGCAGGTACTGATACTCCTAACAATGGCTTAATAGTCGGGCAAATAATGATACACTTAATAATGACTTAGTAGTCAGGCAGGTACTGATACTCCTAAAAATGACTAAATAGTCGGGCAGATAATGATACACTTAATAATGACTTAATAGTCGTCAGTAATGATACACTTAATAATGACTTAATAGTCGGGCAGATAATGATACACTTAATATTGACTTAATAGTAAGGCAGATACTGATACTCCTAATAATGACTTAATAGTCGGACAGATAATGATACACTTAATAATGACTTAGTAGTCGGGCAGGTACTGATAATCCTAATAATGACTTAATAGTCGGACAGATAATGATACACTTAATAATGACTTGGTAGTCGGACTGGTACTGATACTCCTAATAATGACTTAGTAGTCGGGCAGGTACTGATACTCCTAATAATGATTTAATAGTCGGGCAGATACTGATACACTTAATAGTGACTTAGTAGTCGGGCAGGTACTGATACTCCTAATAATGACTTAGTAGTCGGGCAGATAATGATACTCCTAATAATGACTTAATACTCGGGCAGATAATGATACTCCTAATAATGACTTAATAGTCGGGCAGATAATGATGCTCCTAATAATGACTTAGTAGTCGGGCAGGTATTGATACTCCTAATAATGACTTAATAGTCGGGCAGATAATGATACACTTAATAATGACTTAGTAGTCGGGCTGGTACTGATACTCCTAATAATGACTTAATAGTCGGGCAGATAATGATACTCCTAATAATGACTTAGTAGTCGGGCAGGTACTGATACTCCTAATAATGACTTAATAGTCGGGCAGATAATGATACACTTAATAATGACTTAGTAGTCGGACTGGTACTGATACTCCTAATAATGACTTAATAGTCGGGCAGATAATGATACTCCTAATAATGACTTAGTAGTCGGGCAGGTACTGATACTCCTAATAATGACTTAATAGTCGGGCAGATAATGATACACTTAATAATGACTTAGTAGTCGGACTGGTACTGATACTCCTAATAATGTCTTAATAATCGGGCAGATAATGATACACTTAATAATGACTTAATAGTCGGGCAGATACTGATACACTTAATAGTGACTTAGTAGTTGGGCAGGTACTGATACTCCTAATAATGACTTAATAGTCGGGCAGATAATGATACTCCTAATAATGACTTAATAGTCGGGCAGATAATGATACTACTAATAATGACTTAGTAGTCGGACAGGTACTGATACTCCTAATAATGACTTAATAGTCGGGCAGATAATGATACACTTAATAATGACGTAGTTGGGCTTGTACTGATACTCCTAATAATGACTTAATAGTCGGGCAGATAATGATACTCCTAATAATGACTTAATAGTCGGGCAGATAATGATACTACTAATAATGACTTAGTAGTCGGACAGGTACTGATACTCCTAATAATGACTTAATAGTCGGGCAGATAATGATACTCCTAATAATGACTTAGTAGTCGGGCAGGTACTGATACTCCTAATAATGACTTAATAGTCGGGCAGATAATGATACACTTAATATTGACTTAGTAGTCGGGCAGGTACTGATACTCCTAATAATGACTTAATAGTCGGGCAGATAATGATACACTTAATAATGACGTAGTCGGGCTTGTACTGATACTCCTAATAATGACTTAATAGTCGGGCAGATAATGATACTCCTAATAATGACTTAATAGTCGGGCAGATAATGATACTACTAATAATGACTTAGTAGTCGGACAGGTACTGATACTCCTAATAATGACTTAATAGTCGGGCAGATAATGATACTCCTAATAATGACTTAGTAGTCGGGCAGGTACTGATACTCCTAATAATGACTTAATAGTCGGGCAGATAATGATACACTTAATATTGACTTAGTAGTCGGGCAGGTACTGATACTTCTAATAATGACTTAATAGTCGGGCAGATAATGATACACTTAATAATGACTTAATAGTCGGGCAGATAATGATACACTTAATAATGACTTAATAGTCGGGCAGATAATGATACTCCTAATAATGACTTAATAGTCGGGCAGATAATGATACTCCTAATAATGACTTAATAGTCGGGCAGATAATGATACTCCTAATAATGACTTAGTAGTCGGGCAGGTATTGATACTCCTAATAATGACTTAATAGTCGGGCAGATAATGATACACTTAATAATGACTTAGTAGTCGGGCAGGTACTGATTCACCTAATAATGACTTAATAGTCATGCTGGAAAAAGCGTGATTAAATGAATTAACCGAGGACAGCACGATTGAATTGACCAAGAGAAGACAGTATGATGAAATTTATTAAGTGAGTGTAGGATGATCGAATTTATTGAGTGAGTATAGGATGATCGAATTTATTAAGTGAATAGGATGATCGAATTTATTAGTATTTTTTTTTACCTCTGAGCAGCTGAATATTCAGGTCACAAGGACCCCAAGGGCTCGGTTAAGGTTTAAGGGAAATTATTTCTGGTGAATATTGGGTTCTTTTTACCTCTAACCAGCTAAATATTCAGGTCACAAGGACCCCAAGAGCTCGGTGAAGGTTGAGGGAAATTACGTCTGGTGAATATTTCGTTCTTTTTACCTCTGAGAAGCTAGATATTTAGGTCACAAGGACCCAAAGGGCACAGTAAAAACTGAGAGACAGGAACACACTGTAAAACGTTGTGTTAGGAGACTAATAAAAACCTCCCATCAAGGTCGTCCAACGTGTCCTTTAGCATGCATGAAGCATGTTTCTCTCCTGCACATGGGCCCACGCGTTTACGTCCTATCCGACAGACGGATTCCTTTCCAAGACTATTGTTATCCACTTTCTGACCGCGCGGGGGGGGGGTTATTTGCGTTGGGTTGTTTTACCTCTGAGCAGCACTTTTTTGCACACCATGGGCTAAATGGCCAGGTCACAAGGACCCCGAAGGCTCATAGAAGGTTGGGGGAGGGGACCCACTGGAACAGCTGTTGGGAGACAGATGGTAGCCTCCCGTCAAGGCCATCCAGCGTGTTCTTTAACGTGCACAGGGTATGGCTCTCCCGCACACGGGGCCACGGCTTAACGTCCCATCCGACGGACGGCGGCCTTTCCAAGCCCATCGGTGTCCCCTACTGACCGTGGGCAGGGCAGGGAATTTTGCGGAGATAAATCTCAACGCTGACCCAGCTGGGACTCGAACCTTGGAACTACAGATTACGAGCCTGGCGCGCTACCGACTGAGCCACCCCCACCCCGGGGGGTAGGGGGTTAGCGGAGATAATTCTTAATGCTCACACAGGTGGAACTCGAACCTCGGAACTGAAGATTAAGAGCCTGGCACACTACTCACTGCACCAAAACTTCATCAAAAAAAATGTTTTCGATTTTTCCCGGGTTAGGGGGGGGGGGGTGTAAATGTATTAATTATATAGATAAAAATATTTAGTACTGTTCATTATTGAGGCAGTTGCGAATACAGCAATCATGTATATTACCATGCATGATAGTCCCAGATGGGCCAAAATTGAGATTGCCTTCGGTAAGTAGGGAATACCAATGGGCTAAAACAACCGAACTCTACCAACTGAAGTTGGGTTATATTACCTCTGGGCGGCACATTTTGGCACACAATGGGCTAAATGACCAGGTCCCAAGACTTTCAGATACTGACACCACTTAATAATGACTTAGTAGTCGGGCAGATAATGATACACTTAATAATGACTTAATTGTAAGGCAGATACTGATACTCCTAATAATGACTTAGTAGTCGGGCAGGTACTGATACTCCTAATAATGACTTAATAGTCGGGCAAATAATGATACACTTAATAATGACTTAATAGTCGGGCAGATAATGATACACTTAATAATGACTTAGTAGTTGGGCAGGTACTGATACTCCTAATAATGACTTAATAGTCGGGCAAATAATGATACACTTAATAATGACTTAATAGTCGGGCAGATAATGATACACTTAATAATGACTTAGTAGTTGGGCAGGTACTGACTGAGTTGAAAAACGTTTGGAAGCAAAGCAGAAAAATTTGGAAAGCAATAGAAAAGTTTCGGGAAACATTAGAGGAAATTTGGAAATCTAGGGCAGAAATTTGTAAAATAGGAAACATTTACAATAATACAATTTATTTCGGAAATAACGGCAAAAATCTGGAGACAACGGAATAAACGCGATGGAAAAAATGTACTAAATTCTAATGAATAAATAAATTAATAAAAATGCAGGCCAATTCAATGAATTCGGAATCAAAGCAACAAAATGCATCGGACAAATTTCGTGGGCAACGCCTGTCTTTCTGCGTAACCTTTGGCAACAGAATTTCATTTGGGAAAACAAAAAAGAAAAAAGTCGAAACGTAAGTGGAAAGGAAAACGATCTTGAAACTAAAGGTCGCATCCTTGATGCTGAGTGGGATGGTTATCTCCGTCACGATCTTTGATCCCAACGCATCGCGAGTTCAAAAGCAGAGAAAGAAAAAGAGTGGTTGGAAGAGAGGGAGGAGGAGACTTTGTTTCACGATTCTAAAAACCTATCTAACGACCTGAGCTGTTCATCTTTATGGATGACGAGGAGACAAATTGGTGCTTTCAGAAACTGCGAAAGAAACTGTAAGAAAGAAGAACAGACAGACAGACAATGAGAAGACTTCCAGAAAGAAGACTCACTAAGAGAAATAAGAAAAGTTGGCATCTTGCGTTGTCTATGGCTCCCTCCCCACTACCACCATTTTTTTGCCTGAATCTAGCGTTTGGTTGAAGAGGAGAAAAAAATTTTCACCTACGACTTAATAAAAAAACTGTCTGGAAACATCTATGTTGAGAAGTAAATTTTTTTAATGTCTTTCCCTTGTTGTTAGTAACGGCTTTGAGAAACATAACCTGGACAAAAAATAAAAAGTTGGGTTGTTTTATCCTTGATTGGCACTTTTTTTGCGTACAATGGGCTAAATGACAAGGTCACAAAGACCCCGAGAGCTCAGAGAACATTCTGGGAAGGGGACTCGCTGAACAGCTGTTGGGAAACTAATTTACCTGTTAAGTCATCCTGTGTGTTCTTTAACGTGCACAGGGTATGGTTTTCCCGAACACGGGTCCAACGGTTTAACCTCCCTTCAGACGGACGGCGGCCTTTCCAAGCCCATCGTGTCCTAATGACCGATGGCAGGGTTGGGTTGTTTTACCTCTGAGCGGCACTTTTTTGCACACCATGGGCTAAATGGCCAGATCACAAAGACCCCGAAGCTCAGAGAAGGTTGGGGGAGGAGATCCACTGGAACAGCTCTTAGGAGACATATAGTAGCATAGCGTCAAGGCCATCCAACGTGTTCTTTAACGTGCACAGGGTATGCTTCTCCAGCACACGGGACCACGGCTGAACGTCCCTTTCCACGGACGTCCGCCTTTCCAAGCCCATCAGTGTCCGCTACTGACCGTAGGCAGGGCGGCGTATTTTGCGGAGATAAATCTCAACGCTGACCCAGCTGGAACTCGAACCTGGGAACTGCGGATTACGAACCTGGCGCGCTACCGACTGAGCACTCCCGCCCCCGAGAGCAGGGACTCGAACCTGGGAATTGCGGATTAGGAGTCAACGCACTACAAATTTAGCAACTCCCCCCCCCCCTCCCGAGCAACGAAGACAACGTATTTTGCAAATTTGACCTGATTTAGTTTCTGTGGTATATCCGTGTATATGATTACATTAATCAATTAATTAACATTTCTTGGTTGCTTTCAAAGAGATTAATTCTTTTACATCTTCCTGACCCTTGCAATTACAAACTCTTTAAGAACTTCACATTTTTTTTTCACCTTTCTTTTTTTAATTCGCTTTTTCACAACGCGCAAAAGAATACAAATCCTCCATGACAAAAAAAAAAAACCTCTTTCCACTATCACTCTCTCTAAGGAATCCACTTCAGAATTGCGGATTTCCATCAAACGATCACCCGCAGGGCATCCCACTAGTAAAGTACTGGGGGGGGGGAGAACAGATAGGGAGGAAGGAAGAAAATAAAAAAAAAAGTGTTAAAATATGCTCATTTTAAAATTTCCATTTCAGCAATTTTCTTTTTATACACATATACATTTTCTTCTTCCTCCTTTATTATTATTATTATTTTTTTTTTCATTTTGCTTCTAACACCATTTCCGCTTCCGCCACGCCACCAGCGAGTTTCCAAAAAAGTAAAAAAAAAAACCAAAAAGAAAAAAAAAAGAATTCCTCTTTTGATCAATCTAGTAATTCTAGCTCACCAAAGAATATCCAAGGCTGATTTTCTTCATTCTTCAACTCCGTGTGTGTGGTTTTTTTTCCTTTGCTTCCAATTTCTCGTTTCCCTTTTTAGCCCAAGGCCAAAACCGAAAGCATCATCATCAGCCCCAGCAATAGGTTCCTTTATTAGCGGCAGGGAATAATTCTTCTCTGAAGATGCCCATGATAAATAATAACCTAATGTTTTATTCAGAACTTCGGCTAAATATTTGAATGAGCCGAGATATTCCACCATTCGACTCCACACAGCGAACGAGAGAATTATTCTCGAAGACGCTTTGCTAATTAGATCTACTGGCACGGTTCGCGCGAGCTCTTAAGGAAACTTCTCCCGCCAAAACCTCTAACATTTTCGAAGCGGACAACCCAGCTGCTTTGGATGATATTCACGCGCGTTTTATCGGATCTTTCGAATCCCTAACCAAACGTACAGTCACACAGACGCACACAGGTGATGAAACACATTCTTTCAACTTTGAAAATGGGTTGGGTTGTTTTATCTCTGAACGACACTTTTTTGCACACCATGGGCTGAATGGCCAGGTCACATGGACCCCGAAGGCTCAGAGAAGGTTGGGGGAGGGGACCCACTGGAACAGCTGTTGGGAGACAGATGGTAGCCTCCCGTCAAGGCCATCCAGCGTGTTCTTTAACGTTGGGTTGTTATACCTCTGAGCGGCACGTTTTTGCACACCATGGGCTAAATGGCCAGGTCACATGGACCCCGAAGGTTCAGAGAAGGTTGGGGGAGGGGACCCACTGGAACAGCTGTTGGGAGACAGATGGTAGCCTCCCGTCAAGGCCATCCAGTGTGTTCTTTAACGTGCACAGGGTATGGCTCTCCCGCACACGGGGCCACGGCTTAACGTCCCATCCGACGGACGGCGGCCTTTCCAAGCCCATCGGTGTCCCCTACTGACCGTGGGCAGGGCGGGGAATTTTTGCGGAAATAAATCTCAAGGCTGACCCAGTTGGGACTCGAACCTGGGAACTACAGATTACGAGCCTGGCGCGCTACCGACTGAGCCACTCTTTGAAAATGATAATCTATTTCGATATAATCCCCCCCCCCCTCTTCCATCTTCTCATTACAAAAAACTATAAGTGTGTTTTTCTTTTAAGTGTTGGCTTTGTTATACTTAAGGATGCGCTGGTGGTCTCCTTTCATCGCAAGAGAGGATGAGGATGCCGAGAATCTGAGGTGAGTGTAACGAGAATAGGAAAAAGCTTTGGAAGCTGATTCTTTCAATCGAAAACACTAATTTATTTAAATGATACTATGCAAATGATGCTTCGACGATAATACGCATTCTAGATATAAAATATTTGACCATGTTGCCCGTATGGATAATTATAGATTGGCGAATAGGGTTATGAACAGTATACCTAAAGGCCTTAGAAAGAGGGGGAGACCTAGGATGCGGTGCGCAGACAATGTCAAACAGGACCTTGTTTGAATTGGTGTGCAGTGGCCGGATGCAGCAGATGTAGCTCAGGACAGATATGTTTGGTGAAATAAACTGCAGGGTCTGGTTGAATCTCCATAGCCCATGGCTGCTTGAGGATGATGATGATGATGACTGCACTATTCAGCAAGTGTCTCGATTTAATTATCTTGTGGGTTGGGTTGGGTTGTTTTACCTCTGAGCGGCACTTTTTTGCACACCATGGGCTAAATGGCCAGGTCACATGGACCCCGAAGGCTCATAGAAGGTTGGGGAAGGGGACCTAATAGAACACCTGTTGGGAGACAGATGGTAGCCCACCCCGTCAAGGCCATCCAGCGTGTTCTTTAACGTGCACAGGGTATGTCTCTCCCGCACACGGGGCCACGGCTTAACGTCCCATCCGACGGACGGCGGCCTTTCCAAGCACATCGGTGTCCCCTACTGACCGTGGGCAGGGCGGGGAATTTTGCGGAGATAAATCTCAACGCTGACCCAGCTGGGACTCCAACCTGGCAACTACAGATTACGAGCCTGGCGCGCTACCGACTGAGCCATCCCGGCCCCCAATTATCTTGTGAGCTATGTAACTGATACTGGTGATGTGCGGCATGAGATTAACAGACGAATAGGGATTGCAGCTGGGACTTTTAAGAATCTATGGAGAGTGTGAAGAAATAGTCGTATACACCTAAAGACTAAAAGTAGACTGTATAATAGTTTGGTTCTTTCTAGGGTTAGTTATGGTAGTGAGATTTGGACGCTTTGTAAAAAAGATAACAGGAAACAAGATGCTTTTGATTCTAGATCTTGGGTATTAGATGGTTCAACTTTTTAACTAATGATGAGGTTAGGCAAAGGAGTCGGCAACCTCCTTTAAGCAGCATATTGTGCAGAGAGAGACTCCGCTGGTTTGGCCATGTTGCCCGTATGGATAATTATAGATTGGCGAATAGGGTTATGACCAGTGTGCCTAGAGGCCTCAGAAATAGGGGGAGACCTAGGATGCTGTTAATAAACAATGTCAAACAGGACCTTGTTAAAATTGGTGTGCAGTGGCCAGATGCAGCAGATGTAGCTCAGGACAGATATGCTTGGAGAACTAAATTGCACGGTCTGGTTGGACCTCCATAGCCCATGGTTGCTTGATGATGATGATGATGATGATGAAGATGATGATGAAAACTTACTAGTTACCAGTTACTTGATATGTAGATATAGTTATTCATCATCATCGTCATCTTACTTACAAAACACAGATATAGAGATATTTTTTGCTTTTGACCTGCAACGCTAATATCTTATCTGCAAGAAATATAGATAAGCATTAGTTTTCATACATAAAAATTTACGAGTTAAATATATATAAAAATTTATCTCATATATCGAAATATATTTGATTACCAAATATTTTAAATTATTCTAACTGATGAAACTCAGTTGATTAAACTTTGAATGATAATATTAATTATTGCAGACGTTATTTGCATAAATCATTATTTTTTAGATCCAAAAACTCTTATCTCTGTTCCAAATAATATCAAAACAATTTGGCAAAATAATTTATTCCTTTAAAAATTAAAACTATGCGTTTTGAACCTTGATGGCATAAAAAACTTTTTACAATAATAAATCACGTCTATTATTTAAATAGATCTAATTTCTTTTCAGGGCATAAATTTTTCTGCATATGTTATTCTTATCTTTATGAACATTGCTGTACTTCCAAGCATTGAGCGCGCCAGGCTCGTAATCTGTAGTTCCCAGGTTCGAGTCCCAGCTGGGTCAGCGTTGAGATTTATCTCCGCAAAATCCCCCGCCCTGCCCACGGTCAGTAGGGGACACCGATGGGCTTGGAAAGGCCGCCGTCCGTCGGATGGGACGTTAAGCCGTGGCCCCGTGTGCGGGAGAGCCATACCCTGTGCACGTTAAAGAACACGCTGGATGGCCTTGACGGGAGGCTACCATCTGTTTCCTAACAGCTGTTCCAGTGGGTCCCCTTCCCCAACCTTCTCTGAGCCTTCGGGGTCCATGTGACCTGGCCATTTAGCCCATGGTGTGCAAAAAAGTGCCGTTCAGAGGTAAAACAACCCAACCCAAATCCATGCATTGAGTCTTCATTGTAGGTAGAAGGTTGGGTTAGATTGGATAGTTTTTACCTCTGAATGCACTTTGTTAGCTCACAATGGGCTAAATGCTAAATGACCAAGTCACAATTACCCCGAGGATTCAAAGAAGGTTAGGGTAGGGGACCCACTGGAATAACTGTTGGGAGACAGATGGGTTGGATTGTTTTACCTCTGAGCGGCACTTTTTGGAACACCATGGACTAAATGGCCAGGTCACAAAGACCCCGAAAGCTCAGAGGTTTGGGGAGGGGTCCCACTGGAACAACTGTTTGGAGACAGATGGTAGCCTCCCGTCAAGGCCATCCAGCGTGTTCTTTAACGTGCACAGGGTATGGCTCTCCCGCACACGGGGCCACGGCTTAACGACCCATCCGACGGACGGCGGCCTTTCCAAGCCCATCGGTGTCCCCTACTGACCGTGAGCAGGGCGGGGAATTCTGCGGGGATAAATCTCAACGCTAACCCACCTGGGACTCCAACCTGAGGAACTTCAGCTTACGAACCTGGCGCGCTACCGACCTGAGCAAAACCTCTCTCCGAAAGATTCGATAAAGACGACTCGTAAACCAAAGGAAAATTGCCATTTTTCTCTTAAAAACAACGATTATGTAGATAATCGTTATTTTTTGACGGACAGAAAAAGAACAAGGTGGAAACAATGGCTTATTTTCAAACAAGATAAAAAATGACCTAAAAAGTTATTACGGGTTGGGTTGTTTTACCTCTGAGCGGCACTTTTTTGCACACCGTAGGCTAAATGGCCAGGTCGCAAGGACCCCGAAGGCTCAGAGAAGGTTGGGGGAGGGGACCCACTGGAACAGCTATTGGGAGACAGATGGTAGTCTCCCGTCAAGGCCATCCAGCGTGTTCTTTTACGTGCACAGCGTATGGCTTTCCCGCACACGGGGCCACGGCTTAAAGTCCCATCCGACGGGGGGCGGGGGAGGCTTAGTCGGTAGCGCGCCAGGCTCGTAATCTGTAGTTCCCAGGTTCGAGTCCCAGCTGGGTAAGCGTTGAGATTTATCTCCGCAAAAATTCCCCGCCCTGCCCACGGTCAGTAGGGGACACCGATGGGCTTGGGAAGGCCGCCGTCCGTCGGATGGGACGTTAAGCCGTGGTACCGTGTGCGGGAGAGCCATACCCTGTGCACGTTAAAGAACATGCTGGATGGCCTTGACGGGAGGCTACCATCTGTCTCCCAACAGCTGTTCCAGTGGGTCCCCTCTCCCAACCTTCTCTGAGCCTTCGGGTCCATGTGACCGGGCCATTTAGCCCATGGTGTGCAAAAAAGGCCGCTCAGAGGTAAAACAACCCAACCCATCCGACGGACGGCGGCCTTTCCAAGCCCATCGGTGCCCCCTATTGACCGTGGGCAGGGCGAGGAAATTTTGCGGAGATAAATCTCAACGCTGACCCAGCTGGGACTCGAACCTGGGAACTACAGATTACAAGCCTGGCGCGCTACCGACTGAGCCACCCCCGCCCCTCTAAAAAAATTATTACATCGGTTGCCTCTATGATCTACTTTTGGAGAAAAGAAAAATATAAAACGGTTTTCCACTCTAAGAAATGACAACAATATTTCTGAGAGACAGATTTGCATGCAACTGGCGAAACGTTGTTGTTGATAAGTTTAATGCGCAGGTTTCTCGGATGGCAGCGAAAAATCATTGTAGAGTTATTTTTGGAACGGCGATCTTTTTCCTCTTTGCAGCAACATGCTGTGGTTTAATAACACTTGGCATTTCGTTCCGCGTCTTTAGATACAGACGTAGCAACGGATGCAAAATAATCTGCATCAGTGGATTTATATGCGAAACAACAAATAAAAGACAAAAACTACATGGAGTCATGCAATGTCAAGAACAGTCGGTAATTGGTTAACAGGAAAAAGTAACCTTAGGGTTATCTTTTTTTTTTAGGTTTTGGCTATGTTTATGTGTATAGCATTGCACCTTTTAATGCGGAAGCTAAATTAAATTACTTCAATGGGGCGGCGGTAGCTCAGTCGGTATCGCGCCAGGCTTGTAATATGTAGTTTCCAGGTTCGAGTCCCAACTGGGTCAGCGTTGAGATTTATCTCCGCAAAATTCCCCACCCTGCCCACGGTCAGTAGGGGACACCGATGGGCTTTGAAAAGGCCGCCGTCCGTCGAATGGGACGTTAAGCCGTGGCCCCTTGTGCGGGAGAGCCATATCATTACAGAATTCAGAAAAAATATATGGCATCGATTATTTTAAAAAATTTGTGATCTGGCAACCTTCGTGTCATGTGACACGAAGGTTGCCAGATCACTAATTTCTAAAATCACTAATGTCCCGACAGCCGTTCCAGTGGGTCCCCTCCCCCAACCTTCTCTGAGCCTTCGGGGTCCTTGTGACCTGGATATTTAGCCCATGGTGTGCAGAAAAGTGCCACTTAGAGGTAAAACAAACCAAACCCGAAGACGGGGTCTAACAAAAAGAACTCCTAACAGCTGACTGAGTCAGCTAACCTGAGTCTTTAGAATCCCAAAAAACTCCTCGCCCTGCCCTCGGTCAGTAGGGGGCACCTATGGGCTTGAAAAGACCGCCGTCCATCGGATGGGACATTACACCGTGGCCTAGTATGCGGGAGAGTCATACCCTGTATACGTTAAAGAACACGCTATATGACCTTGACGGGAGACTACCATCTGTTCCTAACAACTTTCCAGTGGGTCTTCTCCCCCCAACCTTTTCTAAGCCTTTGGAGTCTTTGTGACCTGGCCATTTAACCCATTGTATACTAAAAAGTGCCGCTTAGAAGTAAAACAATCTAACCACAGCGCCAGTCCGTAAAGAAACAGTTGACGACCACAGATGTATTTTTTTCTTATGAAATACCAAATTGTTTTTGTTTATACGAAAAGGAACATTGATTAAAAATAAATTTTTTTACAGTTGTGTTTCACTCTCTTACATCTTCTTTGATATGTCTTCACTTTTTTAGGACAGTTTCATATTTTTCATTTTGGAAATATTTTTATCCTTTTTCACATCCATCTTTTCCCAGTATACAGTCGCTCAGAAAAAAAAGTATCCGAACACTATGGTTGATTACAGAATTCAGAAAAAATATCTGGCAACGATTTTTTTTTCGAAATTAGAATTTCTAAACGAAATCGTTGCCAGATATTTTTTTCTGATTTCTGTAATCAACCATAGTGTTCGAGAATTCAGGAAAAATATCTGGCAAGGATTTTTTTTTTCCAGAAATTAGTGATCTGGCAACCTTCGTGTCACGTGAAACGAAGGTTGCCAGATCACTAATTTCTAAACGAAATCGTGGCCAGATATTTTTTTCTCAATTCTGTAATCAACCATAGTGTTCGGATACTTTTTTTTTGAGCGACTGTACATCAATATTTTTTTTCGTGGTCCTTTCAAAGAGGATAGATCGATTTTTTTTCCCGCCGTATTGACTTTATTTATTTCTTGCTGAAAAATCTCCCAACGTTCACGGCGCTGCCGTCGAAATTCTCGCTTCTTCTTCTTTCTTTTCTGCTGCGCCGTTAACCGTAAACCGTAGAGCAAAAATTCGTTCCAGCTCGGCATTCGAAACGTTACGAGCCATTCCGAAACAACGACAGAATAATAACAACAATGCGAGAGAGAAGGATGGTACAGTCGCTCAAAAAAGTATCCGAACACTATGGTTGATTACAGAATTCAGAAGAAATATCCGGCGACGATTTTTTTAGAAATTAGTGATCTGGCAACCTTCGTGTCACGTGATTACAGAATTCAGGAAAAATATCTGGAGCGTGTACAGCAACTGTACACGCTCCAGTTACCGTTCACAGCAAACTGGAGCGTGTGCAGTTATTGCACACGCACCAGTTTGCTGTGAACGGTAACTGCACACGCTCAATATTTCCGTGAGTGAGCCCACACGATCTAGTATCAAAATAAAATGACCACCTACAGTCGCTCAAAAAATTATCCGAACACTACGGTTGATTACAAAATTCAGAAAAAATATCTGGCAACGATTTTCTTTAGAAATTAGTGATCTGGCAACCTTCGTGTCACGTGATTGCAGAATTCATAAAAAATATCTGGAGCGTGTACAGCAACTGTACACGCTACAGTTACCGTTCACAGCAAACTGGAGCGTGTGCAGTTACTGCACACGCTCCAGTTTGCTGTGAACGGTAACTGCACACGCTCAATATTTCCGTGAGTGAGCCCACACGATCTGGTATCAAAATAATATGACCACCTACAGTCGCCCAAAAAAGTATCCGAACACTATGGTTGATTACAGAATTCAGGAAAAAATATCTGGCAACGATTTTTTCAGAAATTAGAGATCTGGTTCTGTATTCACGTGACACGAAGGTTGCCAGATCACTAATTTCTAAAAAAATCGTTGCCAGATATTTTTTTTGAATTCTGTAATCAACCATGGTGTTCGGATGCTTTTTTGAGCGACTGTACAAACAAAAAAAAAAGGATAACACACAAAACGAACACGCGCGCGTGACACCACACGCAGACGCACAGCCATTCTCTTGTAACAACACCCTACAAACGAAAACCTCACGCCAAAAATGGAGGCAAAAATTACCTGCGAAACAAAACACGAAATTTAAATTAGCTGTGGCAACAGCTGCAATTCGTCCCGAACTCTGTGTGATAAATGGTTACAGCATCCCTTACCAACAGTGACACGCTTCAATTGTTATTAATCTCTTTTGCTGTTGGCATTGTTACTTCAAATGCAAATGTCTACTCTCACGGCCCCCCCCATGGGGATGCAGGGGGAGGAAATAGAGGGGTGGCAGTGATCCATTATTTTAATGGTCTCTTCCTTTGCCAACCTAACGTTATCTTTCCAGAAGAGGTGAAGTTTCTATTTCATTATCGATACTAAGAAACAATCAACTGCGTAGATAAAGCTCATTAACCGCTATTACTCGAGAACGGGGCTTTTTTTTTTTGGTTTGTTTCGCAGTAACAAACGACTACGAGATGAACAAAAGAGCTTTTTATCACGTGACAATGTGTCTTTCTTTGCTCTCGTGAAGCGCGCTCAAGAGATCTGTTACAGATAAGATTATTTGGGTTGTGGAGGAGAATTTAATTGTTATTAAAACACTTACCATGAAACAAAGAGGCTTAAATCCTCCCATAAGAGCTATTTTTCGTGAGGATTTTTGCTTTAAAGTAATATGGAATTTTTGTGCTTGGCTTTTGCAGATTAATTTTTTTTTCTGGTTGCTAGTTAAAAAAAAAAAGGTCATGATCGTCAAAAGTAATGGCCAAGAGGACCCCCTCCCCAAAAAAAAAAAAAAAAAAAATATATATATATTTTACAAAGAAAATTGTCTATTTGTAATGTTACTAGTTAATGTTATTTTAATGGAGCATAATAGTGTTTTTTGTGCTGAGTTGGGTTGGGTTGTTTTACCTTTGAGCGGCACTTTTTTGCACACCATGGGCTAAATGGCCAGGTCACATGGACCCCAAAGGCTCAGAGAAGGTTGGGAGAGGGGACCCACTGGAACAGCTGTTGGGAGACAGATGGTAGCCTCCCGTCAAGGCCATTCAGCGTGTTCTTTAACGTGCACAGGGTATGGCTCTCCCGCACAAGGGGCCACGGCTTAACGTCCCATCCGAAGGACGGCGGCCTTTCCAAGCCCATCGGTGTCATCTACTGACCGTGGGCAGGGCGGGAATTTTGCGGAGATAAATCTCGACGTTGACCCAGCTGGGACTCGAACCTGGGAACTACAGATTACGAGCCTGGCGCGCTACCGACCGACCACCCCCGCCCCTTTTTGTGCTGATAAAGATATCTAAAAATATTATTTTTTATACTTGGATTGGTTGTTTTACTTCTGGGCGGAACTTTTTTTTAACACAGTGGGCTAAATGGCTAGGTCATATTGACCCCCGAGAGCTCAGGGAAGGTTGGGGGAGGGGACCTACTGGACAGGTGGTGGAAACAGATGGTATCCTTCCGTCAAGGCCATTAAATGTGTTCTTTAATGTTTACAGGATAGAGCTCTCCCGCACACGGAGCCACGGCTTAACGTCCCATCCGATGGACGTTGGCTTTTCCAAGCCCGTCGGTGTCCCCTACTGACCATGGGCAGCACGAGAGTTTTGCAGAGATAAATCTCAACGCTGACACAATTGACTCTAACCTGGGAACTGTAGATTACGAGCCTCGCGCGCTACCAACTGAGCTACACTCCGCTTCCTGCAACTTGGGCATTTTGCCCACAGTGTGCGAAAAAAAAAAGTGCCGCTCAGAGGTGAAACACCACAACAACCCTGCATTAACAGTTGAAAGATACGATTCTCCATCATTTCCTTTATCCATGGGGTTGAGATCAGGGCTCTGTGCAGGCCCATGGTGTCCAAACCCATCGCATCAATCCATTCCTGAAAGGTCCTCGCTTTGTTGTTGGGTTGTTGTTTTACCTCTGAGCGGCACTTTTTTGCACACCATGGGCTAAATGGCCAGGAAACATGAACCCCGAAGGCTCAGAGAAGGTTGGGGGAGGGGACCCACTGGAACAGCTGTTGGGAGACAGATGGTAGCCTCCCGTCAAGGCCATCCAGTATGTTCTTTAACGTGCACAGGATATGGCTCTCCCGAACAGGGGGGGGGGTCTCAGTCGATAGCGCGTCAGGCTCGTAATCTGTAGTTCCCAGGTTCGAGTCCCAGCTGGGTCAGCGTTGAGATTTATCTCCGCAAAATTCCCCGCCCTGTCCATGATCAGTAGGGGACACCGATGGGCTTGGAAAGGCCGCCGTCCGTCGGATGAGACGTTAAGCCGTGGCCCCGTGTGTGGGAGAGCCATACCCTGTGCACTATAAAGAACACGCTGGATGGCCTTGACGGGAGGCTACCATCTGTCTCCCAACAGCTGTTCCAGTGGGTCCCCTCCCCCAACCTTCTCTGAGCCTTTGGGATCCATGTGACCTCCCATTTAGCCCATGGTGTGCAAAAAAGGGCCGCTCAGAGGTAAAACAACCGAACCCAACCCGAACACGGGGCTACGGCTCAACGTCCCATCCGACGGACGGCGGCCTTTCCAAGCCCATCGGTGTCCCCTACTGACTGTGGGCAGGGCGCGGAATTTTGCGTAGATAAATTTCAATGCTGACCCAGCTGGGACTCGAACCTGGGAAGTACAGATTACGAGCCTGGCGCGCTACCGACTAAGTCACCCCCGCCTCTCCCTCGCTTTATGAACGGGGGGGGGGGGGGCATTGTCATGTTGGTAAAGGAAAGGGTCTTCACCGAACTCTTGCCATGAAGTTGGGAACACAGAATTGTCGAGAATGTCATCAAAGGCTGCGGCTTTCAGAGTCCCGTTCACTGGAACTAGTAGGCCCAGTCCGATTCACGAAAAACAACACCAGAACATGATGCCTCCTCCACCAAACTTCACAGTTGGCATAACACAGGGGGGCAGGTAACATTCACCTGGCATCCTCCACACCTAGACTCGTCAGTCGGACTACCAGATGGTGAAGCATGATTCATACCATTGCAGAGAATGCCGTTCCACTGTTCAAGATTCCACTGGCACCATGCTTTTCATCACTCCATGCACGGGCGGAGGTGGCTCAGTCGGTAGCGCGCCAGGCTCATAATCTGTAGTTCCCAGGTTCGAGTCCCAGCTGGGTCAGCGTTGAGATTTATCTCCGCAAAATTTCCCACCCTGCCCACGGTCATTAGGGGACACCGATGGGCTTGGAAAGGCCACCGTCCGTCGGATGGGACGTTAAGCCGTTACCCCGTGTGCGGGAGAGCCATACCCTGTGCACGTTAAAGAACACGCTGGATGGCCTTGACGGGAGGCTACCATCTGTCTCCCAACAGCTATTCCAGTGGGTCCCCTCCCCCAACCTTCTCTGAGCCTTTGGGGTCCATGTGACCTGGCCATTTAGCCCATGGTGTGCAAAAAAGTGCGCTCAGAGGTAAAACAACCCAACCCAACCCATCACTCCATCCGACGCTTGGCGTTATCTTCATGTTAGGCTTGTATGCGGCTTCTCTGCCAAGGAAACCCATTACCTGCAGCTCGCGACAAACTGTTGTGGTGCTGGTGTTGCTTCCAGAGGCATTTTGGAACTCAGTGGGGAGTTTATAATCGAGGAGAGGCAATTTTGGCGCACAACCCGCTTCAGCACTCGGCGATCCGTCTCTATCATTTTTCGTTGCCTACTGGGTGGCGATTGCTCTCTTGCTGCTTCTAGGCGTTTCCACTTCACAGTAACATCACTTACAGTTGGTCGGGACAGCCGCATCACGACCAAAATGTCCCGAACTGACTTGTTGCTAAGGTGGCTTTCATATGATCGTACCACATTGAAAGTCACTGACCTCTGCCGTACGGCTCATTCTCCTGTTCATGCATGGCTTTGAGGTTAGCCAGGCCACGTGCGTTCATTACTTGTTTGGGCCATGGCTGAGGCGTATACGGATGAATCCACTTCTTAGAAGAGGTGTCCGTATACTTTTGATTAGATAGCGTATCACCAGATATGCCTTTTTAAAGACCCACTAAACATGCTCTTTTAAAACATTCATTAAATATATTTTCTAAAGATGCCTGTTTATGTTTGCTCCATTAAATATATAATTCAGGTGCACGAAAAAGATTTTTTGCCAATCTCCTCATCCTCTTAAATCTATCCGTTCTCAAAATCTCTTCATCACCTTACAAATCCCTAAGAGCCTGACCTTACATCATCTTACGCATCCTTACGAATCTGACTTTTATAAACCTCTTAAAGCTTTAGATACTAATACTTCCGGTTTCCGGTTAGCTGTCTTCCTTTTCGTGTCGCACGTGATTCATGCCTCACTTCATTTCAACTTTTTTTTATCTCGAGTCTTTTGGTGAGTTGTTCTGCAAACAAAAACATTTCAAAAGTAGAATCAGCTGAGTTCGGTTGTTTTACCCCTGAACGGTACATTTTTGCACATAATGGGCTAAATGTCCAGGTCACAAGGACCCCAAGGGTTCAGCGAAGGTTAAGGGAACCCCCTGAACATTCAGCATTAATAGGTCGTCATTTCACGTGAAATGTAGGGGCGGGGGTGGCTCAGTCGGTAGCGCGCCAGGCTCGTAATCTGTAGTTCCCAGGTTCGAGTCCCAGCTGGGTCACCGTTGAGATTTATCTCCACAAAATTCTCCGCCTTGGACACGGTCAGTAGGGGACACCGATGGGCTTGGAAAGGCCGCCATCCGTCGGATGGGACGTTAAGCCTTGGTCCCGTGTGCGGGAGAGCCATACCCTGTGCACGTTAAAGAACACGCTGGATGGCCTTGACGGGAGGCTACCATCTGTCTCCCAACAGCTCTTCCAGTGGGTCCTCTCCCCTAACCTTCGCTGAGTCTTCGGGATCCATGTGACCTGGCCGTTTAGCCAATGGTGTGCAAAAAAGTGCCGCTCAGAGGTAAAACAACCCAACCCAAAGCCCTCGGGCAGTAGTGCGGCCCCGTGGTGTTAGAAAGTCGCCGTCCGTCGGATGGGACCTTGCGACGCGTGACCGTGTGTAAAACAGTTACACCCTGTGTACGTTAAAGAACACAGTTACAACAATCATTGACGTAAAACTTACATCTTTATCTTAACAGCTATCTTGGGAGAGGAGTGATTCAGTCAGTAACGCAGCAGGCTTGTATTTTGCAATTCCCAGGTTCGAGTCCCAGCTGGGCCAGCTTTGAGATTTAACTCCACAAAATTCCCCGGCTTTTTCTCACTAAGAGTCACCGGTGGGCTTGGAAAGGCTGCTTTACGTCGGATGGGACGTTAAGCCGTGGCTCCGTGTGCGGGAGAACCATACCTTGTGCTCTTTGGAAAACGTGTTGGGTGGCCTCAACAAGAAGCTACCATCTGTCTCCCAACAGCTGTCTAGTGGCTCCCCTTCCCCCAACCTTCTCTGAGCCGTCGGGATCCTTGTGCGGGAGAACCATACCCTGTGCTCGTTAAAAAACGTGTTGGGTGGCCTCGACAGAAAGCTACCATCTGTCTCCCAACAGGTGTCCAGTGGCTCCCCTTCCCCCAATCTTCTCTGAGCCGTCGGGATCCTTGTGCGGGAGAACCATACCCTGTGCTCGTTAAAAAACGTGTTGGTTGGCCTCGACAGAAAGCTACCATCTGTCTCCCAACAGCTGTCTAGTGGCTCCCCTTCACCCAACCTTCTCTGAGCCGTCGGGATCCTTGTGCGGGAGAACCATACCCTGTGCTGGTTAAAATACGTGTTGGTTGGCCTCGACAGAAAGCTACCATCTGTCTCCCATCAGCTGCCTAGTGGCTCCCCTTCCCCCAATCTTCTCTGAGTCGTCGGGATCCTTGTGCGGGAGAACCATAACCTGTACTCGTTAAAAAACGTGTTGGGTGGCCTCGACAGAAAGCTACCATCTGTCTCCCATCAGCTGCCTAGTGGCTCCCCTTCCCCCAACCTTCTCTTAGCCGTCGGGATCCTTGTGCGGGAGAACCATACCCTGTGCTCTTAAAAAACGTGTTGGGTGGCCTCGACATACAGCTACCATCTGTCTCCCAACAGCTGTCTAGTGGCTCCCCTTCCCCTAACCTTCTCTGAGCCGTCGGGGTCCTTGTGATCTGGCTATTTATTCCATTGTGTGAAAAAAAGTGCTCCTCAGTGGTAAAACAATCCAAACAACGCATTCCTTGCAAAGCATCTTCCCCACAATGCTATGACATATGCAGTGAAACCAGATGAACAGGGATTTTTAGGTGAAATAAATTTTTTCACTTAGAGGTGATTACTAGTATTGTCAAGAAAATTGATCTATAGCATCTAAGCCGCTGATACTTTTTTTGATTATTGAGCGAAATTTAATCAAGCACGACAATGCGCAGAACCTTAGCTGGAACAGAAAGTAGATTGCTATCTGTACCTATCACAAGAATTACGACCATCTTTTTTAAAAGAAAACAATAATAATACTTCTAGTAAAATGTTTTGGGTTGTTTTACCTCTGAGCAGCACTTTTTTGCACACCATGGGCTAAATGGCCAGGTCACATGGACCCCGAAGGCTCAGAGAAGGTTGGGGGAGGGGACCCACTGGAACAGCTGTTGGGAGACAGATGGTAGCCTCCCGTCAAGGCCATCCAGCGTGTTCTTTAACGTTGGGTTGTTTTACCTCTGAGCGGCACTTTTTTGCACACCATGGGCTAAATGGCCAGGTCACAAGGACCCCGAAGGCTCAGAGAAGGTTGGGGGAGGGGACCCACTGTAACAGCTGTTGGGAGACAGATGGTAGCCTCCCGTCAAGGCCATCCAGCGTGTTCTTTAACGTGCACAGGGTATGGCTCTCCCGCGGAGCCACGGCTTCACGTCCCATCCGACGGACGGCGGCCTTTCCAAGCCCATCGGTGTCCCCTACTGACCGTGGGCAGGCGGGGAATTTTGCGGAGATAAATCTCAACGCTGACCCAGCTGGGACTCGAACCTGGGAACTACAGATTACGAGCCTGGCGCGCTACCGACTGGGCCACCCCCCGCCCCCTGTTCGGATTTGATTTCTATTAGGAGATAAAGTCCTTTGAACAATTAGGCACCGAAGTGATAAAATGAAGATTCCTCTTTTGATAGAAGGAATGCTTTGTCAAAAAAAAAAAATCAAAATTTTGAGTTAAGTTTTTTCTTTAATGAGGAAGGAGGAACCACTTTTACGGTAACAGCGTGCCAATATCGAAACAGTTTCACAGAAATTATTCAATTCTGATTAACATTCTGTTCCGTGACGCACAGGAATCATTACAGGAATCATTACAATTTCCCTTTATGTTATAGAAGCACGAAATGTATTTTAGCAGAGCATTCCAAAAATAATGTTGATGTTTTTTTTCAGTTAGAAACGTTCCTTACATGCTAATTCGTTACGAATAAAGTCAGAATAAATGTTTATCTGCCTATCTTTTTTTTTGGATCCGTTTAACTTCAACCACGTTGTGTTCAACACAGTTAGTAAAAAAAAGTTATTCAAATTACTTTCACTACAAATGTCAACATATGTTTGCCGAGGTTATGTAATCGGTCCTAAATTTGCATCTGCAACATTATTGTTGTTGGGATTTGTCAATGTACAACAATTCCGTAAGTGTTATTACATTTGCAATTCAAAGGCGCGGACTGCTGTTCTCTTTTAACAATGACTAAAGGGCGTGGGGGGGGGACTCGTGATTTCTTGTCAGGTTCAATCCGAACAGCGGCACATAGGTCGCCATGAGTACCAATTAGCAATAAGTTTTGTTTAGCTCTTTGAAAAAAAAACGAGGTAATGGGTTGGTTGGTTGTTTTACGTCTGAGCGGCACTTTTTTGCCCACCAAGGGCTAAATGGCCAGGTCACATGGACCCCAAAGGCTCAGAGAAAGTTTGGGGAGGGGACCCACTGGAACAGCTGTTGGGAGATTACTGATTTTAGAAATTAGTGATCTGGAAACCTTCGTGTCACGTGACACGAAGGTTGCCAGATCACCGATTTCTTAAAAAAATCGATGCCATATATTTTTTCTGAATTCTGTAATCGACCATAGTGTTCGGATATTTTTTTGAGCGACTGTACTATCTGTCTCCTAACAGCTATTCAGTGGGTCCCCTTCCCCCAACCTTCTCTGAGTCATTGGGGGGTCCTTAAGACCTGGCCACTTAGCCCATTGTGTGCAAACAATGTGCCCTCAGAGGTGAAACCAACCCATCGTGCCAAAATAACCTTCAGCGCGCCATAGGGTTGGGTTGTTTTACCTCTGAGCGGCACTTTTTTGCACACCATGGGCTAAATGGCCAGGTCACAAGAACCCCGAAGGCTCAGAGAAGGTTGGGGGAGGGGACCCACTGGAACAGCTGTTGGGAGACAGATGGTAGCCTCCCGTCAAGGCCATCCAGCGTGTTCTTTAACGTGCACAGGGTATGGCTCCCCCGCACACGGGGCCACGGCTTAACGTCCCATCCGACGGACGTGGCCTTTCCAAGCCCATCGGTGTCCCCTACTGACCGTGGGCAGGGCGGGGAATTTTGCGAAGATAAATCTCAACGCTGACACAGCTGGGACTCGAACCTGGGAACTATAGATTACGAGCCTGGCGCGCTACCAACTGAGCCACCCCCGCCACTCAGCGCGCCAGAAGAAAAAAAAACTGCAATTCAAGCACACAAGCGTCCATATTCATAAATGAATATCTGAACATAACGGCTCCCAATCTTCTAGACACACTAGTAAATCCTTAAACGTATCAGCGGATAGTAGCAGTTAGTTTGAAGTTTACAACTGGCAGGACTTGGCTGACGTTAAGTACGCGGTTTCCTGTAATAAAACGTTCTCTTCGAAGACAGGCGTTATTTTACTGGAAGTGATCGCCATAAGTATTAATTCAGTTCCACTGCGTCGTGTTTACATCGTTGCCGGAGCAATGAGAGGTTTATTGCATTACTTCAGCCATAATTCACCGCGCAAACTGATGCTGCAAAGCCTTCTAAAGCATGCACCTATATATTACACATTTGGATTAATTTGTAATGTTTCACTAAACATCAGTTATCCATAGGATGTGCTATCGAACAGATTAGAGATTGTTTAATGTTCTCCGCTTTAAAAGATGATGTTTATATTCATTTTGCGATGCGTATGGATATCGTTGGGTTAATAACTCGTGCGTTTAGACGTGTTATTGTTTCAATTGGGTTGAGTTGTTTTACCTCTGAGCGGCGCTTTTTTTGCACACCATGGGCTAAATGGTCAGGTCACAAGGACCCCGAAGACTCAGAGAAGGTTGGGGAGGGGACCCACTGGAGTAGCTGTTGGGAGACAGATGGTAGCCTCCCGTCAAGGCCATCCAGCGTGTTCTTTAACTTGCACAGGGTATGGATCTGACGCACACGGGAGGTTGGGTTGTTTTACCTCTGAGCGGCACTTTTTTGCACACCATGGGCTAAATGGTCAGGTCACAAGGACCCGAAGACTCAGAGAAGGTTGGGGGAGGGGACCCACTGGAATAGCTGTTGGAAGACAGATGGTAGCCTCCCGTGAAGGTCATCCAGCGTGTTCTTTAACGTGCGCAGAGTATGGCTCTCCCGCACACGGGGTAACGATTTAACATCCCATGCGACGGACGGCGGCCTTTCCAAGCCCATCGGTGTCCCCTACTGACCGTGGGCAGGGCAGGGAATTTTGCGGAGATAAATCTCAACGCTGACCCAGCTGGGACTCGAACCTGGGAACTACAGATTACGAGCCTGACGCGCTACCGACTGAGCCACCCCCGTCCCTTATTGTTTCAAAACACTACTGTAAAATTTGAGTCGCAAGAACTGCCGAGACCCACAGTTGAGTAGGGCAGGTGTTGCTTTTAATTTTGTTTGTGGGTTCGACCTTTTTTATCTCTTTAACTTTGTTTGGCGCAGCGTTTGTTGCCTTAGTTGTTCTTGCCCCACCTGGGTCAACGTTGAGATTTATCTTCGCTAAGCCCTTCATCCTAAGCGCGGAAAAAAGAGGAATGGGTTGTTTTACCTCTGAGCGGCACTTTTTTGCACACCATGGGCTAAATGGCCAGGTCACATGGACCCCGAAGGCTCAGAGAAGGTTGGGGGAGGGGACACACTGGAATAGCTGTTGGGAGGCAGATGGTAGCCTCCCGTCAAGGCCATCCAGCGTGTTCTTTAACGTGCACAGGGTATGGCTCTCCCGCACACTGAGCCACGGCTTAACGTCCCATCCGACGGACGGCGGCCTTTCCAAGCCCATCGGTGTCCCCTACTGACCGTGGGCAGGGCGGGGAAAAAAGAGGAAATCGTTCAGCTTTGAAAGACTGTTGTCTATTGGATGATAGGTTAAAACCGTGGTCCCCTGTGTAGGAGAGTCTCTGCACGTTAAAAACATGCTTGTTGGACTTGAAAGGAGTCTGCTATCTGTCTTCTAACAGCTGGCCAATGGGTCCTTGTGGCCTGACCTTTTAGCCTACAGTGTGCAAAACACAAGTGCCAATCAGAGGTAAAACAATCCAACCTAGATGTGATTATGACTGAGGCTCATGACTTCTTCAATCGTTTGTGAAGCAAAAGAACTATTACAGCCGCTCAAAAAAGTAATCCGAACGCTATGGTTGATTACAGAATTCAGAAAAAATATCTGGCAACGATTATTTTTAGAAATTAGTGATCTGGCAACCTTCGTGTCACGTGATTGCAGAATTCAGGAAAAATATCTGGAGCGTACCCTCAAGTTACCGTTCACAGCAAACTAGAGCGTGTGCAGTGACTGCACACGCTCCAGTTTGCTGTGAACGGTAACTGCACACGCTCAATATTTCCGTGAGTGAGCCCACACGATCCAGGTCTTTGTGAACTCACACGATCCAATGTGCTGTGAACATTAACCGCAACCGCTCCAGTTTGCTGTGAACGGTAACTGCACACGCTCCATATTCATTGCATTATATATTCATAAGCATTATATATATTAAAAAAGTATCCGAACACTATGGTTGATTACAGAATTCAGAAAAAATATCTGGCAACGATTATTTTTAGAAATTAATGATCTGGCAACCGTGTCACGTGACACGTAAAAGCTTTTAGTTATAAAAAAAGACGTGAAAGTTTTTAGCTATAAAACTAAGTCGTTTTAATCAAAATTCATACATTTCTACTTTAGGCAGCAAAGTGTAACGCGTTTTTGTTTTACGCAAAATATCTTTGAGTTCTAAAAAATCTTAATTTTTAAAAAATGCATAAACTCTTAAAACATTAATTATAAAATTTCGATAATTGGAAACTTATGGATTTTCGCAAAAAGGCTCCAGAGATTTTCCAGTACGCCACTGACGATTATTTGGGGTCCTTGTGACCTGGCCATTTATCCATTATATGCAAAAAAAAAAAAGTGCCGTTCAGAGGTAGAACGACCCAACTAAACCATGATGATGGGGGTGGGCGTGTGTGATAATTTCCTGACCTAGTGGGGAGGGGGTGGCTCAGTCGGTAGCGCGCCAGACTCGTAATCTGTAGTTCCCAAGTTCGAGTCCCAGCTGGGTCAGCGTTGAGATTTATCTCCGCAAAATTCCCCGCCCTACCCACGGTCAGTAGGGGACACCGATGGGCTTGGAAAGGCCGTCCGTCGTATGGGACGTTAAGCCGTGGGCCCGTATGCGAGAGAGCCATACTCTGTGCACGTTAAAGAACACGCTGGATGGCCTTGACGGGAGACTACCATCTGTCTCCCAACAGCTGTTCCAGTGGGTCTCCTCCCCCAACCTTCTCTGAGCCTTCGGGGTCTATGTGACCTGGCCATTTAGCCCATGGTGTGCAAAAAAGTGCCGCTCAGAGCCAACGTTAAAGAACACGCTGGATGGCCTTGACGGGAGGCTACCATCTGTCTCCCAACAGCTGTTCCAGTGGGTCTCCTTCCCCAACCTTCTCTGAGCCTTCGGGGTCTATGTGACCTGGCCATTTAGCCCATGGTGTGCAAAAAAGTGCCGCTCAGAGGTAAAACAACCCAACCCAACCCTGACCTAGTACGTATATAGAATTGAGCTGATGTTAAATATTGACATTTCTGTATTTCGATATTTATTGCCGGATGTTGAATCTGTCAGTTTGATAGAAATTGCAATTTTCTTCAGTATTCGCCACAATAAAGTATCACAAAAGTAGCTATTTCTTTTTTCGAATTTAGATATTTGGATCAGCTTCTTTATCTGGGATGTTCGCGGTTTCTTTATTAGGGAAGCCGAATGCTTTGGTTGAACATGGAAATTCTTTTACATTTCGATAATGGAATATATAAATCGGAAAAACATCCTGTCTTTAATAGGGAATATATCATGGATCATCAGTATCGTGGATCGCAAGTCTCTAATAGAGACTGTATCATGGACCACGTCTCTATATATGGACTGTATCATGGACCACCTATCTTTAACACGGAGTGTATCATGGAACAGCAATCTGGAATACAGATTGTATCATGGACTACCTTTCTCTAATATGGACTGTATCATGGATCACAAGTCTCTAATACGGACTGTAGATATCATGGACTACCTGTCTCTAATGCGGACTGTAACGTGGAATACCTTTCTCTAATATGGACTGTATCGTGGATCACAAGTCTCTAATACGGACTGTAGATATCATGGACTACCTGTCTCTAATACGGACTGTATTTTGGACCGCAAGTCTCTAATATGGACTGTATCTTGGATCAGAAGTCTCTAATATGGACTGTATCATGGACCACCTGTCTCTAACACGGAGTGTATCATGGAGCAGCAATCTCGAATGCAGACTGTATCATGGACTACCTGTCTCTAATATGGACTGTAGCATGGATCACAAGTATCATGGGCCACCTGTCCCTAATACGGACTGTATCATGGACTACCTGTCTCTAATATGGACTGTATCATGCACTACCTGTCTCTAATACAAACCATATCATGGACTACCTGTCTCTAATATGGACTGTATCATGTATTACCGATCTCTAATATGGACTATATCATGACGTATAAGACCTGTATAAGACCTATTTCTATACGGACTGTATAAGACCTATTTCTTATATATATATTTCTTATATATTATATAGTTATTATGGACTGATATGAGACAGGTAGTCCATGTTACAGTATACCACTGTATCAAGGACTACCTGTCTCTAATACGGAATGCTTTAAGGAACATCTATGTCTTACAGATAATGCTTTAGGGTTGTTGGGTTGGGTTGTTTTACCTCTGAGCGACACTTTTTTGCACACCATGGGCTAAATGGCCAGGTCACATGGACCCCGAAGGCTCAGAGAAGGTTGGGGGAGGGGACCCACTGGAACAGCTGTTGGGAGACAGATGGTAGCCTCCCGTCAAGGCCATCCAGCGTGTTCTTTAACGTGCACAGGGTATGGCTCTCCCGCACACGGGGCCACGGCTTAACGTCCCATCCGACGGACGGCGGCCTTTCCAAACCCATCGGTGTCCCCTACTGACCGTGGGCAGGGCGGGGAATTTTGCGGAGATAAATCTCAACGCTGACCCAGCTGGGACTCGAACCTGGGAACTACAGATTATGAGCCTGGCGCCACCCCCGCCCCATTGCTTTAGGGACTACCCGTTTCTTACATGGACTGCTTTAGGGACTGCCTGTCTCTTACGGAATGCTTTGTGGATTATCTATCTCTAATACGGTATGCTCTATATATTGTTTACAAAGCAGTTTTCGTTACAAATTGCCCCTTTCCAAAACGGTTTGATCAGGAGATGCGAAACACTCGAGATAGGTAAAGAAAATACTAGTTCTGAACAAAAAACAAAAATCTTTCTCGAAAGGAAAAAAGAAAGGATGAATTTAGGAGTCGATCAGTCTGAAATCTTCTCGACAAAACACTTGATCCAACTTCACAATCGCTCAGTTTCACTTTCGATCAACCCACAGTTGTGCATAAACAAGACACTCTCTATGCATAAGAATTTTGACAGACTAAGCCCCTTTTCTTTTCCAGCGATATTCTTCCATAAAATATCGGATCAAGAAAGAGGGGTTCCCAGAGAAAATCTCCATTTCCTCTCTTTGCCCATATCTTAGCATGGGCACTGTTTCTTTACAAATCGATGGCCAACCAAAACGCAGAATTGGTCAACGTGACTCAAAAGAAAAAAGCAAAAAAAAAAAGATACAGTTGAAGGTGGGACTGGATACGAGACCGATGTATCGATATCAGATTATGGGGGGGAGAGGGATGGAACAGGAACACTCCTCCCTCCCCCAACTCCCACTCGGCGTACACTTCAGTGCACGTGGTATTCGACTGTGCGGAAGCTAAACAACAGGGATGGGCAGGAGGAGAAAGGATGCCCAAGAGTGGTAGGGATGAATGGAGACGGGTGGGATGTTAGAGGAGGGAAAGGTCTCCAATTCGGCTTACTGACTTCACTCTGATGTATCATGTGGCACGTCATTGGCGTGTCGATCGCCATCCACACGGAAAGCAAGTGGATAGAGATTTTTATTTTGGGAAGTGTATTACACTACATTTGCTCGCAAACTCTTCCTCCCTCCCTTTCTCTCTGCCTCCCCCCTCGAAGAAAAAATCTCATTCCCTAGGATATTCAATGCATTGGTGTTTGGTGGGTGTTTGTTCAGATGTGGGTGAAATATTGGTTTCATCCGCACGACGTTTTGTATATATATATATAATTGCTTTAGAGAGTATGACGAAATGCAGACGGTGATGCTGAGGAGGAGGAAGTGAAATGGAGAGAGGATGGTGGGGGAATAGATGAAGTTTGAGACTGATGCAGGGGAGGTAGTCTGGAGAGCATCACGTGCCTTTTTGTGTTATTAACACAAATAGACAAGAGAGCATTGCGATGTTATTTTTTCTTTTACAAGACAAGGAGATATTATTTAATAATAGCTGTAGTCTGAAATGCTGTGATGTAATGAACCACGAATTGCACTGGCCATCCGGGAGAGATCAACAGTTAAGGTGATGGTGGCTAGTGCGTGTGTGTGGTGGGGGTGGTGGGGAGGGATGCCTGATGTAGTGCTTCAGATATGCTTGTATTTTATGTTCATTTTCAGGTAAATGAAAATATACGGCTTGGAACGGCGAAACTTTTAAGGGCAGCGTGATGGTAATTGGAAGGGCTTGTTCTGATTTGAACTACAAATAAAATTGCCATGAATGTAAAAATTCTAAGGTTGTTGTTTTTTTTTTGCATAACTTTGAGAGTGTAGTGATTTTGGAATTCTGTTATCAACGATTTTGTTGGCATTTTATTTCAGATTTGGAGGAACAAAGATATTACTAAGAGACTCAAAAAATCGTACGATCGCTCGACGGAAAAAAAAATTACTTGTAACGGATAAAAAAGGAAATTATTTTTGCGGCCGCCGGAAAGCAAATTTTTTGGAAGACTATAAAAATGAATTTTCTTCAGAGCGTCAAAATGTATTGAGATTTGACTGCCTCCAGCATTCGATGGGCAGTGGCTCTTCTTAAGCCGAAAAAGTTCTTTTTTTTTTCGGTCTGATTAAGACATAGTAGTACCATATGCACCATATTAGAGACAAGTAGTACTGTAGTAGAGATAAATAGTACTGTATATACCGTATTAGAGAGACACAGTACCTTATATACCTATTGGAGACAAGTAGTACATTATATTCTTATTAGAGAAAAGTAGTACAGTATGTACTTATTAGAGACAATTAGTACAGTATATTCTTATTAGAGACAAATAGTAAAGTATATTCTTATTAGAGACAATTAGTACAGTATATTCTTATTAGAGACAAATAGTAAAGTATATTCTTATTAGAGACAATTAGTACAGTATATTCTTATTAGAGACAAATAGTAAAGTATATTCTTATTAGAGACAAATAGTACAGTATATTCTTATTAGAGAAAAGTAGTACAGTATATTCTTATTAGAGACAAGTAGTACAGTCGCTCAAAAAAGTATCCGAACGCTATGGTTGATTAAAGAATTTAGAAAAAATGTATGGCAAGATTTTTTTAGAAATTAATGATCTAGCAACCTTTGTGTACTGTACACGAAGGTAGCCAGATCACTAATTTCTAAAAAAAATCGTTGCCAGATATTTTTTCTGAATTTTGTAATCAACCATAGCGTTCGGATACTTTTTTGACCGACTGTACAGTATATTCTTTTTAGAGACAAGTAGTACTGTAGTACAGATAAATAGTACTGTATATACCGTATTAGAGAGACACAGTACCTTATATACCTATTGGAGACTACTAGTAGAGTATATTATTTTTAGAGACAAGTAGTACATTATATTCTTATTAGAGACAAGTAGTACAGTATATTTTTATTAGAGACAAGTAGTACAGTATATTCTTTTTAGAGACAAGTAGTACAGTATATTCTTATTAGAGACAAGTAGTACAGTATATTCTTTTTAGAGACAAGTAGTACAGTATATTCTTATTAGAGACAAGTAGTACAGTATGTTCTTGTTAGAGACAAATAGTACAGTATATTCTTATTAGAGACAAGTAGTACTGTAGTAGAGATAAATAGTACTGTATAACCGTATTAGAGAGACACAGTACCTTATATACCTATTGGAGACTACTAGTAGAGTATATTATTTTTAGAGACAAGTAGTACATTATATTCTTATTAAAGACTAGTACATTATATTCTTATTAGAGACAAGTAGTACAGTATATTTTTATTAGACACAAGTAGTACAGTATATTCTTTTTAGAGACAAGTAGTACAGTATATTCTTATTAGAGACAAGTAGTACAGTATATTCTTATTAGAGACAAATAGTACAGTATATTCTTATTAGAGACAAGTAGTACTGTAGTAGAGATAAATAGTACTATATAACCGTATTAGAGAGACACAGTACCTTATATACCTATTGGAGACTACTAGTACAGTATATTATTTTTAGAGACAAGTAGTACATTATATTCTTATTAAAGACTAGTACATTATATTCTTATTAGAGACAAGTAGTACAGTATATTTTTATTAGAGACAAGTAGTACAGTATATTCTTTTTAGAGACAAGTAGTACAGTATATTCTTATTAGAGACAAGTAGTACAGTATATTCTTATTAGAGACAAATAGTACAGTATATTCTTTTTACAGACAAGTAGTACAGTATATTCTTGTTAGAGACAAGTAGTACAGTATATTCTTTTTAGAGACAAGTAGTACAGTATATTCTTATTAGAGACAAGTAGTACTGTAGTAGAGATAGATAGTACTGTATATACCGTATTAGAGAGACACAGTACCTTATATACCTATTGGAAACAAGTAGTACATTATATTCTTATTAGAGAAAAGTAGTACAGTATGTACTTATTAGAGACAGTTAGTACAGTATATTCTTATTAGAGACAAATAGTACAGTATATTCTTATTAGAGACAAATAGTACAGTATATTCTTATTAGAGAAAAGTAGTACAGTATATTCTTATTAGAGACAAGTAGTACAGTATATTCTTTTTAGAGACAAGTAGTACTGTAGTAGAGATAAATAGTACTGTATAACCGTATTAGAGAGACACAGTACCTTATATACCTATTGGAAACAAGTAGTACATTATATTCTTATTAGAGAAAAGTAGTACAGTATGTACTTATTAGAGACAGTTAGTACAGTATATTCTTATTAGAGACAAATAGTACATTATATTCTTATTAAAGACTAGTACATTATATTCTTATTAGAGACAAGTAGTACAGTATATTTTTATTAGAGACAAGTAGTACAGTATATTCTTTTTAGAGACAAGTAGTACAGTATATTCTTATTAGAGACAAGTAGTACAGTATATTCTTTTTAGAGACAAGTAGTACAGTATATTCCTATTAGAGACAAGTAGTACAGTATATTCTTGTTAGAGACAAATAGTACAGTATATTCTTATTAGAGACAAGTAGTACTGTAGTAGAGATAAATAGTACTGTATAACCGTATTAGAGAGACACAGTACCTTATATACCTATTGGAGACTACTAGTACAGTATATTATTTTTAGAGACAAGTAGTACATTATATTCTTATTAAAGACTAGTACATTATATTCTTATTAGAGACAAGTAGTACAGTATATTTTTATTAGAGACAAGTAGTACAGTATATTCTTTTTAGAGACAAGTAGTACAGTATATTCTTATTAGAGACAAGTAGTACAGTATATTCTTTTTAGAGACAAGTAGTACAGTATATTCTTATTAGAGACAAGTAGTACAGTATATTCTTGTTAGAGACAAATAGTACAGTATATTCTTATTAGAGACAAGTAGTACTGTAGTGGAGATAAATAGTACTGTATATACCGTATTAGAGAGACACAGTACCTTATATACATATTGGAAACAAGTAGTACATTATATTCTAAACAAAGTAGTTCTAAAACAAGTAGTACAGTAAATTATTTTTAGAGACAAGTAGTACATTATATTCTTATTAGAGACTAGTACATTATATTCTTATTAGAGACAAGTAGTACAGTATATTCTTTTTAGAGGCAAGTAGTACAGTATATTTTTATTAGAGACAAGTAGTACAGTATATTCTTTTAAGAGACAAGTAGTACAGTATATTCTTATTAGAGACAAGTAGTACAGTATATTCTTATTAGAGACAAGTAGTACAGTATATTCTTTTTAGAAACAAGTAGTACAGTATATTCTTATTAGAGACAAGTAGTACAGTATATTCTTTTTAGAGACAAGTAGAACAGTATATTCTTATTAGAGACAAGTAGAACAGTATATTCTTTTTAGAGACAAGTAGTACAGTATATTCTTTTTAGAGACAAGTAGTGCAGTATATTCTTATTAGAGATAAGTAGTACCGCATGTACTGTGCCGCCGTACATGCAAGTGCCGTATATACCATATTAGGAGAAAGTAGTACCGTAGCTACTGTACTTTCAAGAACCGCATGTACTGGTATTTTATTTCAAATGTGGAGATATATGAGACTAGTTGTACTATATATATATATACTGTATTAAAGATAAGCCCGGATAAAAAAATTAAGTATTGGGGGCTAGGGGGGAAGAAACTCAATAGAGCCAGAGAAAATTAAAGAAAAAAGCCAAGAAACTATATTTCCATTATATAACTATTCCTCCTTCAATTTAGAGATCTATAAAGAGTTTCTTAATAAATTCATGTGAATAAAACTCCATAAGTTTAATCATTTTTTTTTTGCCTCTATTACCCTTAGCAGCATTCTCAAACGGAAGACGGTGCCCCCCTAGATCCGGCCGTCACTAGAGACAAGTATCGTTTGCACCGTATTAGAGACAAGTACCGTATGTACCGCATTAGAGACAAGTAGAGACAAGTATCATGTATACCGTATTAGAGACAAGTACTGTGTGTATCGTATTAGAGAAGCATCGTATGTACCGCATTAGAGACAAGTATCGTATGTACACATTAGAGACAGGTATCGTGTGTTCCACATTAGAGACAAGTATCGTATGTACCATATTAGAGACAAGTACCGTATTAGAGAAGCATCGTATGTACCGCATTAGAGACAAGTATCGTATGTACACATTAGAAACAGGTATCGTCTGTACCGCATTAGAGACAAGTATCGTCTGTACCGCATTAGAGACAAGTATCGTATGTACACATTAGAAACAGGTATCGTCTGTACCGCATTAGAGACAAGTATCGTATGTACCGCATTAGAGACAAGTATCGTGTGTACCGCATTAGAGACAAGTACCGTGTGTACCGTATTAGAGAAGCATCGTACGTACCGCATTAGAGACAAGTATCGTATGTACACATTAGAGACAGGTATCGTGTGTACCACATTAGAGACAAGTATTGTATGCACCGTATTAGAGACAAGTATCGTATTACAGATACTGTAATACGATACTTGTCTGTATGTGTAATGTCCCGTATTACAGATACTGTAAGTAGTACTTTATTAGACACAAAGTAGTACCTTGTGTTACTAGAAAATAGTATTGTTGTGCTATTGGAAAATAGTACTGTATGTACTGTAATAGAAAGATACCATACAGTATCTACCTATGGAGACATATAGTACCGTAATAGCGACAAGTATTTCCATATGTATGAATTATAATTGTATATTGAACGTAATGGAAACTTAAATTGAAGTTTAGCATTCATTTTTCCTTTCCGTTTGCGTAAACGAGCATTGATTTCCCTTTCGCGGTTTCCATTTCAATTACTTTTTCATCTATATACATGAGAAGTATTTTTAGTAAAGGAGCTTGCTTGTGCTTGAAAGTTTAGTAACAAACATATGACTGCTAGGCGCTAGAATTCGGAGCACTATCAATACGAAGCAGTGGATTCCGAATTTGCACGGTCAATATAAAAGAATATCCATATTTCGAAGTGCTATGACCGAGTGGTTAGCACGCTTGGCTACTGATCAATGGAAACCAAGGTTTGATCCTTCGAATATGGTAAAGATGTTTTCTTTCTTGTGTTGTTGTTTCTGATGAGGTCTCACCTTCCTTACAGATCTTCTCTATGGCTTCAATGTGGATGACATTGGTGGCGTGATATTCAGTTCCCCCCCCCCTTTATATTCGTGTACATGTGTATCGCCGATTGTCGTGTGCATGTGTATCTGTCGATTGTCCTGTGCATGTGCACCGGTCGATTGTCGTGCGCATGTGTATCGGTCGATTGTCGTGTGTGGACCGGTCGATTGTTGTGTACATGTTCACCGGTCGATTGTTGTGTGCATGTGCACCGGTCGATTGTTGGGTGCACATGCACCCAACAATCGACCGGTGCACATGCACCCTGTCGATTGTTGTGCGCATGGGTATCGATCGATTGCCATGCGCATGTGTATCGGTCGATTGTCGTGTGTGGACCGGTCGATTGTTGTGTGCATGTGTATCGATCGATTGTCGTGCGCATGTGTATCGGTCCATTGTCGTGTGCATTTGTATAAGAGTCGTCTGAACTGCCTGGTTTAAAACTTGCAACAGTTGCAATGATTCTTTCCTTTAAATGCTAAAAATTTGCGAATTTTTTTCGGAATAAACGATGTTTTTAATGTATCCCTTCCTTCAAAAAAAAGATGTTCAGTAGCGTGAGATCGGAATTTTTTCGGGGGCCACATGATCAATCCGCCTCTAACAATCCAGCGATTTGGAAATTTGGTATTTAAGACATTACATGTTATACTAACTTCACATCGTCATAATAAGGAAAAGTTAAGAGTTTCTTGACAATTTAGACTCAGTTTCTTTCGTTCTTTATTTAACGAAACATCGGTATTATTTCTCAGTCGGCAGCGCGCCAGGTTCGTAATCTGTAGTTCCCAGGTTCGAGTCCCAGCTGGGTCAGCGTTGAGATTTATCTCCGCAAAATTCCCCGCCCTGCCCACGGTCAGTAGGGGATACCGATGGGCTTGGAAAGGCCGCCGTCCATCGGATGGGACGTTAAGCCGTGGTCCCGTGTGCGGGAGAGCGATACCCTGTGCACGTTAAAGAACACGCTGGATGGCCTTGACGGGAGGCTACCATCTGTCTCCCAACAGCTGTTCCAGTGGGTCCCCTCCCCCAACCTTCTCTGAGCCTTCGGGGTCCATGTGACCTGGCCATTTAGCCCATGGTGTGCAAAAAAGTACTGCTCAGAGGCAAAACAACCCAACCCAACTCGGTATTATTTTATAATGAACCTGCAGAGCGAATCAGAAGACTTTTTTTTTCCTAAACCTCCATTTTTCGAGAATTTTCCAGCAGTTTTCTCACCATTGAATGTCTTTCTAATGGAACTCAAGTGTATATGTAATAAATGATGAAAAGACAGAATATAAAAAAAAATAATACAAATAAAAAAAAAAACATTGAAGCCAAAAAAAAAAATGGTTAATGTGTAAGCTTTGAAAGCAACCAATCTGGAGATTCTGTGGAGACTGTCATCAATCAAAAATATCATTAAAACTAGCGCAAAAAATTCAGTCGAAAGAAGAAAAGAGTGAAATAATATTGCATATTTATTCACACGGTAAGAAATAATTCTTTTCTAGTGAAGAGCCAGAATGAAGAGCCAGGATGTGGCGGAATATCCACATCAAGTTTTTGTACGCTCTTGTAGTTGAAAGTCGGATTGGTTACAGTTGAGAGTGATTGATTCTGAAACATATCCTGATTGATCCCTTCTTTATTTTGTTAGGTTAAAGCACTTTTTTTTTTTATTTTTTCACACCACGAAGCCAGCCTTACTAAGTGGTTTCTGGAGAACACACATTAACGCACTCTTTCTTTCTCTCTGGAGTGTTTACGATTGTATCAATGCCTCGAAAGTGTCCGGTGTTTCTGGAAATGTTTTTTTCTTTAAAAAGAAAGAATATGAAATTTATTGCATTTGAAAAAGATCACCGAATGAGGTTTTGAAGTGGTTTATGAAATTCTCTCGTGATTTATGTAATTTATTAGAAGACGGCTTAAAAGAAAAATCAATAAAACCCTTTAAGGCAGTTGCACTCGGTAGTTATTGAATTATGACCACCACCGTTCCATGTTACGTCAATGGGAAACCAAATTCGAAGCACTATAACTTGTAAAATAATCTTTTTATGAGAAAATGTGAATGAAGATGAATTAAAGATCTCAATGAAGTCGGGGGTGGCTCAGTCGGTAGCGTGCCAGGCTCGTAATCTGTAGTTCCCAGGTTCGAGTCCCAGCTGGGTCAGCGTTGAGATTTATCTCCGCAAAATTCCCCGCCCTGCCCACGGTCAGTAGGGGACACCGATGGGCTTGGAAAGGCCGCCGTCCGTCGGATGGGACGTTAAGCCGTGGTCCCGTGTGCGGGAGAGCCATACCCTGTGCACGTTAAAGAACACGCTGGATGGCCTTGACGGGGGGCTACCATCTGTCTCCCAACAGCTGTTCCAGTGGGTCCTCGCCCCCATCTTCTCTGAGCCTTCGGGGTCTATGTGATCTGACCATTTAGCCCATGGTGTGCAAAAAAAGTGCCGCTCAGAGGTAAACCAACCCAACTAGATCAGCGTTGAGATTTATCTCCGCAAAATTTCCCGCCATGCCCACGGTCAGTAGGGGATACCGACGGGCTTGGAAAGGCCGCCGTCCGTCGGATGGGACGTTAAGCAGCGGCTCCGTGTGCGCGAGAGACATACCCTGTGCACGATAAAGAACATCTGTCTCCCAACAGCTGTTCCAGTGGGTCCTCGCCCCCAACCTTCTCTGAGCCTTCGGGGTCTATGTGATCTGACCATTTAGCCCATGGTGTGTAAAAAAATTTAGCCCATGGTGTGCCGCTCAGAGGTAAAACAACCCAACAATCTCAATGAAGTCTGTCTATATCTACATTTTTAATATTATTCGCCTTGAATTTAAAGAGTTATGGACATTTCAATATTTAACAACAAAAATTCAAGCGTTAAGAATATGAGGAAATAATCGAAAGAATTATTTACACAAACTATAAATTTACATCTACTGCTTATTAAATGGTTTGAAATACTGATTCTTACTCAAATTATAATTCTGAGGTAAATTCTAAGGTTTGACCCAGCTGTTATATATTAAAACTTCCATAATTCTTTAAATGAAGAAAAAATAGTTTTAAAATTCGAGATTTAGGTAAACTTGATTAAGATCATCATTTTATAGTCATTCAGATTTTCTCATAGAAAGTTTATTTTAGAAGTTATAGAGTTTCGAAGTTTGCTTTCCCTGAAATAACAGGGTCAGGGTGGCTCAGTCGGCAGCGCGCTAGGCTCGTAATCTGTAGTTCCCAAGTTCGAGTCCCAGCTGGGTCAGCGTTAAGATTTATCTCCGCAAAATTCCCCGCCCTGCCCACGGTCAGTAGGGGACACCGATGGGCTTGGAAAGTCCGCCGTCCGTCGGAAGGAACGTTAAGCCGTAGCGTCGTGTGCGGGAGAGCCATACCCTGTGCACGTTAAAGAACACGCTGGATGGCCTTGACGGGAGGATACCATCTGTCTCCCAACAGCTATTCCAGTGGGTCTCCTCCCCCAACCTTCTCTGAGCCTTCGGAGTCCATGTGACTTGGCCATTTAGACCATGGTGTGCAAAAAAGTGCCGCTCAGAGGTAAAAGAACCCAACGTTAAAGAACACGCTGGATGGCCTTGACGGGACGCTACCATCTGTCTCTCAACAGCTATTCCAGTGGGTCTCCTCCCCCAACCTTCTCTGAGCCTTCGGAGTCCATGTGACTTGGCCATTTAGCCCATGGTGTGCAAAAAAGTGCCGCTCAGAGGTAAAACAACCCAACCTGAAATAACTTGGAGGGGGGGGGGGGTTGTAATTCAATTACAACCGAGTTTAGCTTGTCTGAAAGTGGGTTCGCCATTTTGTTCATCGTGTGTCGTTGCGATGAGCATCGCTAGTAAGTCGCTCACCAAGAGACCTTAAGAACTTTTGCTTATTTGTGTATGTGCTCTAACTCTGAAATTTCTTAACCAGATTATTGACAATGCTCACTAAAAATGAGATTCAAACAAAAATAATAGTTTACATATGTAATTTTTTTAAACAAATTATGTTCATTAACTATTGGATGATTATCGTGTGTTCCTTTTCTAGTTGTCTCGTGTGCGCTGTTGATTGTTGCGTGTGTACACGTGTCGACCAATTGTCGTGTGATTATACAGGGTGATTCAGAATTCATCATCAATATTTGGTAGGGAGGTAGGTAATAAGAAACGAAGATTTCACATAGGAAAGCATGGGCGCATATGCCATGTAGTAGGGCAAAATGACCCCAGTTCAATGATGGAAAGAACACATAAGAAGGAAGTGGTAAGGAAAAAACATTTATTATCTTACATGTAACATTTCTTTGCATTGGTTGTACAGACTTACAAGAGGTGCTCGAACTGCCGACCATGTGCTAGAATGCATGACTCACAACGGCGTTGCATGGACAGCCGGACCCTGTGGAAGATGCCTGGCATTTCCCGGATGTTTGAGGCAGCAACTGATATGCGTGCTACAAGATCCATAGCACTATCAACAGGGGTCTCGTACACCATGTTTTTCATAGCACCCCATACAAAGAAATCGATTGGAGATAAATCCGGTGAACGTGGTGGCCAAGAAACCGGTCCACCGCGGCCAATCCATTGACCACCAAACTGTCTGCGTAGGTAAGCACGCACAGCATTTACGAAATGTGCAGGAGCGCCGTCATGCTGGACCACATTCGCCGGAGACTACCATCAGGAACCTCGTTCAGAAGATCCGGTAACACAGTCTGAAGAAATGTTAGGTACTTGGCACCGTCCAAACGGGATGGTAGTAAATACGGGCCCAACAAACAGTCACCGACAATCCCAGTCCACACATTGACAGCAAAACGTTGTTGCGCAGCTCCAGGTCTTGTACCGTGTGGGTTCTGATGAGCCCACACATGCCAATTGTGTGTGTTGAAGACACCCTCTCGAGTGAACAACGCCTCATCGGTGAAAAGAACATACGCTGGGAAATTGGGATCAACGGCTGTTCTCTGCATGAACCACTGACAAAAAAAAGCACGCTTGGGATGGTCGTCTGCTGCCAATAATTGCACTCTTTGCAGATGAAACGGATGTAACCCTTCATCGTGTAATATCCGCCATGCTGTTGCTTGCGAAATTCCAAACTGCCTAGCCATACCTCGTGTGCTAGCACCAGGTTGTTCCTCGATTTCCTGTAGGACAGCTTCCTCTACTGCTACTGTCCTTGCCGATCTGCGCCTCCTTCGATTAACATTACTAGCAGCAAACGATCCTGTTTCACGCAGTTGGCGATGAATACGTGAAAACATTTGATGCTGTGGCACACGGCGGTTTGGGAAGCGCGCTGCATACAATTGCCTGGCTCGAAGACATCTTTCTCCTGCCGCACCGTAAGTTACATGCATATCTGCACATTCATTCCACGTATACCGGTTCATGTTACTTCTGCAATTTCACCTTGTCGAATGACAACTGACTGCACGCGTCAAACAGCTGTGCTTCTGTATGAGAGGTGTGTACACACAGCGCCCTCTACACCACCATGCGTTCGTCTGCCCCCATACTTTCCTATGTGAAATCTCTTTCTTTTCTTGTTCCCTTCCTCCCCACTAAATATTGATGATGAATTCTGAATCACCCTGTATATCGGTCGATTGTTGTACATATGTGTTGGCAGATTGTCGTGTGTATAGGTATGCTGGTGGATTGGTATTTTTCAGTCTTTTGCGCTGTGCATCTGTTGGCCGATTGTCGTGTTCACGCGACAATCGACTGGTACGCATGCACACGACAATCGACCAGTACATATGCCTGAAAGTGCTTCTCCATTTCCTGAAAGCTTGCCTGCCGAGTTCCGGTTGATCCTCGTATGCATGTGTACCGGCCGATTGTCGTGAGCATGCATACTGGTCGATTGTTGAGAGCATGTGTACCGGTCGATTGTCGAGAACATGTGTACGGTCGATTGTCGTGAGCATGTGTACTGGTCGATTGTCGTGTGCATGTGTATCGGTAGATTGTCGTGTGCATGTGTAGCAGTCTATTGTCGTGCGCATGTGTACCGGTCGATTGTCGTGTGCATGTGTATCGGTAAATTGTCGTGTGCATGTGTAGCAGTCTATTGTCGTGCGCATGTGTACCGGTCGATTGTCGTGTGCATGTGTATCGGTAGATTTCGTGTGCATGTGTAGCAGTCTATTGTCGTGCGCATGTGTACGGTCGATTGTCGTGAGCATGCATACTGGTCGATTGTTGAGAGCATGTGTACCGGTCGATTGTCGAGAGCATGTGTACCGGTCGATTGTCGTGTGCATGTGTACCGTTCGATTGTCGTGAGCCTGTGTATCGGTAGATTGTCGTGTGCATGTGTACCGGCTGATTGTCGTGAGCATGCATACTGGTCGATTGTTGAGAGTATGTGTACCGGTCGATTGTCGAGAGCATGTGTACCGGTCGATTGTCGAGAGCATGTGTACCGGTTGATTGTCGTGTGTATGTGTACCGGTCGATTGTCGTGTGCATGTGTATCGGTAGATTGTCGTGTGCATGTGTATCGGTAGATTGTCGTGTGCATGTGTAGCAGTCTATTGTCGTGCGCATGTGTACCGGTCGATTGTCGTGTGCATGTGTACCGGTCGATTGTCGTGTGCATGTGTATCGGTAGATTGTCGTGTGCATGTGTAGCAGTCTATTGTATTGCGCATGTAACCTAGCTATAAAATAATCCGTTCATGCGTGGCTGTACGGGATTGGCCAGAGTAGCCGAGGTGCAAAAAAGCTGTAAAATAGCATACGCTGCCTATGTGTACCGGTCTGCTTTAGCAGGTTCATTATATAAATAGAATGACTTGGACTGTTTTCCGACTTTAATCCTGTCGAGAATTATGGTACAAAGTTAGTTATGAAAATTACAAGCCTTCAAATAAACTTAAGTTAAAGAGGCTTTGTTGTTTTCTTTTAATCATATTGTTAGAGAGGAACTGCTTCGGAAATTAGTGCATTCCCTGCCAAAAAAGATGAGTTGGTTTGTTTTACCTATGAGCGGCACTTTTTTTTTTTCGTACAATGGAGTAAATGACCGAGTCACAAGGACCTCAAGGGCTCAGAGAAGTTTAATGAAGTGGACCCCCGGAAAACTGTTAAGAGGCAGATGGCAGCCTCCCGTGAAGGCTATCCAGCTTTTCTCTTTGACACGTGCAGAGTATGGGTCACTTGCACATGGGACCACGGTTTAACTTCCCATTCGATGGATGGCGGTCTTTCTAATCTCATCGGTGTCCCCTACTGATCGGGAGCAGAGTGAAGATTAGCGGAAATAAGCCGCAATGCTGGCACAGTTGGGACTCGAACCTGGGAACTGCAGGTTACCAGCCCGGCACGCTACAGCCTGAGCCACTCCTGCCTCACTAACAAGATGAAAAGCGATCATTAAAGCAAAGGACTCGGCTATAAAATAGCGTACGCTGCCTTTATTGCGCCAAGTTACAAAATATTATTGCCTTTTTAGGTTCTATGCATAATTTCACGAAAAAACAAAAGTCCGTTAATCGGCTAAGGCGAAAAAACAAAAGTCCGTTAATCGGCTAAGGCGAAAAAACAAAAGTCCGTTAATCGGCTAAGGCGAAAAAACAAAAGTCCGTTAATCGGCTAAGGCGAAAAAACAATAGTCTGCTAAAAACAATAGTCTAATAGTTAGCGCACAAGTCTTGTAATCTGAAGTCCTCGAGGTTCGAGTCCTACCTACATTTGCGTTGAGAATTTTCTCTGCTAATTCCAGTTCTGCTTTCGGTGAGAAAGGAGACTTGTCGCATGCATGTGTGTATCTGCCATTAATTGTCACATTAGCATGTGTACTGGTCAATTGTCGTTAGCATGTGTACTGGTCAATTGTCGTTAGCATGTGTACTGGTCAATTGTCGTTAGCATGTGTACTGGTCAATTGTCGTTAGCATATGTACTGGTCGATTGTCGTTAGCATATGTACTGGTCGATTGTCGTTAGCATATGTACTGGTTGATTGTCATTAGCATATATACTGGTCGATTATCGTTAGCATGTGTGCTGGTCGATTGCGTTAGTATATATACTGGTCGAGTGTTGTTAGCATATGTACTGGTCGATTGCCGTTAGCATATATACTGGTCGATTGTCGTTAGCATATATACTGGTCGATTGTCGTTAGCATATATACTGGTCGATTGTTGTTAGCAGATGCACTGGTCAATTGTTGTTAGCAGATGCACTGGTCGATTGTTGTTAGCATATGTACTGGTCGATTGTTGTTTGTATATATACTGGTCGATTGTCGTTAGCATATATACTAGTCGATTGTCGTTAGCATATATACTGGTCGATTGTTGTTAGCATATATACTGGTCGATTGTTGTTAGCATATGTGCTGGTCGATTGTAGTTAGTATATATACTGGTCGATTGTCGTTAGCATATGTGCTGGTCGGTTGTCGTTAGTATATATACTGGTCGATTGTCGTTGGCATATGCACTGGTCGATTGTTGTTAGCATATGTACTGGTCGATTGTTGTTAGCATATGTACTGGTCGATTGTTGTTAGCATATGTACTGGTCGATTGTTGTTTGTATATATACTGGTCGATTGTCGTTAGCATATGTACTGGTCGATTGTCGTTAGCATATGTACTGGTCGATTGTTGTTAGCATATATACTGGTCGATTGTCGTTAGTATATGTACTGGTCGATTGTCGTTAGCATATGTACTGGTCGATTGTTGTTAGCATATATACTGGTCGATTGTCGTTAGTATATGTACTGGTCGACTGTCGTCTGTCCCTGTATCTGTCGTCTGCATCTAGTGATTGCCGCGTGTATCTGTGCTGGTCGATTGTCGTTGCATTTCAGTTTCCAAGAGATCAATTTTGTTCGAGCTTGAGATTTACTATCCAAATAATTCCCTTATTATAACGGAATCAATCCACACAACCGCTGAAAATTTTGGCGAACCAAACAAACAAGCACAAAAGGTTCAAATAAGCATTCCAGATCTTTAAATGGTCATCAGACTTTTCCACAGGGGGGGGGGGGGTGAGCCCAACACATCTTGTCTTATCTTTCCCAGGGAACGGACCCGATTCTCAGAAGGCGCTCACCGACCGCCGAGGATCTGTTGCCATCGTCCATCGAAGAAGAGATTTCTCTGCGCGCGCGACAGAGACATTTTGGATGACCTAGTAATTAGGGCGCGGATTTCTCCCGTGGATGATTTATCGCGAGACAAGAGTAATCCGCCCACCCCATCACGTTAATTACGTGGCAAGTGTAGGAGTTGTTCACTGGCCGGACCAAGATTTAGTTGCAGCTTGGAGATGCGTTTAAAATGTGTGGCCCTGCGCCGAAGCCGCACACATCTCACACTCCGGGGTGCGGCACATGATGTGGAAGGGTGTTCCGCATTTACGCCTGTGTGGCCGAATTAATTACCTTCATTAGTAGATAATGGTGAGTAGCGATTGACCTTCGAGGTCGACCGTTTGCGCCTCCTAGTGGCAGTGGTCTGATTTAGAGGGGAGATCGGCAGTTAGAAGGGGAGGTGTATATGAATACTTAGGGTTGGTGGGTTTAATCCATTTTGAAACGGGGACCGCAATTCGATGTTTGCTTGGATCGGTAGGGATTGTGAGAGACAAGACCTGAAAGAGTTTATTGCAGCGCGAACTGGTTTCGAGGGTTGGGTTGTTTTACCTCTGAGCGGCACTTTTTTGCACACCTTGGGCTAAATGGCCAGGTCACATGGACCCCGAAGGCTCAGAGAAGGTTGGGGGAGGGGACCCACTGGAGTAGCTGTTGGGAGACAGATGATAGCCTCCCGTCAAGGCCATCCAGCGTGTTCTTTAACGTGCATAGGGTGTGGCTCTCCCGCACACGGGGCCACGGCTTAACGTCCCATCCGACGGACGGCGGCCTTTCCAAACCCATCGGTGTCCCATACTGACCGTGGGCAGGGCGGGGAATTTTGCGGAGATAACTCTCAACGCTGACCCAACTGGGACTCGAACCTGGGAACTACAGATTACGAGCCTGACACGCTACCGACTGAGCCACCCCCGCCCCGGTTTCGAGGGTGGTTTTCGCACGTTACTGATGCGTGGAATTGAACAGCCATATTTTGAATTTGTTTGGTCGGAACAGACAGCGAGCATTTCGCGGAAAGGTGTTTCGTAACTATGAGCCACATGGGGACAAAAATTGTGCAAGATGGCTTGGAAGATGAGTGCTGCAAATCAGCACGGTTTGCTTCATCGCGTGGGATGGGGTGGTTCTGAAAGTTTTGAATGTGGGAGAAATGAGCGATTTGATCATTCATGTAAGAATGATTCGAAGTGATTTGTAATGGGGGGGGGGAACTAACATTAATGCTATGCATTCACGATTACACAATAGTATCAATTTCTCTGGACAGTTGTATGAGACACCAGCATTTGGTTGGGTTGTTCTACCTCTGAGCGGCACTTTTTTTCACACAATGGGCTAAATGGCCAGGTCACAAGGACCCCGATGGCTCAGAGAAGGTTGGGGGAAGGGACCCACTGGAACAGCTGTTGGGAGACAGATGGTAGCCTCCCGTCAAGGCCATCCAGCTTGTTCTTTAACGTGCACAGGGTATGACTCTCCCGCACACGGGGGCCACGGCTTAACGTCGCATCCGACGGAAGGTGACCTTTCCAAGCACATCGGTGTCCCCTACTGACCTTGGGCAGGGCAGGGTTGTTGAGTTGGGTTGTTTTATCTCTGAGCGGCACTTTTTTGCACACCATGGGCTTAATGGCCAGGTCACAAGGACCCCGATGGCTCAGAGAAGGTTGGGAGAGGGGACCCACTGCAACAGTTGTTCGGAGACAGATGGTAGCCTCTCATCAAGGCCATCCAGCGTGTTCTTTAACGTACACAGGGTATGACTCTCCCGCACACGGGGCCACGGCTTAAGGTACCATCCGACGGACGGCGGCCTTTCCAAGCCCATCAGTGTCCCATACTGACCGTGGGTAGAGCGGGGAATTTTGCGGAGATAAATCCCAACGTTGACCCAGTTGGGACTCGAATCTGGGAACTACAGATTACGAGACTGGCGCGCTACCGACTGAGCCACCCCCGCCCCTGAGACACCAGGAAAAATATTTCTTTTAAATGAATAATTAGGTTAATGGGATTTCAAATAATGGATAGGTCAGAATTTAAATAACAAATATTAATTAAATAATTCGGATAACAAAGTTTAGAATAAATCGATAGTTCGGTTTACAAAGATTAATTCGGATAACAAAGTTTAGGATAAATCGATAACATGGTTTCTGATAATCGATATTTCGGATTTTCAGATAAAAATATTCAATCGATAATCTGTTGATTCGATTAACAGGGTTTTGATAATCGATATTTCAGATACAGTATTTCTAACACTCGATATTTAGGTTATTGGAGTTTCTGATAATCGATATTTTGTGTTTCAGATAACCGATTATCGATTGAATATTTTAAGCAAATCTAAGATAAATCGATATTTCGATTAGCAGTGTTCCTGATAATCGATATTTCGATTAACAGTGTTCCTGATAATCGATATTTCAGATACAGTGTTTCTAACACTCGATATTTAGGTTAACTGAGTTTCTGATAATAGATATTTTGTTTCAGATAACAGATTATCGATTGAATATTTTTAATAAAATTTAAGATAAATCGATATTTCGATTAACAGTGTTCCTGATAATCGATATTTCAGATACAGTATTTCTAACACTCGATATCTAGGTTAATTGAGTTTCTGATAATCGATATTTTGTGTTTCAGGTAACCGATTATCGATTGAATATTTTAAGCAAAATCTAAGACAAATCGATATTTCGATTAACAGTGTTCCTGATAATCGATATTTTTTTAGATACAGTGTTTCTAACACTCGATGTTTAGGTTAACGGGATTTCTGAAAATAGATATTAAGTGTTTTCGAATAAAAATATTCAATGAATAATCTGCTAACAAAATTAAGATTAAATCGATAACTCAATTAACAGAGTTTCTGATAAGCGATATTTCAGATACGGTGTTTGCAACTCTCGATATTTAGGTTAATGGAATTTCTGATAATCGATGTTTCGGATATTCAGATAACAATTATTCAATCAATAATTCGGATAACAAAGTTTCGGATAAATCGATATTTCGGTTAACGGGACTTCGCATAGTCATTCTTTCCTTCAAAAGCATTATTTGGAATGATCGATAATTCAGATGTCAGGATTTCAGACAATCAATTATTCAGATAACGCGATTTTGAAAATTCGATAATTCTGCTAACAGTGTTTGGATAATCGATATTTAGATTAAAGTTAAGTCAAAAAATCGATATTTATGAAAAAGGATTTTTTTTTGGATAATTGATGAACTTTTTTGGTGATATTAAAATATTTCAGATTAACGACTTTAGGGAGTAATAGGGGTTTCTCTGTCGGCAACGTGGCAGACACGTAATCAATAGTTTCCAGTTCGACTCCCTCCTCGACCAGTGAGGCAGGGGTGGCTCAGTCAGTAACGCGCCAGGCTCGTAATCTGCAGTTCCCAGGTTCGAGCCCCAGCTATGTCAGGGTTGAGAGTTAACTCCGCAAAACTGCTCGCCCTGCCCACGGTCAGTAGGGGACACCGCTGGGCTTGGAAAGGCCACCGTCCGTCGGATAGGACGTTAAGCTGTGGTCCCATGTGCGGGAGAACCATACCCCGTTCACGTTAAACAACACGCTGGATGGCCTTGACGGGAGGTTATCATCTGTTTCCCAACAGCTGTTTCAGTGGGTCTCCTCCCCAACCTTCTCTGAGCCTTCGGGGTCCTTGTGACCTGGCCATTTAGTCCATTGTATGCAAAAAGTACCGCTCAGAGGTAAAACAATCCAACCCAACCCACGAGAGTCCAGTGGGTCCCCTTCCCCCAACCTTTTCTGAGCCTTTGAGGTCCGTATGGCCTGACCATTTAGCCCATTGTGTGCAAAAAAGTGCCGCTCAGGGTTAAAACAACCAACCCAAAGCCTTGGCAACCTTTGAGCCTTGGCAACCTTGAATCTGTTATTCCCCTACTAACCATGGGCAAGGCCGGGAGCTTGGCGGAGAAAACTCCGCCAAGCTCCCGGCCTTGCCCATGGTTAGTAGGGGACACCGATGGGCTTGGAAAGGCCGCCGTTCGTCGAATGGGATGGTAAGCCGTGGCTCCGTGTGCGGGAGATTCATGCCCTGCACACTAGATGGCGTTGACAGGAGGCTACCATCTGTCTCCTAGCACCTGTCCAGTGATTCCCTTCCTCTCAGGGGCGGGATGGCTCAGTCGGTAGCGCGCCAGGCTCGTAATCTGTAGTTTCCAGGTTCGAGTCCCAGCTGGGTCAGCGTTGAGATTTATCTCCGCAAAATTCCCCGCTCTGCCCACGGTCAGTAGGGGACACCGATGGGCTTGGAAATGCCGCCGTCCGTCGGATGGGACGTTAAGCCGTGGTCCGTGTATGGGAGACCATACCCTGTGCACGTTGAAGAACACACTGGGTGGCCTTGACGGGAGGCCATTTTCATCTGTCTCCCAACAGCTGTTCCAGTGGGTCCCCTACCCCAACCTTCTCTGAGCCTTCGGGGCCCATGTGACCTGGCCATTTAGCCCATGGTGTGCAAAAAAGTGCCGCTCAGAGGTAAAACAACCCAACCCAACACTTCCTCTCAACCTTCTCTCGGGGTCCTTGTGACCTGACCATTTAGCGCATTCTGCGCAAAACGTGCCGCTCAGAGACAAAACAAGCCAAGCCACGACCATACGGATTAAATTAATAGCCGCAACGGGCATATAATTCAAAATAATGGCATTTACCATTAACTTGAATGTCACAATCTTAACCTTGAAAAATTTCTAATTACCTAACATATTCACAAAAGGAAAAAGAAACTTATTAATTAACGGAATCATGCCAAGATTTCTTGGTCCGTTTTTAGCTCTAACGAAGTGAGTGTTAAATATTCGCTGGTGCGCCATTGAAAGATTAAAAAGAAGAGGAGTAAAAGAAAAAGAGCTGAATGAGAGTAGAAATGAATGAAGGAAAGAAAGAGAGAATAGAAAGAAGAAAGAACCTACTCTATTTATAGTCCGTTAACGTTTCGCTATCCCCATCAGGTCTCGGCAAAAAGCTCCTTTTGGCATCTTTATTTTTCCCCCTCCTCCTCCTCCTTCATCTTCTTCCTCCTCCAGCCTCCATCGCTTCCCCGGTGTTCCGAGATCTTGGCATCCTGGTAATGCCATTATCTTCTAATCCTTGTCTGAATGGCCGAAGAAAAAGGTGAAGCCTGCCGATGTACATGGAAGCGGTAGTGGTAGTAGAAAGGGGGGGGGGAAAGAAACCAAAAATGGCGGACGAGGGAAGCATCGAGAAAAGAAGAGTTATAGAAAGAGAGAAAGGAGCAAAAAAGAAGAAGAAAGGAGAAAGAGAAGAAACAGAAACAGGGGTGCTCGGAGAAAGAAGTAGAAGCAAGAGGAGAATAAGAGACAGAAAAGAACAGTGATGGAGTGAGCGAACGACGTAATGACGTTGGAGTCATTTTTATTTATGTGATGGCTTCGAAGGCTGTGCGTCCTCCAGAGGATCTTTTAGAGCGTGGCGGCATTTAGAGGCAGACAAAAGCTCTCGGTATTCCCCCTTTTTTTCTTTAGGTTTCGTTTTTATTTTGACTTTTTTTTTGCTTCTATTCATTTTCACTCTGCTGTTTGTAGCGCAATATTTTTTGTCTAAATTAGGCGCGCTTATTTTCGTTTTTTTTTCGTACCATTGTGGAACTGCAATTGTTGTTTCCCGTGCTTCATTTCGCGTGGTCATTGTTCCTCGTCATCAATCACGGCGACATGATAAGGTTCCGCTTTCCACCCCCAACACTGAGGGTGGTGGGGGGGGGGGGGGTCGCTGAAACGAACCAAATAGCTGTAGACGTGTTCTTTCTGCTAAACATTATATGAAGGTAAAATTGAGTTTTGGAAAGTGATTGCAATTGAGTATTGCCGGGATATTTACCTTTGGATTTTTTTTTACGTTGAGTACTGTTTTGATTTCTTTACTCTCTCTTTTTTTTGATTGATTATTCTTGGAATATTTTATGTGTTGCTCTTTGATTGAGTTTTGTCGAGATATTTATCTTTTGATATTTTACTTTCCCCGCATTGAGTGTTGTCGGGATATTATACCTTTTTTTTTTTGGTTACTCTTTTCCTTTTCCATTGTGTATTGTCGGGATATTTATCTTTCTTGATTTCGTTACTCTTTTTTGCCCCATTGTGTATTGTCGGAACATTTTATCTTTTGATTTCTTTAATCTTTCCCCCATTGGGTGTTGTCGGGACATTTTAGCTTTTTATTTGGTTACTCTTTTTCCATTTGGTATTTCCGGGGATATTTTACTTTTTGATTTCTTAAAAAATTCTCTTTTCGGGTGTTGTCGGGATATTTTACCTTTTTATTTCTTTACTCTTTTCCTTTTCTATTGGGTGTTGTCGGGATATTTTACCTGTTTACTTTTTTAGTCTTTTCTTCTTCCATTGGGTATTTTGGAATATTTTATCTTTTGATTTCTTTACCCTTTCCCCTCCATTGGGTTTTGTAGAGATATTTTACCTTTTTATTTGGTTTTGCTGGGATATTTTATCTTTTGATTTCTTTATTGATTTCCTTTTCCATTGGGTGTTGTCGGGATATTTTATCTTTTGATTTTTTTTACTCTTTTTCCCCCAATTCGATGTTTCGGAATATTTTACTTTTTATTTGGTTACTCTTTTTCTTTTCCATTTGGTTTTGCTGGGATATTTTATCTTTTGATTTCTTTATTGTTTTCCTTTTCCATTGGGTATTGTCGGGATATTTTATCTTTTGATTTTTTTACTCTTTTTCCCCAATTCGATGTTGTCGGAATATTTTACTTTTTATTTGGTTACTCTTTTTCTTTTCCATTTGGTTTTGCTGGGATATTTTATCTTTTGATTTCTTTATTGTTTTCCTTTTCCATTGGGTATTGTCGGGATATTTTATCTTTTGATTTTTTTACTCTTTTTCCCCCAATTCGATGTTGTCGGAATATTTTACTTTTTATTTGGTTACTCTTTTTCTTTTCCATTTGGTTTTGCTGGGATATTTTATGTTTTGATTTCTTTATTGTTTTCCTTTTCCATTGGGTATTGTCGGGATATTTTATCTTTTGATTTTTTTACTCTTTTTCCCCCAATTCGATGTTGTCGGAATATTTTACTTTTTATTTGGTTACTCTTTTTCTTTTCCATTTGGTTTTGCTGGGATATTTTATCTTTTGATTTCTTTATTGTTTTCCTTTTCCATTGGGTATTGTCGGGATATTTTATCTTTTGATTTTTTTACTCTTTTTCCCCCAATTCGATGTTGTCGGAATATTTTACTTTTTATTTGGTTACTCTTTTTCTTTTCCATTTGGTTTTGCTGGGATATTTTATGTTTTGATTTCTTTATTGTTTTCCTTTTCCATTGGGTATTGTTGGGATATTTTATCTTTTGATTTTTTTACTCTTTTTCCCCCAATTCGATGTTGTCGGAATATTTTACTTTTTATTTGGTTACTCTTTTTCTTTTCCATTTGGTTTTGCTGGGATATTTTATCTTTTGATTTCTTTATTGTTTTCCTTTTCCATTGGGTATTGTCGGGATATTTTATCTTTTGATTTTTTTACTCTTTTTCCCCTAATTCGATGTTGTCGGAATATTTTACTTTTTATTTGGTTACTCTTTTTCTTTTCCATTTGGTTTTGCTGGGATATTTTATCTTTTGATTTCTTTATTGTTTTCCTTTTCCATTGGGTATTGTCGGGATATTTTATCTTTTGATTTTTTTACTCTTTTTCCCCCAATTCGATGTTGTCGGAATATTTTACTTTTTATTTGGTTACTCTTTTTCTTTTCCATTTGGTTTTGCTGGGATATTTTATCTTTTGATTTCTTTATTGTTTTCCTTTTCCATTGGGTATTGTCGGGATATTTTATCTTTTGATTTTTTTACTCTTTTTCCCCCAATTCGATGTTGTCGGAATATTTTACTTTTTATTTGGTTACTCTTTTTCTTTTCCATTTGGTTTTGCTGGGATATTTTATCTTTTGATTTCTTTATTGTTTTCCTTTTCCATTGGGTATTGTCGGGATATTTTATCTTTTGATTTTTTTACTCTTTTTCCCCAATTCGATGTTGTCGGAATATTTTACTTTTTATTTGGTTAATCTTTTTCTTTTCCATTTGGTTTTGCTGGGATATTTTATCTTTTGATTTCTTTATTGTTTTCCTTTTCCATTGGGTATTGTCGGGATATTTTATCTTTTGATTTTTTTACTCTTTTTCCCCCAATTCGATGTTGTCGGAATATTTTACTTTTTATTTGGTTACTCTTTTTCTTTTCCATTTGGTTTTGCTGGGATATTTTATCTTTTGATTTCTTTATTGTTTTCCTTTTCCATTGGGTATTGTCGGGATATTTTATCTTTTGATTTTTTTACTCTTTTTCCCCCAATTCGATGTTGTCGGAATATTTTACTTTTTATTTGGTTACTCTTTTTCTTTGCCATTTGGTTTTGCTGGGATATTTTATCTTTTGATTTCTTTATTGTTTTCCTTTTCCATTGGGTATTGTCGGGATATTTTATCTTTTGATTTTTTTACTCTTTTTCCCCAATTCGATGTTGTCGGAATATTTTACTTTTTATTTGGTTACTCTTTTTCTTTTCCATTTGGTTTTGCTGGGATATTTTATCTTTTGATTTCTTTATTGTTTTCCTTTTCCATTGGGTATTGTCGGGATATTTTATCTTTTGATTTTTTTACTCTTTTTCCCCAATTCGATGTTGTCGGAATATTTTACTTTTTATTTGGTTACTCTTTTTCTTTTCCATTTGGTTTTGCTGGGATATTTTATCTTTTGATTTCTTTATTGTTTTCCTTTTCCATTGGGTATTGTCGGGATATTTTATCTTTTGATTTTTTTACTCTTTTTCCCCAATTCGATGTTGTCGGAATATTTTACTTTTTATTTGGTTACTCTTTTTCTTTTCCATTTGGTTTTGCTGGGATATTTTATCTTTTGATTTCTTTATTGTTTTCCTTTTCCATTGGGTATTGTCGGGATATTTTATCTTTTGATTTTTTTACTCTTTTTCCCCAATTCGATGTTGTCGGAATATTTTACTTTTTATTTGGTTACTCTTTTTCTTTTCCATTTGGTTTTGCTGGGATATTTTATCTTTTGATTTCTTTATTGTTTTCCTTTTCCATTGGGTATTGTCGGGATATTTTATCTTTTGATTTTTTTACTCTTTTTCCCCCAATTCGATGTTGTCGGAATATTTTACTTTTTATTTGGTTACTCTTTTTCTTTGCCATTGGGTAATATCGGGATATCTTATCATTGAATTTTTTTATAGATTCAGCTCTTTTTCGATGCTCTTTTTAGCTCTTTTTACTCTTTTTCGAAGGAGTAATGTTGGAATATTTTACCATTGAATTTCTCTTATCTTTTTTTCCATTGAGTATTGTCGAAATATTTTCTTTCTTTTCCATTTGGGTGGGAGGAGAAAGATGTCCTTTTCGGAATAATTGATCCGGATGCAGCAGATGTAGCTCAGACAAATATGCTTGGAGAATTAAACTGCGTGGTCTGGTTGGACCTCCGTAGCCCATGGCTGCCTGAGGATGATGATGATGATGATGATGAGCTAATTTGACGTCATATTAAACCTGCGGTGCCTTAGAGCTTTGCTGTAGTCTTATTAGAGTGAAAGCGACGTAGATATGTGAGAGCAGAAGGCTTTCCTTTTGAAGGGGAACTTATCTCTAGCTACGCATGCTCTGTTAGAATAGCAGTGACATAACGTGATGAAAGAGGCAGGGAATGGGTTGGGTTGTTTTACCTCTGAGCGACACTTTTTTGCACACCATGGGCTAAATGGCCAGGTCACATGGACCCCGAAGGCTCAGAGAAGGTTGGGTCCCGTCAAGGCCATCCAGCGTGTTCTTTAACGTGCACAGGGTTTGGCTCTCCCGAACACGGGGCCACGTCTTAACGTCCCATCCGACGGACAGCGGCCTTTCCAAGCCCATCGGTGTCCCCTACTGACCGTGGGCAGGGCGGGGAATTTTGCGGAGATAAATCTCAACGCTGACCCAGCTGGGACTCGAACCTGGGAACTACAGATTACGAGCCTGGCGCGCTACCGACTGAGCCACCCCCGCCCGAGGCAGAACTGAACCTCTCTCAAAAATTAGACTACATGAATTTAGTTAATAATATTTATTATCAAGAGTAATGGTTAATCCTGATATGAAAAAATAACCGTTCATCAGCTGTAACAAATGGTTAGAATTATAATCTTAATTCTGAATCTATTGACAACACTCTTAGAAAGCAGACGCGGTTGGAAAATGTGAGTGAAATGAGATATTTCGGAAAAAAAAAGAACATGGATTAGCGAAATCATGCCGAAATTTCTTGGTCCATTCTTAGCTTTAACGAAGTGAATGCTAACACCTTTAGGTCTCGGTGAAAATCTCTTTTTGATATCTTTATTTTACCCTTTCCTCCTGGGCGGGTGTGGCTCAGTCGGTAGCGCGCCAGGCTTGTAATCTGCAGTTCCCAGGTTCGAGTCCCAGTTGGGTCAGCATTGAGATTCATCTCCGCAAAACTCCCTGTCCTGCCCACGGTGAGTAGGGGACACTGATGGGCTTGGAAAGGCCGCCGTCCGTCAGATGGGAGGTTAAGCCGTGGGTCCGTGTGCGGGAGAGCCATACCCTGTGCACGTTAAAGAACACGCTGTATGGCCTTGACGGGAGGCTACCATCTGTCTCCCAACAGCTGTTCCAGTGGGTCCCCTCCCCCAACCTTCTCTGAGTCTTCGGGGTCCATGTGACCTGGCCATTTAGCCCATGGTGTGCAAAAAAGTGCCGCTCAGAGGTAAAAGAACCCAACCCATTGTGTGCAAAAAAGTGCCGCTCAGAGGTAAAACAACCCAACCCATTGTGTGCAAAAAAGTGCCACTTTGTTTAACATTGTTTTAAAAAAGAAATAATTAATTTTCATTACTGTGAAAATCGTGTGTAGCAATACGAAAAAAAAAATTCCGAATAATGGCAGATCTGTTATATGCTGTTAAAAAAAAGAGCAGACAAATTATGTAACCGTGTTTTTTTCCCGAATATTAAATTCTCGTCGTTTGTACCCGCATCTTTTAAAAAACGAAAACGAAGAGGAAAAAAAAATATGTCAAATTATTCAACAAATTGCCAACTTCCCATTCTCGATTAATTAAAATATTTTTTTTTAACCAGAGTCGAATCTCGTTTTAATATGACCACGAATTTGTCAACCCTGAATCGCCTGCCGCCTAGTAACAACGTTTCATGTTCAATCTCATTTTTCTGACAAATTCACGCCGGTGAACACGAGACAACGTGACGTGCGCGAGGCGTGACGTGGCGTGCGAACTGTTCTGACAAGGGCATTGTTTTGGCGTTGATGAATTACCGAGGTCTGGACACTCGTTATTTACTGCATTTTAGGTCATCCACCTAAACAAGGGAATCTCCAGCCACCTAATCACAATTCATGATTCGTTCTGTTAAGTCAGCAATGCGGTACACACATTTCCAATAGGTATGTGCATTATGATTCGTTTCCAATTTGGAAGTTTTTGCAGAAATATATCATGAAGAAAACATAGTTTTTGGATAAATAGCTATATGACATATTGATGATTTATAGCTTTCCTGGTCAAATTTGTTCCCAGGTTCGAATCCCAGCTGGGTCAGGGTTGCGATTTACCTCCTTAATACTCCCCGCCCTGCCCACATTCAGTAGGGGACACCGATGGAGTCGTAAAGGCCGCCGTCCGTTGGATGGGACGTTAAGCCGTGGCACCATGTACGGGAGAGCACGTTAAAGAACACGCTGGATGGCCTTGACGGAGAGGCTGTTTCAGTGGGTCCCCTCCCCCAACCTTCTCTGAGCCTTCGGGGTCCTTGTGACCTGGCCATTTAGCCCATGGTGTGCAAAAAAGTGCCGCTCAGAGGTAAAACAACCCAACTTTAAAGAACACGCTGGATGGCCTTGACGGGAGGCTACCATCTGTCTCCCAACAGCTGTTCCAGTGGGTCCCTCCCCCAACCTTCTCTGAGCCTTCGGGGTCCATGTGACCTGGCCATTTAGCACATGGTGTGCAAAAAAGTGCCGCTCAGAGGTAAAACAACCCAACTTTAAAGAACACGCTGGATGGCCTTGACGGGAGGCTACCATCTGTCTCCCAACAGCTGTTCCAGTGGGTCCCTCCCCCAACCTTCTCTGAGCCTTCGTGGTCCACGTGACCTGGCCATTTAGCACATGGTGTGCAAAAAAGTGCCGCTCAGAGGTAAAACAACCCAACGTTAAAGAACACGCTGGATGGCCTTGACGGGAGGCTACCATCTGTCTCCCAACAGCTGTTCCAGTGGGTCCCTCCCCCAACCTTCTCTGAGCCTTCGGGGTCCTTGTGACCTGGCCATTTAGCCCATGGTGTGCAAAAAAGTGCCGCTCAGAGGTAAAACAACCCAACGTTAAAGAACACGCTGGATGGCCTTGACGGGAGGCTACCATCTGTCTCCCAACAGCTGTTCCAGTGGATCCCTCCCCCAACCTTCTCTGAGCCTTCGGGGTCCATGTGACCTGGCCATTTAGCCCATAGTGTGCAGAAAAGTGTCGCTCAAAGGTGAAACAACCTAATTCTCTTATTCTGTTTTTCAAATAATTATGGTCTGGAATTCTGTCCGTGTAAACATAGTTCTTTACATAGTCCCACGAGAAAAAAAATCAAGGGGTGTCAAATCAGAGCTCCTTGTTGGCCACAGTCTTGGACCACCCCTGCCAATCTATCTGTGAGGAAATATTGCACTGAAAACTTCCGTAACATCTCGAGAAATGGAAATGGCTCCGTCTTATTATGATGACCACAGGTGAAACCATTTGAATAAGGGTTGGGTTGTTTTACCTGTGAGCGGCACTTTTTCGCACACCATGGGCTAAATTGCCAGGTCACATGGACCCCGAAGGCTCAGAGAAGGTTGGGGGAGGAGACCCACTAGAACAGCTGTTGGGAGACAGATGGTAGCCTCCCGTCAAGGCCATCCAGTGTATTCTTTAACGTGCACAGGGTATGGATCTGACGCACACGGGAGGTTGGGTTGTTTTACCTCTGAGCCGCACTTTTTTGCACACCATTGACTAAATGGCCAGGTCACAAGGACTCCGAAGGCTCAGAGAAGGTTGGGGGAGGGGACCCACTGGAACAGCTGTTCGGAGACAGATGGTAGCCTCCCGTCAAGGCCATCCAGCGTGTTTTTTAACGTGCACAGCGTATGGCTCTCCCGCACACGGAGCCACGATTTAACGGCCTTTCCAAGCCCATCGGTGTCCCCTACTGACCGTGGGCAGGGCGGGGAATTTTGCGGAGATAAATATCAACGCTGACCGAGCTGGGACTCGAACCTGGGAACTGCAGATTACAAGCCTGGGGTGCTACCGACTGAGCTACCCCCGTCCATTTGAATGATGGAATACGCGTATGCAATATTTAGTGTAACGTCTTTTGTGTATCACCCCACCAATTTTTGTGGACACCCTGTATTTCAATTTGCAACATTATATTCCAAACAATATTTCATCACTTCACAGGGGCGGGGGTGGCTCAGTCGGTAGCGCGCCAGGCTCGTAATCTGCAGTTCCCAGGTTCGAGTCCCAGCTGGGTCAGCGTTGAGATTTATCTCCGCAAAAATTCCCCGCCCTGCCCACTGTCAGTAGGGGACACCGATGGGCTTGGAAAGGCCGCCGTCCGTCGGATGGGACGTTAAGCCGTGGCCCCGTGTGCGGGAGAGCCATACCCTGTGCACGTTAAAGAACGCACTGGATGGCCTTGACGGGAGGCTACCATCTGCCTCCCAACAGCTGTTCCAGTGGGTCCCCTCCCCAACCTTCTCTGAGCCTTCGGGGTCCATGTGACCTGGCCATTTAGCCCATGGTGTGCAAAAAAGTGCCGCTCAGAGGTAAAACAACCCAACGTTAAAGAACACGCTGGATGGCCTTGACGGGAGACTACCATCTGTCACCCAACAGCTGTTCCAGTGGGTCCCCTCCCCCAACCTTCTCTGAGCCTTCGGGGTCCATGTGACCTGGCCATTTAGCCCATGGTGTGCAAAAAAGTGCCGCTCAGAGGTAAAACAACCCAACGTTAAAGAACACCCTGGATGGCCTTGACCGGAGACTACCATCTGTCCCCAACAGCTGTTCCAGTGGGTCTCCTCCCCCAACCTTCTCTGAGCCTTGGGGGTCCATGTGACCTGGCCATTTAGCCCATGGTGTGCAAAAAAGTGCCGCTCAGAGGTAAAACAACCCAACCCACATGGGCAACAAAAACCTGTCAAAACCTGAACCAGAGATTTCTTCCAAAAAGGATCGAACTTCTAAATAAGTTCCCCACAGATAATATTGTGAAAATTCCCGATATATTCTGCCAAGTATATCTGTTTCCTATTCTGGAGGAAAACCAAACAACCCTTAAATGTAATATTGACCCCTTCTCGTATTGATCGGGCATTTCCGGGACAAAGTCGGGTGAGCCACGGAAAAACAATTCAATATCAGATGGCAGCCTTCGCTGCAAATCAAATATTTTTTTATAGGTTGTTATGTTAGCTGATGGGTATTGGGCAAACATCGGTGCACTTTGACCCTGCGGGGAGGGTCGACTTCACTGATATGAACACTTCAACTCTCTGTCAATCTCTCCATCAGATTGTTTCACTTTGGATCTATTCCGTTAGTTGTTTTATGGGGGGGGGGGTTGAAATTTTCCTCCAAGCTGCAGATTCTTATACACGATCCTACTAAAATATTAGATTTGAGTTGGGTTGTTTTACCTCTGAACGGCACTTTTTTTGCACACCATGGACTAAATGGCCAGGTCACATGGACCCCGAAGGCTCAGAGAAGGTTGAGGGAAGGGACCCACTGGAACAGCTGTTGGGAGACAGATGGTAGTCTCCCGTTAAGGCCATCCAGCCTGTTCTTTAACGTACACGGAGTATGGCTCTCCAGCACACGGGGCCACGGCTTAATGTCCCATCCGACGGACGGCGGCCTTCCCAAGCCCAGCGGTGTCCCCTACTGACCGTGGGCAGGGCGGGGAATTTTGCGGAGATAAATCTCAACGCTGACCCAGCTGGGACTCGAACCTGGGAACTACAGATTACGAGCCTGGCACGCTACCGACTGAGCCACCCCCGCCCCAAAATATTAGATAATTCCCATGTTGTTGTCAGTGACAGTATAATTTAGGTGTTCTGTAACTTCAATAATGCATTTAATGGAAAACTGTGACTCAAGATAAATTAAAGATCATCATTAAATCTATTTAAATCTCGATTTTTTTTTCCAACGATATTTGTTCAGCATTTAAAAATTATTGCTTTTTTAAAAATCATTCATATAATTCTCTAATATTCAAATAATCATTAGTCAACACTTCTAAAATGCATATTTGTTTTATATAAATAGTTTTAAATCATACTTATTATTCGTGTTTTAATTAATTTTTCAGGAAAAATTTTCCCTTGAAGCATTACCGTTGCCAAAGCGAGGCGAGGGGTTGCTCAGTCGGTAGCGCGCCAGGCTCGTAATCTGTAGTTTCCAGGTTCGAGTCCCAGCTGGGTCAGCGTTGAGATTTATCTCCGCAAAATTCCCCGCCCTGCCCACGGTCAGTAGGGGACGCCGATGGGCTTGGAAAGGCCGCCGTCCGTCGGATGGGACGTTAAGCCGTGGCCCCGTGCGCGGGAGAGCCATACCCTGTACATGTTAAAGAACACGCTGGATGGCCTTGACGGGAGACTACCATCTGTCTCCTAACAGCTGTTCCAGTGGGTCCCCTCCCCCAAACTTCTCTGAACCTTCGGGGTCCATGTGACCTGGCCATTTAGCCCATGGTGTGCAAAAAAGTGCCGCTCAGAGGTAAAACAACCCAACCGTTGCCAAATATTCCAGCTTCTATAAGTCTTTAAATACAGAACGAATATTGTTGAAAATCGAGATATAAATAGATGTGATTATGATCTTCAGTTCATCTTCAGTCACATTTTTCCATTCAGTGGATAATTTAGTAGTTATAGAGTTTCGTAATTAAATTCCCATTGACCTAAAATGAAAGTGTTTTAATATTTCGGTAGTGCACTGTATATTGGTTGTTGTATGAATACTTATTTCTAATATTCTGTGAAGCGCAGCTGTCATGCTGTTTAGCAAATAACAAAACTTTCTTTGGGTTTTGTTTTTAGAACTAAATAGTTTTTCATATCTTCTATGAACGGGGGTGGCTCAGTCGGTAGCGCGCCAGGCTCGTAATCTGTAGGTCCCAGGTTCGAGTCGCAGCTGAGTCAGCGTTGAGATTTATCTCCGCAAAACTCCCCGCCCTGCCCACGGTCAGTAGGGGACACCGATGGACTTGGAAAACCCGCCGTCCGTCGGATGGGACATTTAGCCCCGTGTGCGGGAGAACCATACCCTGTGCACGTTAAAGAACACGCTGGATGGCCTTGACTAGAGGCTACCATCTGTCTCCTAACAGCTGTTCCAGTGGGTCCCCTCCCCCAACCTTCTCTGAGCCTTCGGTGTCCTTGTAACCTGGCCATTTAGCTCATGGTGTGCAAAAAAGTGCAGCTCAGAGGTAAAACAACCCAACGTTAAAGAACACGCTGGATGGCCTTGACGGGAGGCTTCCATCTGTCTCCCAACAGCTGTTCCAGTGGGTCCCCTCCCCCAACCTTCTCTGAGCCTTCGGGGTCCTTGTAACCTGGCCATTTAGCTCATGGTGTGCTAAAAAGTGCCGCTCAGAGGTAAAACAACCTAACGTTAAAGAACACGCTGGATGGCCTTGACTAGAGGCTACCATCTGTCTCCCAACAGCTGTTCCAGTGGGTCCCCTCCCAAAACCTTCTCTGAGCCTTCGGGGTCCTTGTGACCTTTCCGTATAGCCCCTTGTGTGCAAAAAAGTGGCGCTCAGAGGTAAAACAACCTAGCCTCTTCTTTTTCGTTCTTTTCACCCTCTCACCCCTGAATTTGGTCTTCCTCTTTTCAATTTATGCCATGAAAAGTCCAACTACCCAAGGGTGGACGGAGAGTTAAAAATCCCTCTTCCAGAGCGATGGTAAATGAAGCTGGCTCACCCAAGACGAAATAAATAGATGAAAATAAAGCAGGGAAATATAAAAGAGAAAGAATCTTCTTCAGCTTCTTTAAGCGGGTAAGCCTGTGTTGTTGGAATTAATCTGTCAAAACCTGATGTGCTCATCATAATACTTTTATCTGAGTTCGTATCACCAAATGTCCTACATGATATGGGTGGTTTTTTTTGTTTTTGTTTTTTTGCTATTCATATTTTTGTTCTCTTCCGTTTTCTTACTCTTTTTTTATAATTTTTTTACTTTTTTGTTCTCGTGATTTTCATCTTTAAGGAAATTTTGCGTTTAGTTTTATTTAAAAAATATTTATACATATTTAAACTGGTTGTTTTCAAGCCAAAAACAATCTACATCTTAAATCTGTTCATTGATGGGGCGGGGGTGGCTCAGTCGGTAGCGCGCCAGCATCGTAATCTGCAGTTCTTAGGTTCGAGTACCAGCTGGGTCAGCTTTGAGATTTATCTCCGCAAAATTTCCCGCCCTTCCCACGATCAGTAGGGGACACCGATGGGCTTGGAAAGGCCGCCGTCCGTCTGATGGGACGTTAAGCCGTGGTCCCGTGTGTGGGAGAGCCATACCCTGTGCACGTTAAAGAACACGCTGGATGGCCTTGACGGGAGGCTACCATCTGTCTCCCAACAACTGTTCCAGTGTATCCTCTCCCACAACCTTCTCTGAGTCTTCGGGGTCCTTGTGACCTGGCGATTTAGCCCACTGTGTACAAATAAGTGCCACTCATATGTAAAACAACCCAACTGCTAACATAAAATATTTCAAATGAAGTTTTTTTACAGTTAGCAATATTTAAAAATTTGGGCAGCACACTACTTTTTTTCAGCATTTCCAAAGAGAAAAAAAGAAGCAACTACCATTTTTTGGTAACAAAAAAAAAAATAACAACAACAACGCATCTACCATTTTTTAGAGAAAAAAAGTTTGATTCATTAATGGCACTTTTACCCTAAAACTATGCAAATTCATTTGCCGTTCGTTAAAATATTTACAGTTGAAAATTTGAAAAAAAAAAAATCCTTTTTGCACGTTTTTAATCTTTTGAATCAGGGATATTTTTTCTTGCACGAGGAAAGAAATAAACGTTAAGACAACATACTTTAAAAATTTCCTCGAACTGAAAAAAAAAGCTAGACATTTGAAGGAAAAAAAAAAAGCCTTAAAATGGTTTGTAACTAAAGAAACTGAAAGAAAAAATGATTAAAAAACGGGGGGGCGGAATTAAGATGTTTGGCGATCTCCATAATTTCTGAAGGAAGTCGAACTCATCACAGCTAATTAATCTTCCTTATCAGTCTCATAAACCCATCAACGCCTGAAGTTCTTCAAATAGCAGAGTGACTGAGCAACGCGGTCCTTTACGAAATAAAACTCATTAAACTCGACAGAAATAAAAAAAGAAATCGACAATGAAAACTTTGTGCAAAACTGGGTTGGGGGTGGGTGGGGGGGGAGCGAATGATCGAGGTTAAAGCGTCGGAAAATTCCTCTCTAGCTCTTAGATGATTGGCGGCTACAGAACGAGGCGCATGCGCAGTCCCACCCCCATCTCAGCTTCCGGTAGAAAAGGTGATTAAAAGCCAAAATGGAAGGGTTCTGCGAGAAAAGCGACTAGAGGCACATGTGACTGCGAGAGAATAGATCAATAGCCATTTATGTGAGTGTAGCGGGTTAATGACTGTGAAATGACTCCTGGTCCGCGAGTTTATATAGAATTAGGGATGAATGAATTAGATTCCGTAAAGGAAAAAAAAGTTAAAAAAAGATGGTGCTTTGATGTTCTCAGGAGGTGGATTTTCTTATTCGATTATGTTGGAGATGATTAAACGACGAAGTGGAAAATTGGATTGTTTTATATCTGAACGGCACTGTTTTGCACACAATGGGCTAAATTTCCAGGTCACAAGGGTTGGGTTGTTTTACCTCTGAGCGGCACTTTTTTTGCACACCATGGGCTAAATGACCAGGTCACAAGGGCCCCGAAGGCTCAGAGAAGGTTGGGAGAGGGGACCCACTGGAATAGCTGTTGGGAGACAGATGGTAGCCTCCCGTCAAGGCCATCCAGCGTGTTCTTTAGTGTGCACAGGATGTGGCTCTCCAGCACACGGGACCACGGCTTAACGTCCCATCCGACGGTCGGCGGCCTTTCCAAGCCCATCGGTGTCCCCTATTGACCGTGGGCAGGGCGGGGAATTTTTGCGGAGATAGATCTCAACGCTGACCCAGCTAGGACTCGAACCTGGGAACTACAGATTACGAGCCTGACGCGCTACCGACTGAGCCAGCCCCGCCCCAGGTCACAAGGACCCCAAGGGCTCAGAGAAGGCTATTAGGGTACAGATGGAAGCTTCCCATCAAGGCCATCCAAGATATCTTTTAAATACCCAGTGCATACCTGTCTTGCACACGGAGCACGGCTTTACGCCTTGTTTGAAGGATGGGGGTATTTCCAAGCCATTTCAACACTGGCGTAGTTGGGACTCGAACCTGAGAACTGGGTTTTGGGTTGTTTTACCTATGAGCGCAACTTTTTTGCACACATGGCTAAATAGCCAGGCCACAATGACCCCGAAGGCTCAGAATAGATTGGGGAGGGGACCCACTGGAACAGTGGTTGGGAGACAGATGGTAGCCTCCCGTCAAGGCTACTCAGCACAGGTGCAGGATTTAACGTGCACAGGGTATGGCTCTCTCCCGAACACGAGACCACGACTTAACGTCCCATCCTACAGACGGCGGACTTTCCAAGCCTATCGCTGTCCTCAACTGACCGTGGGCAAGGCGAGGAGTTTTGCGGAAATAAATCTCAACGATGGTCCAGCTGGAACTCGAACCTGGGACTGCAGATTACGAGTCTGGCGCGCTACCGACTGAGCCACCCCCACTAGGAACTGGAGTTTATGAGTCTGGTACATTACCAGAAGAAGAGTGAACTAAGGGCAGAGATCAAACTGCAAGGTTCAGAATTGGCCAAACCATTACCTGGATAGATAGAAGATTCTCATCAAGGCCATCCAGAGTGTTCTTTACGGTCAAGCCCAGATCTAGAAAAAGAAAATCGAGGGGGGGAGGGGTAAAAAATACAATCGAGATGGTAAAATGCAAAAGGAGACGGGGAGGGGGAAGAGACTGGATTGTAATGCAGTACAACTTTTCGCCTTCAGTTTTACAGGTCTTTAAAAATGTCTTGAAATACGCAAGAAATATAAAAATATCTAATATTTTTTCCCTCAGTTTCCCTTACTAGCATTCAGAAAAGGGAGGGAGCGTGGCCTCCTTTGCCCCTCCTCCCCAGATCCCGCCCTGTTTGCGGTGAATGGGATATGCCTCTATTTCTTTCAGACACTACAGTACGCATCAAAATTTGGATCCCTGCCTGGCTGTCGCGTTACCTTGATCTCTTGGGGGGTCAATGGATGTCGCCTTCGCTGGCCTCACTGGTAAGGGTAGGGGACGTTCAATACTTAAAATTTATATTGAGGTTCGAGGATTAATTAATCCAGTACCAGTGCCTTAAAGTGTCTCTCCCGTTCATAGTTCCACCCAAAACTATGCAACCTTTGAGAGGAATTTATATTCCACCGCTGTATAGTCAGTCACCTTTAAATAATGAATAATCAGAAGGCACTTGTTGCAAACTTAACATGAGCTTTATTTATATCCTTTTCATCAGTGTTACCTTTCTGTTGCTAGGATACCTCTTAGGAGGTTGTCTGTTATTCTTAGGATATATCTTCCGTTCTCTGTAGTCACACAAACTGCTTAGGATTAGTCACACAGACCTTTGATACATAAATGTGGTCACACAGACCTTCGTTACGTATGGTCACACAGACCTTCATTACGTATGGTCACACAGACCTCTGATGTATATATGGTCACACAGACCTCTGATGTTCATATGCTCACACAGACCTCTGATGTATATATGGTCACACAGACCTCTGATGTACATATGGTCACACAGACCTCTGATGTACATATGGTCACACAGACCTTCATTACGTATGGTCACATAGACCTCTGATGTATATATGGACACACAGACCTCTGATGTATATATGGTCACACAGACCTCTGATGTATATATGATCACACAGACCTCTGATGTATATATGGTCACACAGACCTCTGATGTACATATGGTCACACAGACCTCTGATGTACATATGGTCACACAGACCTTTATTACGTATGGTCACATAGACCTCTGATGTATATATGGACACACAGACCTCTGATGTATATATGGTCACACAGACCTCTGATGTACATATGATCACACAGACCTCTGATGTACATATGGTCACACTGACCTCTGATGTACATATGGTCACACAGACCTCTGATGTACATATGGTCACACAGACCTCTGATGTACATATGGTCACACTGACCTCTGATGTACATATGGTCACACAGACCTCTGATGTACAGTCGCTCAAAAAAGTATCCGAACACTAGTATCCGAACACTATGGCAACTTCGTGTCACGTGACACGCAGTTGCCAGATCACTAATTTCTAAAAAAATCGTTGCCAGATATTTTTTTCTGAATTTTGCGATCAACCATAGTGTTCGGATACTTTTTTGAGCGACTGTACATATGGTTACACAGACCTCTGATGTACATGTGGTCACACTGACCTCTGATGTACATATGGTCACACAGACCTCTGATGTACATATGGTCACACAGACCTCTGATGTACATATGGTCACACAGACCTTCATTACGTATGGTCACATAGACCTCTGATGTATATATGGACACACAGACCTCTGATGTATATATGGTCACACAGACCTCTGATGTATATATGATCACACAGACCTCTGATGTATATATGGTCACACAGACCTCTGATGTACATATGGTCACACAGACCTCTGATGTACATATGGTCACACTGACCTCTGATGTACATATGGTCACACAGACCTCTGATGTATATATGGTCACACAGACCTCTGATGTACATATGGTCACACAGACCTCTGATGTACATATGGTCACACAGACCTCTGATGTACATATGGTCACACAGACCTCTGATGCACATATGGTCACACAGACCTCTGATGTACATATGCTCACACAGACCTCTGATGTACATATGGTCACACAGACCTCTGATGTACATATGCTCACACAGACTTCTGATGCATATATGGTCACACAGACCTCTGATGTACATATGCTCACACAGACCTCTGATGTATATATGGTCACACAGATTTCTGATGTATATATGGTCACATAGACCTCTGATGTACATATGGTCACACAGACTATTCTTAAGGTTGAATCTAACCCTACCTTCAGAATCTCAGTCTCCCGAGAAACGCGAAGAAATATAGAAATATAGAAATATAGAAATATAGAAATCCCGAGAAACGCGATTCAATACGAAGTCCGATACGACCCTCGCTGGACCCTTTCCTCTTCTGTCGCTCATGCCTTCAAGGTCTGCAAGGTCTGAAGGTGGCAACAGCGCTCGCCCCCACCATCCAGCAGTGCCATAAAGTTGATATATTGTCCATTAAATCATTGCTCTGGTCGTTACCAAATTATTGTTCTTCATTAAATCATTGATCTGTTCGTCATCAAATTATTGTTCTTCATTAAATCATTGATCTGTTCGTCATCAAATTATTGTTCATTAAATCATTGTTCTGTTCGTCATCAAATTATTGCTCTTCATTAAATCATTGTCCCGTTCGTCATCAAATTATTGTTCTTCATTAAATCATTGCTCTGTTCGTCATCAAATTATTGTTCTTCATTAAATCATTGTTCTGTTCGTCATCAAATTATTGTTCTTTATTAAATCATTGCTCTGTTCGTCATCAAATTATTGTTCTTCATTAAATCATTGCTCTGTTCGTCATCAAATTATTGTTCTTCATTAAATCATTGTTCTGCTCTCCATCAAATATGTTATATTGTGTGAAATATTGAAATCGTTTGAAATGCAAATATTTTTAATAATATGTTATACAACCTGCGTGTCACGTGACACAAAGGTTGCCAGATCACTGATTTCTAAAAAAAATCGTTGCCAGATATTTTTTCTGAATTCTGTAACAACCATGGTGTTCGTATACTTTTTTGAGCGACTGTACCGAAAGGAATTTTCCCCCACATTAAAAAAGCATTTGCATTACTTGCCCTATATTGTGTGCTCCTATCAAAAAACAGGCCTTTCTTTCCCTTCTATATATTGTCTGAAGATGTTTTCCATAATGAGAGAAAACTTCATTACCTAGAAGGATTTTCTTCCCATTTTTGCATCATTCATCACCGTCAGTAGAGGAACGTGAAGGCGGGGGGAGAGAGAGAGAGGGTGGGAGGGGAGAACTCCCGTGCAATTATTTGCTTGCGCAAGATATGTTGAAAATGTCGCAACGCAAGACATTAATCTCGTCCTTTTCTAATTTCTGATGCTTTACCTGGACTGAAATTGCAAAAAGAAAGTAGGAAGTGAACATCATAAAAGAAGTGATGAACTTCACGGAGAACGTTGTAATGAATGCATTCTATTTTTATCCTTGCTAAATATAAATTGTGTTAAAAAGTGAACAAACATGGCGAAGGCACGGAAATTGCATTTTAAAAAAGGTGATGGAGAAAGATATTAATAGATTTAATCTTTGGTAATGAAGATGTTGATCATCATCTGCACGATGATGCGAATCGCTCATCTCGGCGTAGGGGATGTTTTGTAAGAATAGAATCATAAAAACTGCAGACAATTAAATGAAGTTGCTGATGCCGATAATAATCATCAGCAATTTCATTTAAGTGTTCGTGTTTTTGAATAAGTATTAATATTTATATTTTTGTATTAGTATTAATATTTGTATAGAGTGGTTAGCGCGCTTGGCTACAGATCTAAGGGACCTGGGTTCGAGTCCCGGGTAAGGCATGGATGTTCGTGTTGTTTTTCTGCTGAGGTCCTGCCATCCTCACAGACCTTCTTCTACTGTGGCATATAAACTGACAGGCTCCTGTCAGACCTCTGTGGCAAGCAGCTGCTTGAGGGGGTATTTATTTATTTATTTGTATTTATTTTTTTTAATCACATTACTGATATTATATATATATATTATCATCAACAACTGATGATGATAATCATCAGCAACTTAATTTAAGTATTTGAATTTTTGTATAAGTATTAATATTTTTTATTAATATTAATATTTGTATTTTTTGCATCATATTGCTGATGATGGAAATGATGTCGTCAGCAATGTGATGGCTGCAATGATGATCATCATAGAGACTAGCGTGCTGCTAAACTCGAGAGAGGTGATATCAAGTTGTAATGAGATGTTTATTAAAATGAGGATGTGAAAAATACAAAGTGTTTAAATTTTGAAGTTCGTCCCCCCCCCCCCCCCCCCCGCTCCTGAAAAAGAGGGAATATTAGAATCGATCGGTTTTTTTTTTGTGTTATCTTTATAAAAAAAGTTGTATCGGAGCTGTACTTTTTTGCCCATAGTGGGCTAGATGGCCAAGTCACAAGGACCTCAAGGGGCGGGGGTGGCTCAGTCGGTAGCGCGCTAGGCTCCTAATCTGTAGTTCCCAGGTTCGAGTCCCAGCTGGGTCAGCGTTGAGATTTATCTCCGCAAAAATTCCCCGCCCTGCCCACGGTCAGTAAGGGACACCGATAGGCTTGGAAAGACCGCCGTCCGTCGGATGGGACGTTAAGCCGTGGCCCCGTGTGCGGGAGAGTCATACCCTGTGCACGTTAAAGAACACGCTGGATGGCCTTGACGGGAGGCTACCATCTGTCTTCCAACAGCTGTTCTACTGGGTCCCCTCCCCCAACCTTCTCTGAGCCTTCGGGGTCCATGTGACCTGGCCATTTAGCCCATGGTGTGCAAAAAAGTGCCGCTCAGAGGTAAAACAACTCAACCCAATAGGATAATGGATATGTTTAGGGAACAGATGTAATGTTTAGGGATAATGTTTTGGGAAACAGATAATGTTTAGGGAATATGTTTAGGATAATGTTTAGGGAACAGATGTAATGAGGAACAGATCTAAACGAGGATAATGTTTAGGGAACAGATGTAAATCTGTCGTTAAGGCTTGAGGCGGGAGTTGCTCAGACGGTAGTCCACAAGGTTCGAGTCCCACCCGTGCCAGCTTTGATATTCATCTCCGCTAAACCCGTACTCTGCCCTCGTTAAGAAAGGAGATAGCGATGGGCTTGGGAAAAGTCACTGTCCGTCAGATGGAAGGTAAATCCGTGGTCTCGTGTGCAGAGTGGTCAGAGTCGCGGGTGGCTCAGTCGGTAGCGCGCCAGGCTCGTAATCTGCAGTTCCCAGGTTCGAGTTCCAGCTGGGTCAGCGTTGAGATTTATCTCCGCAAAATTCCCAGCCCTGCCCACGGTCAGTAGGCGACACCGATGGGCTTGGAAAGTTCACCGTCCGTCGGATGGAACGTTAAGCCGTGGCCCCGTGTGCGGGAGAGCCATACCCTGTGCACGTTAAAGAACACGCCGGATGGCCTTCACGGGAGGCTACCATCTGTCTCCCAACAGCCATTCCAGTCTCCCCCAATATTCTCTGGGCTTTCAGGGTCCTTGTAACCTGGCCATTTAGCCCATTGTGTGTAAAAAAGTGCCGCTCAGAGGTAAAACAACCAAACAACGTGCAGATGAGCCATAACCGTGCGCGTTAAATAATATGCTGGATGGTCTTGATGGAAGGCTACAATATGTCTCCTAACAAATGTTCAGTGGGCCCCCTTCCTTGTAGGGGCGGGGGTGGCTCAGTCGGTAGCGCGCCAGGCTCGTAATCTGTAGTTCCCAGGTTCGAGTCCCAGCTGGGTCAGTCGTTGAGATTTATCTCCGCAAATTCCCGCCCTGCCCACGGTCACCGATGGGCTTGGAAAGGCCGCCGTCCGTCGGATGGGACGTTAAGCCGTGGCCCCGTGTACGGGAGATAGCCATACCCTGTGCACGTTAAAGAACACGCTGGGATGGCCTTGACGGGAGGATACCATCTGTCTCCCAACAGCTATTCCAGTGGGTCTCCTCCCCCAACCTTCTCTGAGCCTTCGGGGTCCATGTGACCTGGCCATTTAGCCCATGGTGTGCAAAAAAGTGCCGCTCAGAGGTAAAACAACCCAACCCAACCCCCTTCTTGTGTCCAAAAAAAAGTGCCGCTCAGAGGTAAAATAACCCAACCGAAAAGTCCATCTAGCGTTTTCTTTAACGTGCACATGGCATGACTCTTCTAAACGCGGGACCACAGTTTTACCTTTCATTCAAAGGACGGCGACCTCTTCAAGCTTATTGATTATTGATATTATTATGGTGAGTGATTTCGTCATCTTCCAGTTGTAGTTTCATATTTTTTTTAAATATTTTCGGAGCGAGGAACATAACTAATTGCAGAAAATTAATATTTGTACTTCTAAGCACTGTACAGTCGCTGAAAAAAAAAAGTATCCGAACACTATGGTTGATTACAGAATTCAGAAAAAACATCTGGCAACGATTTTTTTTTATAGAAATTACTGATCTGGCATCCTTCATGTCACGTGACACGAAGGTTGCCAGGTCACTAATTTCTATAAAAAAAAACGTTGCCAGATATTTTTAGTTGATTACAGAATTCAGAGGAAAATCGTTGCCAGATATTTTTTAGTTGATTAGAAAATTCAGCAGAAAATCGTTGCCAGATATTTTTTAGTCGATTACAGAATTCAGAAATAATATCTGGCAAGGATTTTTTTAAGAAATTACTGATCTGGCAACCTTCATGTCACGTGATACGAAGGTTGCCAGGTCACTAATTTCTAAAAAATATCGTTGCCAGATATTTTTAGTTGATTACAGAATTCAGAGGAAAATCGTTGCCAGATATTTTTTAGTTGATTAGAAAATTCAGAAGAAAATCGTTGCCAGATATTTTTTAGTTGATTACAGAATTCAGAAATAATATCTGGCAAGGATTTTTTTAAGAAATTACTGATCTGGCAACCTTCATGTCACGTGATACGAAGGTTGCCAGGTCACTAATTTCTAAAAAAAATCGTTGCCAGATATTTTTAGTTGATTACAGAATTCAGAGGAAAATCGTTGCCAGATATTTTTTAGTTGATTACAAAATTCAGAAATAATATCTGGCAACGATTTTTTTTAAGAAATTACTGATCTGGCAACCTTCATGTCACGTGATACGAAGGTTGCCAGGTCACTAATTTCTAAAAAAAATCGTTGCCAGATATTTTTAGTTGATTACAGAATTCAGATCAAAATCGTTGCCAGATATTTTTTAGTTGATTAGAGAATTCAGAAATAATATCTGGCAACGATTTTTTTGAAGAAATTACTGATCTGGCAACCTTCATGTCACGTGATACGAAGGTTGCCAGGTCACTAATTTCTAAAAAAAATCGTTGCCAGATATTTTTAGTTGATTACAGAATTCAGAGGAAAATCGTTGCCAGATATTTTTTAGTTGATTACAAAATTCAGAAATAATATCTGGCAACGATTTTTTTTAAGAAATTACTGATCTGGCAACCTTCATGTCACGTGATACGAAGGTTGCCAGGTCACTAATTTCTAAAAAAAATCGTTGCCAGATATTTTTAGTTGATTACAGAATTCAGATCAAAATCGTTGCCAGATATTTTTTAGTTGATTACAGAATTCAGAAATAATATCTGGCAACGATTTTTTTGAAGAAATTACTGATCTGGCAACCTTCATGACACGTGATACGAAGGTTGCCAGGTGACTAATTTCTAAAAAAAATCGTTGCCAGATATTTTAGTTGATTACAGAATTCAGAGGAAAATCGTCGCCAGATATTTTTCAGTTGATTACAGAATTCAGAAATAATATCTGGCAACGATTTTTTTTTTTAGAAATTACTGATCTGCAACTTTCATGTCACGTGACACAAAGGTTGCCAGGTCACTAATTTCTAAAAAAAAAATCATTGCCAGATATTTTTTCTTAATTCTCTAATCAACCGTAGTGTTCGGATACTTTTTTGAGCGACTGTACTTACAGTTCTCAACGAAATAATCACAGCATTGATCACATGTTGTCACAAAAAAAAAAACTTCAAAAAAAATAGAGGCATTTATTTATTTTTTCTATCGTGACGTCTTCCCGGCACTTTTCTGAAATAAAAGCATGCATGCACGTGGACGCAAATACGCACGCACTCACGCAGGCAGAGTCATGGCGATCTGCTCATATGAGGTAAGGACGGAAATTGCGCGACAGTGTGGGATGGAAGTTTCGTGCTCATACATCACCTCGCAGTGTGGCAGTCGCCCTCTCTTTCTCTCTTTCACTTCCCTGATACAACAGATGCCGGGACGTTCTCCTCCGGGCGATGCGGAAGGGACGACACATACAAGAATGGAAACATAAAGGGGACGTCGCTCGCTTGCCGGAAGCGATACACAGTGTCACTTCCGGTTGGTGTGAGTGAAGAGAAATTGCTGAGCAGGCTGTCTTCCTTGAGAGGGATTCTGACTCTTGTGGTGATTCCCGACACAAAGGTGGAGAGAGATGGGAAGACGTGTGGAGGGATGAGGAGGAGGATGGTGAGGAGATGATGAGAGAGATGGTGAGGAGGAGGAGGAGGAGGCGTCTCCTGTTATTCGTATGGATTGGGAGATCATATTGAATTTGGTTATGGTAATGAGTTGGGAACTTGGTTAGATGTAGCTTTTGATTTGTTTTTTTTTTTTTTCCTGAAGAACTTGCACCTTTCGGGATAAAAGCCTTCTTGATTTCGATGGGGAATAAAGGTAGAATACGGAATAAAATTATTATATTGTTCGGTTCCTAGAAATATTTATATACTGTTGCGACAAAGCAATAGACAGAGCTGCAGAATGCGATAAGGCTATGACAATTAAACGATGAATTCTTGAAGAATAGAACAATGTGTCGATGGAGAATACGTTGCTGACGAATAGAACAATGAATTGTTGGAGAGAGAGAACAATGATTTAATGTGGAAAATAACAAGGATTTGAGGGAGAATGAAAGTGATTTCATATCATTATAACAGGTAATGCAATGTTGTAATGATGTGAACTTTCTGAGAAACTGTGTTGAGTCATTATATTTTTTTAAATATAATTTTGCAGTAAACTGGATGGAGAATGTTTTGTTTAAGCGAAACAATGAGTTGTTGGTAAGATAAACAATGCGTTGATGGAGAGCATTTGATGAAGAACAGAGCATGGATTTGATGGAAAACACAACAATGATTCGATAGAGAACAGAGCAATGATTTAATGAAGTGTAGAAAATAAAAACAATGAGTTGTTGGAGAACAAAACAAATATTTGATGGCGAACAGAACAATGATTGATGAATGAGCAATGATTTAATGAAGAACAATAATTTGATGACGAACAGAACAATGATTTAATGAAGAACAATAATTTGATGACGAACAGAACAATAATTTAATGAAGAACAATAATTTGATGCAGAGCAGAGCAATGATTCAACGAAGAACAATAAGTTGATGATGAACAGAGCAACGATTCAACGAAGAACAATAATTTGATGACGAACAGAACAACGATTCAACGAAGAACAATAATTTGATGACGAACAGAACAATGATTTAATAAAGAACAATAATTTGATGACGAACAGAACAATGATTTAATAAAGAACAATAATTTGATGACGAACAGAACAATGATTTAATAAAGAACAATAATTTGATGACGAACAGAACAATGATTTCATGAAGAACAATAATTTGATGACGAACAGAACAATGATTTCATGAACAATATAACATATTTGATGGACTTAATGAAGAACAATAATTTGATGACGAACAGAGCAATGATTTGATGACGAATAGAACAATCATTTAATGAAGAACAATAATTTGATGAAGAACAGAGCAATGATTGAATGAAGAACAATAATTTGATGACGAACAGAACAATGATTTGACGAAGAACAATAATTTGATGACGAACAGAGCAATGATTTGATGACGAATAGAACAATCGTTTAATGAAGAACAATAATTTGATGACGAACATAGCAATGATTGAATGAAGAACAATAATTTGATGACGACAGAACAATGATTTAATGAAGAACAATAATTTGATGACGAACAGAACAATGATTTTAATGAAGAACAATAATTTGATGACGAACAGAGCAATGATTTAATGAAGAACAATAATTTGATATCGAACAGAACAATGATTTAATGAAGAACAATAATTTGATGACAAACAGAGCAATGATTTAATGAAGAACAATAATTTGATGACGAACAGAACAATGATTTCATGAAGAACAATAATTTAATGACGAACGGAACAATGATTTAATGGACAATATAACATATTTGATGGAGAGCAGAGCAATGATTTAATGAAGAACAATAATTTGAAGACGAACAGAGCAATGATTTGATAATGAACAGAACAATGATTTAATGAAGAACAATAATTTGATGACGAACAGAGCAATGATTTGATGAAGAACAATGATTTGATGACGAACAGAACAATGATTTAATGAAGAACAATAATTTGAAAACGAACAGAGCAATGATTTAATGGACAATATAACATATTTGATGGAGAGCAGAGCAATGATTTAATGAAGAACAATAATTTGAAGACCAACAGAGCAATGATTTGATAATGAACAGAACAATGATTTAATGAAGAACAATAATTTGATGACGAACAGAGCAATGATTCAATGAAGAACAATGATTTGATGACGAACAGAACAATGATTTAATGAAGAACAATAATTTGAAAACGAACAGAGCAATGATTTAATGGACAATATAACATATTTGATGGAGAGCAGAGCAATGATTTAATGAAGAACAATAATTTGAAGACGAACAGAGCAATGATTTGATAATGAACAGAACAATGATTTAATGAAGAACAATAATTTGATGACGAACAGAGCAATGATTTAATGAAGAACAATGATTTGATGACGAACAGAACAATGATTTAATGAAGAACAATAATTTGAAAACGAACAGAGCAATGATTTAATGGACAATATAGCATATTTGATGGAGAGCAGAGCAATGATTTAATGAAGAACAATAATTTGAGGACGAACAGAGCAATGATTTGATAATGAACAGAACAATGATTTAATGAAGAACAACAATTTGAAAACGAACAGAGCAATGATTTGATGAAGAACAGAACAATGATTTAATGAAGAACAATAATTTGATAACGAACAGAGCAATGATTTAATGGACAATATAACATATTTGATGGAGATCAGAGCAATGATTTAATGAAGAACAATAATTTGAAGACGAACAGAGCAATGATTTAATGAAGAACAATAATTTGAAAACGAACAGAGCAATGATTTAATGGACAATATAACATATTTGATGGAGAGCAGAGCAATGATTTAATGAAGAACAATAATTTGAAGACGAACAGAGCAATGATTTGATGAAGAACAGAACAATGATTTAATGAAGAACAATTATTTGATAACGAACAGAGTAATAATTTAATGGACAATATAACATATTTGATGGAGAGCAGAGCAATGATTTGACAAAATGAATTATTTAATGGAGGACGATTATTTGAAGAACAGAGCAATGATTTGATGGAGGACAGAAGAAACGATTTGATAGAGAACAGAAACGATTTGATGGAGAACAGAAAAGATTCGATAGAGAACAGAACAATGATTTGATGAAGAACAAAGAAACGATTAGATAGAGAACAGAAACGATTAGATAGAGAACAGAAAAGATTAGATAGAGAACATAACAATGATTTGATGAAGAGCAGGCAATGATTTAATGGAGAACGATGATTTGATGAAGAACAGAGCAATGATTTGTCTGAGAACAAAAAAAAGGAAGAATGAATTTTTGGAGAGCAAAACAAATATTTTATGGAGAACAGAATATGATTTGACGGGAAAAAGAATGATAAGTTGATGGAAAATATTTTCTTTAAATGAAACAATGAGCTGTTGACAATGTAAATGATGCATTGATGGAGAGTATTTAAACTCAAAAATGAATTGTTGGCAAATTAAAAAAAACAAACACAATATATTATTAAGCAGGGTATTTATATTTTTCAAATGTGCAATGAATTGTTGTCATATATAACAGTGCATCGATGGAGAATACGTTACTGAAGAATGGAATATTGAGTGGTTGGAAAACATAACAATGATTTGAAGGAGAACATATTGTTTTAACGGCGAGTATTTATGCTGAGTGTTCGACCTCTCTTATCCCTGGGGTGTATTTATGTTGAGTGTTCGACCTCTTTTATCCCGGGGGTGTATTTTTGCTGAGAATTCGACCTCATTTATCACAGGGGTCTATTTATGCTGAGTGTTCGACCTCTTTTATCCCAAGAGTGTATTTATGCTGAGAATTCGACCTCTTTTATCACAGGGGTGTTTTATAATGAGAGTTCGACCTCTTTTATCACAAGGTGCATTTATGCTGAGAGTTCGACCTCTTTTATCCTAGAGGTGTATTTATACTGAGAAATTCGACCTCTTTTATCACAGAGGTCTATTTATGACGAGAGTTCAACCTCTCTTATCACAAGGTGCATTTTTGCTGACCTCTTTTATCACAGGGGTGTATTTATGCTGAGTGCTCGACCTGTTTTATCATAGGGGTGTATTTATGCTGAGTGTCCGACCTATCACAGGGGTGTATTTATGCGCTGAGTTCGATCCTTTTTTCTTTTTTATCACAGGGGTGTATATATGCTGAGTGTTTGACCCCTTTTATAACAAAAGCGTATTTTTGCCGAGAATTCGACCTCTTTTATCACAGGGGTCTATTTATGCTGAGTGTTCGACCTCTTTTATCCCAAGAGTGTATTTATGCTGAGAATTCGACCTCTTTTATCACAGGGGTGTTTTATAATGAGAGTTCGACCTCTTTTATCACAAGGTGCATTTATGCTGAGAGTTCGACCTCTTTTATCCTAGAGGTGTATTTATACTGAGAAATTCGACCTCTTTTATCACAGAGGTCTATTTATGACGAGAGTTCAACCTCTCTTATCACAAGGTGCATTTTTGCTGACCTCTTTTATCACAGGGGTGTATTTATGCTGAGTGCTCGACCTGTTTTATCATAGGGGTGTATTTATGCTGAGTGTCCGACCTATCACAGGGGTGTATTTATGCGCTGAGTTCGATCCTTTTTTCTTTTTTATCACAGGGGTGTATATATGCTGAGTGTTTGACCCCTTTTATAACAAAAGCGTATTTTTGCCGAGAATTCGACCTCTTTTATCACAGGGGTCTATTTATGCTGAGTGTTCGACCTCTTTTATCCCAAGAGTGTATTTATGCTGAGAATTCGACCTCTTTTATCACAGGGGTGTTTTATAATGAGAGTTCGACCTCTTTTATCACAAGGTGCATTTATGCTGAGAGTTCGACCTCTTTTATCCTAGAGGTGTATTTATACTGAGAAATTCGACCTCTTTTATCACAGAGGTCTATTTATGACGAGAGTTCAACCTCTCTTATCACAAGGTGCATTTTTGCTGACCTCTTTTATCACAGGGGTGTATTTATGCTGAGTGCTCGACCTGTTTTATCATAGGGGTGTATTTATGCTGAGTGTCCGACCTATCACAGGGGTGTATTTATGCGCTGAGTTCGATCCTTTTTTCTTTTTTATCACAGGGGTGTATATATGCTGAGTGTTTGACCCCTTTTATAACAAAAGCGTATTTTTGCCGAGAATTCGACCTCTTTTATCACAGGGGTCTATTTATGCTGAGTGTTCGACCTCTTTTATCCCAAGAGTGTATTTATGCTGAGAATTCGACCTCTTTTATCACAGGGGTGTTTTATAATGAGAGTTCGACCTCTTTTATCACAAGGTGCATTTATGCTGAGAGTTCGACCTCTTTTATCCTAGAGGTGTATTTATACTGAGAAATTCGACCTCTTTTATCACAGAGGTCTATTTATGACGAGAGTTCAACCTCTCTTATCACAAGGTGCATTTTTGCTGACCTCTTTTATCACAGGGGTGTATTTATGCTGAGTGCTCGACCTGTTTTATCATAGGGGTGTATTTATGCTGAGTGTCCGACCTATCACAGGGGTGTATTTATGCGCTGAGTTCGATCCTTTTTTCTTTTTTATCACAGGGGTGTATATATGCTGAGTGTTTGACCCCTTTTATAACAAAAGCGTATTTTTGCCGAGAATTCGACCTCTTTTATCACAGGGGTCTATTTATGCTGAGTGTTCGACCTCTTTTATCCCAAGAGTGTATTTATGCTGAGAATTCGACCTCTTTTATCACAGGGGTGTTTTATAATGAGAGTTCGACCTCTTTTATCACAAGGTGCATTTATGCTGAGAGTTCGACCTCTTTTATCCTAGAGGTGTATTTATACTGAGAAATTCGACCTCTTTTATCACAGAGGTCTATTTATGACGAGAGTTCAACCTCTCTTATCACAAGGTGCATTTTTGCTGACCTCTTTTATCACAGGGGTGTATTTATGCTGAGTGCTCGACCTGTTTTATCATAGGGGTGTATTTATGCTGAGTGTCCGACCTATCACAGGGGTGTATTTATGCGCTGAGTTCGATCCTTTTTTCTTTTTTATCACAGGGGTGTATATATGCTGAGTGTTTGACCCCTTTTATAACAAAAGCGTATTTTTGCCGAGAATTCGACCTCTTTTATCACAGGGGTCTATTTATGCTGAGTGTTCGACCTCTTTTATCCCAAGAGTGTATTTATGCTGAGAATTCGACCTCTTTTATCACAGGGGTGTTTTATAATGAGAGTTCGACCTCTTTTATCACAAGGTGCATTTATGCTGAGAGTTCGACCTCTTTTATCCTAGAGGTGTATTTATACTGAGAAATTCGACCTCTTTTATCACAGAGGTCTATTTATGACGAGAGTTCAACCTCTTTTATCACAAGGTGCATTTTTGCTGACCTCTTTTATCACAGGGGTGTATTTATGCTGAGTGCTCGACCTGTTTTATCATAGGGGTGTATTTATGCTGAGTGTCCGACCTATCACAGGGGTGTATTTATGCGCTGAGTTCGATCCTTTTTTCTTTTTTATCACAGGGGTGTATATATGCTGAGTGTTTGACCCCTTTTATCCCAAAAGCGTATTTTTGCCGAGAATTCGACCTCTTTTATCACAGGGGTATATTTATGCTGAGAATTCGATCTCTTTTATCACAGGGGTGTATATATGCTGAGAATTCGATCTCTTTTATCACAGGGGTGTATATATGCTGAGAATTCGACCTCTTTTATCACAGGGTGTGTGTGTGTGTGTGTGTGTATATATGTATGCTGAAAATCCGACCTTCAGGACGTATTTATGCGCTCAGTTCGACGGGGCGCATAAATACGTAGCGAGGGGCGTATTTATGCGTAGAGTTCGTCGTCTTTTATCCCGAGAATTTGACCTCTTTTATCACAGGAGTCTATTTTATGATAATTTGTGTGCCATTATTAAAGCTCGCATATTTAAGATTTATTGCACGACGAAAACCAAAATGATAGAAAGTGTCATAAAAGTATAGTACCACGACCCTGAAGTGAAGGAGATGTGTGGAGAGCTAGTGGCATCAATGATTGAGAGGGTGGAAGAAGTAATTAAAGCTAAGGGGGGTCACAGTCACTATTAAACAAATAAATATTTTAGTTGTGTCTTTGTTACTGCATTTTCCTATTGTCCCAACTGATTTGCACAGTACTGTATTAAAGAAATGAGTTGGGTTGGGTTGTTTTACCTTTGAGCGGCACTTTTTTGCACACCATGGGCTAAATGGCTAGGTCACATGGACCCCGAAGGCTCAGAGAAGGTTGGGGGAGGGGACCCACTGGAACAGCTGTTGGGAGACAGATGGTAGCCTCCCGTCAATTCCATCCAGTGTGTTCTTTAACGTGCACAGGGTATGGCTCTCCCGCACACGGGGCCACGACTTAACGTCCCATCCGACGGACGGCGGCCTTTCCAAGCCCAGCGGTGTCCCCTACTGACCGTGGGCAGGGCGGGGAAATTTTGCGGAGATAAATCTCAACGCTGACCCAGCTGGGACTCGAACCTGGGAACTAACAGATTACGAGCCTGACGCGCTACCGACTGAGCCACCCGCCCCGTTTAGCGAAGACAAAGCTCAACACTGTCCCAAATGGGACTCGAACTTAGGAACTACAGAATGCGAACCTGGTTCACTTCCTCTGAGCCAACTTTCGCTCCCTATTCTTTTTGAAAACGAGATTTGCATATTCAGAAGTGGTTATTAGTCTTTCTAATTAACGTGTAATCATAGAAGATTAGATTACGTAAGTTTGCATATAAATAATCGCAAAATCCACATTAATATTACCTTTTTTTAAAGTTATTAACTAACGACCCCCCCCCCCCCAAGTCGTTAATATGCGAGGTTGCAATTATAGGTCGAAAAGTTCAAATCACTGCCGTTCCGTTCATACCATGCGTTGCAGCTGCAAATTTTCTCAAAATATTTCAGATTAATTGCAGGTTTATTTATGTCTCTTTTTTTCTACTCTTAAAATATAATTCAAATGTGAGAGTAGCCTGTAATTGGTTCCTTAATTACTTTCTTCTGCACTTTCAGTGTCAGTGCAAATTAAGCACTGATGCTTAAATTTAAAAAAAAAAAAACTTTTTAAAAAATTATTATTGTTCAAATCTTTTTCTTGCCTTTGCTGTGTACTGCGACATTAAAAAAGTTAAACGAAATGAAGTTTTGTTTTCTAAAACCGAAAAAAAAAAAAAACAGAAACAAGACAAATGTTTCTTTTAGTATAAATGCATGTCTTAAAACCATAACTTACAAACGACAGTGAAACGAAAATAATTAAAACTTAAAAACAATGCAAAACAGAAAAAAAATTGTTTAAAAAAAAGAATTTGGAAGCGAAATTTTCTTACTAAAACGAGATTAAGGTGCAAAAAGAACTGAAAACAACACTGTCAAAGAGAAATAAAAATAAATAAATACCCCCTCAAGCAGCTGCTTGCCACAGAAGTCTGACACGAGCCTGTCAGTTCATATGCCATAGTAGAAAATAGAAAAAAAAAGTCCCGTGAAAAATAATAGAAAAAAACACCAGAAAACAATTAGATCTTTTCTGTGTGGCAACCAACAGTAAAGAAGACCTGACACGCGATCTGCCACTTAACACACCAACCGAACGAGGACACGAGAGCGCGTGCGCGCCGCCACGCGAGACACGCGAAGGTGTGATGGATGGGCGGTGCCAGATTCGATCTTGAAATTCCATCTAGTAGCGAGAAAAATGAATCGGTCTTTCGGCTGCGGCCGAAACGAACCGAGGAGCAGCTAAGGTTAGGCTTGGCGAAAGAAAATGGATATTAAACCTGATTAATAGAGCATGAGAATTTTCGCTCTTTCTCCTTGTAAAGGAGAGAACGAAGGGCTTTTTAATACTCTCGATTTATTTTCTTATTATTATAAACGTTAAGGGTTCGTAATTTGTTCGAAATCTCTCACATCTGTGCTCCCGTTGTTGACAGATTTGTAGCGACTGGTTGCATTCATTAATTATCATAGGTTTTAATCATCGGTTGACCTTTTCCAAGAGAATGAAGATGGTAATCTTTTTTTTTAAAGTCGGGAGGTTATATAAGATTGTAAAGTTCGTAGATATTTTCACGACCCATATTTCATTGATTCATATTTTTTTTTCTCTTTTTTTTTTTACTGGACGGGGGTGGCTCAGTAGGTAGCGTGCCAGGCTCGTAATCTGTAGTTCCCAGGTTCGAGTCCCAGCTGGGTCAGCGTTGAGATTTATATCCGCAAAATTCCCCGCCCTGCCCACGGTCAGTAGGGGACACCGATGGGCTTGGAAAGGCCGCCGTCCGTCGGATGGGACGTTAAGTCGTGGCCCCGTGTGCGGGAGAGCCATACCCTGTGCACGTTAAAGAACACGCTGGATGGCCTTGACGGGAGGCTACCATCTGTCTCCCAACAGCTATTCCAGTGGGTCCCCTCCACCAACCTTCTCTGAGCCTTCGGGGTCCATGTGACCTGGCATTTAGCCCATGGTGTGCAAAAAAAGTGCCGCTCAGAGGTAAAACAACCCCTCTTTTTTAACTTGTTTATATCTGTAATATATTATTTTTGATTTTATGTGCTAAGTTTAGATTTTCTGTATGAGTTTCGGTGCTTTCGTAGCTGTATTGTTTAATAGGGAGTTTTATTTTATATAAGAAACATATAAAGATGATCTTAAATTTATTTCGCCTTGTGGTAGTTTTTTGGGCTTATGTGTCTATTTGTTTGAGGCAGGTACCTCTGACGATTTCTTGCACACTTTCGTAACAAAATATTTGAGTGGGTTGGGTTGTTTTACCTCTGAGCGGCACTTTTTTGCACACTGTGGGCTAAATAGTCAGGTCACAAGGACCCCGAATACTCAGAGAAGATTGGGGGAGGGGACCCACTGGAACAGCTGTTGGGAGACAGACGGTAGCCTCCCGTCAAGGCCATTCAGCGTGTTCTTTAACGTGCACAGGGTATGTCTCTTCCGGGCCACGGCTTAGCGTCCCATCCGACGGACGGTGGTCTTTTCAAGCCCATAGGTGTCCCCTACTGACTGTGGGCTGGGCGGGGAGTTTTGCAGAGACAAATCTCAACGCTGGCCCAGCTGGGACTCAGAACCTGGGAACTGCAGATTACGAGCCTGACGCGCTACTGACTGAGCCACCCCCGCCCCCACTAAAATATTAGTGAATTTCTATCTTAAGACAATGGAAATGAAACTTCGAAGCTTTTAAACTTATAAAATATGCATGTAATGGGAAAAAAATGTGACTCAAGATAAAGATCGTAATCGAATCTCTTTAAATCTCGATTTTCAACAATATTCATTCAGTATTTAAAGAGTTGTGGAAGTTGGAATATTTCACAACAGTAATTCGTTATACGAATTTACCTCAGAATTTAATTAAAACTTAAGTAATAAATATTGTTTGAAACCATTTAATACAATAAATACACATTTCATAAGCTTGTTTAATGATTACATGGAAATTTTCAAATTTTGAAACAATCTCAATGGAAATCTAACTTCGAAGCTTTCTAATTTGGGTTGGGTTGGGTTGTTTTACCTCTGAGCGGCACTTTTTTGCACACCATGGGCTAAATGCCAGGTCACATGGACCCCGAAGGCTCAGAGAAGGTTGGTGGAGGGGACCCACTGGAACAGCTGTTGGGAGACAGATGGTAGCCTCCCGTCAAGGCCATCCAGCGTGTTCTTTAACGTGCACAGGGTATGGCTCTCCCGCACACGAGGCCACGGCTTAATGTCCCATCCGATGGACGGCGGCCTTTCCAAGCCCATCGGTGTCCCCTACTGACCGTGGGCAGGGCGGGGAATTTGCTTTCTAATTTGTAAACTGTGCATTTATTGGAAATACATAACTGAAAAAAAGATTATTCAAAGAATTCAATCGATATCTATTCAAACATCGGGTCAGCTTTGAGATTTATCTCCGCAAAACTCCCCGCCTGCCCACGGTCAGTAGGGTACACCGATGGGCTTGGAAAGGTCGCCGTCCGTCTGATGGGACGTTAAATTATGGCTCCGTGTGTGGGAGAGTCATACCCTGTGCACGTTAAAGAACACGCTGGATGGCCTTGACGGGAGGCTACCATCTGTGTCTTTTCTGAGCCTTCGGGGTCCTTGTGGCCTGGCCATTTAGCCCACGGTGTGCAAGAAAGTGCCGCTCAGAAGTAAAACAACCCGACACATTACTGCAGTGAAATATTCCAGCTTCCATAACTTTTGAAATAGCGAACGAATATTGTCGAAAATCGAGATTTGAAAAGATTTGATTGTGATCTCTAATTTATCTTCAGTCACATTTTTCCGTTAAATGCCTGCTTTAGAAGTTAGAATCTCGTTGACATAACGTGAAAATTCTGTAATATTTTACTAGGGCAGTGTCTATCACGCTCTTATTTACCCGAGTTTTCCTTAGTCAATTAGGGGCGGAGTCTCAGTCGGTAGCGCGCCAGGCTCGTAATCTGTAGTTCCCAGGTTCGAGTCCCAGCTGGGTCAGCGTTGAGATTTATCTCCGCAAAATTTCCCGCCCTGCCCACGGTCAGTAGGAGACGCCGTCCGTCGGATGGGACGTTAAGCCGTGGCCCCGTGTGCGGGAGAGCCATACCCTGTGCACGTTAAAGAACACGCTGGATGGCCTTGACGGAAGGCTACCATCTGTCTCCCAAAAGCTGTTCCAGTGGGTCCCCTCCCCCAATCCTTCTCTGAGCCTTCGGGGTCCATGTGACCTGGCCATTTAGCCCATGGTGTGCAAAAAAGTGCCGCTCAGAGGTAAAACAACCCAACCCAACTGTCTCTCATCTCAATGTTAATGGTTAAGGTGGGACTCGAACCTGGGAACTGCAGATCACGAGCCTGGCGCACTATCGACTGAACCACCCCCGAACAAACGGCACTATGTACATATCTTCTTTTATGCATTGTGCCAACAAATGGCTCTAAGTCTCCTGGCTTTCTATCGCATTCTGTCAAAACGTGTTCTTCACTTATTCATTGCACAGATTACGATCACGAGGAGCCAAAGAAAGATCTCCGCTTTCTCTTGTCGGACAGAGCCGATTTTTAAACCTGAAATATCAATCCGGAAAGACAAAACAAAAGAAACAAAATTTCCTCTTGTGGAAATTAATTTCTTCTCCCCTCACCAATTCGCGCAGAAACTTTTGCACTACCGCCCCCCCCCCCCCCCCAAAAAAAAAAAAAAGTGCCGGAGCAATCATCTTGTCACTTTCTCTATAATGCGGGAGGTTTTCAAGAACAAACTGCTTTCGCATTCATGATGTTCTCTCTCTTCGTGTTTGGAGTTGGAGGAATTCAGTAAGTGATAATTTGCGTGACACAGCATATTCTTTGAAATTCTGACACTTCCTATGTTTCACTGTCTCCTTTTCTCCTTGTCAAATTCTTCTCTTTCTACTCATCCCGTTTTTCATCCTTATCGGAAGAATTATTTATTTACCATTTTCTTCCCTCCCCCACCCTCGTGCTGCCCTCAACCCTCCCTCCCTTTTATTTCTTTCGTTTATGACGCCTACTCTTTTTTCCCCTACCTCACATTTTTCGTCCATTTTTCCTCTGCTGATTCCAACGCCATTTTTCTTTTTCTTTTTAATCTAATATATAAATTCAATTTCTCTTCCTCCTCTTCATCTGTCCCCATCACTTCCTCCTCCTCCTCCTCCTCCTCTTCATCCTGTTGATAGAGCAGATGCAGCAAATGTTTTCGGTTCGCATTGCTCAACATGTAGATAAGATAGAAATATGGAAATCGTTGGTAAGCAGTGCTTAAATTTATTTTTCTCTCTTTTTTATTTTCTTTATATATATATAATTTTTTGGTGCGGAAAATGTTCTGTTCATGAACATGAAAACCGTCTTTAGGGGGTGCTCCAGTCCAATATTCCAGTGAACTTTACGAATGGATGGATCTTGTGAAATCTGTAGGTTTATAGTTGGTTAGGAGCTGAAATTGAAACCTATTTCGTTGTTGTCTTCCACCACAAAATCTTTTCGTTTATGAATTCTGGATTTCATCTCAAGATTCAGGTTTGCTGTGCCTAATGAGATTTTTTTTTATACTATCCTACTAAAGTTCAGGTTTACAATCTTTAATCTCATCCTTAACAGCTCGCTGAGTTTCACGTTTTGTGATCAACGATGTAGTCGTAAAGTTCGGATTATGTCCCCAATTTGATTCTAAAGTAAAACTTAATATGGCGTTCTAAAATTCTGGTTTCGGATTTCTAAAGCACAGTCCTAATATCATCCTAATATTCAAGTCTGGTGATCTCTAATGTCTTCCTAAAGTTCAGGATTTCCTAAAATTCCATTTTTAAGTCTCTTCTGTAGTCAAACTTTAATAACAAGCTTTGTGATTCCTAATTATCATCTAATGTTCAAGATTAAGACTCCTAAGTCTCTTCTAGAGTTCAGTTCTGACGACGTTTTATGTTAAATTGTGTATGCTTAATATCCTAATGTTGAGGCTTGGGATTTCTCATTCTCTCTTTAATACCACGCTAAAGTTCAGGTTTTTCTAATGTCATCCTAAAGTTTAGTTCTGGTGTACTTAATACCACAAGATTCAGGGTTGGGTTGTTTTACCTCTGAGTGGCACTTTTTTGCACACCATGGGCTAAATGGCCAGGTCACATGGACCCCGAACACTCAGAGAAGGTTGGGGGAGGGGACCCACTGGAACAGCTGTTGGGAGACAGATGGTAGCCTCCCGTCAAGGCCATCCAGCGTGTTCTTTAACGTGCACAGGGTATGTCTCTCCCGCAAACGGGGCCACGGCTTAATGTTCCATCCGACGGACGGCGGTCTTTACAAGCCCATCGGTGTCCCCTACTGACCGTGGGCAGGGCGGGGAATTTTGCGGAGATAAATCTCAACGCTGACCCAGCTGGGACTCGTACCTGGGAACTACAGATTACGAGCCTGACGCGCTACCAACTGAGCAACCCCCCGCCCCTACAACAATATTCACGATTGCTGCCCTTAATACCATAACAATATTCACATTGGGTTGGATTGTTTTACCTCTGAGCGGCACTTTTTTGCACACAATGGGCTAAATGGCCAGGTCACATGGACCCCGAAGGCTCAGAGAAGGTTGGGGGAGGGGACCCACTGGAACAACTGTTGGGAGACAGATGGTAGCCTCCCGTCAAGGCCATCCAGCGTGTTCTTTAAATGCACAGGGTATGGCTCTCCCGCACACGGGACCACGGCTTAACGTCCCATCCGACGGACGGCGGTCTTTCCAAGCCCATCGGTGTCCCCTACTGACCGTGGGCAGGGCGGGGAATTTTGCGGAGATAAATCTCAACGCTGACCCAGCTGGGACTCGAACCTGGGAACTACAGATTACGAGCCTGGCGCGCTACCGACTGAGCCACCCCCGCCCCATATGATTCAGGATTGCTGCTCTTAATGCAATAGCAAAATTCACGATTGCTGCCCTTAATTCTGTAACAAGATTCAGGATTGCTGCCCTTAATACCATCATACGATTCAGACGTGTAATCCTCAATGTCGTCATAAGGCTGAGTTGTAATGCCTCTTTAAGATTCATATTTGTGATCCGTTACGTCATTCTCATGATTACCTTTAGAAATCGACAGATGTCGCCTCAGGCTGTAGTTTGTGATTTTTAACCTCATTCTGACGATTTAGTTTACCAATGTTGCCCAAGGTTTAAATTTAGATTCTTAGGATGCTGTCCAATATTCAGGATATTTTTGAGATAAATTTTTGATCGTAACTTAAAGCCGCACAAGAGTAAAACTTGCGTTCTTTTTTTCCATGCCTCGGTTTTCTTTTACGAACCCCAGTGGATTCCAGAGATTCAGGTTTGAGATCCCCTAATGGATAATTCCCGTTGTTCAGGTTTGAGACTCCTGATGAGGGGCGGGGGTGGCTCAGTCGGTAGAGCGCCAGGCTCGTAATCTGTAGTTCCCAGGTTCGAGTCCCAGCTGGGTCGGCGTTGAGATTTATCTCCGCAAAATTCCCCGCCCTGCCCACGGTCAGTAGGGGACACCGATGGGCTTGGAAAGGCCGCCGTCCGTCGGATGGGACGTTAAGCCGTTGCGCCGTGTGCGGGAGAGCCATACCCTGTGCACGTTAAAGAACACGCTGGATGGCCTTGACGGGAGACTACCATCTGTCTCCCAACAGCTGTTCCAGTGGGTCCCCTCCCCCAACATTCTGTGAGCCTTCGGGGTCCATGTGACCTGGCCATTTAGCCCATGGTGTGCAAAAAAGTGCCGCTCAGAGGTAAAACAACCCAACACAACTCCTAATGAGTAGTTCTAAGTTCAGATTTGTAACTTCCCAGTGGTATTCTTAGTTCGAGGCAAGAAATAGTGGAACAGAGTCAAAGTTCACAGTCTCAGCACACTGACGAGGTTTAAATTTATGCTTCTACCCAATAATAAATTTTTGGTTAGCAGCTTCAATGTAAGGCTTCAAGTGTGTGTCCCCGATGTAACAACTTTCTCCACTAAATCCCGAATCCTGCCCATGGTTAGAAAGGGGAAACCGATTAGTTTCGACAAACGGCCGTCCGTCGGATGAGAGGTTAAGCCGTGGTCTTTATTGCACAGGGGGACTCTGGGTGACTTTGATGGGAGACTGTCATTTGCCTCCTGACAGCTGTCCAGTGGGTTACCTTCACCCAACCTTCTCTCAGCCCCTGGGGTCCTTGTGACCTGGCAATTTAGAACACTGTGTGCAAAACAGTGCCGCTCAGAGGTAAAACAACCCAATACTCCTCAATGTGGTCATAAATTTCGAGTTTGGTGTCCCAATGCAGTCATAAATTTCAGGTTTGGTGTCCCAATGCAGTCATAAATTTCAAGTTTGGTGTCCCAGTGCAGTCATAAATTTCAGGTTTGGCGTCCCAATGCAGTCATAAATTTCAAGTTTGGTGTCCCGATGCAGTCATAAATTTCAGGTTTGGTGTCCCAATGCAGTGATAAATTTCAAGTTTGGTGTCCCAATGCAGTCACAAATTTCGAGTTTGGTGTCCCAATACAGTCATAAATTTTAAGTTTGGTGTCCCAGTACAGTCATGAATTTTAAGTTTGGAGTCCCAATACTGTCATAAATTTCAAGTTTGGTGTCCCAATGCAGTCATAAATTTCAAGTTTAGTGTCCCAATGCAGTCATAAATTTCAGGTTTGGTGTCCCAGTACAGTCATAAAGGTTCTATTTATTATCCAAACGCAATTGTAATATTGAGACTTGCGTTTCCAGTCATAAATTTTTGGTTTACGGTTCGAATGCAGCCACAAGATTCAAATTTGGGGTTTCAAAATGCAATCACCTTGTGATCGCAATTCAGCTTTAGGGCTGATGTTTGCAGTTCCAGCGCATTCATAAGATTCAGGTTTATCTCCGATCACATGTCATCCACACCATCTGAAATTTCAGAACTCGAACATAACAAAGGTTCAGGTTTGTAGCTTGCTTATATCGATCTAACAGTCAGAATTTCAATCTACTAATGGCGACTTACGTTTCACAGGCCTGAGGTGACACCATGCCTCAACAAGATTCAGATTTTGAGATTGGATTGTTTTACCTCTGAGCGGCACTTTTTTGCACACCATGGGTTAAATGGCCAGGCCACAAGGACCCCGAAGGCTCAGAGAAGGTTGGGGGAGGGGACTCACTGGAACAGCTGTTGGGACATAGATGGTAGCCTCCCGTCAAGGCCATCCAGCGTGTTCTTTAACGTGCACAGGGTATGGCTCTCCCGCACACGGCTTAACGTCCCATCCGACGGACGGCGGCCTTTCCAAGCCCATCGGTGTCCCCTACTGACCGTGGGCAGGGCGGGGAAATTTTGCGGAGATAAATCTCAACGCTGACCAGCAGGGACTCGAACCTGGGAACTACAGATTACAAGCCTGGCGCGCTACCGACTGAGCCACCCCCGCCCCAGGTTTTGAGATAACAAAGTTACCATAAGGACAAGATCCTCATAGTGACGTCACCTTTCCGACTTCGCACTGACCCATGCGCATTAAAAACCGAGAATAAACGCGTTGCACGCTCTTCTAACTTGGAACTTTTAACAATATCTCGATGCCGATGTTTTTATCAGCAACACTTTGTACTTTTCTCTCCGTTATTGTTCTCTTAACGACAAACTCCACTTACCAATATCACCTCTTTGCCACTTCATCGTGATTTCATCCACTGAAGTTTTTTTTTCCTTCTTCAGCATCTCCTGGGCTTCTTACCAATGTTACACCCTCCCCTGAAGTGCAATATCCCCTCCCTTCGAGTGTAATATCCACCACCTTGCTCTTTCGTTGATTATATCGGAGCATTTCCCCTTTATTGGAGAAGGATACGTCTTACATTATTTCTTTCCTTCTCACACCATCTTCGTTCCGAAATATCTCTCCGCATCTTTTCATCCCAAAACATTTGCTTCTCTTCTTGGCGCTTCAGACGTCATCTCTTGACCTTTCTTTGCTTACTGTTCTCGAGATTTCGAAACGCCAAGTGTATTAGAGTAAGCTTGTACGGTTTATTGAAGATAATGGAAAAAACATCCATCCAATCTAGAAGATGATGCACTTTAATCTAAGAGTAGACACGATGAAACTACGAAGACAGAGTTTTTAGTTGGTTAACTAAAAACGTGCTTTTTTTTTCGGCTCTTGAAAGAACAAATTCTCTCTGCTCTTGTACCAAAATTAATTAAAGAAAATAATATTATATTTTTTTAACTAGAGAGAGGATTATTAAAATATAAGAATATATTCTGACCAAAGAGACAGAGAAATGGGATAATTTAATTTGTCAAAGGGAAGATGGGGAAAAATAGAACAATGTATTTTGTCCAGAAAGATGAAGAGAAAAAATTAAAAAAAAATTAAGTTGTTTTTGTTCAGTGAAAGGTAAGGTTAAAAAATAAAAAAAAAGTTGATTTGGTGTGGAAAGAGATCAAAAAATGAAAGAGTAGATTTTGTCCAGAGATCAAAATGAAAATAAAATTATGATTTTTTTTTTATTAGAAAGAAGGTTATTAAAATGCAAGATTTAATTTTGTCCAAACGGAGAGACAACAAAATGGAATAATTTATTCTAGGAAGAGGACAAAATAAAAAGAGCAGATTTTATTCAAATAGAAGCATATCAAAATGAAAAAAAATTGTATGTTTTTTACTATGGAGAAAAATATTCAAATATAAGAACAAATTTAGACATACGAATTCACAGCTCATCATTGATTTAATGAATATTTATCCACTATCAAAAAATATTTTTAAGTAAAAGGAAAAGATCGGTGTAGAGGAAAAATTGTCTTCAGCCGGGTGGGATCCGAACCCACGACCTCCTGATGACGAGAGGTCGTGAGTTCAGATCCCACGCGGGTCAAGACAATTTTTCCTCTACACCGATCATTTTCTTTAACTTAAAAAAAACTGATTGATAGTGGATAAATATTCATTAAATATAAGGACAAATTTTAAAAAATTTAATATATTCCAAATATTATATAAATATAATCCAAATATTATATAAAATATTATATAAAATTTAATATATTTCTAAATAAAGGGAAAGCAAAAGGGAATAATTTATTTTTCCGAAAGAAGGAAGAGCAAAATAGAGTAAAGGCATTTTGTCCAGAAAGATTTGGGTTGGGTTGTTTTACCTCTGAGCGGCACTTTTTTGCACACCATGGGCTAAATGGACAGATCACATGGACCCTGAAGGCTCAGAGAAGGTTGGGGAAGGGGACCCACTGGAACAGCTGTTGAGAGACAGATGGTAGCCTCCCGTCAAGGCCATCCAGCGTGTTCTTTAACGTTGGGTTGTTTTACCTCTGAGCTGCACTTTTTTGCACACCATGGGCTAAATGGCCAGGTCACATGGACCCCGAAGGCTCAGAGAAGATTGGGGAAGGGGACCCACTGGAACAGCTGTTGGGAGACAGATGGTAGCCTCCCATCAAGGCCATACAGTGTGTTCTTTAACGTGCACAGGGTATGGCTCTCCCGCACACGGGGCCACGGCTTAACGTCCCATCCGACGGACGGCGGCCTTTCCAAGCCCATCGGTGTCCCCTACTGACCGTGGGCAGGGCGGGGAATTTTGCGGAGATCAATCTCAACGCTGACCCAGCTGGGACTCGAACCTGGGAACTACAGATTACGAGCCTGGCGCGCTACCGACTGAGCCATCCCCGCCCCAATCCAGAAAGATGAGGAGCAAAATAAATATATATATATATATACACAATCGTATCAGAATAATATGACCACCTACCATAGCATATGCATGGTTAGTGGTCATATTATTCTGATACGACTGCGTATATTTCAGTGAGAAGATTAAAGTAAAAAGAGTCGATTTATTATGAAGCAAATATAGAATGAATGAATAAAGGAGTTGTGTTGTTTTATCTCTGAGTGGCGCTTTTTCCAGATGGCCAGGTCACAAGGATCCCAGGGGCTCAGAGAAGGGTGTGGGAAAGAGACCCACTGGACAGCTGTTAGGAGACAGATAGTCTCTCGTCAAAGTCATACATCATGTTCTTTATCGAGCACAAGGTATGGCTCTCCTGTCACGGGTCACGGCTTAATATCCCATCCGACGGACGGCGGCGTTTTCAAGCCCATCGGTGTACACTACTGATCGAGGACAAGGCGGGGAGTTTTGCGTAGACTCGAACTTCAGGCGAGACTCTAATTGGGAACTTCAGATTGTGAGCTTGATTAGCTACCAACTGAGACTCCCCTCCCCAAATAAAGGAATCGATTTTGTCCAAAGGAATAAAAATATTAAAAAGAAAATGTCATTTTGTTTTTGGTGGAAAGGAGGATACAGAAATATTAGAAGAGATTTTGCTCATGTGGGGAAGAAACAAACCTAAACATAAATATTATCCAAAAGGTGATAAAAAAAAATTTTTATCATAAATTTTATCAAAAGGGTGGATTTGACGTAGAGAAAGATAAAAAAAAATTTCAGGGGGAGAGTGGAAAAGGTGATTTTATTGAAAACGAAGAAGAGAAGAAAATTTGTTTTTGTATGTAAACTGAGATGTAGGGAAAAATTGATGCTTTTAACTTAAATTTTAGTTTATTTATCCGAACCAAATCGATTCTTTTAATTTTAATTTCTTCCTCAGTAGACAAAGGCAGTTTCTTATTTTTTTTTTACTTTTCTCTGTCTCTCTTAGATGAAATAATTTATTCCTATTTGCTCTCCCTTCCTTTGAACAAACATCTATTCCTTTATTTTACTCTCTCTCTCTCTTTCCCTGAAAAATAAAAAATAATCTGCTCATTTATTTCGTTTTTTCTATCTTTGAGTGAAATCTGTCTGTTTAATTCACCATTTTCTTGGGCAAAATATATTTTCTATTTTCCTTTTTGTTCTCTTTACTCTAAAAAAAAAATATTCATTATTTTTTTTCTCCCTTCTTCTAGGCAAAAACCTATTCTTTTATTTTGCTTTCCCTCTTCCTAGGTAAAAATTATTCCTCTGGAAAAAAATCAATTTGTAATATGTTCACCCACACATTTTTTTTTCATTATTTTGATCTTAATCTATCTTGGCCAAATTTATTTCTGCATTTTTCTCTTATTTTGCCTCCAGGATAATAAATATAATTCAGTTATCTTCCTTCTCTTAGAACAAAAATATTTCTTCATTCCGCTTTTCCTTCCGTTAAACAAATATAATTATGAATTTTTCTCCGTCTGAAGAGGTATTTTATTTTTCTCTCTTTCTATTTTGAGAATATTGTATACATTTTTCTTTTTGTTTATTCTTTTCACTTTGTATTCGCCAGGCTCGTAATCTGTAGTTCCCAGGTTCGAGTCCCAGCTGGGTCAGCGTTGAGATTTATCTCCGCAAAATTCCCCGCCTACGGTTCTACTGCCTACGGTCAGTAGGGGACACCGATGGGCTTGGAAAGACCGTCGTCCGTCGAATGGGACGTTAAGCCGTGGCCCCGTGTGCGGGAGAGCCATACACTGTGCGTGTTAAAGAACACGCTGGATGGCCTTGACGGTAGGCTACCATCTGTCTCCCAACAGCTGTTCCAGTGGGTCCCCTCCCCCAACCTTCTCTGAGCCTCCGGGGTCCATGTGACGTGGCCATTTAGCCCATGGTGTGAAAAAAAGTGCCGCTCAGAGGTGAAACAACAAACCAACCACGGTCAGTAGGGTATACTGTTGGGCTTGGAAAGGCCTCCGTCCGTCGGATGGGACGTTAAGCCGTGGCCCCGTGTGTGGGAGAGCCATACCCTGTGCACGTTAAAGAACACGCTGGATGGCCTTGACGGGAGACTACCATCTGTCTCCCAACAGCTGTTCCAGTGGGCCCCCTCCCCCAACCTTCTCTGAGCCTTCGGGGTCCATGTGACCTGGCCATTTAGCCCATGGTGTGCAAAAAAGTGCCGCTCAGAGGTAAAAGAACCCAAATATTACTTCCTCCTTTTTCTCTCTCTGGATGATATTTTTCGTTTTAATATTTCCTTTAGATAAAACTTGATTTTATTTTTACTTCTCTTCGTAAAAAACTTATTAGTTTTGCCTTCTGTCTAACAAAGTATTTCATTTTGCTCTCTATCACACGGATAAAAATTTATTTTTTATTTCTTTTCTCCCCTTAGACAAAAATTTCTGTTTTACTCTCCTTCACTGGCCTTTTTTTTTTAATTCTTTTTTTCTTTTCAGACAAATCCTTTATTTTATTTTCTTTCATTCTGGAAAAAACTCTATTATTTTATTTTTCTCCCTCACCCTGGACAATACATAGCGCTCCCTCGCCGTGGTCAATATTCATTTTGATCTTTCCTTAAGATAAAACTAAATTTATTTTTTGATTCCTGCACCCGGGAAAAAAAATTGTTCTTTCATTTCGTTCTCCTCTTCCCCACTTGACCAAAACTCTAAGGACTGCCACGATGAAACACGTTTCTCTCTGTCTACCAAATCCAATAATACATCACTTTTTCACGTCATCGAAAAACGACTTACAACGAGTCAAATCCTTCGACTAACATCAACTCACAAAACCGAAATCCCATTCCCTCAGTCGTCTGTTGCAAGTCTCTGGTATTTAATCATCATCTTTTTCTCTCCTCCCTATTTCATCTCCATGGCGAAAATGATTTATATTAAAATATATAAACTGTTACTGTCTGTCCTCTCACAGACTGCAAGTCTCCTCCCATCTAAGCTACCGATTTCTATTTCTACCGATTTCTCTCTCTCTTTCTCTCCCCCTCCTGCGTCCAACAATCCCTCAGCCTCTCCATCCTCCGAAAACAACAGATCCGTTCGTCGTACCTCACTCACATTATCCTAATGAATTTCCAATAAAAAGAGAGAGAAAAAAACGGAATCAGCTTTGTAACATGAGAAGCAGAATTTGGTTTCTGAAATATATGTATTAGAAGAAGGATAAGAAATAATAAAATAAAAAAAGGTCTTTTTGGGAAATGTGTCTGTCGGGGGGGTTGGGGGAAGGGAATAGTAAAATGCAAGTTGGTGGGGTTGCGAACATGCATCATTTTCGTTTCTTTGGCGTGTGATGTTTTATAGCAGATTCAGATATTATCGATTTCAATCTAATCGTTTGATGGCTTGGGAGTGTTTTTTTTTTATTCTTCTGCACCCTCCAGCTAATCGGAGTGAGAAAAAAATAATACTGAAACGAAGCTAATTCGTTTTTTTTTTGCCTTTTTCTTATTCTCGGTGTCCCGTTATTGAAAGGCTGATCTGGATATAGGCATCGTCCAATTTGATATTTACTCAGTTATTTAGTGAAAATTATTCTCTCTGATCTAAGAGTTTGAAGAAAAAAAATAATCCATCGTAGAAAATGAAACCACTAAACAGTGAATGCAATGCGTTTTATGTCACTAAAAACCAGAAATTTAAACATTTTCTGCAAAAGAGAAGTCCTAGTTTCGAATTCTTTCTACTTAACCCTTTCAGGACCATAAGGTTTCTAAGAGTAAATATTAGTATGTAACTGTTTATTTTAGTTTGTTTAGACGTAAAATAAATAAAAATCATAAGAAAAATACATAACAATGTGTAGTTTTTTTGGAATTTTATGGGAAATATTTTTCCCAATGGACTATAAAGGTAACACAAATTATAGTTAGGCTTATTATGCAATGTCTTTTGTTTATTGGTTTATTAGAACAAAATGTTAACTAAAATAATACAAAATTATGAAATAAAATTACTATACAAAATGATGTGCTAATTATGATATTCTGCGAAGCAATTTCTTTTGGTAGTGAGGCAAAGATGGACATTGCACAGATGAAACATTATTGCAAAGATGGACATGGACTAAACGTTCCCGTTTACGTAATTGCGTTCGGCATACGTTCTATTTTGACATTCTGTATAAAAAATGCAGGTAAGGTTATAATTAAATACGACAATCACCAATTTTAAAATGGGAAAAATGTTTCCCTTAGTCGTGAAAGGGTTAAAGAGAAACATTATTGCAAAGATGGACATGGACTAAACGTTCCCGTTTACGTAATTGCGTTCGGCATACGTTCTATTTTGACATTCTGTATAAAAAATGCAGATAAGGTAAATACGACAATCACCAATTTTAAAATGGGAAAAATGTTTCCCTTAGTCGTGAAAGGGTTAAAGAGAAACATTATTGCAAAGATGGACATGGACTAAACGTTCCCATTTACGTAATTGCGTTTGACATACGTTCTATTTTGACATTCTGTATAAAAAATGTAGATAAGGTTATAATTAAATACGACAATCACCAATTTTAAAATTGGGAAAAATGTTTCCCTTAGTCGTGAAAGGGTTAAAGAGAAACATTATTGCAAAGATGGACATGGACTAAACGTTCCCGTTTACGTAATTGCGTTCGGCATACGTTCTATTTTGACATTCTGTATAAAAAATGCAGATAAGGTTATAATTAAATACGACAATCACCAATTTTAAAATGGGAAAAATGTTTCCCTTAGTCGTGAAAGGGTTAAAGAGAAACATTATTGCAAAGATGGACATGGACTAAACGTTCCCGTTTACGTAATTGCGTTCGGCATACGTTCTATTTTGACATTCTGTATAAAAAATGCAGATAAGGTAAATACGACAATCACCAATTTTAAAATGGGAAAAATGTTTCCCTTAGTCGTGAAAGGGTTAAAGAGAAACATTATTGCAAAGATGGACATGGACTAAACGTTCCCGTTTACGTAATTGCGTTCGGCATACGTTCTATTTTGACATTCTGTATAAAAAATGCAGATAAGGTAAATACGACAATCACCAATTTTAAAATGGGAAAAATGTTTCCCTTAGTCGTGAAAGGGTTAAAGAGAAACATTATTGCAAAGATGGACATGGACTAAACGTTCCCATTTACGTAATTGCGTTTGACATACGTTCTATTTTGACATTCTGTATAAAAAATGTAGATAAGGTTATAATTAAATACGACAATCACCAATTTTAAAATGGGGAAAAATGTTTCCCTTAATCGTGAAAGGGTTAAGGAAAACTCTGAACTTCAATCATTTTATGGTTAAGATAAATTCTAATTTCGAGTCATTTTATGCATAGAAAAAGTCCTCAGGATTTACCAATTATCTTTATAAGAAAAGCCCTAGACTTGAGATATTTTCTAGTTTCTCAAGTTTCTAGTTTAGAAGAAAATTTCTAGTTTCGAGTAATTTTAGTCATAAAGAAAGCACTGAAACTGGGTAATTATCTGCATTTGGAAAACGCCCAAGTACTGAGTCATTTTTCTACGAAAGGTTCTAGTTTCAAGATATTTTCTACGTAAGTAAAGTTCTATTTTCAAGTCATTTTCTGAATATGAAAAGACAAGTTTCAAGTCATTTTCTGCGTAAGGAAAGTTCTAGTTTCAAATCAGTTTTTCAAGTTAGAAAAGTTCTAATTTCAAATGATTTTCTGCGTATGAAAAATTATTCTTTCAAGTCATTTTCTGCGTAAGAAAAATTCTAGTTTCAGGTCATTTTCTACGTAGAGAAAGCCCTAAGACAGTTTCTCTATAAGAAAAGTTCTGATATTGAATAATTTCTTGCATGAGAAAAGTCGTAGTTTCCAATTGTTTTCTGCTTAAGAAAAGTCCAAGGGCGTCGTTTCATCTGTAAGAAAAGCTCTAGGATTCAACTATTTTCTACATAAACCCCAGTATTAAATCATTTTAGCAATCGCATGCGAAACCATAGATCCGACGATATATAGTCCCCCATAAACCACACACAACTAATGCTCTTGAAAATAACTACATAGTAAGTTAAAATTAATCAATCCGTTCAACATTTCGGTGGGGTTTACTCAATCGGTAGTGCGCCGGGCTCGTAATCTCCTGGTTCGCGTCCCAACTATAACAACTTTGAGATATATATCCCCTAATCCCCAACACTGGTCTGTGTGAGAAATGGGACATCGGCTGACTTGAAAAGGCCGCCGTCCATTGGATGTGACGCAGAGTCGGGCACCATGTGTAAGGACACCTTACGCACGTTAAAGAACACATTGGATGGCCTTAATGGGAGGCTACCATCTGGCTCATTTGCCTCCTAACAGCTGTGTAGTGGGTCCCCTCAGTAGTATAGTCACACCCGGAGGATCCCCCACTAGTGCTTTCCCCCTATGACGTCACTTCCGGCCACGCCCCCTAAAATTGATTATTAATTGAATATTAATTAGTTATTAATTGGATATCAATTAGGGGGCGTGGCCGGAAGTGACGCCATAGGGGGAAAGCACTAGTGGGGGAACCTCCGGGTGTGACTATACTACTCCCCTCCCCCCAACTTTATCTGAGCCCTTAAGGTCCTTGTGACCTAGCCAATTAGTCCATTATCTGTAAAAAAAAGTGCCGCTCAGAAGTAAAACTACCCAACACAGATATAAAAAACTCAACCCTTAAAAAAAAGAAAAATTAACCTTTCCTAAACTGCGTTTTTTCTAAACACTCCCAGAGACATAAACTAAAGAGTTAAATAAATATTTTTTCATCGTTACGACAATGCTTGCAAAAAAAAAAGGTATTACTTGCAACTTAGTCGAAATGTGCTTCACTTTAAAGAAGATTGCTTTCTCATTTTGTAAGCATTGAAATCACTGCCATTGTAGCTCATTAACTTGTTGCAAAAGGGGAAAAAAAAAAGAATTTCTTTCAATAAGCTCGCAAATGGGATTTGCACTCAACCTGTTCACCATTCTTCACCAATTTGTTTTTAATTTTGGTTTACATCTTTTTTCTTCATCCTCGATAAGCTATGGCGTCATGAGACAATGATTCGTTTCAAAGTCGCTCCTCTGACTCCATTGTTTCCATTAATTGTTCGCGTCATTTGCTGTTCCTTCATTCGCGATCTCTTTAATTGTTTGCTCGTGAATCTTAATTGTTTCGTTTGATTTTTCCTTTCTGTTTCTTGATTGCGACATCGCTGCTTTCTTTTCATCGAGAAGATTGTTTAATCTCGTTGTCCTTTTCGGATTCAACTTTGGTCTTTTACGCGGCACAGTGTTCTCGTTCTGTTCCGTGCGACTCTTTGTAAAACTTGTCGTTCTAAATTAATCGTCAAGATTTTTTCGCGAACGCCCATTGTCTCTTTTAATTTATGTCGAGTCCTGTCTTTAGTTTCGATGGCGTGAATCGACCTGCGATGTTTATTTAATATTGTACTTTAATTGTTTGTTGTTTTTTTGCTTTAAGTGTTTTTTTTTTTTTCTTTTAAAGAGTCTTCTAATCGTTTCGTTAGCTCAAATGGTTTGTTTACGAAAGACGAATTTTTGCTGTGATAACGATAAACAACTTTTGAATTGTGATAACGATTAGGAACAAAAGTTGCAATGTCACTCTCTTACCATTTCTAGCAAAGAGAATAAATGTGGGAAAAAACCACTGGGATACGAAGGGGCTCAGTCGGTAGCGCGCCTGGCTCGTAATCTGCAGTTCCCAGGTTCGAGTCCCAGCTGGGTCAGCGTTGAGATTTATCTCCGCAAAATTCCCCGCCCTGCCCACGGTCAGTAGGGGACACCGATGGGCTTGGAAAGGCCGCCGTCCGTCGGATGGGACGTTTAGCCGTAGCCCCGTGTGTGGGAGACCCATACCCTGTACACGTTAAAGAACACGCTGGATGGCCTTGACTGGAGGTTACCATATATCTCCCAACAGCTTGTTCCTGTGGGTCCCCTCCCCCAACCTTCTCTGAGCCTTCGGGGTCCTTGCGACCTGGCCATTTAGCCCATGGTGAGCAAAAAAGTGCCGCTCAGAGATAAAACAACCCAAGACAACACAAAAAACTGCTGGATTGTTTTTTCTTTGAAAGGAAATTTTCTGCACACAATGGGATGAAGGGCAGGTCATAAAGACCCCCAAGGAACCAGAGAAGGTTGGGGAAGAGAATCCACCGAGGAACAATTAAGAGACAGACGGAAGTCTCCTGTCAAGCGTGTTCTTTGACGTGGGTTTGGGTTGGGTTGTTTTACCTCTGAGCGGCACTTTTTTGCACACCATGGCCTAAATGGCCAGGTCACATGGACCCCGAAGGCTCAGAGAAGGTTGGGGGAGGGGACCCACTGGAACAGCTGTTGGGAGACAGATGGTAGCCTCCCGTCAAGGCCATCCAGCGTGTTCTTTAACGTGCACAGGGTATGTCTCTCCCGCATACGGGACCACGGCTTAACGTCCCATCCGACGGACGGTGGCCTTTTTTCCAAGCCCATCGGTGTCCCCTACTGACCGTGGGCAGGGCGGGGAATTTTGCGGAGATAAATCTCAACGCTGATCCAGCTGGGATTCGAACCTGGGAACTACAGATTACGAGCCTTGCGCGCTACCGACTGAGCCACCCCCATTCTTTGTGTAGGATGTATTTCTGTTACACATGATGCCAGGCTTAACCATCCATCGGAAGGACTGCGGTATTTCAATGCCCATAGAATTCACCTTTCTACAGAGAGTAGAGACAATGTTAGCGGAGAAATTCTCAATGCTGGGGGGGAGTACTTTAGTGGGGGGGGGAGTACTTTAGTGGGGGGGGAGAACTTTGATTAGGTTTTAATTATGTTCTTTTCCAGAAACAAAGATTATTTAGCGATCGCGGGGGGGGGGGGGGGCAGACGGTAAGCTCGCCAGGTTCGTGAGTTACAGTTCACAGGTTCGATTCCCATGTCAGCGTTGAAATTTATCTCCGTCGTACCCCCCATCCTGCCCTTGGTCAGACAGGGTACAGTCTCTCAAAAAAAATATACGAACACTAGGGTTGATTGCAGAATTCAGAAAAAATATCTGGCAATGATTTTTTTAGAAATTAGTGATCTGGCAACCCTTGTGTCCACGTGACACGAAGGTTGCCAGATCACTAATTTCTAAAATAATCGTTGCCAGATATTTTTTCTGAATTCTGTAATCAACCCTAGTGTACGGATATTTTTTTTGAGAGACTGTATATTGATGAGCTGGAAAAACCGCCATTCGGACGAGACAAAACTGACTAAATGGGAAAAACTGGATTAAACTGGGCTTAATATACATCCTTCGGACGGGACGTTAAGCCGTGGTTCTGTGAGAGAGAGAGCCATATCTTCTCCACGTTAAAGAGCACGCTGGATAGCCTTGACGCGAAGCTTCCATCTGTCTCCTAAGAGTTGTCCAGTGGGTCCCCTTGCTCTAAACTTCTCTGATCCTTGTGACCTGGCCATTTAGTCAGTTGTGTGCAAAGTAGTGCCAATCAGAGGTTAAATTGGGCGGGGGTGGATCAGTCGGTAGCGCGCCAGGCTCGTAATCTGCAGTTCCCAGGTTCGAGCCCCAGCTAGGTCAGCGTTGAGATTTATCTCGCAAAAATTCCCCACGCTGCCCACGGTCAGTAGGGGACACCGATGGGCTTGGAAAGGCCGCCGTCCGTCGGATGGGACGTTAAGCCGTGGCCCGTGTGCGGGAGAGCCATACCCTGTGCACGTTAAAGAACACTCTGGATGGCCTTGACGGGAGGCTACCATCTATCTCCCAACGGCTGTTCCAGTGGGTCTCCTCACCCCAACCTTCTCTGAGCCTTCGGGGTCCATGTGACCTGGCCATTTAGCCCATGGTGTGCAAAAAAATAACGCTCAGAGATTAAACAATCCAACCTATAGCGATTTTTTTTGCAGTAGAGTGATCACCAGCGTTATGATTCTAGATCACAAAATTCGAGTTCTTTACACGAGTTATACGAAAATTTCAATGAGAGAAACATAAAAACATACGTTTCAAGTATTATACTTGCGATTAAGACCTGCTCAAACCTATTAGTATAATAACCGGGGAGAAGGGTCTTTGAAGAAGGCTAGACTTGAAAAAAAATCATCGGGGGGGGGGGGGGGGGGGCGGAATCCATTCCTCATTCGGGATCCGACGTTAAAGAGATCTGTGAGGATTTGTTGGGTGGGTTGTTTTACCTCTGAGCGGTACTTTTTTGCACACCATGGCTAAATGGCCAGGTCACAAGAACCCCGAAGACTCAAAGAAGGTTGGGGGAGGGGACCCACTGGAATAGCTGTTAGGAGACAGATGGAAGCCTCCCGTCAAGGCCATCCAGCGTGTTCTTTAAAGTTCACAGGGTATAGCTTTATCGAACACAGGGCCACGGCTTAACGTCCCATCCGACGGACGGTAGTCTTTCCAAGACCATCGGTGTCACCTACTGACCGGGGGCAGGGCGGGGAATTTTGCGGAGATAAATCTCAACGCTGACCCAGCTGGGACACGAACCTGGGAAGTACAGATTACTAGCCTGGCGTGCTACCGACTGAGCCACCCCCGCCCCAATCTGTGAGGAAGGCGAGATCTCAACAAAAAGAAACAACAAAGAACTTCTATACTTTACACGAGATTCGAAGTCACAATTCACTCCACAACACTTTTTAAACGGCACTCGTATCAATAATCAATGGAGTTTTTTTTTTTCTAGTTTAACGAATATCGTGAAGGCTTTGGGTTGGGTTGTTTTACCTCTAAGCGGCACTTTTTTGCACACCATGGGCTAAATGGCCAGGTCACGTGGATCCCGAAGGCTCAGAGAAGGTTGGGGGAGGGGACCCACTGGAACAGCTGTTGGGAGACGGATGGTAGCCTCCCATCAAGGCCATCCAGCGTGTTCTTTAACGTGCACAGGGTATGGCTCTCCCGCACACGGGGCCACGGCTTAACGTTCCATCCGACGGACGGCGGCCTTTCCAAGCCCATCGGTGTCCCCTACTGACCGTGGGCAGGGCGGGGAATTTTGCGGAGATAAATCTCAACGCTGACGCAGCTGGGACTCGAACCTGGGAACTACAGATTACGAGCCTGGCACGCTACCGACTGAGCCACCCCCGCCCCATATCGTGGAGGAAAAATCGGGTTGGAAATAATATATCGTGTCTTAAAAGAAAAAAAATGTAGTCAGGAAAAAAAATCTCTTCTCAGGGAGTCAATTAATGTATAATCAAATCTACTAATTTCCCTATCTGAAAAAAGAAAAATTAAATTCCATTCCTGAAACCCAGTTTCCTCTTACAACCAACCTTGGAAGAATACATTTGGGCTGCAAGTGCCCAGCCTCGTGTAAATTTCTCCCCCCCCCCCCCTCTGCATGGCATCGCATTAGTTTATAAAGAGAGAACCTGATGCCAGAGTAAAATCTGTTGCGTTCACATGTTACACGCATTTAGCTGAAAAATAGACGCCAGGGAGGTTACTGAGGTTATTAATATTCATCAAATGGGACAAGTCCTCTAATGAGGCACTGTCCTTTGCGTCGACTCCACCCTAACTTTCCTGCATGTTTAGAGAGAGCAGCTCTCAGCAGACTCTCGCGAACGAACGGTAAATGACTCCAGGATTCTGAAGTAACGCAAAAGTTGATCGATAATCGTGAAAGATGGAAGCCACTTTACCATTGGTTGACTCGATCACGTGATGAACAACACCCATTTAAATTCTCCATAGAATATATTTCTGCCATTTGGAGAGTTTTCGCTGTGAGCTGCTCTTCCAAGTTTTTCCCGTTGTTATTATTCAGGCTTTCTATCTAATAGCATTTTAGTTACTTCCATGTAGTCGTCCTTTTTTTTTAGTGCAGCCATTATTTGGTTTTCTTCGATGTAATAGTTCTTTAGCTATTTTCGTGTAGCTTTTTCTTTTTTAGTTATTTTAGCGTGGTTTAATAATTCGATTAAATCGTCATTTATTGTTAGTTTTTCGTGTTATGTACTTATTGCAATTTTATCTTGATTGGTCGTTATTTTATTGTTATTTCATCGTATATTATCGTTATTTTATTGTTATTTCATCGTATATTGTCGTCATTTTATTGTTATTTCATCGTATATTGTCGTCATTTTATTGTTATTTCATCGTATATTGTCGTCATTTTATTGTTATTTCATCGTATATTGTCGTTATTTTATTGTTATTTCATCGTATATTGTCGTTATTTTATTGTTATTTCATCGTATATTGTCGTTATTTTATTGTTATTTCATCGTATATTGTCGTTATTTTATTGTTATTTCATCGTATATTGTCGTTATTTTATTGTTATTTCATCGTATATTGTCGTTATTTTATTGTTATTTCATCGTATATTGTCGTTACCATTTACTCCATGGTGTGAGGAGGTGTGTGATTTACTCCATGGTGTGAGGAGGCTCAGAGGTGTGCAAAAAAGTGCCGCTCAGAGAACTCCAACGGGGAGGCTACCATCTGTCTCCCAACAGCTGTTCCACTAGGTCCCGTCCCCAAACCTTCTCTGAGCCTTTGGGGTCCATGTGACCTGGCCATTTAGCCCATGGTGTGCAAAATAGTGCCGCTCACAGGTAAAACAACCCAACGTTAATGAACACGCTGGATGGCCTTGACGGGAGGCTACTATCTGTCTCCCAACAGCTGTTCCAGTGGGTCCCCTCCCCAACCTTCTCTGAGCCTTCGGGATCCATGTGACCTGGCCATTTACCCCATGGTGTGCGAAAAAGTGCCGCTCAGAGGTAAAACAACCCAACGTTAAATAACACGCTGGATGGCCTTGACGGGAGGCTACCATCTGTCTCCCAACAGCTGTTCCACTGGGTCCCCTCCCCAAACCTTCTCTGAGCCTTCGGGGTCCGTGTGACCTGGCCATTTAGCCCACGGTGTGCAAAAAAGTGCCGCTCAGAGGTAAAACAATCCAACGTTAAAGAACACGCTGGATGGCCTTGACGGGGAGGCTACCATCTGTCTCCCAACAGCTGTTCCACTGGGTCCCCTCCCCAAACCTTCTCTGAGCCTTTGGGGTCCATGTGACCTGGCCATTTAGCCCATGGCGTGCAAAAAAGTGCCGCTCAGAGGTAAAACAATCCAACGTTAAAGAACACGCTGGATGGCCTTAACGGGAGGCTACCATCTGTCTCCCAACAGCTGTTCCACTGGGTCCCCTCCCCAAACCTTCTCTGAGCCTTCGGGATCCATGTGACCTGGCCATTTAGCCCATGGTGTGCAAAAAAGTGCCGCTCAGAGGTAAAACAACCCAACTTTAAAGAACACGCTGGATGGCCTTGACGGGAGCCTACCATCTGTCTCCCAACAGCTGTTCCAGTGGGTCCCCTCCCCAAACCTTCTCTGAGCCTTCGGGGTCCATGTGACCTGGCCATTTAGCCCATGGTGTGCAAAAAAGTGCCGCTCAGAGGTAAAACAATCCAACGTTAAAGAACACGCTGGATGGCCTTAACGGGAGGCTACCATCTGTCTCCCAACAGCTGTTCCACTGGGTCCCCTCCCCAAACCTTCTCTGAGCCTTCGGGATCCATGTGACCTGGCCATTTAGCCCATGGTGTGCAAAAAAGTGCCGCTCAGAGGTAAAACAACCCAACTTTAAAGAACACGCTGGATGGCCTTGACGGGAGACTACCATCTGTCTCCCAACAGCTGTTCCAGTGGGTCCCCTCCCCAAACCTTCTCTGAGCCTTCGGGGTCCATGTGACCTGGCCATTTAGCCCATGGTGTGCAAAAAAGTGCCGCTCAGCGGTAAAAGAACCCAACCTGAGAAAAGGCAACGGAATCCGAAAGAGCTATCAAACAATAAAAACCCTTGATGTATTATAATTTTTTAATTAATGTTGTGAACTTCTAAATCAGAGTATCATTAACTATGAAAACAAGAATAATAAGTTTTAATAAAGTGTTTAAAGTTAGACAAATATACTTATTCCCACGCCCGTGGGGCATGGGTGCTTCAGTTGGTAGCGAACCAGCTTGTAATCTGAAGTTCCCAGGTTCGAGTCCCAGCTGGGTCAGCGTTGAGATTTATCCGCAAAACTCCCGTCCACGGTCAGTAGGGGACACCGATGGGCTTGGAAAGGCCACCGTCCGTCAGATGGGACTTTAAACCGTGGCCCCCAAGTGAGGGAGAGCCATATCCTGTGCACGTTAAAGAACACGCTGGATGGTCTTGACGTGAGGCTACCATCTGTCTCCCAACAGATGTTCCAGTGGGTCTCCTCCCCCAACCTTCTCTGAGCCTTCAGGGTCCTTGTGACCTGGCCATTTGGCCCACTGTGTGCAGAAAAGTGCCGCTCAGTGGTAAAACAACCAACCCACGTCCGTACTGTCGCTCAAATAAATATCCGAACACTAGAGTTGATTACAGATCCTTGATTACAGATACCTGGCAACGATTTTTTTTAGAAATTAGTGATCTGACAACCTTCGTGTACTGTACATGAAGGTGGCCAAATCACTAATTTCTAAAAATATAGCTGCCAAATATTTTTTCCGAATTTTCTAATCAACCATAGTGTTCGGATATATATTTGAGCGACTGTACCTAAAAAAAAAAAAGGATAGGGGAAGAAACATAATTGATTAGATTTCCCCCCACCTCTTTACATATCTTTAAAATGTTTCTTAAAAAAATGCATGAATACATTAGTTTAATCATTTTTTCCCTCTATTATTCTTACCAGCATTCTCAAAGAGATGGGACTACCAGAATATGGGTTCGAGTTCCGGTTGTTGTTTGGGTTGGGATGTTTTACCTCTGAGCGGCACTTTTTTGCACACCATGGGCTAAATGGCCAGGTCACATGGACCCCGAAGGCTCAGAGAAGGTTGGGAGAGGGGACCCACTGGAACAGCTGTTGGGATACAGATGGTAGCCCCCCGTCAAGGCCATCCAGCGTGTTCTTTAACGTGCACAGGGTATGGCTCTCCCGCACACGAAGCCACGGAATAACGTTCCATCCGACGGGCGGCGGTTTTTCCTAGCCCATCGGTGTCCCCTACTGACCGTGAGCAGGGCGGGGAATTTTGCGGAGATAAATCTCAACGCTGACCCAGCTGGGACTCGAACCTGGGAACTACAGACTACGAGCCTGGCGCGCTTCCGACTGAGCCACCCCCGCCCCTTTCGAGTTCCGGCATGACATGATTATTTGTATGTTGTTCATTCTAATTGAGGTAGTGGTCATCGGTAACTTTAGTCTTGGTGGGTCATGTCCATGGTTCGGAAGGCTTGTACAAACTAGGAATAGTTTCCGCCCTATACGAGCAAACAGAAATAAAAGACAGAACGAAACGTAACAGAAAACTAGAAAAGTGCAACAATTATTCTGATAAATGAAACGAATGAATCGTCACTACAAAAAAAAAAAACTCCTTTCTCGCTTACGGCCTTCGAACGAGACTATATTGTCTTTTTCTCGGAGGCAATTATCGTAAAGCAGGAAAGATCTTTGCCACTGGATCTTTCTTATTCTTTATTTTTTCGATATCATTTTCTGAATTATCTCCTTTTTTCTTTCATTTTTTTTCTCATCTTCACTACCTACTCTCCCTCCTCCCCCTCCTCCCCAACCTCCCTGTTTCTTTCATCATCGTCATCAACCTCTCCTCCTCATCCTCTTCATCATCATCAGTCTCTCCTCCTCCCCCTTCTCCTCCACCGTTTTCTTTCCTCCTCATCTTCTTCATCCTCATTCTCTTCCTGCCCCGTTTCTTCCCTCCTCCTCCTCTTCCTCTTCCACCTCCGTTTACTTTTCCTTCCATCCTCCTCCTCCTCCCCAACTTCCCTGTTTCTTTCATCATCGTCATCAACCTCTCCTCCTCATCCTCTTCATCATCATCAGTCTCTCCTCCTCCTCCCTTCTCCTCCACCGTTTTCTTTCCTCCTCCTCATCTTCTTCATCCTCATTCTCTTCCTTCCCCGTTTCTTCCCTCCTCCTCCTCTTCCTCTTCCACCTCCTTTTACTTTTCCTCCCATCCTCCTCTTCCTCCTCTCGTTCACGTGATCGCCCGAGGTCAAACAGTTTCAACAGCCAAAATGAGAGAGTAAGAGATTCTTCTTTTTCTTCCTTTTATTTTCTTCAGATCTTCCATCTCATACTAAAAGAAGGAGACTAGATAAGATGGAAGTGGGATCATTAGACGAAAGGGGATTTTACTCCTCAATGGAGTAGCAGATTTTTTTTCCTTCTTTCTTTACCCTGTGTTTTTATATTTCTATATGCGTCTTTTTATATATCCATATGCGCGGGTAATTCAACGGTTGGGTTGTTTTACCTCTGAGCGGCACTTTTTTGCACACCATGAGCTAAATGGCCAGGTCACATGGACCCCGAATGCTCAGAGAAGGTTGGGGATCCACTGGAACAGCTGTTGGGAGACAGATGGTATGGAGAACAATATGGTGGCTCAAAAGCTACCATATTGTTCTTCAAAACCCCTGGATGGCGGTCAAGGCCATCCAGGGTGTTCTTTAACGTGCACAGGGTATGGCTCTCTCGCACACGGATCCACGGCTTAACGTCCCATCCGACGGACGACGGCCTTTCCAGGCCCATCGGTGTCCCCTACTGACCGTGGGCAGGGCGGGGAAATTTGCGAAGATAAATCTCAACGCTACCCAGCTGGGACTCGAACCTGGGAACTACAGATTACGAGTCTGGCGCGCTACCAACTGAGCCCCCCGCCCCCAGGTAATTCAACGGAACAAAAGAACTATGAAAAAGAACCTCAAATGCAATCGTTAATATTTCTAGACTGCCGTAGAATCTCAGTTCCAAAAAAAGAAAAGAAATCATTCATGTTTCCCTCCCCTTTTTTTCCCCTTTTATTTCAGACCTTTGCACTTTTTTTTTTCAGTTTATTGAAGTGATAGAAGGAGTGAACGACCAAGAACGATGCGTAAATTGTGACGAAGACTGAAGCGAATTTTTTTGATTATGTTGTTGTTTATTGTTCTTCAAAAATTTTTTTCTGTTATCGCAGAGTGTATATTAATTACCGTTAAAGTAAACAAATTAGAGTAATTGGTAGTTGTTTACTATACGTTGAAATCCCCATTAGAAAGAAATTAAAAAAAAGTTTTTTTTTTAACCACGTTTCTCATTTTCGATTGCCATTTGATTTTTTAGGTTTTTTTTTCAAGAAATTTGATCTTCAGTATCGCTTTTTAAGAAAGTTGATCTTTAATATTGCCTTAAAGTCAATTGTAATGATTGATATGTTAACTAAATAACGTGACACTGGCATGGGTTGGGTTGTTTTACCTCTGAGTGGCACTTTTTTGCACACCATGGGCTAAATGGCCACGTCACAAGGACCCCGAAGGCTCAGAGAAGGTTGGGGGAGGGGACCCACTGGAACAGCTGTTGGGAGACAGATGGTAGCCTCCCGTCAAGGCCATCCAGCGTGTTCTTTAACGTTGGGTTGTTTTACCTCTAGGCGGCACTTTTTTGCACACCATGGGCTAAATGGCCAGGTAACATGGACCCCGAAGGCTCAGAGAAGGTTGGGGGAGGGGACCCACTGGAACAGCTGTTGGGAGACAGATGGTAGCCACCCATCAAGGCCATCCAGCGTGTTCTTTAACGTTGGGTTGTTTTACTTCTGAGCGGCACTTTTTTGCACACCATGGGCTAAATGGCCAGGTCACAAGGACCCCGAAGGCTCAGAGAAGGTTGGGGGAGGGGACCCACTGGAACAGCTGTTGGGAGACAGATGGTAGCCTTCCGTCAAGGCCATCCAGCGTGTTCTTTAACGTGCACAGGATATGGCTCTCCCGCACACGGGACCACGGCTTAATGTCCCATCCGACGGAAGGCGGCTTTCCCAAGCCCATCGGTGTCCCCTTCTGACCGTGGGCAGGGCGGGGAATTTTTGCGGCGATAAATCTCAACGCTGACCCAGCTGGGACTTGAACCTGGGAACTACAGATTACGAGCCTGGCCGCTACGGACTGAGCCACCCGCGCCCCCGTTATGCGACAAGAGTGGCTCAGTCAGTAGCGCGCCAGGCTTCTAATCTGCAGTTCTCAGGTTCGAGTCCCAGCTGGGTCAGCATTGAGATTTACCTCCGTACGGTCAGAAGGGGATGCCGATGGGTTTGGAAAGGGCGCCGTCCGTCGGATGGGGTGTTAACCCATGCCCCCGTGTTAGGGAGAGCCATACCCTGCGCACGTTAAAGAACACACTGGATGGCCTTGACGGGAGGCTACCATCGGTCTCCCAACAGCTGTTCCAGTGGGTCTCCTTACCCCCACCGTCTCTGAGCCTTCGGGGTCCTTGTGACCTAGCCATTTAGCCCATTGTTTGAAAAAAAACGTGCCTTCAGAGGAAAACAACCAGAAGAAAAATTTAAACTAAAACAACACACAATATAGTGGCAGCACACAGTCTGCGAATATTTGATGATATATATAAATATATGTTAAAAAACAAAAGCAGGAGCTATTATATTCTGATAATAATAGTAATATAACATAATAAATCATGATCTTGTCAATTCATAGCACTCATTAAAAACGTATATTTTTTACTTTTTAATCAAGATATTTCTTTCATTCCTTAAAAACATCGTTTATTTTGTAAAATCCAACACTCACTGCAAATTTATGCTTTGTTTTTGAAGCGGATAATTTTTCCTTCGACTCTTTAAGTATATAGTTTTTTTTCTTAAGTGGCTATTTAAGTATATAGTTTTTTCCCTAAGTGGCTCTTTAAGTATATAGTTTTTTTTCCTAAGTGGCTCTTTAAGTATATAGTTTTTTCCTAAGTAGCCTTTTAAGTAGTTTTTTCCTAGGTGGCCTTTTAAGTATATATTTTTCCTAAGTGGCTCTTTAAGTATATAGTATTTTTCCTAAGTGGCTCTTTAGGTATATAGCTTTTTTCCTAAGTGGCCCTTTAAAAATATAGTTTTTTTTTTCTAGGTGGTCCTTTAAGATATTATTTTTTTCCTAAGTGGCTCTTTAAGTATATATTTTTTTCCTGAGTGGTTCTTTAAGTATATAGTTTTTCTCCCTGAACGGCTCTTTAAATATATAGTTTTTTCCTGAGTGGCTCCTTAGGTATAAAGTTTTTTTCCTCAGTTGCTCTTTAGGTATAAAGTTTTTTTTCCTCAGTTGCTCTTTAGGTATAAAGTGTTTTTTTCCAAAGTGCAGGGGGTGGCTCAGTCGGTAGCGCGTCAGGCTCATAATCTGTAGTTCACAGGTTCGTGTCCCAGCTGGGTCAGCGTTGAGATTTATCTCCGCAAAATTTCCCGCCCTGCCCACGGTCAGTAGGGGACACCGATGGGCTTGAAAAGGCCGCCATCCGTCGGATGGGACGTTAAGCCGTGGCCCCGTGTGCGGGAGAGCCATACCCTGTGCACGTTAAAGAACACGCTGGATGGCCTTGACGGGAGGCTACCATCTGTTTCCCAACAGCTTCTCCAGTGGGGCTCCTCCCCCAACCTTCTCTGAGCCTTCGGTGTCCATGTGACCTGGCCGTTTGGCCCATTGTGTGCGGAAAAGTGCCGTTCAGAGGTAAAACAATCCAACCCAACTTTTAATTGTTCTTTTGTGTTGTTTTTCTGCTGAGGTCCCGCCATCCTCACAGACCTTCTACTTTGGAGTATAAACTGACAGGTTGCTGTCAGTTGGGTTGGGTTGTTTTACCTCTGAGCGGCACTTTTTTGCACACCATGGGCTAAATGCCCAGGTCACATGAACCCCGAAGGCTCAGAGAAGGTTGGGGGAGGGACCCACTGGAACAGCTGTTGGGAGACAGATGGTAGCCTCGCGTCAAGGCCATCCAGCGTGTTCTCTAACGTGCACAGGGTATGGCTCTCGTGCACACGGGGCCACGACTTAACGTCCCATCCGACGGACGGTGGCCTTTCCAATGCCCATCGGTGTCCCCTACTGACCGTGGTCAGGGCGGGGAATTTTTGCGGAGATAAATCTCAACGCTGACCCAGCTGGGACTCGAACCTGGGAACTACAGTTTACGAGCCTGGCGCGCTACTGACTGAGCCACCCCCTCTCCCGGTTGCTGTCAGACCTCTGTGTCAAGCAGCTGCTTGATATGATATTTATTTATTTGTTTTAAGCTGTAACAGTTTTTAGTTTACAGATCTTTTTCTTTAAATCTTTTTTCCTGTATCTTATTTCTTACAGATCTTTTTCTTTAAATCTTTTTTCCTGTAACTTTTCTCTTTTTTCGATCTTACAGTTTTTAGCGTTCTGCTTTAACTGCTCTTAAGCCGTTAATTCTAGCCATCGTTTAAATTTTACTTTAGCTATCGACTTTGTTGTAGCTTTTCTTCTTTCTCTCAAAAGCCTTCCGTTAGCATTTATTTTAAACGACAATCACACTAATTGTTAATGCGCGAGTTCAATTCTTCGTTGAGCTGTTACACTGTTAGTAACTGTTGCAGATAAAAGTAACAGAAACGTCCGATTCTTCTACCGATTGTTTACTTTTCGAAGATAATTTATCACCACCAATTGTTGTTTGCTAATTGTTGTGGTCAGCTTATTTACAACTAATTGACGTGATGGATATTTGTGGCATTGTTCGAAAGGTCAATCGAGTTGTCCTGTCTCGAGCAATCAATAATGCAAAGCTGAAACCAACACAAACATCGAGTTCGTTAAATGTTTAATCCAATATCTATGGGCCCTGAGAAAATGGGGGCGGGGGTGGCTCAGTCGGTAGCGCGCCAGGCTCGTAATCTGTAGTTCCCAGGTTCAAGTCCCAGCTGGGTCAGCGTTGAGATTTATCTCCGCAAAAATTCCCCGCCCTGCCCACGGTCAATATGGGACACCGGTGGGCTTGGAAAGGCCGCCGTCCGTCGGATGTGACGTTAAGCCGTGGCCCCGTGTGCGGGAGAGACATACCCTGTGCACTTTAAACACACTGGATGGCCTTGACGGGAGGCTACCATCTGTCTCCCAACAGCTGTTCCAGTGGGTCCCCTCCCCAAACCTTCTCTGAGCCTTTGGAGGAGTGGGAGTGGCTCAGTTGGTAGCGGGCCAGGCTCGTAATCTGTAGTTCCCAGGTTCGAGTCCCAGCTTGGTCAGCGTTGAGATTTATCTCCGCAAAAATTCCCCGCCCTGCCCACGGTCAATATGGGACACCGGTGGGCTTGGAAAGGCCGCCGTCCATTGGATGGGACGTTAAGCCGTGGTTCCGTGTGCGGGAAAGCCATACCCTGTGCACGTTAAAGAACACGCTGGATGGCCTTGACGGGAGGCTACCATCTGTCTCCCAACAGCTGTTCCAGTGGGTCCCCTCCCCAAACCTTCTCTGAGCCTTCGGGATCCATGTGACCTGGCCATTTAGCCCATGGTGTGCAAAAAAGTGCCGCTCAGAGGTAAAACAACCCAACTTTAAAGAACACGCTGGATGGCCTTGACGGGAGGCTACCATCTGTCTCCCAACAGCTGTTCCAGTGGGTCTCCTCCCCCAACCTTCTCTGAGCCTTCGGGGTCCATGTGACCTGGCCATTTGGCCCACTGTGTGCAGAAAAGTGCCGCTCAGAGTTAAAACAACCAACCCACGTCCGTACAGTCCGCTCAATACCCACGTACGCTCAAATAAATATCCGAACACTAGAGTTGATTACAGAATTCATAAAAAAATACCTGGCAACGATTTTTTTTAGAAATTAATGATCTGACAACCTTCGTGTACTGTACATGAAGGTGGCCAGATCACTAATTTCTAAAAATATAGTTGCCAAATATTTTTTCTGAATTTTCTAATCAACCATAGTGTTCGGATATATATTTGAGCGACTGTACCTAAAAAAGAAAAAAAAAGGATGGGGGAAGAAACATAATTGATTGGATTTCCCCCCCCCCCCCCACCTCTTTACATATCTTTAAAATGTTTCTTAAAAAAATGCATGAATACATTAGTTTAATCATTTTTTCCCTCTATTATTCTTACCAGCATTCTCAAAGAGATGGGACTACCAGAATATGGGTTCGAGTTCCGGTTGTTGTTTGGGTTGTTTTACCTCTGAGCGGCACTTTTTTGCACACCATGGGCTAAATGGCCAGGTCACATGGACCCCGAAGGCTCAGAGAAGGTTGGGAAAGGGGACCCACTGGAACAGCTGTTGAGATACAGATGGTAGCCCCCCGTCAAGGTCATCCAGCGTGTTCTTTAACGTGCACAGGGTATGGCTCCCCCGCATACGGAGCCACGGAATAACGTTCCATCCGACGGGCGGCGGTTTTTCCTAGCCCATCGGTGTCCCCTACTGACCGTGGGCAGGTCGGGGAAATTTGCGGAGATAAATCTCAACGCTGACCCAGCTGGGACTCGAACCTGGGAACTACAGACTACGAGCCTGGCGCGCTACCGACTGAGCCACCCCCGCCCCTTTCGAGTTCCGGCATGACATGATTATTTGTATGTTGTTCATTGATTGAGGTAGTGGTCATCGGTAACTTTAGTCTTGGTGGGTCATGTCCATGTGTCGGAAGGCTTGTACAAACTAGGAATAGTTTCCGCCCTATGCGCGCAAACAGAAATAAAAGACAGAACGAAACGTAACAGAAAACTAGAAAAGTGCAACAATTATTCTGATAAATGAAACGAATGAATCGTCACTACAAAAAAAAAAAACTCCTTTCTCGCTTACGGCCTTCGAACGAGACTATATTGTCTTTTTCTCGGAGGCAATTATCGTAAAGCAGGAAAGATCTTTGCCACTGGATCTTTCTTATTCTTTATTTTTTCGATATCATTTTCTGAATTATCTCCTTTTTTCTTTCATTTTTTTTCTCATCTTCACTACCTACTCTCCCTCCTCCCCCTCCTCCCCAACCTCCCTGTTTCTTTCATCATCGTCATCAACCTCTCCTCCTCATCCTCTTCATCATCATCAGTCTCTCCTCCTCCCCCTTCTCCTCCACCGTTTTCTTTCCTCCTCATCTTCTTCATCCTCATTCTCTTCCTGCCCCGTTTCTTCCCTCCTCCTCCTCTTCCTCTTCCACCTCCGTTTACTTTTCCTTCCATCCTCCTCCTCCTCCCCAACTTCCCTGTTTCTTTCATCATCGTCATCAACCTCTCCTCCTCATCCTCTTCATCATCATCAGTCTCTCCTCCTCCTCCCTTCTCCTCCACCGTTTTCTTTCCTCCTCCTCATCTTCTTCATCCTCATTCTCTTCCTTCCCCGTTTCTTCCCTCCTCCTCCTCTTCCTCTTCCACCTCCTTTTACTTTTCCTCCCATCCTCCTCTTCCTCCTCTCGTTCACGTGATCGCCCGAGATCAAACAGTTTCAACAGCCAAAATGAGAGAGTAAGAGATTCTTCTTTTTCTTCCTTTTATTTTCTTCAGATCTTCCATCTCATATAAAAAGAAGGAGACTAGATAAGATGGAAGTGGGATCATTAGACGAAAGGGGATTTTACTCCTCAATGGAGTAGTAGATTTTTTTTCCTTCTTCTTTACCCTGTGTTTTTATATTTCTATATGCGTCTTTTTATATATCCATATGCGCGGGTAATTCAACGGTTGGGTTGTTTTACCTCTGAGTGGCACTTTTTTGCACACCATGGGCTAAATGGCCAGGTCACATGGACCCCGAAGGCTCAGAGAAGGTTGGGGATCCACTGGAACAGCTGTTGGGAGACAGATGGTAGCCTCCCGTCAAGGCCATCCAGTGTGTTCTTTAACGTCGGGTTGTTTTACCTCTGAGCGGCACTTTTTTGCACACCATGGGCTAAATGGCCAGGTCACATGGACCCCGAAGGCTCAGAGAAGGTTGGAGGAGGGGACCCACTGGAACAGCTGTTGGGAGACAGATGGTAGCCTCCCGTCAAGGCCATCCAGGGTGTTCTTTAACGTGCACAGGGTATGGCTCTCCCGCACACGTGGCCACGGCTTAACGTCCCATCCGACGGACGACGGCCTTTCCAAGCCCATCGGTGTCCCCTACTGACTGTGGGCAGGGCGGGGAATTTTGCGGAGATAAATCTCAACGCTACCCAGCTGGGACTCGAACCTGGGAACTACAGATTACGAGTCTGGCGCGCTACCGACTGAGCCACCCCCGCCCCCAGGTAATTCAACGGAACAAAAGAACTATTGCAATAGCACCTCAAATGCAATCGTTAATATTTCTAGACTGCCGTAGAATCTCAGTTCCAAAAAAAGAAAAGAAATCATTCATGTTTCCCTCCCCTTTTTTTCCCTTTTATTTCAGACCTTTGCACTTTTTTTTTCAGTCTATTGAAGTGATAGAAGGAGTGAACGACCAAGAACGACGATGCGTTAATTGTGACGAAGACTGAAGCGAATTTTTTTGATTATGTTGTTGTTTATTGTTCTTCAAAAATTTTTTTCTGTTATCGCAGAGTGTATATTGATTACCGTTAAAGTAAACAAATTAGAGTAATTGGTAGTTGTTTACTATACGTGGAAATCCCCATTAGAAAGAGATTAAAAAAAAGTTCTTTTTTTAACCACTCTTCTCATTTTCGATTGCCATTTGATTTTTTAGGTTTTTTTTCAAGAAAGTTGATCTTCAGTATCGCTTTTTAAGAAAGTTGATCTTTAATATTGCCTTAAAGTCAATTGTAATGGTTGATATGTTAACTAAAAAGCGTGATACTGGCATGGTTGCCAGTCGGATGGGGCGTTAAGCCATACCCTGTTCACGTTAAAGAACACACTGGATGGCCTTGACGGGAGGCTACCATCGGTCTCCCAACAGCTGTTCCAGTGGGTCTCCTTACCCCCACCGTCTCTGAGCCTTCGGGGTCCTTGTGACCTAGCCATTTAGCCCATTGTTTGAAAAAAAAACGTGCCTTCAGAGGAAAAGAACCAGAAGAAAAATTTAAACTAAAGCAGCACACAATATAGTGGCAGCACACAGTCTGCGAATATTTGATGATATATATAAATATATGTTAAAAAACAAAAGTAGGAGCTATTATATTCTGATAATAATAGTAATATAACATAATAAATCATGATCTTGTCAATTCATAGCACTCATTAAAAACGTATATTTTTTACTTTTTAATCAAGATATTTCTTTCATTCCTTAAAAATATCGTTTATTTTATAAAATCCAACACTCGCTGCAAATTTATGCTTTGTTTTTGAAGCGGATAATTTTTCCTTCGGCTCTTTAAGTATATAGTTATCATATAAGTATATCGGCTCATATAGTTTTTCCTAAATGGCCCTTTAAGTATATAGTTTTTTCCTAAGTGGCCTTTTATGTAGTTTTTTTCCTAGGTGGCCTTTTAAGTATATATTTTTCCTAAGTGGCTCTTTAAGTATATAGTATTTTTCCTAAGTGACTCTTTAAGTATATAGCTTTTTTCCTAAGTGGCCCTTTAAACATATAGTTTTTTTTTCTAGATGGTCCTTTAAGCTATTATTTTTTTCCTAAGTGGCTCTTTAAGTATATATTTTTTTCCTGAGTGGTTCTTTAAATATATAGTTTTTTCCCTGAACGGCTCTTTAAATATATAGTTTTTTCCTGAGTGGCTCTTTAGGTATATAGTTTTTTCCTCAGTGGCTCTTTAGATATAAAGTTTTTTTTCCTAAGTGGAGGGGGTGGCTCAGTCGGTAGCGCGTCAGGCTCGTAATCTGTAGTTCACAGGTTCGAGTCCCAGCTGGGTCAGCGTTGAGATTTATCTCCGCAAAATTCCCCGCCCTGCCCACGGTCAGTAGGGGTCACCGATGGGCTTGGAAAGGCCGCCGTCCGTCGGATGGGACGTTAAGCCGTGGCCTAGTGTGCGGAAGAGCCATACCCTGTGCACGTTAAAGAACACGCTGGATGGCCCTGACGGGAGGCTACCATCTGTCTCCCAACAGCTGTTCCAGTGGGTCCCCTCCCCAACCTTCTCTGAGTCTTCGGGGTCCACGTGACCTGGCCATTTAGCCCATGGTGTGTAAAAAAGTGCCGCTCAGAAGTAAAACAACCCAACCCAACTCTTTAGGTATAAAGTTTTTTTTCCTCAGTGGCTCTTTAGATATAAAGTTTTTTTCCTAAGTGGCGGGGGTGGCTCAGTCAGTAGCGCGTCAGGCTCATAATCTGTAGTTCCCAGGTTCGAGTTCCAGCTGGGTCAGCGTTGAGATTTATCTCCGCAAAATTCCCCGCCCTCCCACGGTCAGTAGGGGACACCGATGGGCTTGGAAAGGCCGCCGTCCGTCGGATGGGACGTTAAGCCGTGGACCCGTGTGTGAGAGAGCCATACGCTGTGCACGTTAAAGAACACGCTGGATGGCCTTGACGGGAGGCTACCATCTGTCTCCTAACACCACTGTTCCAGTGGGTCTCCTCCCCCAACCTTCTCTGAGTCTTCGGGGTCCATGTGACCTGGCCATTTAGCCCATGGTGTGCAAAAAAGTGCCGCTCAGAGGTAAAACAACCAACGTTAAAGAACACGCTGGATGGCCTTGACGGGAGGCTACCATCTGTCTCTCAACAGCTGTTCCAGTGGGTCTCCTCCCCCAACCTGCTCTGAGCCTTCGGGGTCCATGTGACCTGGCCATTTAGCCCATTGTTTGCAAAAAAGTGCCGCTCAGAGGTAAAACAACCCAACCCAAATCCTAAGTGGCTCTTTAAGTACATACTTTTTTTTTCCTAAGTGGCTTTTCACTAAGTTTGGATTGCACAGGTCTGTAATAAATAAAAAATACTAGCAGATTTACCCGGAGTTTCTCGGGTCAGAAACTTTCTAAAGTATACAGTAGGTGGCACTCCTCACGTCGCAAACTTTAATTTAGCATAAAACTCATTAAGATCGTTTCGTCCCCCCCCCGCTACCCCCTTTATAAAATTTTCATCCCCCTCTTCTAGGGAAACTGTTAAAATATCTAAAGTTGTAATAGTGTAATATGTATAATTCACGTGGGCACTGCCCACGTGAATTTGAATAACTGCTAATGCTAAATCTATGAGACTTAGCCACGTTGGGTTGGGTTGTTTTACCTATAAGCGGCACTTTTTTGCACACCATGGGCTAAATGGCCAGGTCACATGGACCCCGAAGGCTCACAGAAGGTTGGGGGAGGGGACCCACTGAAACAGCTGTTGGGAGACAGATGGTATCCTCCCGTCAAGGCCATCCAGCGTGTTCTTTAACGTGCACAGGGTATGGCTCTCCCGCACACGGGGCCACGGCTTAACTTCCCATCCGACGGACGGCGGCCTTTCCAAGCCCATCGGTGTCCCCTACTGACCGTGGGCAGGGCGGGGAATTTTTGCGGAGATAAATCTCAACGCTGACCCAGCTGGGATTCGAACCTGGGAACTACAGATTACGAGCCTGGCGCGCTACCGACTGAGCCACCCCCGCCCCACTTAGCCACGTACATCGCCTTTAAAAATGTTTGCCCATTATGGTTCTTGTGAGATGACCAAATAGCCCATTATGAGAACAAAATTATCTTTCAGAGGTAAAAATAACTCAAGAGAAATAATTGTTTTTTTCTGTAGAGATTAGAAATCTTTCCTCAAAGCAGAATAATTGCTACTACTAAGTCATTAATATCCGAATAATCATAATATTATATAATAACAGTTTTTTGGAGCGGCCGAGCGAACGAACGATAGCACATGCCTTTCTTATGTGTGGGGTGGAGTGGCTCAGTCGGTAGCGCGCCAGGCTCGTAATCTGTAGTTCCCTGGTTCGAGTCCCAGATGGGTCAGCTTTTAGATTTATCTACGCAAAATTCCCCGCCCTACCCACGGTCAGTAGGGGACACCGACGGGCTTGGAAAGGCCGCCGTCCGTCGGATGGGACGTTAAGCCGTATCCCCGTGTGCGGGAGAGCCATACCCTGTGCACGTTAAAGAACACTCTGGATGGCCTTGACGGGAGGCTACCATCTGTCTTCCAACAGCTGTTCCAGCGGTCCCCCTCCCCCAACCTTCTCTGAGCCTTCGGGGTCCATGTGACCTGGCCATTTAGCCCGTGGTGTGCAAAAAAGTGCTGCTCATAGGTAAAACAACCCAACGTTAAATAACACGCTGGATGGCCTTGACGGGAGGCTACCATTTGTCTCCCAACAGCTGTTCCAGTGGGTCCCCTCCCCCAACCTTCTCTGAGCCTTCGGGGTCCATGACGACCTGGCCATTTAGCCCATGGTGTGCAAAAAAGTGCCGCTCAGAGGTAAAACAACCCAACAAACCTTTCTTGTGCGTCCAAAGGTTGCGCGCCAATTTTTTGGCGCGTTTAACTAATAATAAACATAACTGCTGCGTTTGAGCAGCTCTAGTAGTTGCATTTCCACAAAGTGTAATCTTTAGAAAAGCGTGAAACGTCCACGAATAAAATAGTGGCTTAGCGAAGTTTATTGTCACGAATTATTATTATTATTTTATCTTCAATCTTCAGCAATAGTAATTTTGAATACACGGTTACTGAGAATTATTGTAAATACAAATGTAAATTTCTTATGCACATATTTTTGTTCTTAAAGCTTGTAAAAATTTGCTTTTTTTATGTACGCTTATTCGTCTAATTTCTTTCGAAAATGGTGCGGGAGTGGCTCAGTCGGTAGCGCGCCAGGCTCGTAATCTGTAGTTCCCAGGTTCGGGTCCCAGCTGGGCCAGCATTGAGATTTATCTCTGCAAAACTCCCCGCCCTGCCCACGGTGAGTAGGGGACCCAGATGGGCTTGGAAAGGCCGCCTTCCGTCAGATGGGATATTAAGACGAGGCCCCGTGTGCGGGAGAGCCAACCCTGTGCACGTTAAAGAACACACTGGATGGCCTTGACTGGAGGCTACCATCTGTCTCCCAACAGCTGTTCCAGTGGGTCTCCTCCCCCAACCTTCTCTGAGCCTTCGGGTTCTTGTGACCTGGCCATTTAACCCATGGGGTGCAAAAAAGTGCCGCTCAGAGGAAAAACAACCAAACCCAACCCTAGTTGTTGGCGGGGGGAGGGGCTAGGCTCACTCGGTAGCGCGTCAGGCTCCTAATTTGTAGTTCTCAGGTTTGGGTGAGCATTGAGATAGCGTTGATATTATGCTGATGATTTAGCCCTTTTGGCAAATGATGTTGATGAGATGAACTCTTTCATTCGAGCTGTTGATGAGACTGGTAGTAGAGTAGGTTTGGTTATAAACAGAGAGAAAACTAAAGTGATGAAAATTGGTCAGGCAGGCTGTGATTCAGTTAATCTGAATGGTTGCAGTCTTGAGCAGGTGTCACAGTTTAATTATCTTGGGAGCTATGTAACAGATAATGGTGATGTGCGTCATGAGATTAACAGACGGATAGGGATTGCTACCGGGACTTTTAAGAATCTATGGAGAGTGTGGAGAAATAGGCGTATACACCTAAAGACTAAAATTAGACTGTATAATAGTTTGGTTCTTTCTAGGGTTAGTTATGGTAGTGAAACTTGGACACTTTGTAAGCAAGATAACAGGAAACTAGATGCTTTTGATTCCAGATGCTTACGCAGTATCTTTGGTATTAGGTGATTCAACTTTGTAACTAATGATGAGGTTAGGTAAAGGAGTTTGCAACCTCCTTTAAGCAGCGTAGTGTGCAGAGAGAGACTCCGTTGGTTTGGCCATGTTGCCCGTATGAATAATTATAGATTGGCGAATAACGTTATGAACAGTGTGCCTAAAGGCCTCAGAAAGAAGGGGAGACCTAGGATGCGGTGGGCAGACAATGTCAAACAGGACCTTGTTTGAATTGGTGTGCAGTGGCCAGATGCAGTAGATGTAGCTCAGGACAGATATGCTTGGAGAATTAAACTACATGGTCTGGTTGGACCTCCGTAACCCATAGCTGCTTGAGGATGATGATGATGATGATGATGATGATATCTGGCAACCTTCGTGTTACGTGACACGAAGGTTGCCAGATCACTAATTTCTAAAAAAATCGTCGCCAGATATTTTTTCTGAATTCTGTAATCAACCATGGTGTTCGGATATTTTTTTGAGCGGCTGTACATAGTAACTACTGCACCAACCATCCTCTCATTTTTTATCTAAGATTTTATAAACGGTCTAAGGAGATTTATAAATTCGTTTTAAGATTTCTTCTAATAAAATGCTGTTTTCACTACAGTAGAATGTGCATTAATTTGTCATTGAATTATGACGCCCTCCCCCCCGTTTAGTTAATTGGAAGCTAGCTTTAAAACTCTATTAGGTCGTCCCGTGGCCGAGTGGTTAGCGCGCTTGCTACTGATCTAAGGGACCTGGGTTCAAGCCTCGGTAAGGTACAGATGTATGTGTCGTTTTTCTGCTGAGGTTCTGCCATCCTCAGAGACGTTCTACTATGGCATTTAAACCGACAGGCTCCTGTCAGACCTCTGTGACAAACAGATGCTTGAGGAGGTATTTATTTCATTAATTTCTAAAATAAGCGTTTTATGAGTGATCTGGCAACCTTCGTGTCACGTGACACGAAGGTTGCCAGATCACTAATTACTAAAAAAATCGTTGCCAGATATTTTTTCTGAATTCTGTAATCAACCATAGTGGTCGGATACTTTTTTTTTTTTGAGCGACTGTACCTGGAAGTCTTCTCAGATTATGATTTTGCCATCTAAGTTAGCTTACTCAAAAAAAAAAAAATTGAAGATAAAAACTACTAAAAACAACACCGATTTTTTCGAGGGAGATTATCGCAACATGATCTACTAATAATCACCAGCCTTTGTCCACCTGTAGCTCAAATGATCATCGCTACATCAAAGACTTTTGTACGGATGCATCACCCCTTATTCCTCCCTCCCCCCAACACACACCTTTACCCAAAAGAGAACCATAGGAGCTAACAATTTTAAGCTCTACTCTCATCCAAACTCGTCTTTGATCCCAAACGCATCCTTTTACTCTTTATAGGAAGATGCAGAGCACCCTAATTATCATCCGCATTTTCAAGTCCTCTTTCCTCGCCTCTCGTAATCCGGTAGCTCTTCGTGCAGAGCGAGCATCCTGCCTAAGTACGCTACGGCATATCAAGTAAGTCCGGATGTATGTGTTACCATGGAAACTATTGATTATCTCCGCATCCATTTGTCACTGTCATCCTTACCTGCCTCTCTCTTTCTCTTGCACTTTCTCTCTCTCTCTCTCAGCATCCCCCCCGCCTTCTAACTCTTCTCCTCCGATTTCTTACTCTTTCCATTCCTTATTATTCTCTGCTTAATAAAATATTACTTCCTGTTCCCCGATCGTTAGACGATGTAGCCGGCTATACGTAAGGGGGATCGAGAATGTGACGTACGAGCTCTTGAAATCCGTTGAAAGATAAACGACTAATCGACACGACTTGTCATCTTCCGAAGAAAACTTTTCGAGCTTGGATTCGCAGCATCTTAGTCCTGGAGCACTTTCCTCCAAAGAAAACAAAGATTCAGAGATATCTCCCGTTTTCGAGCATCGATTCTAGCATTTTCGAAGAGGGATGTTCATTGTCATCGCCTCTTTGATGTCATATCGATGCTTTCCTTAATTGTCTATTAGTGTCTCGTTCATATATCCATCAGTCTTCCTTTTACATACCTGTGAGATTCTTTTCAAGTCCACCAGTGTCCCCTTTGTATAATTATCAGCTCCCTTTACTCATCATTTTACCTGTACATGCTTCTCACTGTTTCTTTCGCGCATCAGTGTCTCCTTTACATGCTCATCAGTGTCTCTTTCGCATTCTGATCAGGGTTTCTTTTACTTATCAATCAGTCAATCAGTGATTTTTTTATATACCTTCAGATTCTTATCACATCCGCCGGCGTTTCATTTAAATACTTGTCAGTTTCCTTCAGTCATCACTATCTTTGCATGCCTCTCAGTGTTTCTTTCGCGCATCAGTGTCTCCTTTACATTCTGATCAGCATCTCTTTTAATGCTCATCAGAATTTCCTTGACTTATCCATCACTGTTACTTTTACATTCCTGTCAGATTCTTACCAAGTACATTATAGTTTCCTTTTCATGCCCAACAGTGTCTCCTATATAATTATCAGTTCCTATTACTATCATTTTCTCATTTACATGCTTCTCAGTGTTTCTTTTACTCATTAGTGTTTCATTTACATGCTCATCAGCGTCTCTTGCCAATGCTCATCAGCGTCTCTTGTCAATGTTCATCAGCATCTCTTGCCAACGCTCATCAGAGTCTCTTGTCAATGCTCATCAGCGTCTCTTGTCAATGCTCATCAGCGTCTCTTGTCAATGCTCATCAGCGTCTCTTGCCAATGCTCATCAGCGTCTCTTGCCAATACTCATCAGCATCTCTTGCCAATACTCATCAGCGTCTCTTGCCAATGCTCATCAGCGTCTCTTGCCAATGCTCATCAGCGTCTCTTGCCAATGCTCATCAGCGTCTCTTGCCAATGCTCATCAGCGTTTCTTGCCAATGCTCATCAGCGTCTCTTACCAATGCTCATCAGCGTCTCTTGCCAATACTCATCAGCGTCTCTTGCCAATGCTCATCAGCATCTCTTGTCAATACTCATCAGCGTCTCTTGCCAATGCTCATGAGCGTCTCTTGTCAATGCTCATCAGTGTCTCTTGCCAATGCTCATCAGCGTCTCTTGCCAATGCTCATCAGCGTCTCTAGCCAATGCTCATCAACGTCTCTTGCCAATGCTCATCAGCGTCTCTAGCCAATGCTCATCAGCGTCTCTTGCCAATGCTCATCAGCGTCTCTTGTCAATGCTCATCAGCGTCTCTTGCCAATGCTCATCAGCGTCTCTTGACAATGCTCATCAGCGTCTCTTGCCAATGCTCATCAGCATCTCTTACCAATGCTCATCAGCGTGTCTTGTCAATGCTCATCAGCGTCTCTTGCCAATGCTCATCAGCGTCTCTTGCCAATGCTCATCAGCGTTTCTTGCCAATGCTCATCAGTGTCTCTAGCCAATGCTCATCAGCGTCTCTTGTCAATGCTCATCAGCATCTCTTGTCAATGCTCATCAGTGTCTCTTGCCAATGCTCATCAGCGTCTCTTGCCAATGCTCATCAGCATCTCTTGCCAATGCTCATCAGCGTCTCTTCTCAATGCTCATCAGCGTCTCTTGCCAATGCTCATCAGCGTCTCTTGCCAATGCTCATCAGCATCTCTTGCCAATGCTCATCAGCGTCTCTTGCCAATGCTCATCAGCGTCTCTTGCCAATGCTCATCAGCATCTCTTGCCAATGCTCATCAGCGTCTCTTGCCAATGCTCATCAGCGTCTCTTGCCAATGCTCATCAGCGTCTCTTGCCAATGCTCATCAGCGTCTCTTGCCAATGCTCATCAGCGTCTCTTGCCAATGCTCATCAGTGTCTCTAGCCAATGCTCATCAGCGTCTCTTGCCAATGCTCATCAGCATCTCTTGCCAATGCTCATCGGCGTGTCTTGTCAATGCTCATCGGCGTCTCTTGCCAATGCTCATCAGCGTCTCTTGCCAATGCTCATCAGCGTCTCTTACCAATGCTCATCAGCGTCTCTTGCCAATACTCATCAGCGTCTCTTGCCAATGCTCATCAGCATCTCTTGCCAATGCTCATCAGCGTCTCTTGCCAATGCTCATCAGCGTCTCTTGTCAATGCTCATCAGCGTCTCTTGTCAATGCTCATCAGCATCTCTTGCCAATGCTCATCAGCGTCTCTTGCCAATGCTCATCAGCTTCTCTTGTCAATGCTCATCAGCGTCTCTTGCCAATGCTCATCAGCGTCTCTTGCCAATGCTCATCAGTGTCTCTAGCCAATGCTCATCAGCGTCTCTTGCCAATGCTCATCAGCGTCTCTTGTCAATGCCCATCAGCGTCTCTTGTCAATTCTCATCAACGCCTCTTGCCAATGCTCATCAACGTCTCTTGCCAATGCTCATCAGCGTCTCTTGCCAATGCTCATCAGCGTCTCTGGCCAATGCTCATCAGCGTCTCTAGCCAATGTTCATCAGCGTCTCTTGCCAATGCTCCTCAGCATCTCTTGCCAATGCTCATCAGCGTCTCTTGCCAATGCTCATCAGCGTCTCTTGCCAATGCTAATCAGCGTCTCTTGCCAATGCTCAGCAGTGTCTCTTCCCAATGCTCATCAGCGTCTCTTGCCAATGCTCATCAGCGTCTCTTGTCAATGCTCATCAGCGTCTCTTGCCAATGCTCATCGGCGTCTCTTGTCAATGCTCATCAGCGTATCTTGCCAATGCTCATCAGCGTCTCTTGCCAATTCTCATCAGCGTCTCTAGCCAATGCTCATCAGCGTCTCTTGCCAATGCTCATCAGCGTCTCTAGCCAATGCTCATCAACGTCTCTTGCCAATGCTCATCAGCGTCTCTTGCCAATGCTCATCAGCGTCTCTGGCCAATGCTCATCAGCGTCTCTAGCCAATGTTCATCAGCGTCTCTTGCCAATGCTCATCAGCGTCTCTTGCCAATGCTCATCAGCGTCTCTTGCCAATGCTCATCAGCGTCTCTTGCCAATGCTCATCAGCGTCTCTTGCCAATGCTAATCAGCGTCTCTTGCCAATTCTCATCAGCGTCTCTTGCCAATGCTCATCAGTGTCTCTTGCCAATGCTCATCGGCGTCTCTTGTCAATGCTCGTCAGCGTCTCTTGCCAATGCTCATCAGGGTCTCTTGTCAATGCTCATCAGCGTATCTTGCCAATGCTCATCAGCGTCTCTTCCCAATGCTCATCGGCGTCTCTTGCCAATGCTCATCGGCGTCTCTTGTCAATGCTCATCGGCGTCTCTTGTCAATGCTCATCGGCGTCTCTTGCCAATGCTCATCGGCGTCTCTTGTCAATGCTCATCGGCGTCTCTTGCCAATGCTCATCAGCGTCTCTTGCCAATGCTCAGCAGCATCTCTAGCCAATGCTCATCAGCGTCTCTTGTCAATGCTCATCAGCGTCTCTTGCCAATGCTCATCAGCGTCTCTTGCCAATGCTCATCAGCGTATCTTGCCAATGCTCATCAGCGTCTCTTGCCAATTCTCATCAGCGTCTCTTGTCAATGCTCATCAGCGTCTCTTGCCAATACTCATCAGCGTCTCTAGCCAATGTTCATCAGCGTCTCTTGTCAATGCACATCAGCATCTCTTGCCAATGCTCATCAGCGTCTCTTGCCAATGCTCATCAGCGTCTCTTTCCAATGCTCATCAGCATCTCTAGCCAATGTTCATCAGCGTCTCTAGCCAATGCTCATCAGCGTCTCTTACCAATGCTCATCAGCGTCTCTAGCCAATGCTCATCAGTGTCTAATATACCAATATTGTTTTTTCTCAAAATGGTTAAGGAGATGAAGGAGCAGCATCCAACAAAGTTCCTTCTTCATGACAATGCCAGTGCTCACAAAACTCGACAAGTTGCGGCCTCTCTGGAGCAGGAAAAAACCCAAACATCTTCTCCATCCTGAATATTCATCCGATCTTGCACCATGCGATTTTTGGTTGTTTCCAAAAATTAAAAAGGAATTAACTGTGAAGTCGTTTTCAAGGGTGCAACACCTTGCAAATTGCGTTCATTCAGAGTTACAGAGTATTCCCCAACAGGAGTACCACCAAGCTTTCCAGAATTGACGGTAGATGTCTGCAACTTTCCATAGATGTTGGAGGGGAGTTGTTGGGTTGGGTTGTTTTACCTCTGAGCGGCACTTTTTTGCACACCATGGGCTAAATGGCCAGGTCACATGGACCCCGAAGGCTCAGAGAAGGTTGGGGGAGGGGACCCACTGGAACAGCTGTTGGGAGACAGATGGTAGCCTCCCGTCAAGGCCATCCAGTGTGTTCTTTAACGTTGGGTTGTTTTACCTCTGAGCGGCACTTTTTTGCACACCATGGGCTAAATGGCCAGGTCACATGGACCCCGAAGGCTCAGAGAAGGTTGGGGGAGGGGACCCACTGGAACAGCTGTTGGGAGACAGATGGTAGCCTCCCGTCAAGGCCATCCAGTGTGTTCTTTAACGTTGGGTTGTTTTACCTCTGAGCGGCACTTTTTTGCACATCATGGGGTAAATGGCCAGGTCACATGGACCCCGAAGGCTCAGAGAAGGTTGGGGGAGGGGACCCACTAGAACAGCTGTTGGGAGACAGATGGTAGCCTCCCGTCAAGGCCATCCAGCGTGTTCTTTAACGTGCTCAAGGTATGGCTCTCCCGCACACGCGGCCACGGCTTAACGTCCCATCCGACGGACGGCGGCCTTTACTGACCGTGGGCAGGGCGGGGAATTTTTGCGGAGATAAATCTCAAAGCTGAGCCAGCTGGGACTCGAACCTGGGAACTACAGATTACGAGCCTGGCGCGCTACCGAATGAGCCACCCCCGCCCTTGGAGGGGAGTACTTTAAAAGATAGTTAAAGTTTCGTTGAAAAAAAGTGCAATGAGTTTTGTTCTGCAAATGCATGTCAAGGACGTTTTGAAAGTCCCTCGTAACGTATATGTGTCCCTCGTAACGTATAGATGTATGATCTGGCAACTTTCGTGTCACGTGACATGAAGGTAGCCAGATCATTAATATCTAAAAAAAATCGTTGCCAAATTTTTTTTCTGAAATCTGCAATCAACCATGTGTTGGGATATTTTTTTCAGCGATTGTACCGCTACAGATCCCCTATGAATTCTAATCCTTTCTAACACCCCCTTCCTATCACTGATACATTTTGACTAAAATAGAAATGAAAGAGGACCCTCTAAAATTCTCAGAAATGGTTCTCTAGTTCTTCATAACTCTTTGGCTTTTATTAGTTACTGGCTCTAATATTATCCTATTTATTGGCTACTTCGAAATTTGAATCTAAATATTTTATTGGAGAAATTAGATGTTACAGAAATTCTTATGTCATCACTAACAGCCAAGAAGTATGCGACCATCCTTTACTACCTTCATGGACGGGGGTGGTTCAGTCGGTAGCACGACAGGATCGTAATCTGCAATTCCCAGGTTCGAGTCCTAGCTGTGCCAGCGTTCAGAATTATCTCTTCAAAACTCCCCCCCCCCCCGGTCAGTAGATGACACTGATGGCTATGGGTTGAGTTGGGTTGTTTTACCTCTGAGCGGCACTTTTTTGCACACCATGTGCTAAATGGCCAGGTCACATGGACCCTGAAGGCTCAGAGAAGGTTGGGGAAAGGGACCCACTGGAACAGCTGTTGGGAGACAGATGATAGCCTCCCGTCAAGGCCATCCAGCGTGTTCTTTAACGTGCACAGTGTATGGCTCTCCCGCACACGGGGCCACGGCTTAACGTCCCATCCGACAGACGGCGGCCTTTCCAAGCCCATCGGTGTCCCCTACTGACCGTGGGCAGGGCGGGGAATTTTGCGGAGATAAATCTCAACGCTCACCAGCTGGGACTCGAACCTGGGAACTACAGATTACGAGCCTGGCGCGCTACTGTGATGGCTATGGATGGAGCGGTAAGCCCATCCAAAGCCATCACTTGTGTGCAGTTTGGGTTGTTTTACCTCTGAGCGGCACTTTTTTTCCACAGAATGGGCTAAATGGCCAGGTCACTTGGACCCCGAAGGCTCAGAGATAGTTGGGAGGAGGGAGCCCATTGGAACAGCTGTTGGGAGACAGATGGTAACCTCCCGTCAAGGCCATCCAGCGTGTTCTTTAACGTGCACAGGGTATGGCTCTCCCGCACACAGGGGAGCCGTACCAAGTGCCGCTCAGAGGTAAAACAACCCAACGTTAAAGAACACGCTGGATGGCCTTGATGGGAGGCTACCATCTGTCTCCCAACAGCTGTTCCAGTGGGTCCCCTCCCCCAACCTTCTCTGAGTCTTCGGGGTCCACGTGACCTGGCCATTTAGCCCATTCTGTGCAAAAAAAGTGCCGCTCAGAGGTAAAACAACCCAACGTTAAAGAACACGCCGGATGGTCTTGACGGGAGGCTACCATCTGTCTCCCAACAGCTGTTCCAGTGGGTCCCCTCCCCCAACCTTCTCTGAGTCTTCGGGGTCCACGTGACCTGGCCATTTAGCCCATTCTGTGCAAAAAAGGTGCCGCTCAGTGGTAAAACAACCCAACGTTAAAGAACACACTGGATGGCCTTGACGGGAGGCTACCATCTGTCCCCCAACAGCTGTTTCAGTGGGTCCCCTCACCCAACCTTCTCTGAGCCTTCAGGGTCCATGTGACCTGGCCATTTAGCCCATGGTGTGCAAAAAAGTGCCGCTCAGAGGTAAAACAACCCAACCCAGCCACTGGCGCCATCTATGTTGGGAATTGGACAACCAAGCTGCCCCATATGATGGAAGTAATGTTGGCCATTCACACTTACAGCGTTATATAAATAATTCCGTGATACAGTATCACAGGAAATATCCTGTCGACAAAAAAACACTAGAAATAATTTTCTGAAAAAAAAAAAAAATGGTTTTGTCACGAGATTCGAACCAACGTCTCCCAGAAAGCGTGCAAGACGTGGATTCGAATCCCACTCATGACACCAATTTTTTTTCAGCAAATTATTTTGACGCGTTCCTTATCAGCAGGACATTTCCTGTGATTCTTTATTAATGATTTTTTTTTGGGGAAGGTGGTGTCATTAATGCAACATTATTTCATTTTCCGACTCATCTATTAATTCGGATTTCTGCCATTAGGAAGTGAGAAAGTCGGAAAACGAAAAGCTTCACTGTCTATGAATTCCATATTCACAATCCATATTCACAGGAGCGGGTGTGACTCAGTCGGTAGCATGCCAGGCTCGTAACCTGTAGTTCCCAGGTTCGAGTCCCAGCTGGGTCAGCGTTGAGATTTATCTCCGCAAAATTGCCCGCCCTGCCCACGGTCAGTAGGGGACACCGATGGGCTTGAAAAAACTGCCGTCCGTCAGATGGGTTGGGTTGTTTTACCTCTGAGCGGCACTTTTTTGCACACCATGGGCTAAATGGCCAGGTCACATGGACCCCGAAGACTCAGAGAAGGTTGGGGGAGGAGACCCACTGGAACAGCTGTTGGGAGACAGATGGTAGCCTTCCGTCAAGGATATCCAGCGTGTTCTTTAACGTGCACAAGGTATGGCTCTCCCGCACACGGGGCCACGGCTTAACGTCCCATACGATGGACGGCGGCCTTTCCAAGCCCATCGGTGTCCCCTACTGACCGTGGGCAGGGCGGGGAGTTTTGCGGAGATAAATCTCAACGCTGACCCAGCTGGGACTCGAACCTGGAAACTATAGATTACGAGCCTGTCGCGCTACCGACTGAGCCACTCCCGCCCCCGTCAGATGGGACGTTAAGCCGTATGCGGGAGAACCATACCTTGTGCACGTTAAAAAACACGCTGGATGGCCTTGACGGGAGGCTACCACCTGTCTCCCAATAGCTGTTCCAGTGGGCCCCCTCCCCCCACCTTCTTTGAGCCTTCGGTGTCCATGTGACTTGGCCATTTAGCCCATGGTGTACAAAAAAATTGCCTCTCTTGGTAAAACAACCCAACCCGGAGTTTAATGTGTCATATACGTATTCAATAAGTGAATAATTGAATCAGAAACGAAAACAAGTACAGCTGAGATATTCACATGTTTAATTTACCCAATAAATTTCTTTACAATAGACAGTCCACCATAGGGGTGGTTATGCCACAGATGGGAAATAAAAAAATTTAAAACCCAGCAGGTTCAAAACACTATTCTTTACAAAACTCTGCATTGAGTCCTATTCCATTGTACTGGAAAGATGGAGGAACCGATTTTGCTTTTTTTTCTCGTTAACAACGATCTTAGCTTCTTTCCATCCCTCGTGAAATTAATTTAATCCGTGCAATGTGATCACTGAGCATGTACAAAAAACGTCATGAGCAGTGCGCGAAGTGGTAAAGGAAATCGTTTCCTTTAAGAGCTTCTGGTACAGTTGCGAATTCATTCATAAGATTAGCCCCTAGGAACAAATGCTCATTTTCATTCTCCTCCTGGTATTCTGATATCCTTTCATGACAGAAAGTTGGCGTTAGAACCATATTCCTTCCATTCCTAAACTATAAAGTGAACAAGACGAAATTTCTGCTTCAACATTTTTCGCTGATATTTTGGTATATACACACACCTATACATTCAAAGAAAATGGTCCAATCACATTATATAAATGGTAAGTCATATTACAACCTTAACTGGCATAGTGGTTAGGCAGCTAGCGACTGTTCCAGCAAGGCAAACTTTGTGTTGTGTTATCTCTAACTAAGGCAGTGGTCAGCAGTGATTTCGGTCGTAGTAGGGCATGTCCTTGTATGAGAAGGCCTGTAAAAGCTAGGAGTAGCTTCTAGGATTCTTCTCTGTCCTATATGTCGCAAATAATAATAAAAAAAAATATTTTGATAATGAGTTTTTTTTTTTCACAAAAGACTTATTTAAATTCTCTAAATTTTAATTTTTAATAATATTAGTGTAGTGTTTCAAGTGTTGTCTGCTGGAACCTGTTGTTCTAAACTTTTGCTTAAAAACTGATAAAAAAAAAGTTTAAAAACGCTACAGAAATTTCTAAATGTAGATATATTTCAGTGAGCAGTTGGATAAAACTCGGATAGATACTGAACCTCGTAACAGAATAGGGAATTTTGGCGTTATGGACACTTATTTAGGGTTAGAAAAGTAAAAATGAGTATTACACAACATCACTTTATGTATTCGGTGCCTAGTTATTTAATTAACTCGATGTTTAGTTAAAGAAGTGAATAATCATTTGCTGTTTATAAAAAAACATTTAAAATATTATTTACTAGGTGTTAATGACTGTTAAACGTTTCTATATTTTATTGATTTCAATCGGGTTTAAAGTAGCATATAAGAATTTTTTTAATCGAAACACAGTTTAGTTTTAAAAGCTAATACGCAATGAGTCTTACTGCTTGATTAGTATTAAGAGGTTAATGCGCTTGATCTGGTGCTAATGTTTAATAAACGTAAAACTGATGCCAAATAACCATTTTCAGTATCTTTTGTAACTTTATAATATTTTTATTGTGTGAAATGAGGTAAATAATATGTATTGTGTGAAATGTGATGAACGACATGTTTTATTTGTTGGAATGTGGTAAATAATTTTAATGTGAAATGTGGTAAGTAATTTTATTGTGTAAAATGTAGTGAACGACATGTTTTATTGGTTGGAATGTTGTAAATAATTTTAATGTGAAATATGGTAAATAATTTTTATTGTGTGAAACATAGTGAACGACATGTTTTATTGGTTGGAATGTGGTAAATAATTTTAATGTGAAATATGGTAAATAATTTTTATTGTGTGAAATATAGTGAACGACATATTTTATTGGTTGGAATGGGGTAAATAATTTTAATGTGAAATATGGTAGATAATTTTTATTGTGTGAAATATGGCGAACGACATGTTTTATTGGTTGGAATGTTGTAAATAATTTTTATTTTATGAAATGTAGTGAACATGTTCTATTGCCTGGAATGTGGTAAACAATTTTATTTTGTGAAATGTAGTGAACGTCACATTGGTTGGAATGTGGTAAATAATTAAATTGTGTGAAATGTGGTGAACATCTTTTATTGGCTGGAATGTGGTAAATAATCTCAATATGTGAAATATAGTAAATAATTATTATTTTATGAAATGTGATGAACGACATGTTTTATTGGTTGAAATATAGTGGATCTTTTTTTATTGGTTGCTATATGCTGAATAATATGTTTCATTCCTTGAAATGAAATGAATAACATTTTGAAACTATGCTTACAATAATTCGAGCCACCCAGAGGGCAACCCTCGAAAATTTTAGATCCTAATTTCGCCACTGCTTTACTCAACGATACTTTTCCAAAGATTAAAGACGCTATGTGCTTCCTAAATCCTTGCACTGAATAAGAGTAATTTGTAGGTCCTGTTTCTGCCTGATATTTTTCTCCTCCTTTTGATAATTAGTTACTTTCAAAAATACGAAAATAATGTAATTTGGCCAATCTGGATGAAATCTAGACAGGCGGAAACACTAGGTAATATTTTGATTTTTTACACCCATGTTAATTTTTTTTTCAAGGACGACAACCAGCATTCTTATGTCAACAATATTTATTCCTCCACAAAATCTTGAACTTTGAAAAAAAAAAAAAAAAAACTCGCTTCCCTTAATTAACAATATTTAAACCGTAGAGCTTTTCAACTGAATTGAGAATCGCGTAAATCAGAAATACATTGTTTGCTTCAGTTTTAACGAAAGACATCTCCCGAGAAACTAATCATCATCAGTTCCATTCTACCAAATAATTCTGACCGTAATTATAAAAAACGGATGACAGCTGCTAAGCTTGAGAAAAAATTCGCAACTGCTTCTTTTAAAAACTCCAAAGTTTGATTTTTTTTTTCCCTTTAAAACTCTTTCGTGACCATCAGGGGAAAAAAATGACAAAAGATTTTTGTCTTTAGTAGAAGTCCAATAGTCGACAACACAAAAGACTAGTGCAACAGACATCCTCTTCTGATTTCCACAAGGAGGGGTCGTGAAAGTCCCTGACCAATCTCCCCCTTCCTCTCATTGGCTGCCTTGCCACCGGAACCGGAAGTTGCTGCCAGGTAGGACTGTTTGTCACTGGAGCTCGTGCAGGAACCGAGCGACTTCGTTTGCTGGAACCTGCAGGAAAGAACAAAAAAAAAATATTGATGCAAAATCGATACGAAGTGTGTTTAGAATGTTGAAAATGCGATGCACAACTAGTGTATAATTTATGACAATTTACTCTATCTTGATTAAGCAATGTTGTTTAACTATTCTTATAATGGCCCAACCAGTAGCGTGCCATTTTCCGTAACATACAGTTCCCAGGTTCCAGTCCCGCCTGGGTCAGCGTTGAGATTTATTTCCACAAAAACAATCGGTCAGTGGGAGACACCGATGGACCAGGAAAGACCGCCGTCCATCGGATGGGTTTTTTTCATCGGATCATCGGATCAGTTTTGGTGCTGGAGAGTCATACCCTGTACATGTTAAGAACACGCTGGATAGCCTTGACAGGAGGCTACCAGCTATCTCCCCACAGCTGTCCAGTGGGTCCCCTACCCCCAACCTCTCGGGGTGAGGCGAGGATGGCTCAGTCGGTAGCGCGCCTGGCTCGTAATCTGCAGTTCCCAGGTTCGAGTCCCAGCTGGGTCAGCGTTGAGATTTATCTCCGCAAAATTCTCCGCCCTGCCCACGGTCAGTAAGGGACACCGATGGGCGATCGGATGGGACGTTAAGCCGTGGCCCCGTGTGCGGGAGAGCCATACCCTGTGCACGTTAAAGAACACGCTGGATGGCCTTGACAGGAGGCTACCATATGTCTCCCAACAGCTGCTAAAGTGGGTCCCCTCCCCCAACCTTCTCTGAGACTTCGGGGTCCATGCGACCTGGCCATTTAGCCCATGGTGTGCAAAAAAGTGCCGTTCAGAGGTAAAACAACCCAACAACTATGCACACGGAACCACGACTTAATGTCTCATCCGAAGGGCGGTAGCCTTTCCAAGCCCAACGATACCACATTTCTGACAAAGGGAAGGGTGGGGGTTTAGTGAAGATAAATCTCAAATCTGGCACATTGGGACTCGAATCTGGGAACTATAGATTAGAGTCTTGCCGCCCCGAGCTACGGACTGAGCCATCATTTTTCTGTCTCATGGGGTCCCCAAGAAAAAGATAGCTTTCAGAGAAGGGAAAACTTTTTTTAACGGTGGAGAGTAAGAAATAAATCAATGGTTCAAAGTAAAATATTTAGGTCGATCCTTTCGTTAAAGAGCTCAGCTTCAAGTATGAGCAATTTTGTAATAACGTACAATTAAACAATTAAGGGTGTCCAAAAACTAAACGGGGGAAAAAAAGAAAAGAATTCTTTTCATATTGATAAAATGAATGATATATTTCTGAAAACAAAGCAAACCTAAAACAAAAAGCAAGATTACACATATTTCGTTAAGGAAAAATTTTTCATACACCATAATATTCAACAGGAATTAATCTTTTGCACAATTTCTCCACAACGTGCAAGTGTGTAGTGAGGAAGAGTGACATAATCAAGTACCCATAGTATAAGGGAAAAATGACCTAAGCAAGTGCCTGCAGTGAGGAAGAGTGACTTAAACAAGTACCCCATAGTATAAGGGAAAAGTGACCTAAACAAGTGCCCTGCAGTGAGGAAGAGTGACTTAAACAAGTACCCCATAGTATAAGGGAAGAATGACCTAAGCAAGTGCCTGCAGTGAGGAAGAGTGACTTAAACAAGTACCCCATAGTATAAGGGAAGAATGACCTAAGCAAGTGCCTGCAGTGAGGAAGAGTGACTTAAACAAGTACCCCATAGTATAAGGGAAGAATGACCTAAGCAAGTGCCTGCAGTGAGGAAGAGTGACTTAAACAAGTACCCCATAGTATAAGGGAAGAATGACCTAAGCAAGTGCCTGCAGTGAGGAAGAGTGACTTAAACAAGTACCCATATATAGTATAAGGGAAGAATGACCTAAGCAAGTGCCTGCAGTGAGGAAGAGTGACTTACACAAGTCATCATCATCATCATCCTCAAGCAGCCATGGGCTACAGAGGTCCAACCAGACCGTGCAATTTAGTTCTCCAAGCAAGTCTATCCTGAGCTACATCTACTGCATCTGGCCACTGCACACCAATTCTAACAAGGTCCTGTTTGACATTGTCTGCCCACCGCATCCTAGGTCTCCTCCTCTTTCTGCGGCCTTTAGGCACACTGTTCATAACCCTATTCGCCAATCTATAATTATTCATACGGGCAACATGGCCAAACCAACGGAGTCTCTCTCTGCACAATATGCTGCTTAAAGGAGGTTGCAAACTCCTTTGCCTATCCTCATCATTAGTTACAAAGTTTAACCACCTAATGCCCAAGATACTGCGTAAGCATCTAGTTTCCTGTTATCTTGCTTACAAAGTGTCCAAGTTTCACTACCATAACTAACCCTAGAAAGAACCAAACTATTATACAGTCTAATTTTAGTCTTTAGGTGTATACTCCTATTTCTCCACACTCTCCATAGATTCTTAAAAGTCCCAGCAGCAATCCCTATTCGTCTGTTAATCTCATGTCGCACATCACCATAATCTGTTACATAGCTCCCAAGATAATTAAACTGTGACACCTGCTGAAGACTGCAACCATTCAGATTAACTGAATCACAGCCTGCCTGACCAATTTTCATCACTTTAGTTTTCTCTCTGTTTATAACCAAACCTACTCTACTACCAGTCTCATCAACAGCTCGAATGAAAGAGTTCATCTCATCAACATCATTTGCCAAAAGGGCTAAATCATCAGCATAATCTAAATCAGAAATTTTCGTATCTCCAGTCTATTTAAGGCCAAAATCTTTCCCTTGATGTGAATTTCGCATAACATAATCAATAACCAAGCTAAAGAGAAAAGGAGACAAAATGCACCCTTCTCGAACACCAGAAGTAATGCTAAACCAATTGCTACAAGTCTTACTAACTCTCACACATGACTCAGTGTTATTATAGAGAGCTTTCATTATGTTAACTAACTTGTCAGGTATACCATATGATTTCACAATCAACCACAAATTATGACGATCAACGGAGTCGAAAGCCTTTTTGAAATCAACAAAGCTAGCAACCAAAGGTTTCTGAAACTCTAAACATTTCTCAAGAATCTGCCTAAGTGAAAATATCTGATCCACACATCCCCTACCACTTCTCTGAATCCACATTGCTCATCACACAATTGATTGTCAACCAGATTCTTAATTCTATTAAGCACAATCATGGAAAGAACTTTACCTGGAACAGAGAGTAGGCTGATACCCCTATAGTTATCACAAGAACTGCGATCACCTTTTTTGAATATAGGGATAACAATAGCTTTGGTAAAATCCTTAGGAACCATGCCTTTATCATAAAAGATATTCAGAATTTCAGTCATTCAAGTGGTAATCGAAACATTCCCAGCTTTAAGCATTTCGGTAGTAATTTCATCTACCCCTGGGGATTTATGTAGTTTAAGTTTAGAAACAGCCAAAATAACTTCAGATTGTGTTATAGGGCCAACATTAAAGCCACCAATGCATCTATCATCATTGCAAACAATGGGAGTAGAACTAACTACATTGTTTAGAACATCACTGAAATGCTCAGCCCACTTAGCCATGACAGAATCCTCCCCTTCTATAACCTTACCTTGTTTATCCTTCAATCCTTGTATACCTGTCCATTTTCTACCACACAAAATATTAACTCTCTGGTACAGCTCTCTGCTGTTGTGCTGTCTAACTGCTTCCTCGGCTTTGTCAGCCAAACTATCAAGCCAAAGATTCTTATCAGCAGCTAACTGATCTTTTACACGTTTATTAAGTTCTCTGTAAAGCTTTCTATTACGACTAGTAGGGTATTGATTAAAGACATTCCTGCAGTTCTTTGTTCCAAAATAAGCTCAAGTGCCTTATCACTCAGATAATTCTGTCTCTAAAATAAAAAAGCCTGTTTAAAATGATCCCATTCTTCCTCAACTTCAGTAGTAAACAAACCATGACTGTCATAATGACTAAGTAACCTATCATGGTAAGCTTTGGCTATAACTGGATCTTTCAGAGCTTCAGTATTAAAAGTAAATTTTTTAACCCTAGCACAACACTTTTTAAGTTTAAGTTGCAACACACTTTTAATAAGGTAATGGTCAGATCCAATTTCAGCTCCCCTATATGACCTGGTATTCCTAACAGAACTAACCCATTTGTTGTTAATTAATATGTTATCAATCATATTCTTATGCAGCCCATCAGGTGAAACCCATGTGTACTTATGTATGTCGAGGTGTTTGTAATAAGTGTTAGTTATTCTGAATCCATTGAGTTTACTTACCTGTAGGAGACGTTGCCCATTGCCATTGCAGCTACCAATATCAAAAGGGCCTATTACTCCTCCCCAAAGGGAAGAGTCAGTACCAACTTTGGCATTGAAGTCACCAAGAACAAGGGTAATACCTTCTTTCTTGACAGAATTCAAAATATCCTGAAGTTGTTCATAAAACCTATCCTTCTCATCCTCATCGGCATCCTCAGCGGGGGCATAACAGCAGATAACATTCAAGTCTTTAACGCTTGTCTGAAATATGGCTGTAAGAAACCTTTCATTAATGCACTCATATACCCATAGTATAAGGGAAGAATGACCTAAGTAAGTGCCTGCAGTGAGGAAGAGTGACTTAAACAAGTACCCCATAGTATAAGGGAAGAATGACCTAAGCAAGTGCCTGCAGTGAGGAAGAGTGACTTAAACAAGTACCCCATAGTATAAGGGAAGAATGACCTAAGCAAGTGCCTGCAGTGAGGAAGAGTGACTTAAACAAGTACCCATAGTATAAGGGAAGAATGACCTAAGCAAGTGCCTGCAATGAGGAAGAGTGACTTAAACAAGTACCCCATAGTATAAGGGAAGAATGACCTAAGCAAATGCCTGCAGTGAGGAAGAGTGACTTAAACAAGTACCCATAGTATAAGGGAAGAATGACCTAAGCAAGTTCGTGCAGTGAGGAAGAATGACTTAAACAAGTACCCCATAGTATAAGGGAAAAGTGACCTAAACAAGTGCCCTGCAGTGAGGAAGAGTGACTTAATCAAGTACCCATAGTATAAGGGAAGAATGACCTAAGCAAGTGCCTGCAGTGAGGAAGAGTGGGTTGGGTTGGGTTGTTTTACCTCTGAGCGGCACTTTTTTGCACACCATGGGCTAAATGTCCAGGTCACAAGGACCCCGACGGCTCAGAGAAGGTTGGAGGAGGGGACCCCCTGGAACAGCTGTTGGGAGACAGATGGTAGCCTCCCGTAAAGGCCATCCAGCGTGTTCTTTAACGTGCACAGGGTTTGGCTCTCCAGCACACGGCGCAATGGCTTAACGTCCCATCCGACGGACGGCGGCCTTTCCAAGCCCATCGGTGTCCCCTACTGACCGTGGGCAGGGCGAGGAATTTTGCGGAGATAAATCTCAATGCTGACCCAGCTGGGACTCGAACCTGGGAACTACAGATTACGAGCCTGGCGCGCTACTGACTGAGCCACCCCCGCCCCGAGGAAGAGTGACTTAAACATATACCCCATAGTATAAGGGAAGAATGACCTAAGCAAGTGCCCTGCAGTGAGGGAGAGTGACCTAATTGTGTACCCCATAGTATAAGAGAATGACCTAAGGAAGTGCCCTGCAGTGAGAAAGAGTGACCCAATCGAGTACCCCATAGTATAAGGGAGGAATGACCTAAGCAAGTGCCTGCAGTTAGGAAGAGTGACCTAATTGAGTACCCCATAGTATAAGAGATTGACCTAAGGAAGTGCCCTGCAGTGAGGAAGCGTGACCCAATCGAGTACCCCATAGTATAAGGGAAGAATGATGTAAGCAAGTGCCCTGCAGTGAGGAAGAGTGACCCAATCAAGTACCCCATAGTATAAGGGAAGAATGATCTAAGCAAATGCCCTGCAGTGAGGAAGAGTGACCCAATCGAGTACCCCATAGTATAAGGGAAGAATGATCTAAGCAAGTGCCCTGTAGTGAGGATGAGTGACATAATCAAGTACCCATAGTATAAGGGAAGAATGACCTAAGCAAGTGCCTGCAGTGAGGAAGAGTGACATAATCAAGTATCCATAGTATAAGGGAAGAATGACCTAAGGAAGTGCCCTACAGTGAGGAAGAGTGACCCAATCGAGTACCCCATAGTATAAGGGAAGAATGATGTAAGCAAGTGCCCTGCAGTGAGGAAGAGTGACCCAATCGAGTACCCCATAGTGTAAGGGAAGAACGATCTAAGCAAATGCCCTGCAGTGAGGAAGAGTGACCCAATCGAGTACCAAATAGTATAAGAGAAGAATGATGTAAGCAAGTGCCCTGCAGTGAGGAAGAGTGACCCAATCGAGTACCCCATAGTGTAAGGGAAGAATGATCTAAGCAAATGCCCTGCAGTGAGGAAGAGTGACCCAATCGAGTACCCCATAATATAAGGGAAGAATGATCTAAGCAAGTGCCCTGCAGTAAGGAAGAGTGACATAATCAAGTACCCATAGTATAAGGGAAGAATGACCTAAGCAAGTGCCTGCAGTGAGGAAGAGTGACATAATCAAGTATCCATAGTATAAGGGAAGAATGACCTAAGCAGTGAGGAAGAGTGACTTAAACAAGTACCCATAGTATAAGGGAAGAATGACCTAAGCAAGTGCCTGCAGTGAGGAAGAATGACTTAAACAAGTACCCCATAGTATAAGGGAAAAGTGACCTAAACAAGTGCCCTGCAATGAGAAAGAGTGACTTAATCAAGTACCCATAGTATAAGGGAAGAATGACCTAAGGAAGTGCCCTGCAGTGAGGAAGAGTGACCTAATTGTATACCCCATAGTATAAGAGAATGACCTAAGGAAATGCCCTGCAATTAAAAAAGTGACCCAATCGAGTACCCCATAGTATAAGGGAGGAATTACCTAAGCAAGTGCCCTGCAGTGAGGAAGAGTGACCTAATTGAGTACCCCATAGTATAAGAGAATGACCTAAGGAAGTGCCCTGCAGTAAGGAAGAGTGACCCAATCGAGTACCCCATAGTATAAGGGAAGAATGATGCAAGCAAGTGCCCTGCAGTGAGGAAGAGTTACCCAATGAAGTACCCCCACACTATAAGGGAAGAATGACCTAATCAAGTACCCTATAGTATAAGGGAAGAATGATCTGAGCAAATGCCCTGAAGTGAGGAAAAGTGACTTCATTTAGAGAGAAAAAGTTATATAAGCAAAATTTCGACCCACCTTGAGACTTTTTCCGCGTTCCTTTTCGCCCTCTTGTTTCTCTCTTGCCTCCAACTTCACTACTTGATTCCTGACTAGATGAGGAGAGAGGTGTGCCCTCACTGTCCCTGGGCATGCTCTCATAACCACTACTCGTCCCAGAGAACTGCTGTCCCTTGGGCAACTTCCCTAAGAGTTCTTTGGTTTCTTTGATATCCGCACTAATAACACTGCTGTCACTGCCATGCCCACTGCTCGACTGTCTGGCACCCCATTTTGATTCCTTCTTGACAGCTGTATTTGGTGTCATTGATGCGTTCTTAATAACCGTCGTCGTCGATACTGTCGTAGCTGAGCCGCACACGAAAGAATAAGTACCCGCATTCATCACAGAGTCACTATGAGCACAAAGGTGAGAGGCCGGGTCCCTATTCACGAAAGGACTCGTAGGGGTTGACGTACTCCTGCTGAGGATGTGATTCCTGTGAACTTGTGCTAAGTCCGTTGTATCGTAATGCGACTGCATCACGTAGGGAGCATTGACAAGTCCTCCAGAGTGAGACTGAGTCCAGGACATACTGCTACTGACCCCTAATTGGACCTGTTGATGGCGAGCATGGGAATTGGACATTGTTTCTATGGTAACTGCCATCGGTGGCGGGATAACAGTTGTAGCTGCTGGTGGTGTTACCTGATTGGACGGGTTATATGAGCCGTTTTGTTGCTTGCTGAGCCTGTTTTGTCCGCATCTGTTGCTATGATTACTACTACCATTTCCTAGAACTCGAGGAGGTAACTTTGGGCTAGCTTTCTTTCTTGGATGTTTGTTGTGGGTGAGGTTTTCATACCTCAAATCCCCCATATCTGAACCTCTAGTGTTGGAAGTTTCGGAGAAGACTTTGCAAGACTTAGATGCTTTGTGATTGGGCGATTGCCTGGAAGAATGATGCACAGGCGCTGGAGATGTGGTTGGTCCTTCACTATAAGTTCTACATCTTTGCTCCAGAATTATCTCTGCCAGAGGCCGATGTGGATTTTCAACCCTACCCCACTCTGAACTTTTGAACCGTTTATCATCAAGTTCAGAAAGGGGAATACCATTTCCTATTAACCTCAAGTTTTCTGAAGAACCGTAGATATTGGAAGATGAGCCACTAGTTACCTTTTCTGTCAGTTCCGTCATTGAAGGATGCTTGTTCAGTTCTGGATTCGAAGATCCATCAGGATGCCTCAAGGAAGCACTCCACCTCTTCTGCATCCTACTGGGACTCCTGTGGCTTTCTTCTTTCTCAAGCTTATCAGATGAACCCCCTAATCTGTTCCTGAAGGATTTGAGATCCTCATTAGGAACAGGACTCTTTGTAGCACGTTTGATAATAGGAGGCACAACTTGGGTAGGTTTCCCAAAGTGTGTGATGCATTCTGGAAACAGAGGAACCTTGTGAATTTTGTTATAAAACGCTTCCAGACGTAGTCCATTCATGGGCTTGATGTTAAACTGGAAGTCCAGCTTCTCCAGGTCCAATTCGGCTGGTTCACTATGGATGCTATTAGCGTCATTCTCCCTGAGTTCTTCTAGACTAGAATCGGCACTGTGATACAACATATCTGACATGGTCAGTCGTTGACCTCTGCATGGTAAACTGTTCAATTTCTCAGACATTGGCAAGGGCTCCCATTTATTGTTTCCGTGCCTATTACCAGAGGTCCTATCAATTAATTCTCTTAACCGAGCCAGCTTTTCCAGTTTAGCAGTCAACATGTTGCTCTTCAAGGCAAGATCTTCATTCACCCCAATCACTCGCTGCTGATCTAGCTTCCTCTGCTCCTTCGTGGGAGGAAGCACACTTCCTCGCAACAGTCTCCATGTCAGACTCGGATCCAATTCGTCCATGGTCCCTTTCCACGTTTCAGGCACACTGATGCTATCCAGATCTACACTCATTGCTCTCGAGTCCGTAAAAGAAGATGCTAAGTGCAAATCCTCTGCACTGAGGATTCTAAGAGGATGCTCGCTTCCATCGTAACTATCTACTTCTCCTAAGTTAGGATGATCAGATAAAATCGACTCTTCCTGCCATCCACAAGACAGGAAGATGTCTTCTTCTGTCACCTGAATGCACGAGTCCACCATCTGCACAGAGTCTTCTGGTTCTACGTTTTCGACCATCAACGCGTGTTCATCGTCACTACCCGTCTCATCTGGCATTTGCATAGAAACATCTACAGAACTTCCCATCAGTCTAGAACCAGATAACTTGTCCGAAAAGCTTTGATCATCGCTGTCATTATCCATTTCATTGAGCTCAGCTGAACTGCTTGAAACATCGTCCATTCCTTTGTTGTTATAAGCATCGCCGAGCCCTAACTTCTGAACTGCCACGTTTCCATTGATATTATTCTCTCCAGAATAACTCGTACCTCTCATGGAGTCTTCCGAACTCTTGTTGTGCACCTCGGTATGTTTTGCATCTTCTCCACTGTGGCTACTACTGTGAACATAGAAACTGTCACCTGAGGCTAAACTCTGCTTCTGTTTAAATCCAGAAACATTGTTTGGTTTGGCGTAGTGATGTGTTTCCACTTCAACGACAATCTGGTGCGAATGTCGATCATTAATTTTACTTTTGCTGTCCCTTTTGGAAAGGTCTGTGGAGGAGGAGATTGCATGCTTTTCGGTGTTTCCTTCATTTGAAGAAGACGGCACGTACTTTTCCAAGATACCATTTATCAAAGACTTCTCTTCGCTATTTGGTGGGAAATCAATCCACACTTCTTTCCTGCTTTCGCTGTTGTTTTCAGGTACATGTCTAGAATGGTCTTCGACCCACTTTCGTATCATGGTCTCCTTCTGAACGTCCATGTATCCGTACATTCCTGGCCCGTCAACCCATTTCTCTTTCTGCAGCTGATGGAGTGTACGAGAATCGAATTTAGGTTTCGTAAACCTTGGACCGTCAATCCAAGTTTCGTCGCTAGCTAATTTGCCATCTTTGCTTGGCAATACTTTTCCTGAGCTTGATGCCAAGTTCTGTTGCTGCTGCTGCTGTTGTTGAGATATTTGCTGCTGTTGCTGCGATATTTGTTGTTGTGGCTGCTGCTGTTGCTGTGTATGACCATGAATGCCATTACTCCCATTGTGATCTTGTTTGTGGGATCGTTTAGACTTTCTAGGAGATTGAGGAACGTTAGGTATTGTGCTGGAAGATGGTAGAGGTTTTAAACTGGGATCCACAAAGTTTGCCTTTACACTTTTTAACGTCCCTTTTAGGGTTGAATCTGTTGAATGTTTGCTTTTCTTTGCCTCGCTGGCATGTGATATGTCAATAGTTGAGTATTTGCTAACTTTAGGAGATCCACTTCCACTGCAGGCCACATTGTCCACAGCTCTTTGGTGTTTAGGTGAAGAATGCGCTGAGGTGGATGCCATTTTCTTTTTAGGAGGTGCTGTGATGTTGTTACCACTTGACGACCACACTTTAGGGACTTGTTCTGGATTGTATAAGGCACTTTTAACATTGACACTATCTGATGTCCTTTCATCCCTTGTGGGTGGAACAGAAGAAGCTACATTCCCACCTGATGTGGAGGTGATTGTACCAGAACCTTTCATCTGGTGATGTTGATGGTGACCGTTGGAATGTGTTTTAGATGCTTGTCTCCTAGGTGAGCTCGTAGAGGGAGGGATGTCGGTAGCATTGGCACTGCGGGGATCTTTCGGTAGAGGAGAGGCTGATGGAGCAGATTGTTTATCATTGTTCCCAAGATTGTGCTCTGGAAGTGCTTGACCTCTCACAGACCCTACGAAGATGACGGTGTCACATGACTGTTCGCTGCTGGACGTATAATCTGGATCACTGCTTCCAGATCTCACTCCATCTTCTCCGACTGCGTGAACACGCACGAAAGGGCGACACACACCTCTGTCATCAGAAGAAGCCACATCACCAGGAGAAGTGAACTACGGGAAAAAAATATTTTTTTAAAAAAGAGAAATATTTATATATATATAATTTATTTATAACATTTAGACAGAGAAGAATCCGAGAAGTTACTCCCAGCTGTTACTGGGTGGGGGCTGTTTCAGTTGGTAACATTGTAAGGTTCATAATCTGTAACTCCCAACTCTCCTACATTAATATTTGCTTCTTCTAACCCCTATCTTGCTCTCAGTGAGAAAGGAAACACCGACAAACTTGGAAAGGCCGTCGTCCATCAGATGATACATTAAGCCATGATTCAGTTTGTAAAACAGCCATACCCTATGTATATTAAATAACACACTGGATAGCCTTAACAGGAGGCAATCATCTGTCTCTGAACATTTATCAAGTGGGGGCACATTCTTCAACCTTCTCTAAGTCATGTGACCAGCTCATTTTGTGCAAAAAAATTTTTCCTTGGGGTAAACCAAGTATGAGAAAAGCAAGTGAGAGAAAGCATTTATTTCACAAAACGTTTAGTGTCGATTAACATTAATATTCTTAGATTGTTTAATGAGAAAATTCGTGCACTTTTTAACATTCTTTAGTCGTAAACTTACTTTTAGTTTCTTTCGTCTCAGCCGGTGAATCCTTGAAGCCAGTTGCAGCGTCGCAAGGGTTTCTGGGTAACGTGATGGCATGGAGGATACGTGAGCAATCATGGCCGCACGACACGTCACACTGCCCACAGCTTCTCGCAACAGCTGAGTTAGTTTGCTGTCTCTGAGGAGTAGGAAAAAATATTTATCAGAAATCCGTCCAGAATTTAAACAGAAAGTACAGTCGCTCAAAAAAAATATCCGAACACTATGGTTGATTACAGAATTCAGAAAAAATATCTGGCGACGATTTTTTTAGAAATTAGTGATCTGGCAACCTTCGTGTCACGTGATTACAGAATTCACGAAAAATATCTGGAGCGTGTACAGCAACTGTACACGCTCCAGTTACCGTTCACAGCAAACTGGAGCGTGTGCAGTTACTACTCACACGCTCAATATTTCCGTGAGTGAGCCCACACGATCTAGTATCAAAAATATATGACCACCTGCAGTCGCTCAAAAAAGTATCCGAACACTATGGTTGATTACAGAATTCAGGAAAAATATCTGGAGCGTGTACAGCAACTGTACACGCTCCAGTTACCGTTCACAGCAAACTGGAGCGTGTGCAGTTACTGCACACGCTTCAGTTTGCTGTGAACGGTAACTGCACATGCTCAATATTTCTGTGAGTGGGCCCAAACGATCCAGGTTTTTGTGAGTTCACACGATCCAATGTGCTGTGAACATTAACCACAAGCGCTCCAGTTTGCTGTGAACGGTAACTGCACACGCTCAATATTTCCGTGAGTGAGCTCACACGATCTAGTATCAAAATAATATGACCACCTACAGTCGCTCAAAAAAGTATCCGAACACCATGGTTGATTACAGAATTCAAAAAATATCTGGCGGCGATTTTTTTAGAAATTAGTGATCTGGCAACCTACGTGTACAGTATGGTTGCCAGATCACTAATTTCTAAACAATATCGTTGCCAGATATTTTTTCTGAATTCTGTAATCAACCATAGTGTTCGGATATTTTTTTGAGCGACTGTACTGGGAAATTTTCAATATAAACCAGGTGTGCAGAGATAAATCAAGAGCGAATCAGTATCATTTAACAATTTGATCCCGCCAAAATGAAAATTGGAAAATGTAAAGTAATTTTTATTTATAGCTCTAGTAAAGTAGTGTTTTAATAAGACTAAAATTATTTCTAATTCCAGTGCTTCGGCAAGACAACTTACCTTTTGACGTTAGAATTATTAACAATTAGTTACTTTTTTTTTATTTTGACGTTAGAAATATTAACAATTAGTTACTTTTTTATTTTGACGTTAGAATTATTAACAATTCGTTACTTATTTTATTTTGACGTTTAGAATTATTAACAATAAGTTATTTTTTTTATTTTGACGTTAGAATTATTAACAATTAGTTACTTTTTTATTTTGACGTTAGAATTATTAACAATAAGTTACTTTTTTTATTTTGACGTTAGAATTATTAACAATTAGTTACTTTATTTATTTTGACGTTTGGAATTATTAACAATAAGTTACTTTTTTTATTTTGACGTTAGAATTATTAACAATTAGTTATTGTTTTTATTTTGACGTTTAGAATTATTAACAATAAGTTACTTTTTTTATTCTGACGTTAGAATTATTAACAATTAGTTACTTTTTTTTATTTTGACGTTAGAATTATTAACAATTAGTTACTTTTTTTATTCTGACGTTAGAATTATTAACAATTAGTTACTTTTTTTCATTTTGACGTTAGAATTATTAACAATTAGTTACTTTTTTTATTTTGACGTTAGAATTATTAACAATTAGTTACTTTTTTTATTTGACGTTTAGAATTATTAACAATAAGTTACTTTTTTTATTTTGACGTTAGAATTATTAACAATTAGTTACTTTTTTTATTTTGACGTTAGAATTATTAACAATTAGTTACTTTTCTCATTTTGACGTTAGAATTATTAACAATAAGTTACTTTTATTATTTTGACGTTAGAATTATTAACAATTAGTTACTTTTTTTATTTTTGACGTTTAGAATTATTAACAATTAGTTACTTTTTTTATTTTGACGTTAGAATTATTAACAATTAGTTACTTTTTTTATTTTGACGTTAGAATTATTAACAATTAGTTACTTTTTTATTTTGACGTTAGAATTATTAACAATTGGTTACTTTTTTTATTTTGACGTTAGAATTATTAACAATTAGTTACTTTTCTCATTTTGACGTTAGAATTATTAACAATTAGTTACTTTTTTATTTTGACGTTAGATTTATTAACAGTTAGTTTTTTTTTAATTTTGACGTTAGAATTATTAACAATTAGTTACTTTTTTTATTTTGACGTTAGAATTATTAACAATTAGTTACTTTTTTATTTTGACGTTAGATTTATTAACAATTAGTTACTTTTTTTATTTTGACGTTAGAATTATTAACAATTAGTTACTTTTTTTCATTTTGACGTTAGAATTATTAACAATTAGTTACTTTTTTTATTTTGACGTTAGAATTATTAACAATTAGTTACTTTTTTATTTTGACGTTAGATTTATTAACAATTAGTTCCTTTTCTTATTTTGACGTTAGATTTATTAACAATTAGTTCCTTTTCTTATTTTGACGTTAGAATTATTAACAATTAGTTAATTTTTTTATTTTGACGTTAGAATTATTAACAATTAGTTACTTTTTTTATTTTGACGTTAGAATTATTTACAATTAGTTAATTTTTTATTTTGACGTTAGAATTATTAACAATTAGTTCCTTTTTCTATTTTGACGTTAGAATTATTAACAATTGGTTACTTTTTTTATTTTGACGTTAGAATTATTAACAATTGGTTACTTTTTTATTTTGACGTTAGATTTATTAACAATTAGTTCCTTTTCTTATTTTGACGTTAGAATTATTAACAATTAGTTAATTTTTTATTTTGACGTTAGAATTATTAACAATTGGTTACTTTTTTTATTTTGACGTTAGAATTATTAACAATTAGATACTTTTTTATTTTGACGTTAGATTTATTAACAATTAGTTCCTTTTCTTATTTTGACGTTGGAATTGTTAACAATTAGTTAATTTTTTATTTTGACGTTAGAATTATTAACAATTAGTTACTTTTTTATTTTGACGTTAGAATTATTAACAATTAGTTAATTTTTTATTTTGACGTTAGAATTATTAACAATTAGTTACTTTTTTTATTTTGCCGTTAGAATTATTAACAATTAGTTACTTTTTTATTTTGACGTTAGAATTATTAACAATCAGTTACTTTTTTTATTTTGACGTTTAGTATTATTAACAATTAGTTACTTTTTTTATTTTGACGTTGGAATTATTAACAATTAGTTACTTTTTTATTTTGACGTTAGAATTATTAACAATTAGTTACTTTTTTTATTTTGACGTTAGAATTATTAACAATTAGTTACTTTTTTTATTTTGACGTTAGAATTATTAACAATTAGTTACTTTTTTTATTTTGACGTTAGAATTATTAACAATTAGTTAATTTTTTATTTTGACGTTAGAATTATTAACAATTAGTTACTTTTTTTTATTTTGACGTTAGAATTATTAACAATTAGTTACTTTTTTTATTTTGACGTTAGAATTATTAACAATTAGTTACTTTTTTATTTTGACGTTAGATTTATTAACAATTAGTTCCTTTTCTTATTTTGACGTTAGATTTATTAACAATTAGTTCCTTTTCTTATTTTGACGTTAGAATTATTAACAATTAGTTACTTTTTTTCATTTTGACGTTAGAATTATTAACAATTAGTTACTTTTTTTATTTTGACGTTAGAATTATTAACAATTAGTTACTTTTTTATTTTGACGTTAGATTTATTAACAATTAGTTCCTTTTCTTATTTTGACGTTAGATTTATTAACAATTAGTTCCTTTTCTTATTTTGACGTTAGAATTATTAACAATTAGTTAATTTTTTTATTTTGACGTTAGAATTATTAACAATTAGTTACTTTTTTTATTTTGACGTTAGAATTATTTACAATTAGTTAATTTTTTATTTTGACGTTAGAATTATTAACAATTAGTTCCTTTTTCTATTTTGACGTTAGAATTATTAACAATTGGTTACTTTTTTTATTTTGACGTTAGAATTATTAACAATTGGTTACTTTTTTATTTTGACGTTAGATTTATTAACAATTAGTTCCTTTTCTTATTTTGACGTTAGAATTATTAACAATTAGTTAATTTTTTATTTTGACGTTAGAATTATTAACAATTGGTTACTTTTTTTATTTTGACGTTAGAATTATTAACAATTAGATACTTTTTTATTTTGACGTTAGATTTATTAACAATTAGTTCCTTTTCTTATTTTGACGTTGGAATTGTTAACAATTAGTTAATTTTTTATTTTGACGTTAGAATTATTAACAATTAGTTACTTTTTTATTTTGACGTTAGAATTATTAACAATTAGTTAATTTTTTATTTTGACGTTAGAATTATTAACAATTAGTTACTTTTTTTATTTTGCCGTTAGAATTATTAACAATTAGTTACTTTTTTATTTTGACGTTAGAATTATTAACAATCAGTTACTTTTTTTATTTTGACGTTTAGTATTATTAACAATTAGTTACTTTTTTTATTTTGACGTTGGAATTATTAACAATTAGTTACTTTTTTATTTTGACGTTAGAATTATTAACAATTAGTTACTTTTTTTATTTTGACGTTAGAATTATTAACAATTAGTTACTTTTTTTATTTTGACGTTAGAATTATTAACAATTAGTTACTTTTTTTATTTTGACGTTAGAATTATTAACAATTAGTTAATTTTTTATTTTGACGTTAGAATTATTAACAATTAGTTACTTTTTTTTATTTTGACGTTAGAATTATTAACAATTAGTTACTTTTTTTATTTTGACGTTAGAATTATTAACAATTAGTTACTTTTTTATTTTGACGTTAGATTTATTAACAATTAGTTCCTTTTCTTATTTTGACGTTAGATTTATTAACAATTAGTTCCTTTTCTTATTTTGACGTTAGAATTATTAACAATTAGTTAATTTTTTATTTTGACGTTAGAATTATTAAAAATTAGTTACTTTTTTTATTTTGACGTTAGAATTATTAACAATTAGTTCCTTTTTTTATTTTGACGTTAGAAGTATTAACAATTGGTTACTTTTTTTATTTTGACGTTAGAATTATTAACAATTAGTTACTTTTTTATTTTGACGTTAGAATTATTAACAATTAGTTCCTTTTTTATTTTGACGTTAGAATTATTAACAATTAGTTACTTTTTTATTTTGACGTTAGAATTATTAACAATTAGTTACTTTTTTATTTTGACGTTAGAATTATTAACAATTAGTTACTTTTTTATTTTGACGTTAGAATTATTAACAATTAGTTACTTTTATTTATTTTCACGTTAGAATTATTAACAATTAGTTACTTTTTTATTTTGACGTTAGAATTATTAACAATTAGTTACTTTTTTTATTTTGACGTTAGAATTATTAACAATTAGTTAATTTTTTATTTTGACGTTAGAATTTTTAACAATTAGTTACTTTTTTTATTTTGACGTTAGAATTATTAACAATTAGTTACTTTTTTATTTTGACGTTAGATTTATTAACAATTGGTTCCTTTTCTTATTTTTTTTGCATCCATATACACGGCAAATAAACGCTAATAAGCAAAGTTAACCCATTTCTTCCCAAGTGCGTATACGCAACACTGGGAAGAAATGGGTTAATCTTTTATTAGTTCTTTTTACTGCAATCCCTCTCAAAACTACAGGCCCACAACAAACATAAATATTTTTGTATCCGATCCAATGCCAAAAATGTTTTTCCACCACTGATATCAGCTATAGCTATTCATATCTAGGATCAATATACTTCAGAAGCTAAGAAATCTGATTATATAAATACACTTCATGGTCAAATAAGACTGGGGGCAGGGGTGGCTCAGTCGGTAGCGCGCCAGGCTCGTAATCTGTAGTTCCCAGGTTCGAGGCCCAGCTGGGTCATCATTGAGGTTTATCTCCGCAAAATTCCCCGCCCTGCCCACGGTCAATAGGGGACACCGATGGGCTTGGAAATGCCGCCGTCCGTCGGATGGGACGTTAAGACGTAGTCCCGTGTGCGGGAGAGCCATACCCTGTGCACGTTAAAGAACACGCTGGATGGCCTTGACGGGAGACTACCATCTGTCACTCAACAGCTGTTCCAGTGGGTCCCCTCCCCCAATCCTTCTCCGAGCCTTCGGGGTCCATGTGACCTGCCATTTAGCCCATGGTGTGCAAAAAAGTGCCGCTCAGAGGTAAAACAAAACAACTCAAATAAGACTTTCTCAATACCTTTGTCATCGTAGGAATAAATAGAGAAAAATAGTGTGCGAAAAGCATGTAAATATTCATCAAAAAGTTGGTTTTACCTCTTAACACTTACTCAAGGGAATCCTAGAACGGGGGCGGGGGTGGCTCAGTCGGTAGCTCGCCAGGTTCGTAATCTGTAGTTCCCAGGTTCGAGTCCCAGCTGGGTCAGCGTTGAGATTTATCTCCGCAATATTCCCCGCCCTGCCCACGGTCAGTAGGGGACGTCGATGGGCTTGGAAAGGCTCAAACACATCCTTATGAGTTACCCGTGACATCATCATCATCATCATCAAGCAGCTATGGGCTACGGAAGTCCACCCAGACTGTGCAGTTTCGTTCTGGAAGCTTTTATGCTGTCCTCAGCTACATTTGTCCTGAGCAACATCTGTCCTGAGCTACATCTACTACATCTGGCCACTGCACACCAATTCAAAGGTCCTATTTCACATTGTCTACCCACAGCATCCTAGGTATCCCTCTCTTTCTGAGACCTTTAGGTACACTGTTCATAACCCTATTCGCTAATCTATAATTATCCATATGGGCAACATGGCCAAACCAACGGAATCTCTCTCTGCACAATATGCTGCTCAAAGGAGATTGCCGACTCCTTTTCCTAACCTCATCATTACTTACAAAGTTGAACCACCTAATGCACATGATACACTGATTTCTAAAGATCAGAGGCTTAGCCAATAAAGCATCATTTAACACTCATTTGTACGGTGTCATTTAAAATAGGTTTACTTACTTGTAAGGCACATGTTTCTGTCCATTGAACAGAGCGAGAATAACGTTGCCCAAGGCTGATAAAGACAGGCATCCTCCAGTAGTACCATCACGTGACTTATTGAGCTTTTCACAGCTTCCTAAATCAAAGAGGTGTAGTCGACTTCTTCCTCCAGCCACTGCGGGATGGAGATGAGATGATTAAAATATATGCAAACACGCCATTTTAATTTCACAATACAATATTACTATAGACCAGAGGTTTTCTACTGGTTTAAAAAATTACAGATAAGCTTCCACTCATTGGGGTTGGTTGGCTCAGCCGGCACCTAATTTGCTGTTTTACAGCGCTCGTGGTCGCGTCTGGATCGTAATCTGCAGTTCTATGGTTCGAGTCCCAATCGGGCGGGGGTGGCTCAGTCGGTAGCGCTCCTGTCTCGTGATCTGCAGTTCCCAAGCTCGAGTCCCATCTGGGTCAACGTTGAGATTTATCTCCGCAAAATTCCCCGCCCTGCCCACAGTCAGTAGGGGACACCAATGGGCTTGGAAAAGCCGCCGTCCTTCGGATGAGACGTTAAGCCGTGGCCCCGTGTACGCGAGAGCCATACCCTGTGCACGTTAAAGAACACGCTGGATGGCCTTGACGGGAGGCTACCATCTGTCTCCCAACAGCTGTTCCAGTGGGTCCCCTCCCCCAACCTTCTCTGAGCCTTCACGATCCTTGTGACTTGGCCGTGTAGCCCCTTGTTTGCAAAAAAGTGCCGCTCAGAGGTAAAATAACCCAACCGAGTCCCAACTGTACTAACGTTCATATTTATTTCTAATAACTCGTACTCTGCACTCGTTTCACAAATGGGCTTGAATAGGCCGTTGTCGATGGGACATTAAGTCGTGGTCCTTTTTGCAGGAGAGAGATTGTACTGTGTGCACACTACAGAACATGCTGGATGGATCTGTCTCCTAACAGCTATCCCCCAACCTTCTCTGAGCCCTCGGGGTCCTAGTAACCGTGCTATTAAATCCATTGCACACAAAACAGTGACGCTCAAAGGTGTAGCGCTCCAGCTCTGTTTAATTGTACAATGACAACTTATGAGGGCTTAAGTGGTACAGTCGCTAAAAAAAATATCCGAACACTATGGTTGATTACAGAATTCAGAAAAAATATCTGGCAACGATTTTTTTAGAAATTAGTGATCTGGCAACCTTCGTGTCACGTGATTACAGAATTCAGGAAAAATATCTGGAGCGTGTGCAGCAACTGTACATGCTCCAGTTACCGTTCACAGCAAACTGGAGCGTGGGCAGTTACTGCACACGCTCCAGTTTGCTGTGAACGGTAACTGCACACGCTCAATATTTCCGTGAGTGAGCCCACACGATCTAGTATCAAAATAATATGACCACCTACAGTCGCTCAAAAAAGTACCCAAACGCCATGGTTGATTACAGAATTCAGAAAAAATATCTGGCAACGATTTTTTTAGAAATTAGTGATCTGGCAACCTTCGTGTCACGTGACTACTAATTTCTAAAAAAAATCGTTGCCAGATATTTTTTCTGAATTCTGTAATCAACCATGGTGTTTGGATATTTTTTTGAGCGACTGTACTTACTGTGGTCATTATTTTTTATTTTTATCATAATTTACGTTAATGATATTGTGTCAGAAAATGGTGAGCATAAATAAAGTGCGTTGATGATTTAAATGTAAGTTCTAGCCACGATAACTTAAGTTTACTTTTTGATCAACGTACTGTGTATCTCCGCAAAATTCCCCGCCCTGCCCACGGTCAGTAGGGGACACCGATGGGCTTGGAAAAGCCGCCGTCCGTCGGATGGGACGTTAAGCCGTGGCCCCGCGGGAGAGCCATATCCTGTGCACGTTAAAGAACACGCTGGATGTCCTTGACGGGAGGCTACCATCTGTCTCCCAACAGCTGTTCAAGTGGGTTCCCTCCCCCAACCTTCTCTGAGCCTCCGGGGTCCATGTGACCTGGTCATTTAGCCCATGTTGTGCAGAAAAGTGCGGCTCAGAGGTAAAACAACCCAACAACCCAACGTACTGTGATAGTTAATAATTTTAACAAATGCATATTATATGATAGAATTATTATGAAATTAAATACTTGGTTTTCAGAAATAAAAATATTGAAATAAATGACTGTGAGGTTGATTCATGCAAAGATATAATAAAATTTTTAAGATTATTGATTAGCAATAAATTTTCGTGCAGTTTTCATGTTTATGAGCTAAGGGTTACGTTATAAGAATATTGGAAACATAAAAATATTACAGTATATCGTCAGTCATAAAACCATCTTTGATTTATATCATGCTTTAGTTTCTTTATCCATTTCTTTATCCACAGAGGTCTGACAGGCTCCTGTCAGACCTCTGTGGTAAGCAGCTGCTTGAGGGGGTATTTATTTCATTTATTTATGTTTGCGGAGACATTGGAGCACGTAACTTAAACGGTATATATTTTCTTAAAGAGAAAATGTTGAGATATATTTTAACATTTAGTTATTGAGATTCGGTAGAGCTTTAATGGCTTTTTGTGGAATGTTGGGAATGTCTTTAATGTATAAATAAATTTGCTCTGGGAAGATTCGTTTCTAAGGTTTAAAACAATGTTGTGGATCAACCCGTATTTTATGGATTTTTTTTTTCGGTAGAAATCGAGTACATGAATATGACAGCAGATAATATAATGAAATTACTCGTAAATTACTAGGGGCGGGGGTGGCGGCGCAGTCGGTAGCGCGCCAGGCTCGTAATCTGTAGTTCCCAGGTTCGAGTCCCAGCTGGGTCAGCGTTGAGATTTATCTCCGCAAAATTCCCCGCCCTGCCCACGGTCAGTAGGGGACACCGATGGGCTTGAAAAGGCCGCCGTCCGTCGGATGGGACGTTAAGCCGTGGCCCCGTGTGCGGGAGAGTCATACACTGTGCACGTTAAAGAACACGCTGGATGGCCTTGACGTGAGGCTACCATCTGTCTCCCAACAGCTGTTCCAGTGGGTCCCCTTCCCCAACCTTCTCTGAGCCTTTGGGGTCCATGTGACCTGGCCATTTAGCCCATGGTGTGCAAAAAAGTGCCCTCAGAGGTAAAACAACCCAACCCAACCTACCTCTGAGAAGCACTTTTTTGCACACAGTGGGCTAAATGACCAGGTCACAAGGACCCCCATGGGTTCAGAGAAAGTTGGGGGAGGGGATCCACCAGACAGCTGTTAGGAGACAGATGGTACCATCTGTCTCCTAACAGAGAACACATTCTCGTCAAGACCATCCAGTGAGTTCTTTAACGTGCACAGTGTATGGCTTTCCCTCACACGGGATAATGGCTTAACGTCCTATTCGATGGACGACGGTCTTTCCAAGCCCGTCAGTGTTCCCTACTGACTGGGGGCAGGGTGAGGAGTTTTGCGGAGATAAATCTCAAAGTTGGCCCTACTGGAACTCGAACCTGGGAACTGCAGATTACAAGTCTGGCACACTATCGACTGAGCTACCCCTGTCCACTTCAAAGGCATAAGTATTTATATTTTTATAAGATATACGCATAAGTATATTTTTATACGACTTACCATCCCCATCCGAGGGACAGCAATGTTTTCAAGCCCTTCGGTTAAAGAACAGGCTGGATGGCTTCGCAGGAGGCCACCATCTGTTACCAAACAGAACCCCTCCCCCCACTAGCGGCGGGGGGGGGGGGAGTTGCTCAGTCAGTATCACACCAGGTTCTCAATCTTTGAGAATTATCTCCGCTAACCCCCCCCCCCTATAATCAGTCAGAAAGGGGACACCGACGGGCTCGAAAAGACTGTTGTCCCTCGGATGAAACGGTAACTCGTATAAAAAATATACTTATACGAATATCTTATGCCTTTGAAGTGGGCAGGGATGGTTCACTCGGTAGCGCGCCAGGCTTGTAATCTGCAGTTTCCAGGTTCGAGTCCCAGCTGGGCTAGTTTTGAGATTTAGCTCCGCAAAACTTCGCACTGTGCACTCGTCAGTATGGGAAAAGAGGTGGGCTTGGAAATGCTGGCCTCCGTCGGATGGGACTTTAAGCCATGGCCCTAGGTGCAGGAGAGCCATACCCTGTACACGTTAAAGAACACGGTGGATATCCTAGGCCAGGTTTTCCATCTCCTAACAGTTGTCCAGTGGATCCTCTACCTCCAACCTTCTCTCAGGCCTTGGGGATGGGGCGGGGGTGGCTCAGTCTGTACCGCGCCAGGCTCGTAATCTGTAGTTCCCAGGTTCGAGTCCCAGCTGGATCAGCGTTGAGATTTATCTCCGCAAAATTCCCCGCCCTGTCCACGGTCAGTAGGGGACACCGATGGTCTTGGAAAGACCCGCCGTCCATCGGATGGGATGTTAAGCCGTGGCCCCGTGTGCGGGAGAGCCATACCCTTTGCACGTTAAAGAACACGCTGGATGGCCTTGACGGGAGGCTACCATCTGTCTCCCAACAGCTGTTCCAGTGGGCCTCCTCCCCCAACCTTCTCTGAGCCATCGGGTCCTTGTGACCTGGCCATTTAGCCAATGGTGTGCAAAAAAAGTGCTGCTCAGAGGTAAAACAACCCCACCCCTTGGGGATCTGATCATTTAGCTCAATGTGTGCCAAAAAATATCGCTGAGAGGTAAAACAACACAAGACCAACACATAGCAGGATGTTTTTCAATGGCATAATGCGTATTACGTGGGAAGACCAGGAGACTAATCTCCCCAGTTGGCTCAGTAGATACTTCGACAGTTCTCAGTGATCGAGAACAGTAAATAAACGCCAACTGTGCAGCCTCGTAGTAACTCATGCTACGTCACCTACTGCTATACATTTCCGTCACCTTCCTTGCTGTTGCCATGGTTACGCTCCTCTTTACCTACCTCCTCCTCTGCCTCCTTTCTCCACTCTATACTGGTAGACATGCAGGGTGAACAGAAAATGGGCATTCCTGACATCCTCTTCACAATCTGTAAGGAATTTAAAAAAAGGATTTTAATCCTAAGTGAATAAATAAACGAGGAAAAATTACATAAGAATTTTGTCATGGTTTAAAAACTATATGTTACGATCAAGTCCTGAGATTAGAGGGTTGGGTTGGGTTGTTTTACCTCTGAGCGGCACTTTTTTGCACACCATGGGCTAAATGGCCAGGTCACATGGACCCCGAAGGCTCAGAGAAGGTTGGGGGAGGGGACCCACTGGAACAGCTGTTGGGAGACAGATGGTAGCCTCCCGTCAAGGCCATCCAGCGTGTTCTTTAACGTGCACAGGGTATGGCTCTCCCGCACACGGGGCCACGGCTTAACGTCCCATCCGACGGACGGCGGCCTTTTCAAGCCCATCGGTGTCCCCTACTCACCGTGGACAGGGCGGGGAATTTTGCGGAGATAAATCTCAACGCTGACCCAGCTGGGACTCGAACCTGGGAACTACAGATTACGAGCCTGGCGCGCTACCGACCGAGCCACCCCCGCCCCCTTGAGATCAGAGGAGAGGGGGTGGCTTAATCGGTAGCGCGTTAGGCTCGTAATCTGCAGATCCCACGTTCGAGTCCCAGCTAGGTCAGTAAGGGACACCGATTAGATTGAAAAGGCTGCCGTCCGTCGGATGGGACGTTAAGCTGATGATGCTCTTTCTTTCTAAAAGAGGGGGCGGGGAGGCTCAGTCGGTAGCGCGTCAGACTCGTAATCTGCAGTTCCCACGTTCGAGTCCCAGTTGGGTCAGTGTTGCGATTTATCTCCGCAAAACTCTCCACCCTGCCCACGGATGGGCTTGGAAAGGCCGCCGTCCTTCAAATGGGACGTTAAGCCGTGGTTCCGTGTGTGGGAGAGCCATACCCTGTGCACGTTAAAGAACACGCTGAATGGCCTCGACTGGATGGCCCCTCCCCCAACCTTTAGCGTCCTTGTGACTTGGCCATTTAGCCCGTTGTGTGCAAAAAAGTGCCGTTCAGTGGTAAAACAACCGAACCCTGTAACCTGATTCAAAACTATGTGTTGTGATCAAGTCTTGAGATCAGATTCAAAATTATATGTCCGAAAGTCATATAAATATATGAATAGAGTTAATAGATACTTAAAAAAAAAACAAATTTCCTACTGTTTATCAAAATAGCTTTTAAATATTAAAAAGAGATTGACAGTGTTTTACACTTTACGTGTTGTTAATGTCTGTTTGACTTATAATTTGACAATGACATATATATATATATGAGGTGGGGGCGGGGGTGGCTCAGTCAGTAGCGCGCCAGGCTCGTAATCTGTAGTTCCCAGGTTCGAGTCCCAGCTGGGTCAGCGTTGAGATTTATCTCCGCAAAAATTCCCCGCCCTGCCCACGGTCAGTAGGGGACACCGATGGGCTTGGAAAGGCCGCCGTCCGTCGGATGGGACGTTAAGCCGTGGCCCCGTGTGCGGGAGAGCCATACCCTGTGCACGTTAAAGAACACGCTGGATGGCCTTGACGGGAGGCTACCATCTGTCTCCCAACAGTTGTTCCAGTGGGTCCCCTCCCCCAATCCTTCTCTGAGCCTTCGGGGTCCATGTGACCTGGCCATTTAGCCCATGGTGTGCAAAAAAGTGCCGCTCAGAGGTAAAACAACCCAATATATATATGAGGTTCCTAGGCTAAGGGGATTGAGCCAAATGGTCCTGGCTTTATCTGGGCCTGGCAATGATATAATTATTACTGTATGTCAAATGCATTCATGTCATCTTCGCCATTTTATTCATTCTCTTTTTCATCCGTGGACGAGTTTCAATGAATTTTCTTTTATGGCATTTTTTTTAATATTTGTTTTCCATAGTTTAATGTATTGCAGTTTGTTTCACCGTTATATCTGATCAGGCAATTACAATTTAAACCTTTTCATTTTTTCTTGTGCTATTTTATTATCGCGAACTGCCATATTCTTAACACAATGCCAAGATCTCTGTGCCAACTGTGTCATCGCCTGTTACGAAAGTTACATTCCGTAAATGTGATCTACATTTCAAATTGCAGCTGTTCATCGTTAATTGTAGTTGCTTAACCAAGTCTAGAGTTGACCGTAGATCCTTATTGTTAGAGACACTGTAATAATCGTATTTAACAGGGTTACCTCTGAGCGGCACTTTTTTGCACACAATGGGCTAAATGACCAGGTCACATGGACCCCGAAGGCTCAGAGAAAGTTGGGGGGGGGACCCACTGGAACGGCTGTTGGGAGACAGATGGTAGCCTCCCGTCAAGGCCATCCAGTGTGTCTAACGCTCATAGGGTATGGCTCTCCCGCACATGGGGCGACGGCTTAACGTCCCATCCGATGGACGGCGGCCTTTCCAAGTCCATCGGTGATCCCCTACTGACCGTGGGCAGGGAGTTCTGCAAAGATAAATCTCAACACTGACCCAGCTGGGCCCCGAACCTGGGAACTACAGATTACGAGCCTGGCGCGCTACCGACTGAGCCACCCCCGCCCCTTCAATCAATGTAAAATCTGAATCATATTCAACGTAAGCACTCAAATTATGCTCATTGAAAACTGCCAGTTCAATCTTACTCAATCTAAACACTGAATCATGACTAGCCTAAATGTACTATTATACCCTATCACGTATTATGTCAATTTATATTACCCAGTTAGTACGAACTCAATCATACCTAATGTTGGGTTGGTTTATCTTTGAGCGACAAATGGGCTAAATGGCCAGGTCACAAGGACCCCGAGGGGTCAGAGGAAATTGGGGGAGGGGACCCACTGGATAGCTGTTGGGAGACAGATGGTAGCCTCCCGTCAAGGCCATCCAGCGTGTTCTTTATGTGCACACGAGGTCACGGCTTGACAACCCATCCCACAGACGACGCCCTTTCCAAACCCATTAGCTAATATCCCCTACTGACCGTGGGCAGGGCGAGGAAATTTTGCGGAGATAAATCTCAACGCTGACATAGCTGGGACTCGAACCTGGGAACTACAGATTACGAACCTGGCGCGCTACTGACTGAGCCACCCTATCGCCTCATACTTAAGTGAACAATCAATCATGCTAAGTGTAAATCATCAATCATACTCAAGCTAATCACCCAATCACGCTCAATGTTAATATTCAATCATGCGCATTGCTATCTCAATCACGATCACCATAAACATTAAATCATGTTCAATTTCAGCACTCACCATAAACGCTCGATTCTGATGAATCTACTAAACACCCGAAGATGCTAAATCTAAGCGCTCAGTCATCATCAGCCTAAATGCACTCAATCATGCTCATTTAAAGCATTTGATCTTGCACCGAAACACTCGATCATGCTCGATGAAAACGTCAGTCATTCTCAATCTGCTTTCGATCATGTTCAGTGTAAACACTTAATCATGCTTAATCTAACATTCAATTACAGTCAATGAAAACAATCAATTTAAGCATTCAGTCATGTTAAATATGAGCATTCAATCAAAATATTCAGTTGTGCTCAAAGTTACACTCATTACACAATTACACTCATACTCAGTTACACTCAATCTATGCACTCAATCATGTTCAGTCTAACCACTCAATCATGCTAAATCTGAACACTCAATCACGCTAAATATAACCACTAAATAATGCTAAATATAACCACTAAATCATGCTAAATCTAACCACTCAATCATGTTAAATCTAAACACTCAATCATGTTAAATCTGAACACTCAATCACGCTAAACCTAACCATTAAATCATGCTAAATCTAAACACTCAATCATGTTAAATCTAACCACTCAATCATGTTAAATCTAACCACTCAATCATGTTAAATTTAAACACTCAATCATGCTAAATCTAAACACTCAATCATGCTAAATCTAAACATTCAATCACGCTAAATCTAAACACTCAATCATGTTAAATCTAAACACTCAATCATGTTAAATCTAAACACTCAATCATGTTAAATCTAAACACTCGATCATGCTAAATCTAAACACTCAATCACGCTAAATCTGAACACTCAATCATGCTAAATCTAACCACTCAATCATGCTAAATCTAACCACTCAATTATGTTAAATCTAAACACTCAATCATGTTAAATCTAACCACACAATCATGTTAAATCTGAACACTCAGTCATGTTAAATCTGAACACTCAGTCATGTTAAATCTGAACACTCAATCACGCTAAACCTAACCATTAAATCATGATAAATCTAAACACTCAATCATGTTAAATCTAAACACTCAATCATGCTAAATCTAAACACTCAATCATGTTAAATCTAACCACTCAATCATGTTAAATTTAAACACTCAATCATGCTAAATCTGAATACTCAATCACGCTAAATCTAAACACTCAATCATCCTAAATCTAAACACTCAATCATGTTAAATCTAAACACTCAATCACGCTAAATCTAAACACTCAATCACGCTAAATCTGAACACTCAATCATGCTAAATCTAACCACTCAATCATGCTAAATCTAACCACTCAATCATGCTAAATCTAAACACTCAATCATGTTAAATCTAAACACTCAATCATGTTAAATCTAACCACACAATCATGTTAAATCTGAACACTCAGTCATGTTAAATCTGAACACTCAATCACGCTAAACCTAACCATTAAATCATGCTAAATCTAAACACTCAATCATGTTAAATCTAAACACTCAATCATGTTAAATCTAAACACTCAATCATGTTAAATCTAACCACTCAATCATGTTAAATCTAACCACTCAATCATGTTAAATTTAAACACTCAATCATGCTAAATCTGAATACTCAATCACGCTAAATCTAAACACTCAATCACCCTAAATCTAAACACTCAATCATGTTAAATCTAAACACTCAATCATGTTAAATCTAACCACTCAATCATGTTAAATCTGAACACTCAATCATGATAAATCTAAACACTCAATCATGCTAAATCTGAATACTTAATCACGCTAAATCTAACCACTCAATCATGCTAAATCTAACCACTAAATCATGCTAAATCTAACCACTCAATCATGTTAAATCTAAACACTCAATCATGTTAAATCTAAACACTCAATCATGTTAAATCTAAACACTCAATCATGTTAAATCTAACCACTCAATCATGTTAAATCTGAACACTCAGTCATGTTAAATCTGAACACTCAATCACGCTAAATCTAACCACTCAATCATGCTAAATCTAACCATTAAATCATGTTAAATCTAAACATCAATCACGCTAAATCTAACCACTCAATCATGTTAAATCTAAACACTCAATCATGTTAAATCTAAACACTCAATCATGTTAAATCTAAACACTCAATCATGCTAAATCTGAACACTCAATCACGCTAAATCTAACCACTCAATCATGCTAAATCTAACCACTCAATCATGTTAAATCTAAACACTCAATCATGTTAAATCTAACCACTCAATCATGTTAAATCTAACCACTCAATCATGTTCAATCTAACCACTCAATCACGCTAAATCTAACCACTTTATCATGCTAAATCTAACCACTAAATCATGTTAAATCTAACCATTCAATCATGATAAATCTGAACACTCAATCAGGCCAAATGTATGAACTTTCAATCATGTTTAATGTAAACACTCAATCATGCTGAATCTAAACACTCAATCATGCTAAATCTAACCACTCAATCATGTTAAATCTAACCACTCAATCATGCTAAATCTAACCACTCAATCAGGCCAAATGTATGAACTTTCAATCATGTTTAATGTAAACACTGAATCATGCTGAATCCAAATACAGTACTAACATCTGATTGCATTATTTATACGTGCCGATAATACACCCACTCACTACCAGTCTCAATGATCAATGCCAACTAGCACTCTTTTCTCAGTCTCAATGATCAATGCCAACTAGCACTCCTTTTCTCAGTCTCCTTAGAGGAGTCATTCGGATCCGAAAAGCACTTACAGTTCCAAAGAAAAGGAAAAGCTTCAAGCTAGGAAGAATCCTTCTGCAGAATTCCTTCTCGCTTTCTTAAAATATACGCCCCCGACGAATTGTTAATTGACGTCGGGGACTCGAAGTCGTTAGGATGGCGAGGGATTTCGGGAAATCCGATCTTTCCTCCTCCATTTGGACCGCGCGACGGAAAGTATCTAATTGCTGATTAAAATTCCCTTTAATCCTCGCGCGCCTCGCATCGTTATGCAATGGATGCATTCGACTCACCTGCACTCCTGGCAGCCAGAGCAGCATCCAGAAGATAAGCCGCTCTCTCAGCGGTGGGAGCTCGCAGCTCACTCTGATTCATTAGCTGAGTTCCAAACACAGGATCATCTCTCAAATAGACTCCTGGGGAAGTCCCGCTTCCTTCTGTACCTGCGGAAAGAAAGAGAATGAGGAGAAGGCTCTCTTCGTAAAGATTATTTCTCACTCTGTCATAGCTTGCATGCACGACTTTATACATTATACACCTGTTCTAGCAAAAGGAATATGTTGCTTTATTGTTCTTTCACTTTATATCAGTGGTTCTCAACCTTTTATGCTTCACGTACCCCCTGGAAATGTGTATGTAACTGGCGTACCCCTTGTATAGATAGATAAAACTATAGTTATAGTATAACAATGGGAATAAAATAAAACATATCAGTGGTTCTCAACCTTTTATGCTTCACGTACCCCCTGGAAATGTTTATGTAACTGGAGTACCCCTTGTATAGATAGATAAAACTATAGTTATAGTATAACAATGGAAATGAAACTTTGTTACTTATATTGGGATAATTTACTAGTTCATATTGAACTTCTTGAATTCCAGTTGGATTTGATTATTTTGGTTGAAACTATGGTAAGTGAATAGGAATAAGCTACATTTAATATTGAAGGGTTTAACAAGCTTATTTTAACTGCAAAAGAAAATAAACAACGTGGGATCATTATTTTTTATCTAAATAAAATTAATTTAGTACAACTGGATGAAACTATTGGTGAATCAACAGAAGCAATAATTACTAAATTATTAATTAATAATATTAAAATTATATTATTAATTAATAATTTAGTAATTATTAATTAATAATATAATAATATATATAATTAATTATAATATATAATTAATAATATTGAAAACCATCGCAGTATATAGATCTCCTAATAAAAATATTAACTGGTTCCTAAAAGAAATTTCTGAGTATTTATTAAAAAGGGCTGGAATTAAAAATTTAATTATTGTTGGTGATATTAATATTGATGTGGCAAATACTAATAAATATGGTTGTGATATGTATTTAAATACTTTGATTGAATTTGGTTTAGAACAAATCGTTAAGGGTTTTACTAGAGAGGACGAAACATTAACTAAATTTACAAGGATGTTAATTAATCATATTTTGGTTAAAACAAGTAGTTTTGATGTTAAAAGTAAAAAATATAGAAATAAATTTGCAGACCATTATGGTATCTTAATTAAGATTTTCGAAAAGAATATTAGCTCTAATGATGTTACATTTTTGAAAGAGGATTCAAATCTAGATTTTAAAAATTTTTATAATGATACTCTTATTATTAAAAAAGTGCAAATGACACAATGGAATGATATAGTTGATGAAGACATGAGTACAGAATTAGTATATCAGAAAATATTAAGTAAAATTGATGAAATTCGGGAAAATTCTTGTTGTAGTAAACAAATTAATAATTGCAAAACTAAGAGAATAAGGAAAGAATAATACAGATGACATTATTTTAGCAATTAAAAATACAGATAAATTATGGAAAAGATATAAAGATAATGTAAATAATAAACAAAATTATGACTTACATAAAATGGAAAGAAATAGGATAAAAATCATTATAAGGAACCAAAAACGCATATTTTATTCAAATAAATTAGCAATTAATAAAGGCAATAATACTAGAATGTGAGAATTAATTAATGATATTATTGATGATAAAAAAAGGATGTCAATCGAAAGACACTTGATTAGAGATAACACTCCAAAAGAAATTCTAAATAGTTTTGTTAAGTTTTTTGTAACAATTATTAGTGAGATGCAAACAGAATATGCGACGATGAATACCAGGTCAGATAAGGTTTACGAATTATGTTACATAAATAAGAATTCTATGCATTTTCCACTAGCTAGTAACTTCGATGTTGCCAATATTATAGATCACTTAAAATATAACACATCTCCTGGATTTGACAATATTAAACCAAAATACAAAAAGGAAAGTAAATGCAATTTTGTTCATATAATAACAATTCTTACAAAAATAATTTTTGAAAATTCACAAATCCCAATAACTATGAAAATTGGAATTATTCGTCCGGTATATAAAAGTGGATCAAAAAAGAATTTTAATAATTATAAACCAATCACTTTATTAACAATTTTTGATAAGATAATGGAAAAATACATTGTAGATCGCTTGCAAAATTTTTTGAATAAAATAAATTTTCTGTCAAGTCAGCAATTTGGGTTCCGTAAAGGTATGGGAACGCAAAGTCTTTTGGAAGAACTTATTAATAATATAAATATTAATTTAAATATAGGAAAGAAATGCGTTGCGGTGTTTATGGACTTAAATAACGCATTTGATTCAGTTGACTTGCTACAGAAATTATATTTACTTAATATAAGAGGGAATATTTTTGAATGGTTTAAAAGCTGCTGCTTATTACATAGAGAAATAGTTATGAAAATATATGATAATTTTAGCGATAAATTTCAGATCAATTTTGGAGTTCCACAAGGATCTATTCTCGGCCCTATGTTATTCCAAATATACATAAATGATTTGGCTAATTGATAAGTAATGATAAGTTGTTTTACCTCTGAGCGGCACTTTTTTGCACACCATGGGTCTAAATGGCCAGGTCATATGGACCCCGAAGGCTCAGAGAAGGTTGAGGGAGGGGACCCACTGGAACAGCTGTTGGGAGACAGATGGTAGCCTCCCGTCAAGACCATCCAGCGTGTTCTTTAACGTGCACAGGGTATGGCTCTCCCGCACACTGGGCCACGGCTTAACGTCCCATCCGACGGACGGCGGCATTTCCAAGCCCATCGGTGTCCCCTACTGACCGTGGGCAGGGCGGGGAATTTTTGCGGAGATAAATCTCAACGCTGACCCAGCTGGGACTCGAACCTGGGAACTACAGATTACGAGCCTGGCGCGCTACCGACTGAGCCATCCCGGCCCCCCAACTGAGGCAGTGATTTGGGCCTTAATAGGCTATATACTTGTGTGCAACATCTAGTCTCATTATTCCTGTCCTATGTATTATATAGCCGTCCCGTGGCCGAGTGGTTAGCGCGCTTGGCTGCTGATATAAGGGACTCTGGGTTCGAGCCCCGGATAAGGCATGGACGTCTGTGTTGCTTTCCTGCTGAGGTCCTGCCATTCTCACAGACCTTCTACTGTGGCATGTAAACTGACAGACTCTTGTCAAACCTCTGTCGCAAGCAGCTGCTTGAGGGGGTATTTATTTATTTTTTTATTTATGTATTATATAAGGCAGAAGTCCAGTATTGGGTCCTCAGCCGCCATCTTGTTTTATTTCGCCGCGGTGTAAACAAAGTCTGAATGGTAAAAGTAGTTCATTCCTCATCTACCTTGGGGCGGGGGTGGCTCAGTCGGTAGCGCGCTAGACTCGTAATCTGTAGTCCTAGTCCCAGCTAGGTCAGCGTTGAGATTTATCTCCGCAAAATTCCCCGCCCTGCCCACGGTCAGTAGGGGACACCGATGGGATTGGAAAGGCCGCCGTCCGTCGGATGGGACGTTAAGCCGTGGCCCGTGTGCGGGAGAGCCATACCCTGTGCACGTTAAAGAACACGCTGGATGGCCTTGACGGGAGGCTACCATCTGTCTCCCAACAGCTGCTCCAGTGTGTCCCCTCCCCCAACCTTCTCTGAGCCTTCGGGGTCCATGTGGCCTGGCCATTTAGCCCATGGTGTGCAAAAAAGTGCCGCTCAGAGGTAAAACAACCCAACCCAACGCTTATCGCTACAAAATGAACCCTTGTTTCGCACTTTAAAAAAACACCGAAAATTAAACAATTTCGTCAAAATTAGATTTTATTAACAATGTTATCGCTACAAAATGAACCCTCGTTTCTCACTTAAAAAAACCCCGAAAGTTAAAGAATTTCATCAAAATTAGATTAACTCTTATCGCTAAAGAATAAATGTTCATTCTGCACTTAAAAAAAGCCCCCAAAATTAATATTCTCATCAAAACTAGATTTCATTAAGAGCTCTTATCGCTAAAGAATAACTCATTGTTTCTTACTGAAAAAAAAGCCCCAAAAATAAATAATCTCATCAAAAGATTTCATTAACAACGCTTATCGCTAAACAATGAAACCTTGTTTCGTACTTAAAAAAAAGTCCCTAAAATAAATATCATAAGTAAATTTACATAAAAACACTCATCATTAAAGAATCAACTTAAGAAAAACCCCGAAAGCAAATAATCTCATTACAGAGAACTAGTCGAAACAGCATATATTAAGTCATAAACATTGGAACATGGGGGGGCGGGGGGGAGCTCAGTCGGTAGCGCGCCAGGCTCGTAATCTGTAGTTCCCAGTTTCGAGTCCCAGCTGGGTCAGCGTTGAGATTTATCTCCGCAAAATTACCTGCCCTGCCCACGGTCAGTAGGGGACACCGATGGGCTTGGAAAGGCCGCCGTCCGTAGGATGGGACATTAAGCCGTGGTCCCGTGTGCGGGAGAGCCATACCCTGTGCACGTTAAAGAACACGCTGGATGGCCTTGACGGGAGGCTACCATCTGTCTCCCAACAGCTGTTCCAGTGGGTCCCCTCCCCCAACCTTCTCTGAGCCTTCGGGGTCAATGTGACCTGGCCATTTAGCCCATGGTGTGCAAAAAAGTGTCGCTCAGAGGTAAAACAACCCAACGTTAAAGAACACGCTAGATGGCCTTGACGGGAGGCTACCATCTGTCTCCCAACAGCTGTTCTAGTGGGTCCCCTCCCCCAACCTTCTCTGAGGCTTCGGGGTCCATGTGACCTGGCCATTTAGCCCATGGTATGCAAAAAAGTGCCGCTCAGAGGTAAAACAATCCAATTCAATCCCCCAACCTTCTCTGAGCCTTCGGAGTCCATGTGACCTGGCCATTTAGCCCATGGTGTGCAAAAAAGTGCCACTCAGAGGTAAAACAACCCAACCCAACCTTGGAACATGCGGATGGATATCATATTGGCACTCAACGTTACAGTCATGGGAAAAAGTACAACAAAAAAAGTACCCAATACTGCACCGTAGCCTTAAATAATAAATGAAATTTTAAATAATACTATTCGTTAAATTGAAAGAAATATTTTGTTCTTAACTTCCATAAGAGTTAAAAAATGGAAGAGAGGAGGACTTAAAGAGAAACGAATTGTACCTGCTGCGTAGTCTGCTAGCAAATCTCGCAATTCTTCGGTTTTCCCAGAGACCTCTACAGCAGAAACTCTAACAGAGAATCTAGCGCCACTTTTGTGCTTCTGCTCGTTGATGGTGCGAAAGAGCCACCAGATGGCGCAGGGAATGACCCCCAACTCCTGTACCGAATTGCTGTTGCCAACCATCGTACTTGTTTTACCTGAAAAAAAGAGAAATGGAAATTAATGATCTATTGTATACAATTTGCTCGTTTCCGTTTCAGCTCTAATAATCTACAGTCGCTCAAAAAAGTATCCGAACACAATGGTTGATTACAGAATTCAGAAAAAATATCTGGCAACGATTTTTTTAGAAATTAGTGATCTGGCAATTCTGCGAATTCTGTAATCAACCATAGTGTTCGGATATTTTTGTGAGCGACTGTAGGTGGTCATATTATTTTGATACTAGATCGTGTGGGCTCACTCACGGAAATATTGAGCGTGTGCAGTTACCGTTCACAGCAAACTGGAGCGTGTGCAGTAACTGCACACGCTCCAGTTTGCTGTGAACGGTAACTGGAGCGTGTACAGTTGCTGTACACGCTCCAAATATTTTTCCTGAATCCTGTAATCACGTGACACGAAGGTTGCCAGATCACTAATTTCTGAAAAACATCGTTGCTAGATATTTTTTCTGAATTCTGTAATCAACCATAGTGTTCGGATATATTTTTTTGAGCGACTGTACATTTATATACATTTTGAAAAAGAGAAGAAAAATGTACAGAAATTATTTGTCTTTTTTTTGTCGTCATCATCGTTTTTAGAGTTGTCCATAAAGCATGTGAAGTAATAGGCATCAATCTTTAGGGGTGTAACAAAATTGGAAAATACAACTGCAGTTTAAGCTTCGGTTCATTCCAAGGCATGTCATAAAGTTGGAGACTCTTTTCAAGAGTGGGTGAGGGTATCTCAGTCGGTAGCCTGCCAGGTTCGAGTCCCAATGTTCAGTTTTATCACCGCTGACCCATTGGGGCGGGGGTGGCTCAGTCGGTAGCGCGCCAGGCTCGTAATCTGTAGTTCCCAGGTTCGAGTCCCAGCTGGGTCAGCGTTGAGATTTATCTCCGCAAAATTCACAGCCCTGTCCACGGTCAGTAGGGGAGACCGATGGGCTTGGAAAAGCCGCCGTCCGTCGGATGGGACGTTAAGCCGTGGCCCCGTGTGTGGGAGAGCCATACCCTGTGCACGTTAAAGAACACGCTGGATGGCCTTGACGGGAGGCTACCATCTGTCTCCCAACAGCTGTTCCAGTGGGTCCCCTCCCCCAACCTTCTCTGAGCCTTCGGGGTCCATGTGACCTGGCCATTTAGCCCATGGTGTGCAAAAAAGTGCCGCTCAGAGGTAAAACAACCCAACCCAGCCAGGTTCGAGTCCCAATGTTCAGTTTTATCACCGCTGACCCCCACTTGACCCCAGGGAGAAGGGAGACATCAGTGAACTTGAAAAATCTACTGTTCGTCGAATGGGACGTTAAGCCGTAGCTCCGTGTGCAGTAAATACCCTGTGCACGTTAAAGAACACGCTGGAACGCCTTGATGGGAGGCTACCACCTGTCTCTAACAGCTGTCTAGTTGGTCCTATTCCTCCAACATTTTTTGAGTACTTAGTAGTCCTTGTGGCCTGGCCATTTAGTCCATTGTCAGTGGCCGAGTGGTTAGCGCGCATGGCTATTGATTTAAGGGACCTGGGTTCGAACCCTGGGTAAGGCATGGACGTTTGTGATGTTTTTCTGCTGAAGTCCCTCCATCCCCTCAGACCTTCTACTATGGTGTATAAACTGACAGACTCCTGTTAGACAGACCTCTGTGGCAAGCAGCTGCTTGAGGGGGTATTTATTATTATTTTTATTAAACAAAAAAAAAATGACTCTCAGAGGATGCTTTCGTTTCCATATTGTCTATGCAGCATCTAGGGTATTTACTAGTTAGATAACGATGAGGCTCAACCAGGAAGTCATCAACTTACCTTTAAATAGCATCTTATATGCTGAGAGACTATGTTAGTTCCCACGGTCAGTAGGGGACACCGATGGGCTTGGAAAGGCCGCCGTCCGTCGGATGAGACGTTAAGACGTGGCACCGTGTGCTGGAGTCATACCCTGTGCACGCTAAAGAACACGCTGGATGGCCTTGACGGGAGGCTACCATCTGTCTCCCAACAGCTGTTCCAGTGGGTCCCCTCCCCCAACCTTCTCTGAGCCTTCGGGGTCCATGTGACCTGGCCATTTAGCCCATTGTATGCACGTTAAAGAACACGTTGGATGGCTTTGACGGGAGGCTACCATCTGTCTCCCAACAGCTGTTCCAGTGGGTCCCCTCCCCCAACCTTCTCTGAGCCTTTGGGGTCCATGTGACCTGGCCATTTAGCCCATTGTATGCACGTTAAAGAACACGCTGGATGGCTTTGACGGGAGGCTACCATCTGTCTCCCAACAGCTGTTCCAGTGGGTCCCCTCCCCCAACCTTCTCTGAGCCTTCGGGGTCCATGTGACCTGGCCATTTAGCCCATTGTATGCACGTTAAAGAACACGTTGGATGGCTTTGACGGGAGGCTACCATCTGTCTCCCAACAGCTGTTCCAGTGGGTCCCCTCCCCCAACCTTCTCTGAGCCTTTGGGGTCCATGTGACCTGGCCATTTAGCCCATTGTATGCACGTTGTATGCCCATTGTATGCACGCTGGATGGCTTTGACGGGAGGCTACCATCTGTCTCCCAACAGCTGTTCCAGTGGGTCTCCTCCCCCACCATTCTCTGAGCCTTTGGGGTCCATGTGACCTGGCCATTTAGCCCATTGTGTGCACGTTAAAGAACACGCTGGATGGCTTTGACGGGAGGCTACCATCTGTCTCCCAACAGCTGTTCCAGTGGGTCTCCTCCCCCAACCTTCTCTGAGCCTTTGGGGTCCATGTAACCCGGCCATTTAGCCCATGGTGTGCAAATAAATGCCTCTCAGAGGTAAAAAGACCCAACCCTTCCGAAGAATAATCAAATGCCCTTTAAGAAAATACAGATGAGATCTTCTCATGCGATACTTACCCAGTTTGGAGTGGCCATAGACGAAGAGACATCCGTCGGTGCCACCAACCACTGAGCTGATGACGTCACAGAGGGAACTGGAGCACACTTCCGCCTGAAGAAACAAGAGGAAGGAGTCATTAAGAATCTGTTCATTGTTTCATTATGTACATCCACGTGCAATTTAAAAGGGAAGAGGCTAAGTGGGGGGTGGGGGGGTGGAGAGAGTGATTTGCTTTTGAGAGTCCCCGCTTCGCCAACAAGAGTCCAGCAGAAGTAATCAAAAGTGTTTCCTGCGAATTATTCTAGCCAAGACGAGGTGCAGGAAGGAGATTTCCGCAACCGACGTTTGGGAGGCAAACGCAGTTATGTTAATAAGACGACGACGGTTGATGAGGAAGGAGCGCGCGCTTCGATACAAATATCTGCTCAAATCATGTTATCGGGCGGGCGGGGATGGCTCAGTCGGTAGCGCGCCAGGATCGTAACCTTCAGTTCCCAGGTTCGAGTCCCAGCTGGGTCAGCGTTGAGATTTATCTCCGCAAGACTCCCCGTCCTGCCCACGGTCAGTAGGGGACACCGATGGGCTTGGAATGGCCGTCGTCCGTCGGATGGGACGTTAAACCGTGGCCCCGTGTGCGGGAGAGCCATACCCTGTGCACGTTAAAGAACACGCTAGATGGCCTTGACGGGAGGCTACCATCTGTCTCTCAACAGCTGTTCCAGTGGGTCCTCTCCCCCAACCTTCTCTGAGCCTTCGGGGTCCTTGTAACCTGGCCATTTAGCTCATGGTGTGCAAAAAAGTGCCGCTCAGAGGTAAAACAACCCAACCTTAAAGAACACGCTGGATGGCCTTGACGGGAGGCTGCCATCTGTCTCCAAACAGCTGTTCCAGTGGGTCCTCTCCCCCAACCTTCTCTGAGCCTTCGGGGTCCTTGTAACCTGGCCATTTAGCTCATGGTGTGCAAAAAATGCTGCTCAGAGGTAAAACAACCCAACGTTAAAGAACACACTGGATGGCCTTGACGGGAGGCTACCATCTGTCTCTCAACAGCTGTTCCAGTGGGTCCTCTCCCCCAACCTTCTCTGAGCCTTCGGGGTCCATGTGACCTAGCCATTTAACCCATGGTGTGCAAACAAGTGCCGCTGAGAATTCACTTTTGATCTCAGCTCGTTGAAAAAGAGAGAGAGAAGCGTAATTTTGTTAAATGTTTTCTTGTACAGACTCTAAAGGTGAAAGAATCAGATTTTAATCTTAATCTTACAGTGTCGATATTCTTTCCTCCGTAATTTCTGAATGGGGAATAAAACAATCGGGTCCGTCGCTCCTTTAATGTAGGATTGTTTCATCTCTGAGCTGCGGTTCCTTTTGCGCACACAATGGGGTAAATGGCCAGGTCACAAGGACCCCCAGGACTCTGGGAAAATTGGGCCCACTGGCTCTCATATCCCAACAGTGCCTATGTGATGTGGATGTGCTTCCTTGGCCTGCACGTTCCACTCATTTGTCGCCCATTGGTCACGTTTGGATATGATGGGACGTTCACTGAGCCCCTGTCACTGTTACCAATGCTCAGCTTTAAACTGATACAGGGTTCAATGCTAAGTTTTAACCAGAGGCAGGGCTTAATGATCAGGTCTAACCTGCGACAGGACTCAATGTTCGCCCCCAGCTGGGTCAGCGTTGAGATTTATCTCCGCAAAATTCCCCGCCCTGCCCACGGTCAGTAGGGGACACCGATGGGCTTGGAAAGGCCGCCGTCCGTCGGATGGGACGTTAAGCCGTGGCCCCGCGTGCGGGAGAGCCATACCCTGTGAACGTTAAAGAACACGCCGGATGGCTTTGAAGGGAGGCTACCATCTATCTCCCAACAGCTGTTCCAGTGGGTCCCCTCCCCAAACCTTCTCTGAGCCTTCGGGGTCCCTGTGACCTGGCTATTTAGCCCATGGTGTGCAAAAAAGTGCCGCTCAGAGGTTAAACAACCCAACCCAATGTTCGACAAGATGATATTACCGCATCTTCGGGGGTGGGGGGTGGCTCAGTCGGTAGCGCGCCAGGCTCGTAATCTCCAGTTCCCAAGTTCCAGTCCCAGCTGGGTCAGCTTTGAGACTTATCTGCCGCAAAACTCCCCGCCCTGCCGTCGGTCAGTAGGGGATACCGATGGGCTTAGAAAGGCCACCGGATGGGACGTTAAGGAGTGGCTCCGTGTGCGGGAGAGCCATGCTATGTGCACATTAAAGAATACGCTGGTTGGTCTTGACGGGAGGCTACCATCTGTCTCCCAACAGCTATTCTAGTTGGTCCTCTCCTCCAACCTTCTCTGAGCCTTCGGGGTCTTAGTGACCTGCCCAGTACTCATTGTGCGCAAAAAAAAGTGCCGCTCTGAGGTAAAACCAACCCAACCGCATTTTCGTAAGTATGTTGGGTTGTTTTACCTCTGAGCGGCACTTTTTTGCACACCATGGGCTAAATGGCCAGGTCACATGGACCCCGAAGGCTCAGAGAATGTTGGGGGAGGGGACCCACTGGAACAGCTGTTGGGAGACAGATGGTAGCCTCCCGTCAAGGCCATCCAGCGTGTTCTTTAACGTTGGGTTGTTTTACCTCTGAGCGGCACTTTTTTGCACACTATAGGCTAAATGGCCAGGTCACATGGACCCCGAAGGCTCAGAGAAAGTTGGGGGACGGGACCCACTGGAACAGCTGTTGGGAGACAGATGATAGCCTCCCGTCAAGGCCATCCAGCGTGTTCTTTAACGTGCACAGGGTATGGCTCTCCCGCACACGGGGCCACGGCTTAACGTCCCATCCGACGGACGGCGGCCTTTCCAAACGCGTCGGTGATTGACCGTAGGCAGGACGGGGAATTTTTGCGGAGATAAATCTCAAAGCTGACCCAGCTGGGACTCGAACCTGGGAACTACAGATTACGAGCCTGGCGCGCTACCGACTGAGCCACTCCCGCCCCCATTTTCGTAAGTAAACTCTACTGATTTAATGCAGAAACTTAATAATTTCTTGTCTATTTTTTTATGTCATCCCACTTGTCTCAAGATCAAAGCGAGTTCTCTTTATAATTAGGGCAATTTCAATGATAAAAAGTGAATATTAACAGTTTTTTTTTATGAAAAATAAAAGAAACGACTCTACCTGGTTGTCGTCTGGAGAGAAGACAGCATCGAATGCAAACATTTTTGGAGCGGCTACCCCTGCATGCCTTTCTGCCGTCGGTTCCGACCCACAGATCGTTGGGTCATAGAGGGTCAGTTGTTTCTTTCTGTTGTCCACTGTCATGTAGGTGGCGTCAGTGCTGCTGACTTCGTGGGAAGGAAAAATCCTAAGCATCACTTTAACCTGTGGGGAAAAGGAAAAATTCTCAGTATCACTTTGAAATTTTGGGGAAGGAAAACATTCCTTAGCATCACTTTAATCTGTGAAGAAAGGAAAAAAATCCTCAGCATCATTTTATTCTATGGAGAAATAAATAAAAAAAAAATCCTCAGCATCACTTTATTCTATGGAGAAAGAAACAAAAATATCCTCAGCATCGCTTTATTCTATGAAGGAAAAAAAAAAACTTCAGCATCACTTTAACATGTAAAGGGTGGGGGGGGGGGGAATCCTCCGCACCACTTTAATCTGTGAAGAAGGAAAAAAAAGAAAAAAAAAATCCTCAGGATCACTTTAACATGTGATTGGGGGAATCCCCGCACATCACTTTAATCTGCGGAGAAAGAAAAATCCTCAGCATCACTTTAATCTGTGGAGAAAGGAAAAAAATCTTCAGGATCACTTTATTCTATGGAGGAAGAAAAAATATCCTCAGTATTACTATGCTATGGAGGAAGAAAAAATATCCTCAGTATTACTATGCTATGGAGGAAAAAAAAAAAACTTCAGCATCATTTTAACATGTGAAAGGTGGGGGGCGGGGGGAGATCCTCCGCATCACTTTAATCTGTGAAGAAAGAAAAAAAAAATCCTCAGGATCACTTTAACATGTGATGGGGGGAATCCTTGCACATCACTTTAATCTGCGGAGAAAGAAAAATCCTCAGCATCACTTTAATCTGTGGAGAAAGAGGAAAAAATCCTCAGGATCACCTTATTCTATGGAGGAAGAAAAAAGTCCTCAGTATTACTATGCTATGGAGGGGAAAAAAAACAAAAAAACTTCAGCATCATTTTAACATGTGAAAGGTGAGGGGGGGAGATCCTCCGCATCACTTTAATCTGTGGAGAAAAAAAAACTTCAACATCATTTTAACATGTGAAAGGTGGGGGGGGGGAGATCCTCCGCATCACTTTAATCTGTGGAGAAAAAAAAACTTCAACATCATTTTAACATGTGAAAGGTGGGGGGGGGGGGGGGAGATCCTCCGCATCACTTTAATCTGTGGAGAAAAAAAATCCTCCGCATCACTTTAATCTGTGGAGAAAGAAAAAATCCTCAGCATCACTTTAATATGAGGAGAAGGGAAATGGATGAGCAAGGGGAATCTTTAATTGTATTTGCCGAATCAAATACAGCAGAACCTCGATTAACAAACCTATATGGGGGAAGGGTGAATAGGATAATCCAAAAAAATTGAGAGTGGAAAGCGTACGGTTAAGAAAGATTGAAGAGAAATGGAGCCGGCTGAAGGGAAGACGCAAAGGAGGAGGAAGGGGTAAGCTTTGAGAATGCTAGTAACGGTAATGGAGGCCAAAAATTATTAATTTGGCATATTTCACGCATTTTTCAATAATACCTATTTAAATCTCTAAAACATGTAAATCCAGTCTCAGGATGGAAACAGGCTCGGTTGCATCACTTGCACCAGACCTGGGTTGTTGAGTTGTTTTACCTCTGAGCGGCACTTTTTTTGCACACCATGGGCTAAATGGCCAGGTCACAAGAACCCCGAAGGCTCAGAGAAGGTTGGGGGAGGGGACCCACTGGAACAGCTGTTGGGAGACAGATGGTAGTCTCCCGTCAAGGCCAACGTGCACAGGATATGGTTCTCCTGCACACGGGGCCACGGCTTAACGTCCCATCCGACGGACGATGGCCTTTCCAAGCCCATCGGTGTCCCCTACTGACGGTAGGCAGGGCGGGGAATTTTGCGGAGATAAATCTCAACGCTGACCCAGCTGGGACTCGAACCTGGGAACTACAGATTACCAGCCTGGCGCGCTACCGACTGAGCCACCAGACCTGGGGGAAAATATTGGAAATACATTATAATTCTAAAGAATAAACACAATGCAAACATATTAATAAAGAATGAGGAATTAAACCCTTTATAAATATAAGTTTTTACTCAGAGGAAAAAAATATCCACGGCAAATAATTTAATCGGTAATATCATTTCAACAATCGTTAATATTGTTGCAAATTTTAAATGGATGACACCGAGAGTGAGTATAATAAGAATATTTACAATACAAATTATTACAAAAAATATGGATGAAATAACTTATAAACAAACTAACTGCTATCGTACATAAATTAATAACCCTTTTTGTACAGAGCATACAAGACCAGCTCTGTCTGCTTTACTAAATTACTACCTTTTCATTTTATTTACCGTATCTCTTAAATACCTTAACTTCAGGCTAAACAATCCTTTGTCTTTGGTTAGCTCACTAGATTTATCATAGTAGTAAAATGGGGAATAGGGTGGCTCAGTCGGTAGCGCGCCAGGCTCGTAATCTGTAGTTCCCAGGTTCGAGTCCCAGCTTGGTCAGCGTTAAGATTTATCTCCGCAAAATTCCCCGCCCTGCCCACGGTCAGTAGGGGACACCGATGGACTTGGAAAGGCCGCCGTCCGTCGGATGGGACGTTAATGATGGTTACGTCGGATGTGGACGTCGGATGTGGCCCCGTGATGGACGTCGGATGTGGACGCCCCGAGATGGGACGTCGGATGTGGCCCCGTGTGAGGGAGAGCCCTACTCTGTGCACGTTAAAGAACACGCTGGATGGCCTTGACGGGAGGCTACCATCTGTCTCCCAACAGCTGTTCCAGTGGGTCCCCTCCCCCAACCTTCTCTGAGCCTTCGGGGTCCATGTGACCTGGCCATTTAGCCCATGGTGTGCAAAAAAGTGCCGCTCAGAGGTAAAACAACCCAACGTTAAAGAACACGCTGGATGGCCTTGACGGGAGGCTACCATCTGTCTCCCAACAAGTGTTCCAGTGGGACTCCTCCCCCAACCTTCTCTGAGCCTTCGGGGTCAACGTGACCTGGCCATTTCTCCCATTGTGTGCAAAAAAGTGCCGCTCAGAGGTAAAAAACCCAACGTTAAAGAACACGTTGGATGGCCTTGACTTGAGGCTACCATCTGTCTCCCAATAGCTGTTCCAGTGGGTCTCCTCTCCCAACCTTCTCTGAGCCTTCGGGGTCAATGTGACCTGGCCATTTATCCCATTGTGTGCAAAAAAAGTGCCGCTCAGAGGTAAAACAACCCAACGTTAAAGAACACGTTGGATGGCCTTGACGGGAGGCTACTATCTGTCTCCCAACAGCTGTTCCAGTGGGTCCCCTCCCCCAACCTTCTCTGAGCCTTCGGGGTCCATGTGACCTGGCCATTTAGCCCATGGTGTGCAAAAAAATGCCGCACAGAGGTAAAACAACCCAACCCACACCAATAGGTTTGGAAAGGCAGTCGTCCATTGGGTGACGACTTTAAGCCGTGATCCCATATGCAAGAAAGCCATAAACGTATTCACGTTAAAGAACACGCTGGATGACCTTGACGGGAGGATTCCACGTGTCTTCTAACAGCTGTCAAGTGGATCCCCTCCGCCAACCTTATCTGAGACCAAGGGGATCCTTGTGACCTGGCCATTCAGCCAAATGTTGGATAAAAATATTCCCCGAAAGTAACACAGAGCAATCAAATTAAATTTTGAAATTTCATCCATAAAATATTCCTTGTTCGTAATTTTTTTCCCTCTTTATGAAATCGGAAGCAAAAAATCTTGATTTTTTTTTCTTAATATGAAAAAAAAAGAAGAAATTATTCATCAAAAGCAAACGAGAAATGTGGGGAAAAAAAGTTTTTGGAAAACGGTTAGGTTTGAAGAAACTAATTACTAAACCAATTTTACAAATTTATATCAGTTGTTAGTTGTTTTACCTTTGAGAGGCACTTTTTTTGCACACAATGAACAAAATGGCAGGTCACATAAATCCCGAAGGCTCAGAGAAGGTTGGGGGAGGAGTCCCACTGGAACAGCTGTTGGGAGACAGATGGTAGCCTCCCGTCAAGGCCATCCAGCGTGTTCTTTAACGTTGGGTTGTTTTACCTCTGAGCGGCACTTTTTTGCACACCATGGGCTAAATGGCCAGGTCACATGGATCCCGAAGGCTCAGAGAAGGTTGGGGGAGGTGACCCACTGGAACAGCTGTTGGGAGACAGATGGTAGCCTCCCGTCAAGGCCATTCAGCGTGTTTTTTAACGTTGGATTGTTTTACCTCTGAGCGGCACTTTTTTGCACACCATGGGCTAAACGGCCAGGTCACATTAATCCCCAAGGCTCAGAGAAGGTTGGGGGAGCGGACTCACTGGAACAGCTGTTGGGAGACAGATGATAGCCTCCCGTCAAGGCCATCCAGCGTGTTCTTTAACGTGCACAGGGTATGGCTCTCCAGCACACGGCGCCACGGCTTAACGTCCCGTCCGACGGACGGCGGCCTTTCCAAGCCCATCGGTGTCCCCTACTAACCGTGGGCAGAGCGGGGAATTTTGCGGAGATAAATCTCAACGCTGACCCAGCTGGGACTCGAACCTGGGAACTACAGATTACGAGCCTGGCGCGCTACCGAATGAGCCACCCCCGCCCCCGCACTTCTGGGTACTCATTGTGCACAAGAACCCAAGGGTTCAGAACTGGATGGCGGAAGGGGACACACTGGACGCTGTCAGCAGACAGATGGAAACCTCCTTTCAAGACTATCCAGTTTGTTCTTTTAACGTGCACAGAGTATGGCTTAACGCCCCATCCGATGGACGGCCACATTTTTAATATCACCGGTGTCCCTTCGTGACCAAGTGCAGAGAAAGAATCTGCGGAAACAAATCCTTTGTTTCTCCTTTTTCTTTTGAAAGTGAGATTGAAAAAAAAAACGATTAACTGAAAGAATATAACAAATTAAGATTACAAAACCGTACAGACCGTAGTCACTAGCTAGAGGGGCGGGGGTGGCTCAGTCGGTAGCGCGCCAGGCTCGTAATCTGTAGTTCCCAGGTTAGAGTCCCAGCTGGGTCAGCGTTGAGAATTATCTCCGCAAAATTCTCCGCCCTGCCCACGATCAGTAGGGGACACCGATGGACTTGGAAAGGCCGCCGTCTGTCGGATGGGACGTTAAGCAGTGGCCCCGTGTGTGGGAGAGGCATACCCTGTGCACGTTAAAGAACACGCTGGATGGCCTTGACGGGAGGCTACCATCTGTCTCCCAACAGCTATTCCAGTGGGTCCCCTCCCCTAACCTTCTCTGAGCTTTCGGGGTCTATGTGACCTGGCCATTTAGCCCATGGTGTGCAAAAAAGTGCCGCTCAGAGGTAAAACAACCCAACCCATGACGTAATCGTGTGACCAATACTCGACGTCTACAGCACTTACCTTTACATAATTCAATGGGGGTAGCTCAGTTGGTAGCGCGCCAGGCTCGTTATCTGCAGTTCTCAGGTTCGAGACCCCCTGGGCCAGCTTTGATATTTCTCTCCTGAAACTCCCTGCCCTTGGTCAGGAGGGAATACCGATTGGCTTGACACACCGCCTTTCGTCTGATGGGACGTTAAGCCGTGGTTTCGTGAGCTGGAGAGCCATACCCTGAGCACGGTAATGAACACTCTGAACGGACTTGACGGGACGATACTATATGTCTTTTAAGAACTTTCCAGTGGGTCCCCTCCCCCAACCTTCTCTGAACTCTCAGGGTCCTTGTGACCTGACCATTTAGCCCATTGTGTGCAAAAAAATCCCTCCAAAGCAAAAACAACCCAACTAAAATTCAATAATCAGGTCTCCAAAGCAAAAGAATCTTACCTTTCCAACTCCTGCGCCATCTTTCCTCCCTGTGCTCCTCAAAAGTCCCGGAGGAACAGGCGGAGGAGACAATTTGATGATGTCACTGAAATTGGTCCTGAAGATGGGACGCTCCGGATCAGATGGATGATAAACTCTCCTCTTCTTCTTGGAGGAAAGATTAAGTCTCTGTGCAGCTCTGCAACGAAATGAGAAAAGGAATGAAAGAGATGGGAATTGTTGATCTAATGATCAATGAAGTGATGCGGCATTGATCATTGGATCAATGCCGCATCACTTCATTTTGATGTATCAATGTAGATCAATCAATGCCGACGTCACACACTATTATTATGAACACCTACCTAATACTTCGTCGTGGGGGCGGGAGTGGCTCAGTCGATAGCGCGCCAAGCTCGTAATCTGTAGTTCCCAGGTTCGAGTCCCAGCTGGGTCAGCGTTGAGATTTATCTCCGCAAAATTCCCCGCCCTGCCCACGGTCAGTAGGGGACACCGATGGGCTTGGAAAGGCCGCCGTCCGTTGGATGGGACGTTAAACCGTGGCCCCGTGTGCGGGAGAGCCTACCCTGTGCACGTTAAAGAACACGCTGGATGGCTTTGACGGGAGGCTACCATCTGTCTCCCAACAGCTGTTCCAGTGGGTCCCTCCCCCAACCTTCTCTGAGTCTTCGGGGTTTATGTGACCTGGCCATTTAGCCCATGATGTGCAAAAAAGTGCCGCTCAGAGGTAAAACAACCCAACTCAACTTCGCCGTGTGCTTCATGGTAGAATTCCCAGATTGCGAATTTTCAATTCTCTGTGCTTAGTTCTCATTGAAGTGGGTTTTGAAGTACTGCTAATTGTCATCTCTCTCTCTCTCAGCTGATGAACTGATGTAGCAGATCGGTTTTGCAGTACAGTTGATGCCAACAAACGCCAGTCTGTCGAAGTCTTCTTCTCACATCTGCCACGATTCGCAAACGATCTTTGAGACCGTTGCCATTCTCTATACTCTTGGAATATTGTGCCCCGTGATTCTCCGCAGAGCTCCATCACCTCCGTTACGGATGCTCATGCCCATCGCGTCCCAATGGTGAACCCACTTTGGAAGCCAAATCGAGATCAGTCGTTTTATCCAAGTCGCACTTGACTTTGCTTTCCATACATGCCTTTACGGCTTTTATAAGTTGGGTTGTTTTACCTCTGAGCTGCACATTTTTTGCACACCATGGGCTAAATGGCCAGGTCACTCGGACCCCGAAGGCTCAGAGAAAGTTGGGGAGGGGACCCACTGGAACAGCTGTTGGGAGACAGATGGTAGCCTCCCGTCAAGGCCATCCAGCGTGTTCTTTAACGTGCACAGGGTATGGCTCTCCCGCACACGGGGACACGGCTTAACGTTCCATCCAACGGACGGCGGCCTTTCCAAGCCCATCGGTGTCCCCTACTCACCGTGGGTAGGGCGGGGAATTTTGCGAAGATAAATCTCAACGCTGACCCAGCTGGGACTCGAACCTGGGAATTACAGATTACGAGCCTGGCGCGCTACCGACTGAGCCACCCCCGTCCCGCTTTTATAAGACTTCACAGTGAAGTATAATACTGACGTCAGTAAGACATTTTGCATACATTGGCGTGTTTCATGGCACGTCGCACACAATGCAGTGGGGCGGGGGTGGCTCAATCGCTAGTGCGCCAGGCTCGTAATCTGCAATTCCCAAGTTCGAGTCCCAAATGGGCCAGCGATGAAATTTATCTCCACAAAACTTCCTGCCCACGGTCAGTCCGATAGGCTTGGAAAGGCTGCCGTCCGTCGAAATGAACGTTAATCCATAGCCCCGTGTGCGCTAGAGCCATACCCTGTGCCCGTTAAAGAACGCGCTGGATGACCTTGACGGGAGGCTACCATCTGTCTCCCAATAACTGTTTCGGTGGGTCTCCTCCGCCAACCTCTTCTAAGCCTTTGGCGTCTTTGTGACCTGACCATTTAGCCCATTGTATGCAAAAAAGTGCCGCTCAGAGGTGGAACAGCCCACAATGCAGTATTCATAATAATTTAGTCAGGCAGTGTAGCTTCAGTTCGTGTTCAGAGAGCATAATTGTCAAGCTGTCCACTGACTGGACTAACACAAATATTCAGATAACATCTGAGCAAGATACATAGATCCCACAGACAGTGTGAGATGAAAATAGATGAACATAGATCTCGTGAACGTTGCAAAATTACTCTCTCGTGTCGAAAAGTCAAAAAGAGGTGATCAAAGTCAAAAAGAGGTCGAGGTCAAAAAGTCAAAAAGAGGTGATCAAAGTCAAAAAGAGGTCGAGGTCAAAAAGTCAAAAAGGGGTGATCAAAGTCAAAAAGAGGTCGAGGTCAAAAAGTCAAAAAGGGGTGATCAAAGTCAAAAAGAGGTCGAGGTCAAAAAGTCAAAAAGAGGTGATCAAAGACAAAAAAGAGGTCGAGGTCAAAAAGTCAAAAAGAGGTGGAGGTCAAAAAGTCAAAAAGAGGTCGAGGTTAAAAAGTCAAAAAGAGGTGGAGGTCAAAAAAGTCAAAAAGAGGTCGAGGTTAAAAAGTCAAAAAGAGGTCGAGGTCAAAAAGTCAAAAAGAGGTGATCAAAGTCAAAAAGAGGTCGAGGTCAAAAAGTCAAGAAGAGGTGATCAAAGTCAAAAAGAGGTCGAGGTCAAAAAGTCAAGAAGAGGTGATCAAAGTCAAAAAGAGATCGAGGTCAAAAAGTCAAGAAGAGGTGATCAAAGTCAAAACGAGGTCGAGGTCAAAGAGTAAAGAAGAGGTGATCAAAGTCAAAAAGAGGTCGAGGTTACGGTTAAGAATTCTAAAAGTTGCCAAAGCCGGCGATTTCTTAACAAATATTAATTAATGCATATTTTAAAGTTTTAAAACAGAGATTCAGTACAGTCGGGATTCAGGAGCGAAAACCTAATATACTTTTAAATAAAGTTATACATTTTCAACAGGCTTTATTCTATAATATTAATTATGAACAAAAAAATTATGAACTCTTCTTACTTAAAGAAATCAAATTCTTCTATACCATACATTTCAGAGCAAAGAAACGAATCATCCGTAACCATACACCGATTTGTGAATACCTGTATTTATATATTATATATATAAATATTTATAATATACAGATATTCAGGTGAAACACTGATTTGTGAATAATCTGTAGGTGAAACACTGATTTGTGAATAATCTGTAGGTGAAACACTGATTTGTGAATATCTGTAGGTGAAACACTGATTTGTGAATAATCTGTAGGTGAAACACGGATTTGTGAATAATCTGTAGGTGAAACACTGATTTGTGAATAATCTGTAGGTGAAACACTGATTTGTGAATATCTGTAGGTGAAACACTGATTTGTGAATAATCTGTAGGTGAAACACTGATTTGTGAATAATCTGTAGGTGAAACACTGATTTGTGAATAATCTGTAGGTGAAACACTGATTTGTGAATAATCTGTAGGTGAAACACTGATTTGTGAATATCTGTAGGTGAAACACTGATTTGTGAATAATCTGTAGGTGAAACACTGATTTGTGAATAATCTGTAGGTGAAACACTGATTTGTGAATAATCTGTAGGTGAAACACTGATTTGTGAATAATCTGTAGGTGAAACACTGATTTGTGAATATCTGTAGGTGAAACACTGATTTGTGAATAATCTGTAGGTGAAACACTGATTTGTGAATAATCTCTAGGTGAAACACTGATTTGTGAATAATCTGTAGGTGAAACACTGATTTGTGAATAATCTGTACATGAAACACTGATTTGGGAATATCTGCAGGCGAAACACCGATGTGTGAATATCTGTAGGTGAAACACTGATTTGTGAATATCTGTAGGTGAAACACTGATTTGTGAATATCTGTAGGTGAAACACTGATTTGTGAATAATCTGTAGGTGAAACACTGATTTGTGAATAATCTGTAGGTGAAACACTGATTGTGAATATCTGTAGGTGAAACACTGATTTGTGAATATCTGTAGGTGAAACACTGATTTGTGAATATCTGTAGGTGAAACACAGATTTGTGAATACCTGTAGGTGAAACACCGATTTGTGAATATCTGTAGGTGAAACACTGATTTGTGAATAATCTGTAGGTGAAACACTGATTTGTGAATAATCTGTAGGTGAAACACTGATTTGTGAATAATCTGTAGGTGAAACACCGATTTGTGAATATCTGTAGGTGAAACACTGATTTGTGTATATCTGTAGGTGAAACACTGATTTGTGAATAATCTGTAGGTGAAACACTGATTTCTGAATAATCTGTAGGTGAAACACTGATTTGTGAATATCTGTAGGTGAAACACCGATTTGTGAATAATCTGTAGGTGAAACACTGATTTGAAATAATCTGTAGGTGAAACACCGATTTGTGAATATCTGTAGGTGAAACACTGATTTGTGAATAATCTGTAGGTGAAACACCGATTTGTGAATATCTGAAGTTGAAACACCGATTTGTGAATATCTGTAGGTGAAACACCGATTTATGAATACTATAGGGGAAACACCGATTTGTGAATATCTGTAGGTGAAACACTGATTTGTGAATAATCTGTAGGTGAAACACTGATTTGTGAATATCTGTAGGCGAAACACCGATTTATGAATATCTGTAGGTGAAACACTGATTTGTGAATATCTGTAGGTGAAACACTGATTTGTGAATAATCTGTAGGTGAAACACCGATTTGTGAATATCTGTAGGTGAAACACCGATTTGTGAATATCTGTAGGTGAAACACTGATTTGTGAATAATCTGTAGGCGAAACACCGATTTATGAATATCTGTAGGTGAAACACTGATTTGTGAATAATCTGTAGGTGAAACACCGATTTGTGAATATCTGTAGGCAAAACACCGATATGTGAATATCTGTGGGTGAAACACTGATTTGTGAATATCTGTAGGTGAAACACTGATTTGTGAATATATCTATAGGTGAAACACTGATTTGTGAATAATCTGTAGGTGAAACACTGATTTGTGAATATCTGTAGGTGAAACACTGATTCGTGAATATCTGTATGTGAAACACCAATTTGTGACTGTATGTGAAACACCAATTTGTGAATAATCTGTAGGTGAAACACTGATTTGTGAATAATCTGTAGGTGAAACACTGATTTGTGAATAATCTGTAGGTGAAACACCGATTTGTGAATATTTGTATGTGAAACACCGATTTGTGACTATCTGTAGGTGAAACACCGATTTGTGAATATCTGTAGGCGAATCACCGATTTGTGAATATCTGTAGGTGAAACACTGATTTGTGACTAATCTGTAGGTGAAACACTGATTTGTGAATATCTGTAGGTGAAACACCGATTTGTGAATATCTGTAGGCAAAACACCGATATGTGAATATCTGTGGGTGAAACACTGATTTGTGAATATCTGTAGGTGAAACACTGATTTGTGAATATATCTATAGGTGAAACACTGATTTGTGAATAATCTGTAGGTGAAACACTGATTTGTGAATATCTGTAGGTGAAACACTGATTCGTGAATATCTGTATGTGAAACACCAATTTGTGACTGTATGTGAAACACCAATTTGTGAATAATCTGTAGGTGAAACACTGATTTGTGAATAATCTGTAGGTGAAACACTGATTTGTGAATAATCTGTAGGTGAAACACCGATTTGTGAATATTTGTATGTGAAACACCGATTTGTGACTATCTGTAGGTGAAACACCGATTTGTGAATATCTGTAGGCGAATCACCGATTTGTGAATATCTGTAGGTGAAACACTGATTTGTGAATAATCTGTAGGTGAAACACTGATTTGTGAATATCTGTAGGTGAAACACAGATTTGTGAATACCTGTAGGTGGAAACACCGATTTGTGAATATCTGTAGGTGAAACACTGATTTGTGAATAATCTGTAGGTGAAACACTGATTTGTGAATATCTGAAGGTGAAACACTGATTTGTGAATATCTGTAGGTGAAACATTGATTTGTGAATAATCTGTAGGTGAAACATTGATTTGTGAATAATCTGTAGGTGAAACACTGATTTCTGAATATCTGTAGGTGAAACACTGATTTGTGAATATCTGTAGGTGAAACACTGATTTGTGTATATCTGTAGGTGAAACACTGATTTGTGAATAATCTGTAGGTGAAACACTGATTTCTGAATAATCTGTAGGGGAAACACCGATTTGTGAATATCTGTAGGTGAAACACTGATTTGTGAATAATCTGTAGGTGAAACACTGATTTGTGAATATCTGTAGGCGAAACACCGATTTGTGAATATCTGTAGGCAAAACACCGATATGTGAATATCTGTGGGTGAAACACTGATTTGTGGATATCTGTAGGTGAAACACTGATTTGTGAATATCTGTAGGCGAAACACCGATTTGTGAATATCTGTAGGCAAAACACCGATATGTGAATATCTGTGGGTGAAACACTGATTTGTGAATATCTGTAGGTGAAACACTGATTTGTGAATATATCTATAGGTGAAACACTGATTTGTGAATAATCTGTAGGTGAAACACTGATTTGTGAATATCTGTAGGTGAAACACTGATTCGTGAATATCTGTATGTGAAACACCAATTTGTGACTGTATGTGAAACATCAATTTGTGAATAATCTGTAGGTGAAACACCGATTTGTGAATATCTGAAGTTGAAACACCGATTTGTGAATATCTGTAGGTGAAACACTGATTTGTGAATATCTGTAGGTGAAACACCGATTTGTGAATATCTGTAGGTGAAACACCGATTTATGAATACTATAGGGGAAACACCGATTTGTGAATATCTGTAGGTGAAACACTGATTTGTGAATAATCTGTAGGTGAAACACTGATTTGTGAATATCTGTAGGCGAAACACCGATTTGTGAATATCTGTAGGCAAAACACCGATATGTGAATATCTGTGGGTGAAACACTGATTTGTGAATATCTGTAGGTGAAACACTGATTTGTGAATATCTGTAGGCGAAACACCGATTTGTGAATATCTGTAGGCAAAACACCGATATGTGAATATCTGTGGGTGAAACACTGATTTGTGAATATCTGTAGGTGAAACACTGATTTGTGAATATATCTATAGGTGAAACACTGATTTGTGAATAATCTGTAGGTGAAACACAATTTGTGAATATCTGTAGGTGAAACACTGATTTGTGAATATCTGTAAGTGAAACACTGATTTGTGAATAATCTGTAGGTGAAACACTGATTTGTGAATAATCTGTAGGTGAAACACTGATTTGTGAATATCTGTAGGTGAAACACTGATTTGTGAATATCTGTAGGTGAAACACTGATTTGTGAATATCTGTAGGCGAAACACCGATTTGTGAATATCTGTAGGCAAAACACCGATATGTGAATATCTGTGGGTGAAACACTGATTTGTGAATATCTGTAGGTGAAACACTGATTTGTGAATATATCTATAGGTGAAACACTGATTTGTGAATAATCTGTAGGTGAAACACTGATTTGTGAATATCTGTAGGTGAAACACTGATTCGTGAATATCTGTATGTGAAACACCAATTTGTGACTGTATGTGAAACACCAATTTGTGAATAATCTGTAGGTGAAACACCGATTTGTGAATATCTGAAGTTGAAACACCGATTTGTGAATATCTGTAGGTGAAACACTGATTTGTGAATATCTGTAGGTGAAACACCGATTTGTGAATATCTGTAGGTGAAACACCGATTTATGAATACTATAGGGGAAACACCGATTTGTGAATATCTGTAGGTGAAACACTGATTTGTGAATAATCTGTAGGTGAAACACTGATTTGTGAATATCTGTAGGCGAAACACCGATTTGTGAATATCTGTAGGCAAAACACCGATATGTGAATATCTGTGGGTGAAACACTGATTTGTGAATATCTGTAGGTGAAACACTGATTTGTGAATATCTGTAGGCGAAACACCGATTTGTGAATATCTGTAGGCAAAACACCGATATGTGAATATCTGTGGGTGAAACACTGATTTGTGAATATCTGTAGGTGAAACACTGATTTGTGAATATCTGTAGGTGAAACACTGATTTGTGAATATCTGTAGGCGAAACACCGATTTGTGAATATCTGTAGGCAAAACACCGATATGTGAATATCTGTGGGTGAAACACTGATTTGTGAATATCTGTAGGTGAAACACTGATTTGTGAATATCTGTAGGCGAAACACCGATTTGTGAATATCTGTAGGCAAAACACCGATATGTGAATATCTGTGGGTGAAACACTGATTTGTGAATATCTGTAGGTGAAACACTGATTTGTGAATATCTGTAGGCGAAACACCGATTTGTGAATATCTGTAGGCAAAACACCGATATGTGAATATCTGTGGGTGAAACACTGATTTGTGAATAATCTGTAGGTGAAACACTGATTTGTGAATATCTGTAGGCGAAACACCGATTTGTGAATATCTGTAGGCAAAACACCGATATGTGAATATCTGTGGGTGAAACACTGATTTGTGAATATCTGTAGGTGAAACACTGATTTGTGAATATCTGTAGGCGAAACACCGATTTGTGAATATCTGTAGGCAAAACACCGATATGTGAATATCTGTGGGTGAAACACTGATTTGTGAATATCTGTAGGTGAAACACTGATTTGTGAATATATCTATAGGTGAAACACTGATTTGTGAATAATCTGTAGGTGAAACACAATTTGTGAATATCTGTAGGTGAAACACTGATTTGTGAATATCTGTAAGTGAAACACTGATTTGTGAATAATCTGTAGGTGAAACACTGATTTGTGAATAATCTGTAGGTGAAACACTGATTTGTGAATATCTGTAGGTGAAACACTGATTCGTGAATATCTGTATGTGAAACACCAATTTGTGACTGTATGTGAAACACCAATTTGTGAATAATCTGTAGGTGAAACACTGATTTGTGAATAATCTGTAGGTGAAACACTGATTTGTGAATAATCTGTAGGTGAAACACCGATTTGTGAATATTTGTATGTGAAACACCGATTTGTGACTATCTGTAGGTGAAACACCGATTTGTGAATATCTGTAGGCGAATCACCGATTTGTGAATATCTGTAGGTGAAACACTGATTTGTGAATATCTGTAGGTGAAACACTGATTCGTGAATATCTGTATGTGAAACACCAATTTGTGACTGTATGTGAAACACCAATTTGTGAATAATCTGTAGGTGAAACACTGATTTGTGAATAATCTGTAGGTGAAACACTGATTTGTGAATAATCTGTAGGTGAAACACCGATTTGTGAATATTTGTATGTGAAACACCGATTTGTGACTATCTGTAGGTGAAACACCGATTTGTGAATATCTGTAGGCGAATCACCGATTTGTGAATATCTGTAGGTGAAACACTGATTTGTGAATAATCTGTAGGTGAAACACTGATTTGTGAATATCTGTAGGTGAAACACAGATTTGTGAATACCTGTAGGTGAAACACCGATTTGTGAATATCTGTAGGTGAAACACTGATTTGTGAATAATCTGTAGGTGAAACACTGATTTGTGAATATCTGAAGGTGAAACACTGATTTGTGAATATCTGTAGGTGAAACATTGATTTGTGAATAATCTGTAGGTGAAACATTGATTTGTGAATAATCTGTAGGTGAAACACTGATTTCTGAATATCTGTAGGTGAAACACTGATTTGTGAATATCTGTAGGTGAAACACTGATTTGTGTATATCTGTAGGTGAAACACTGATTTGTGAATAATCTGTAGGTGAAACACTGATTTCTGAATAATCTGTAGGTGAAACACTGATTTGTGAATATCTGTAGGTGAAACACCGATTTGTGAATAATCTGTAGGTGAAACACTGATTTGAAATAATCTGTAGGTGAAACACCGATTTGGGAATATCTGTAGGTGAAACACTGATTTGTGAATAATCTGTAGGTGAAACACCGATTTGTGAATATCTGAAGTTGAAACACCGATTTGTGAATATCTGTAGGTGAAACACTGATTTGTGAATATCTGTAGGTGAAACACCGATTTGTGAATATCTGTAGGTGAAACACCGATTTATGAATACTATAGGGGAAACACCGATTTGTGAATATCTGTAGGTGAAACACTGATTTGTGAATAATCTGTAGGTGAAACACTGATTTGTGAATATCTGTAGGCGAAACACCGATTTGTGAATATCTGTAGGCAAAACACCGATATGTGAATATCTGTGGGTGAAACACTGATTTGTGGATATCTGTAGGTGAAACACTGATTTGTGAATATCTGTAGGCGAAACACCGATTTGTGAATATCTGTAGGCAAAACACCGATATGTGAATATCTGTGGGTGAAACACTGATTTGTGAATATCTGTAGGTGAAACACTGATTTGTGAATATATCTATAGGTGAAACACTGATTTGTGAATAATCTGTAGGTGAAACACTGATTTGTGAATATCTGTAGGTGAAACACTGATTCGTGAATATCTGTATGTGAAACACCAATTTGTGACTGTATGTGAAACATCAATTTGTGAATAATCTGTAGGTGAAACACCGATTTGTGAATATCTGAAGTTGAAACACCGATTTGTGAATATCTGTAGGTGAAACACTGATTTGTGAATATCTGTAGGTGAAACACCGATTTGTGAATATCTGTAGGTGAAACACCGATTTATGAATACTATAGGGGAAACACCGATTTGTGAATATCTGTAGGTGAAACACTGATTTGTGAATAATCTGTAGGTGAAACACTGATTTGTGAATATCTGTAGGCGAAACACCGATTTGTGAATATCTGTAGGCAAAACACCGATATGTGAATATCTGTGGGTGAAACACTGATTTGTGAATATCTGTAGGTGAAACACTGATTTGTGAATATCTGTAGGCGAAACACCGATTTGTGAATATCTGTAGGCAAAACACCGATATGTGAATATCTGTGGGTGAAACACTGATTTGTGAATATCTGTAGGTGAAACACTGATTTGTGAATATATCTATAGGTGAAACACTGATTTGTGAATAATCTGTAGGTGAAACACAATTTGTGAATATCTGTAGGTGAAACACTGATTTGTGAATATCTGTAAGTGAAACACTGATTTGTGAATAATCTGTAGGTGAAACACTGATTTGTGAATAATCTGTAGGTGAAACACTGATTTGTGAATATCTGTAGGTGAAACACTGATTTGTGAATATCTGTAGGTGAAACACTGATTTGTGAATATCTGTAGGCGAAACACCGATTTGTGAATATCTGTAGGCAAAACACCGATATGTGAATATCTGTGGGTGAAACACTGATTTGTGAATATCTGTAGGTGAAACACTGATTTGTGAATATATCTATAGGTGAAACACTGATTTGTGAATAATCTGTAGGTGAAACACTGATTTGTGAATATCTGTAGGTGAAACACTGATTCGTGAATATCTGTATGTGAAACACCAATTTGTGACTGTATGTGAAACACCAATTTGTGAATAATCTGTAGGTGAAACACCGATTTGTGAATATCTGAAGTTGAAACACCGATTTGTGAATATCTGTAGGTGAAACACTGATTTGTGAATATCTGTAGGTGAAACACCGATTTGTGAATATCTGTAGGTGAAACACCGATTTATGAATACTATAGGGGAAACACCGATTTGTGAATATCTGTAGGTGAAACACTGATTTGTGAATAATCTGTAGGTGAAACACTGATTTGTGAATATCTGTAGGCGAAACACCGATTTGTGAATATCTGTAGGCAAAACACCGATATGTGAATATCTGTGGGTGAAACACTGATTTGTGAATATCTGTAGGTGAAACACTGATTTGTGAATATCTGTAGGCGAAACACCGATTTGTGAATATCTGTAGGCAAAACACCGATATGTGAATATCTGTGGGTGAAACACTGATTTGTGAATATCTGTAGGTGAAACACTGATTTGTGAATATCTGTAGGTGAAACACTGATTTGTGAATATCTGTAGGCGAAACACCGATTTGTGAATATCTGTAGGCAAAACACCGATATGTGAATATCTGTGGGTGAAACACTGATTTGTGAATATCTGTAGGTGAAACACTGATTTGTGAATATCTGTAGGTGAAACACTGATTTGTGAATATCTGTAGGCGAAACACCGATTTGTGAATATCTGTAGGCAAAACACCGATATGTGAATATCTGTGGGTGAAACACTGATTTGTGAATATCTGTAGGTGAAACACTGATTTGTGAATATCTGTAGGCGAAACACCGATTTGTGAATATCTGTAGGCAAAACACCGATATGTGAATATCTGTGGGTGAAACACTGATTTGTGAATAATCTGTAGGTGAAACACTGATTTGTGAATATCTGTAGGCGAAACACCGATTTGTGAATATCTGTAGGCAAAACACCGATATGTGAATATCTGTGGGTGAAACACTGATTTGTGAATATCTGTAGGTGAAACACTGATTTGTGAATATCTGTAGGCGAAACACCGATTTGTGAATATCTGTAGGCAAAACACCGATATGTGAATATCTGTGGGTGAAACACTGATTTGTGAATATCTGTAGGTGAAACACTGATTTGTGAATATATCTATAGGTGAAACACTGATTTGTGAATAATCTGTAGGTGAAACACAATTTGTGAATATCTGTAGGTGAAACACTGATTTGTGAATATCTGTAAGTGAAACACTGATTTGTGAATAATCTGTAGGTGAAACACTGATTTGTGAATAATCTGTAGGTGAAACACTGATTTGTGAATATCTGTAGGTGAAACACTGATTCGTGAATATCTGTATGTGAAACACCAATTTGTGACTGTATGTGAAACACCAATTTGTGAATAATCTGTAGGTGAAACACTGATTTGTGAATAATCTGTAGGTGAAACACTGATTTGTGAATAATCTGTAGGTGAAACACCGATTTGTGAATATTTGTATGTGAAACACCGATTTGTGACTATCTGTAGGTGAAACACCGATTTGTGAATATCTGTAGGCGAATCACCGATTTGTGAATATCTGTAGGTGAAACACTGATTTGTGAATATCTGTAGGTGAAACACTGATTTGTGAATATCTGTAGGCGAAACACCGATTTGTGAATATCTGTAGGTGAAACACTGATTTGTGAATATCTGTAGGTGAAACACTGATTTGTGAATATCTGTAGGTGAAACACTGATTTGTGAATAATCTGTAGGTGAAACACTGATTTGTGAATATCTGTAGGTGAAACACCGATTTGTGAATAATCTGTAGGTGAAACACTGATTTGTGAATATCTGTAGGTGAAACACTGTTTATGGGGCTATTTGCAAGTGAAATTCCACTTTTGTGGGTATTTGTGGGGAAACACTGTTCTGTAGGTTGCTATACCCCCTCAAGCAGCTGCTTGCCACAGAGGTCTGACAGGAGCTTGTCAGTTTATATGCCATAGTAGAAGGTCTGAGAGGATGGCAGAACCTCAGCAGAAAAACGACACATACATCCATGCCTTAATCCGGGGCTCGAACCCAGGTCCCTTAGATCAGTAGCCAGGAGCGCTAACCACTCGGCCACGGGACGACGTAGGTTGCTGTAACTTATAGCAAATGCTTCGGCAGGAAATTAATTGAGATAAAGCGATGACGAGCATTTTAATGATTCGTTCGCAAACTGGATTAAAACTTCTGACAGACCTCATTTTAGTCCCCAGTAGTTTTAATTCAACGTTAGATATATATATGAGACAGAAACTGACGAGATTTACATCCTGTTCGCTAACGATTTAATAATCCATTTAACCACGATATTAAATGTCCATTTAACTTAGATATAAAAAGCCTAATGCACGAACTCCATTCTAGAGTTGATGAGATGAACTAATATGACAAGGCTTTTCCATTTCCTTTCCCTCATTGATATTCTGTCTGTCTAAAATAATTTATACAAAATAATCCTAATACCTAAACCTTACTTACTACTGCACTGTTATCTAGCAACACTCTACTCCATTAACATCTCTGGAAAGGCTGCCGGCCGTCGGATGGGACGTTAAGCCGTGGTCCCGTGTGCGACAGAGTCATACCATGTGCACGTTAAAGAACACGCTGGATGGCCTTGACGGGTGGCTATCATCTGTCTCTCAACAGCTGTTCCAGTGGGTCTCCTCCCCCAACCTTCTCTGAGTCTTCGGGGTCCTTGTGACCTGGCCATTTAGCCCATGGTGTGCAAAAAAGTGCCGCTCAGAGGTAAAACCACCCAAAGTTAAAGAACACGCTGGATGGCCTTGACGGGAGGCTATCATCTGTCTCCCAACACCTGTTCCAGTGGGTCTCCTCCCCCAACCTTCTCTGAGTCTTCGGGGTCCTTGTGACCTGGCCATTTAGCCCATGGTGTGCAAAAAAGTGCCGCTCAGAGGTAAAACCACCCAAAGTTAAAGAACACGCTGGATGGCCTTGACGGGAGGCTATCATCTGTCTCTCAACAGCTGTTCCAGTGGGTCTCCTCCCCCAACCTTCTCTGAGTCTTCGGAGTCCTTGTGACCTGGCCATTTAGCCCATGGTGTGCAAAAAATTGCCGCTTAGAGGTAAAACAACCCAACGTTAAAGAACACGCTGGATGGCCTTGACGGGAGGCTATCATCTGTCTCTCAACAGCTGTTCCAGTGGGTCTCCTCCCCCAACCTTCTCTGAGTCTTCGGGGTCCTTGTGACCTGGCCATTTAGCCCATGGTGTGCAAAAAAGTGCCGCTCAGAGGTAAAACCACCCAAAGTTAAAGAACACGCTGGATGGCCTTGACGGGAGGCTATCATCTGTCTCTCAACAGCTGTTCCAGTGGGTCTCCTCCCCCAACCTTCTCTGAGTCTTCGGAGTCCTTGTGACCTGGCCATTTAGCCCATGGTGTGCAAAAAATTGCCGCTTAGAGGTAAAACAACCCAACGTTAAAGAACACGCTGGATGGCCTTGACGGGAGGCTATCATCTGTCTCCCAACACCTGTTCCAGTGGGTCTCCTCCCCCAACCTTCTCTGAGCCTTCGGAGTCCTTGTGACCTGGCCATTTAGCCCATGGTGTGCAAAAAAGTGCCGCTCAGAGGTAAAACTACCCAAAGTTAAAGAACACGCTGGATGGCCTTGACGGGAGGCTATCATCTGTCTCTCAACAGCTGTTCCAGTGGGTCTCCTCCCCCAACCTTCTCTGAGCCTTCGGAGTCCTTGTGACCTGGCCATTTAGCCCATGGTGTGCAAAATAGTGATGCTCAGAGGTAAAATAACCCAACGTTAAAGAACACGCTGGATGGCCTTGACGGGAGGCCACCATCTGTCTCCCAACAGCTGTTCCAGTGGGTCCCCTCCCCCAACTTTCTCTGAGCCTTCGGGGTCCATGTGACCTGGCCATTTAGCCCATGGTGTGCAAAAAAGTGCCGCTCAGAGGTAAAACAATCCTCCCACTCTCTTAAGTTACTATCGCTATCCTCTAGAATCTACAAATGGCTCTCTGTTTACTCTCTCTGTCGATACCAATTCTTCTCAAACCGACAAAATTGATTGTTGTTAGGCCTTCAGCTCCCCGAACCAGTAGTTCGTTTTCCACAGAGAAAAAAAAAATATTATCAACAGACATAAAAAAGAAAAAAACTCCATATATGATCCATCAATAGACATCATTCTTGCCAGCACACTTTGCCGAACACAAGTACCAACTTCCACTAACCTCATAAGCTTCATCCACAACTTTCCATTGCTATTCAACCCCATCTTCATCCTGGCTCTAACTTACCCTCCTTCCACTTCACTCCAATCCACCCCCCCTCTCCTGAAATTCAACCCCAGCAGAGCACTACATTTCCGGAGTTCTTTTTCGACCAAAACTTTCTTGCTAGTTCTTGAAAAAGGCACCGTCTTTGTTCACACAGGAAAACCAATAACAGGGCCTCGAGAAAACGAGAGAAATTGGGTTTGGTCTCCCCCCCCCCCCGCATCCCACAATCTTCTCCCCATCTTTTTTTTTATCATTCTTTACCTACCCACTACCATCACCACCAGCATCACCACCACCCCCGTATGACGTCACGGCCTCTTCTGGTAACAAGGTCAAACAACGTTATAGTGAGACTAGGAATAGAAAGAAGAGATAAAAAAAAAAAGAGCAGGAGCGAATAGAGAGCGAGAGCGGACTTTGATGGGGTAGAGAGCAAAGAAAGGAAGTCTCCTACACAATTTCGTTGTTCGGGGGGGGGGGGGGGAGCTTCAAGGGTAGGAGAATAAAAAATAATAATAGTAAGGAAAAGAAATGGCTGACAATCCAGAATCTTGTTTTCTGTTCTATGAGAGCGAATTCAAGTTTTTTTTTTAAGGTTGTGTTTTTTTATTTCCAAAATGTCAAAGACGACGTTATTTTAAAGCAAAGTGTCGTGTTTTTGTTATTTTTATTTTTAAGTAAGAAAAGGAAACCTCTGTGTCTCGCTGTCGCATTAGCGGTGTGCGCTTTTGGAAATAAGTGCTGTTGTGTTACTGTGGTGAACAATAAAGAACACTTAGGGAAACGTTTTTTTTTATAGTTGTTGTTTACTTACTACAATTTCCCTATTTTACTTTTTTAAACTGGCGGTTGGTTGAAGATTGGTGGTAATTTTTTTTTTGGTAACAGTGTATGCTTTGAAATGTAAGTCGGTAAGTTTTTGACAGGGGCTGTGAAATAGAAGGACGAACCAGATTATAAAAAATAAATACCCCCTCAAGAAGGTGCTTTCTACAGAGGTCTGACAAGAGCCTGTCAGTATATACGTCAGAGAGGATAGCGTGACCTCAGCAGAAAAGTATCTGACAGGATAGCGGGACCACAGCAGAAAAACATCCTCAGCAGAAAAGTATCTGACAGGATAGCGGGACCACAGCAGAAAAACATCCTCAGCAGAAAAGTATCTGACAGGATAGCGGGACCACAGCAGAAAAACATCCTCAGCAGAAAAGTATCTGACAGGATAGCGGGATCACAGCAGAAAAACATCCTCAGCAGAAAAGTATCTGACAGGATAGCGGGACCACAGCAGAAAAACATCCTCAGCAGAAAAGTATCTGACAGGATAGCGGGACCACAGCAGAAAAACATCCTCAGCAGAAAAGTATCTGACAGGATAGCGGGACCACAGCAGAAAAACATCCTCAGCAGAAAAGTATCTGACAGGATAGCGGGACCACAGCAGAAAAACATCCTCAGCAGAAAAGTATCTGACAGGATAGCGGGACCACAGCAGAAAAACATCCTCAGCAGAAAAGTATCTGACAGGATAGCGGGACCACAGCAGAAAAACATCCTCAGCAGAAAAGTATCTGACAGGATAGCTGGACCTCAGCAGAAAAACATCCTCAGCAGAAAAGTATCTGACAGGATAGCGGGACCACAGCAGAAAAATATCTGACAGGATAGCGGGACCACAGCAGAAAAACATCCTCAGCAGAAAAGTATCTGACAGGATAGCGGGACCACAGCAGAAAAACATCCTCAGCAGAAAAGTATCTGACAGGATAGCGAGACCTCAGCAGAAAAACATCACAAATGTCCATGCCTAACCCGCGGCTCGAACCTAGGTCACTTAGATCAGTAGCCAAGTGAGCTAACCACTCGGCATTCCAGATTATATATTTGGAAAAAAACTCCCATCTGTCTTGTAAGGGAACATGTCCCTTCTTGATTTTCTTTGGGGTTGGGTTGGTTTACCTCTGAGCGGCACTTTATTGTACACCATGGGCTAAATGGCCAGGTCACAAGGACCCCGAATGCTCAGAGAAGGTTGGGGGAGGGAAAGCACTGGAACAGCTGTTGGGAGACAGATGGTAGCCTCCCGTCAAGGCCATCCAGCGTGTTCTTTAACGTGCATATGGTATGTCTCTCGCATAGGGGGTCACGGCTTAACGTCCCATCCGACGGATGACAGCATTTCTAACGCCATTGGTGTCCCTCACTCACCGTGGGCAGGACGGGGTTGTGGGGTTGTGGGTTGTTTTACCTCTGAGCGGCACTTTTTTGTACACCATGGGTTAAATGGCCAGGTCACAAGGACCCCAAAAGGCACAGAGAAGGTTGGGAGAGAAGACCCACTGGGACAGCTGTTGCGAGACAGAGGGTAGCCTCCCGCCAAGACCATCCAGCGTGTTCTTTAACGTGCACAGGTATGGCTCTCCCGCACACGGGTCCACGGCTTAACGTCCCATCAGACGGCCTTTCAAAGCCCATAGGTGTCCCCTACTGACCCTGAGCAGGGCGGGGAGTTTTGCGGAGGTAAAACTCAACGCTGACCCAGGTGGGTCTCGAACCTGGGAACTGCAGATTACGAGCCTGGCGCGATACCGACTGAGCCACCCCCGCCCCACTCTACAATGCTGACAGGTGTTTAAAATAACTGCGCAACTACCCACTAGCTACCTCCCTGAACTTGTCTTTGTAAATAATTTTTTTTTATGACATCTGGCTGTTGAGCATTAATGACGGGAACAGAACATCTGCTGCACGACCAGGCTCGTAATCTGTAGTTCCCAGGTTCGAGTCCCAGCTGGATCAGCATTGAGATTTATCTCCGCAAAATTCCCCGCCCTACCCACGGTCAGAAGGGGACACCGATGGGCTTGGAAAGGCCGTCCCGTCCGTCCGTCGGATGTGACGTTAAGCCGTGGCCCGTGTGTGGGAGAGTCATACCCTGTGCACGTTAAAGAACACGATAGATGGCCTTGATGGGAGGCTACCATCTGTCTCCCAACAGCTGTTCTAGTGGGTCCCCTCCCCCAACCTTCTCTGAGCCTTCGGGGTCCATGTGACCTGGCCATTTAGCCCATGGTCTGCAAAAAAGTGCCGCTCAGAAGTAAAACAACCCAACGTTACAGAACACGCTGGATGGCCTTGACGGGAGGCTACCATCTGTCTCCCAACAGCTGTTCCAGTGAGTCCCCTCCCCCAACCTTCTCTGAGCCTTCGGGGTCCATGTGACCTGGCCATTTAGCCCATGTTGTGCAAAAAAGTGCCGCTCAGAAGTAAAACAACCCAACGTTAAAGAACACGCTGGATGGCTTAGACGGGAGGCTACCATCTGTCTCCCAACAGCTGTTCTAGTGGGTCCCTTCCCCCAACCTTCTCTGAGCCTTCGGGGTCCATGTGACCTGGCCATTTAGCCCATGTTGTGCAAAAAAGTGCCGCTCAGAAGTAAAACAACCCAACGTTAAAGAACACGCTGGATGGCCTTGACGGGAGGCTACCATCTGTCTCCCAACAGCTGTTCCAGTGAGTCCCTTCCCCCAACCTTCTCTGAGCCTTCGGGGTCCATGTGACCTGGCCATTTAGCCCATGGTGTGCAAAAAAGTGCCGCTCAGAAGTAAAACAACCCAACGTTAAAGAACACGCTGGATGGCCTAGACGGGAGGCTACCATCTGTCTCCCAACAGCTGTACCAGTGGGTCCCCTCCCCCAGCTTTCTCTTTATCTCCGCAAAATTCCCCACCCTGTCCACGGTCAGTAGGGGACACCGATGGGCTTGGAAAGGCCGCCGTCCGTCGGATGGGACGTTAAGCCGTGGCCCCTGTGCGGGAGAGCCATACCCTGTGCACGTTAAAGAACACGCTGGATGGCCTTGACGGGAGGCTTACCATCTCTCTCCCAACAGCTGTTCCAGTGGGTCCCCTCCCCCAACCTTCTCTGAGCCTTCGGGGTCCATGTGACCTGGCCATTTAGCCCATGGTGTGCAAAAAAGTGCCGCTCAGAGGTAAAACAACCCAACCCAACCCCCAGCTTTCTCTGTCTTCGGGGTCCTTGTGACCTGACCATTTAGCCCATGGTATGCAGAAAAGTGCCGCTCAGAGGTAAAACAACCCAACCCAACTCTGCTGCGCGAACCAAGAATAGATTTAATAATGCGAATGGACGCGTAAAAACATTGTAAAACATTACAGAAATTAACCAGTTCAGTACACTGATGATTTGTTTTATATGCAGTAAGTTTCTTTTACAATGGGGGCGGGGATGTCGCATGAGTTTGCTGGTTCGACGCTCCTGCTGTAGAATATATAAATAACAAGATTCACAGTCTTTTTAACCATAGCAAGTAAATATAAATGCGAATAATTTGTCCACAGAAGGTGTACACTTAAAAAATATTTGTACGACGAAAGAACGTTACAATTCAAATGATATCGGCGAAAACTTCTGTTCACATTTCGGGCGGGGGTGGCTCAGTCGGTAGCGCGTCAGGCTCGTAATCTGTAGTTCCCAGGTTCAAGTCCCAGCTGGGTCAGCGTTGCGATTTATCTCCGCAAAACTTCCCGTTCTGTCCACGATCAGTAGGGGACACCGATGGTCTTGGAAAGACCGCCGTCCGTCGGATGGGACGTTAAGCCGTGATGCCGTATACATGAGATAGTCATACCCTGTGCATGTTAAAGAACACGCTGGATGGCCTTCACGGGAGGCTACCATCTGTCTCCCAACAGCTGTTCCAGTGGGTCCCCTCCCCCATACCTTCTCTGAGCCTTCAGGGTCCATGTGACCTGGCCATTTAGTCCATGGTGTGCAAAGAAATGCCGCTCAGAGGTAAAACAATCCAATCCAATTCTATTCACAACTCAGTCCCAAGATCAAGAATAGAGTCTATAATATCACTCTAGTTGTTTTATTTCTTATCTTCTCCACATCCTCTCCTTTTACCCGAAACCATCAGTAAGTCCCTTACGAACAACAACTCTTCCTTGATGCGAGATCTACGAAGCAATTTGCCATGAAATAGTCCTTAAACGCCCTGTAACAGAACTCTGTACATCTTACGGTTTTCAGTGTATCTTGGCAGCCATAGGCAACCGCCTTTACTCTTCAATATTTCATCCTCCGCTTCCCTCTACCCTCCTCCCCCCACCTTTGACCATCCCTTCGTCCCATCACTTCCGCGAGACGTCCAGAGGTCCCGTAATCACTTACCTTTCCCGTAATGTGGCCTAGGCTTCTACCGCTCCGAAAAGCGAGAGTGGGTCACTCAGTCATCCATCACGGCTGACAGGTCGAAAGGACGGCCAGAAATACCTTTAATATCCACGCGCTTGCCCTGTGACCACAGGAGAATGGCTGAGAGTGTGTGTGAGGGTGCGCTCTTTACACATACGGAAGGCAAAGACGAGAAGAAATCCGCTTTTTCAGAAAGGCAATGGCTGCTTGAGGTTCAGGTTTAGAAAAGAAATCTCCGGGATACAAAGAGGGTGGGCAGGGGGATGCGGATAATGTATTTCGATGGTGGTTTCTTTGTCGATGGAACTAGGCGAAATGTTTATTTTGTAAAGTTCAAAAGCAAGGGTTAAAGTGCATATAAATTTTTTTTTTTCAATCTCTGCTAAAATAGATTTGGGTTGGGTTGTTTTACCTCTGAGCGGCACTTTTTTGCACACCATGGGCTAAATGGCCAGGTCACATGGACCACAAAGGCTCAGAGGTTGGGGGAGGGGACCTACTGAAACAGCTGTTGGGAAACAGATGGTAGCCTCCCGTCAAGGCCATCCAGCGTGTTCTTTAACGTTGGGTTGTTTTACCTCTGAGCGGCACTTTTTTGCACACCATGGGCTAAATGGCCAGGTCACATGGACCCCGAAGGCTCAGAGAAGGTTGGGGGAGGGGACCCACTGAAACAGCTGTTGGGAGACAGATGGTAGCCTCCCGTCAAGGCCATCCAGCGTGTTCTTTAACGTTGGGTTGTTTTACCTCTGAGCGACACTTTTTTGCACACCATGGGCTAAATGGCCAGGTCACATGGACCCCGAAGGCTCAGAGAAGGTTGGGGGAGGGGACCCACTGGAACAGCTGTTGGGAGACAGATGGTAGCCTCCCGTCAAGACCATCCAGCGTGTTCTTTAACGTTGGGTTGTTTTACCTCTGAGCAGCACTTTTTTGCACACCATGGACTAAATGACCAAGTCACAAGGATCCCGAAGGCTCAGAGAAGGTTGGGGGAGGGGATCCACTGGAACAGCTGTTGGGAGACAGACGGTAGCCTCCCGTAATGACCATCCAGCGTGTTCTTCAACGTTGGGTTGTTTTACCTATGAGCGGCACTTTTTTGCACACCATGGGCTAAATGGCCAGGTCACATGGCCCCCGAAAGCTCAGAGAAGGTTAGGAGAGAGGACCCACTGGAACAGCTGTTGGGAGACAGATGATAGCCTCCCGTCAAGGCCATCCAGCGTGTTCTTTAACGTGGCTCTCCCGCACACGGAGCCACGGCTTACCGTCCCATCCGACGGACGACGGCCTTTCCAAGCCCATCGGTGTCCCCTACTGATCGTGGGCAGGGCGAGGAGTTTTGCGGAGATAAATCTCAACACTGACCCAGCTGGGACTCGAACCTGGCGCGCTTAAGACTGACGCACCACCATCGCTTTCACTTTTATGCTTGCATAGTTACTTAAAAAAATATTTAACAAAAGCGATTCTGATTTTTTAAACGTTTTTCTGGTAAAAGAGTTCATAGTTCTTTTGAGGAGACACAAAATTCATATATTTTTTACTGAATCAACGTATGAAAATGTGTAAACTTTATTCTTGATTAAATTTAAATATAATTTATCGACAAATTTATTTAGTAAATTAATTCATTTACTAAAGCGACTATCTAATTAATTAGCGGAGAGAAAAAAACATCCTGAAACTCAATTCATCTTAATAAAGTACACACGAAAAACGCACACACACAGATAACACCCAAAATAAACTGCGTAATAAAAGTAGAACTGCCAGCAATCATTTCTAAACTTCGCTTAAAAATTCACACTATTCCCAAACGCTGTTAACTCCCAAGTCTTCAAAGTAACCGTAACTGCGACCTCTTTATCTTTGAAGCTGGTGGAGACGATTATACACACGTACGAACCAATCAGGGCTAAGAGTCGTCTTACGAAAACATCTATTCAGACCACCAAATAAACAGCACTCAAGTAAGAATGCTGACTCTTCCTCCCAATTCCTCTTACCTTATGTGATTATGCATTTGAAGTTTGCAAAATGCGTGGAACACAAGTTAAAAGATAATCATTTATTCCCCGCCGACGTCCCAAGGGATATCATGCCAGATTAATCGCATAAAGGTAAGCACAGCTTTCCTAAATAATTTACGACTTTTGCTTGCTGGTTTCGTTCTTCGCGTGTGCCATGCCTTTCTCGTTCTTAACGATTTCTTCTGAGATACTTAGCAATTAATGAGACCAAAGTCGGTTAAATGCCGGCGACAAGGCGGTTCTAAAGCATTTCTCAGTGCTGCAAACATGATAAATTTTAATCAGTTGAAACTCCAGCAGAAACTGGAGGCCGTGGTAGAATGAATGTTTTCGTATGTGTGTTGCTTCTATGTTAGGAATAAAAAAAAATACCTCCAACAAACTAGATAATGAATAGGGCTAGTTTACAAAGTAAAAGTAAATTCTGTGTGTTGCTTGAAAGTTTAATTTTTAAATTGTCGTAAGTTGGGTTGGGTTGTTTTACCTCTGAGCGGCACTTTTTCCCACACCATGGGCTAAATGGCCAGGTCACATGGACCCCGAAGGCTCAGAGAAGGTTGGGGGAGGAGACCCACTGGAACAGCTGTTGGGAGACAGATGGTATCCTCCCGTTAAGGCCATCCAGCGTGTTCTTTAACGTGCACAGGGTATGGCTCTCCCGCACACGGGGCCACGGCTTAACGTCCCATCCGACGGACGGCGGCCTTTCCAAGCCCATCGGTGTCCCCTACTAACCGTGGGCAGGGCGGGGAATTTTGCGGAGATAAATCTCAACGCTGACCCAGCTGGGACTCGAACCTGGGAACTACAGATAGGAGCCTGGCGCGCTACCGACTGAGCTACACCCGCCCCTGTTTTCGTATGTGTGTTGCTTCTATGTTAGGAATAAAAAAATACCACCAAAACAAACTAGATACTGAATAGGGCTAGTTTACAAAGTAAAAGTAAATTCTGTGTGTTGCTTGAAAGTTTAATTTTTAAATTGTCGTAGGAGTTAATGTTTCAAGTTAAGAGTTACTTGGACTATTTTACATTCGGTAACGCGCAAGATTCGTAATCTGCAGTCCACAGGATCGAGTTCCAGCTGGGTCAGCGTTGAGATTTATCTCCGCAAAAACTCCCCGCCATGCCTTCGGTCAGTAGGGGACACCGATGGGCTTGGAAAGGCCGCCGTCCGTCGGATGGATGTAAAGCCGTGTGTTATTGTGCTGGTGAGCCATACTCTGTGCATGTTAAACAACAATCTCGATGACCTTGACAGGATACTGCACGTTAAACTTCACAAAAAAAACAGTAACAGAATTACTACAGAGTCCTTTCACATCCCCACATTCCATCTTTACAGATTCCTTTCACATCCCCACATTCCATCTTTACAAATTCCTTTCACATCGCCACATTCAATCTTTACAGATTCCTTTCACATCGCCACATTCAATCTTTACAGATTCCTTTCACATCCCCACATTCCATATTTACAGATTCCTTTCACATCCCCACATTCAATCTTTACATATTCCTTTCACATCCCCACATTCAATCTTTACAGATTCCTTTCACATCCCCACATTCAATCTTTACAGATTCCTTTCACATCGCCACATTCAATCTTTACAGATTCCTTTCACATCCCCACATTCCATATTTACAGATTCCTTTCACATCCCCACATTCAATCTTTACATATTCCTTTCACATCCCCACATTCAATCTTTACAGATTCCCTTCACATCCCCACATTCAATCTTCACAGATTCCTTTCACATTCCCACATTCAATCTTTACATATTCCTTTCACATCCCCACATTCAATCTTTACATATTCCTTTCACATCCCCACATTCAATCTTTACAGATTCCTTTCACATCCCCACATTCAATCTTTACAAACTCCTTTCACATCGCCACATTCAATCTTTACAGATTCCTTTCACATCGCCACGTTCAATCTTTACAGATTCCTTTCACATCCCCACATTCCATATTTACAGATTCCTTTCACATTCTCACATTCAATCTTTACAGATTCCTTTCACATCCCCACATTCAATCTTTACAGATTCCTTTCACATCCCCACATTCAATCTTTGCATATTCCTTTCACATCCCCACATTCAATCTTTACATATTCCTTTCACATCCCCACATTCAATCTTTACAGATTCCTTTCACATCCCCACATTCAATCTTTACAAATTCCTTTCACATCCCCACATTCAATATTTACATATTCCTTTCACATCCCCACATTCAATCTTTACAAATTCCTTTCACATCCTTACATTCAATCTTTACAGATTACTTTCACATCCCCACATTCAATCTTTACAGATTCCTTTCAAATCCCCACATTCAATCTTTACAAATTCCTTTCACCACCCCACATTCAATCTTTACAAATTCCTTTCACATCCCCACGTTTAATATTTACATATTCCTTTCACATCCCCACATTCAATCTTTACATATTCCTTTCACATCCCCATGTTCAATTTTTACAAATTCCTTTCACATCCCCACATTCATTCTTTACATATTCCTTTCACATCCCCACATTCAATCTTTACAAATTCCTTTCACATCCTTACATTCAATCTTTACAAATTCCTTTCACATCCTCACATTCAATCTTTGCAGATTCCTTTCACATCCCCACATTCAATCTTTACAGATTTCTTTGACATCCCCACATTCAATCTTTACAGATTCCTTTCACATCCCCAGATTCCTTTGACATCCCCACATTCAATCTTTACAGATTCCTTTCACATCCCCAGATTCCTTTGACATCCCCACATTCAATCTTTACAGATTCCTTTCACATCCCCAGATTCCTTTGACATCCCCCACATTCAATCTTTACAGATTCCTTTAACATTCCCACATTCAATCTTTACAGATTCCTTTCACATCCCCCACATTCAATCATTACAGATTCCTTTCACATTCCCACATTCAATCATTACAGATTCCTTTCACATCCCCACATTCAATCTTTACAGATTCCTTTCACATCCCCAGATTCCTTTGACATCCCCACATTCAATCTTTACAGATTCCTTTAACATTCCCCCATTCAATCTTTACAGATTCCTTTCACATCCCCACATTCAATATCTACAGATTCCTTTCACATCCTCACATTCAATCTTTGCATATTCCTTTCACATCCCCACATTTAATCTTCACATATTCCTTTCACATCCCCACATTCAATCTTTACAGATTCTTTAATATTCCCACATTCAATCTTTACAGATTCCTTTCACATCCCCACATTCAATCATTACAGATTCCTTTCACATTCCCACATTCAATCGTTACAGATTCCTTTCACATCCCCACATTCAATCTTTACAGATTCCTTTCACCTCCCCAGATTCCTTTGACATCCCTACATTCAATCTTTACAGATTCCTTTCACATCCCCACATTCAATCTTTACAGATTCCTTTCACATCCCCACATTCAATCTTTACAGATTCCTTTCACATCCCCACATTCAATCTTAACAAATTCCTTTCACATCCCCACATTCAATCTTTACAAATTCCTTTCACATCCCCACATTCAATCTTTACATATTCCTTTCACATCCCCATATTCAATCTTTACAAATTCCTTTCACATCCTTACATTCAATCTTTACATATTCCTTTCATATCCCCACATTCAATCTTTACAAATTGCTTTCACATCCCCACATTCAATCTTTACATATTCCTTTCACATCCCCACATTCAATCTTTACAAATTCCTTTCACATCCTTACATTCAATCTTTACAAATTCCTTTCACATCCTCACATTCAATCTTTGCAGATTCTTTTCACATCCCCACATTCAATCTTTACAGATTTCTTTGACATCCCCACATTCAATTTTTACAGATTCCTTTCACATCCCCAGATTCCTTTGACATCCCCACAATCAATCTTTACAGATTCCTTTAACATTCCCACATTCAATTTTTACAGATTCCTTTCACATCCCCACATTCAATCATTACAGATTCCTTTCACATTCCCACATTCAATCATTACAGATTCATTTCACATCCCCACATTCAATCTTTATAGATTCCTTTAACATTCCCACATTCAATCTTTACAGATTCCTTTCACATCTCCACATTCAATCATTACAGATTCCTTTCACATTCCCACATTCAATCATTACAGATTCCTTTCACATCCCCACATTCCATCTTTACAGATTCCTTTCACATCCCCAGATTCCTTTGACATCCCCACATTCAATCTTTACAGATTCCTTTCACATTCCCACATTCAATCTTCACAGATTCCTTTCACATCCCCACATTCAATCTTTACAGATTCCTTTAACATTCCCACATTCAATCTTTACAGATTCCTTTCACATCCCCACATTCAATCATTACAGATTCTTTTCATATTCCCACATTCAATCTTTACAGATTCCTTTCACATCCCCACATTCAATCTTTACAGATTCCTTTCAGATCCCCACTTTCAATCTTTACATATTCCTTTCACATCCCCACATTCAATCTTTACAGATTCCTTTCACATCCCCACATTCAATCTTTACAAATTCCTTTCACATCCCCACATTCAATATTTACATATTCCTTTCACATCCCCACATTCAATCTTTACAAATTCCTTTCACATCCTTACATTCAATCTTTACAGATTCCTTTCACATCCCCACATTCAAGCTTTACAAATTCCTTTCACATCCCCAGATTCCTTTGACATCTCCACATTCAATCTTTACAGATTCCTTTCACATCCCCACATTCAATCTTTACAGATTCCTTTCACATCCCCACATTCAATCTTTACAAATTCCTTTCACATCCCCACATTCAAGCTTTACAAATTCCTTTCACATCCCCACATTCAATCTTTACATATTCCTTTCATATCCCTACATTCAATCCTTACAAATTCCTTTCACATCCTTACATTCAATCTTTACATATTCCTTTCACATCCCCACATTCAATATTTACAAATTCCTTTCACATCCCCACATTCAATCTTTACATATTCCTTTCACATCCCCACATTCAATCTTTACAAATTCCTTTCACATCCTCACATTCAATCTTTGCAGATTCCTTTCACATCCCCACATTCAATCTTTACAGATTTCTTTGACATCCCCACATTCAATTTTTACAGATTCCTTTGACATCCCCACATTCAATCTTTACAGATTCCTTTAACATTCCCATATTCAATCTTTACAGATTCCTTTCACATCCCCACATTCAATCATTACAGATTCCTTTCACATCCTTACATTCAATCTTTACAAATTCCTTTCACATCCTCACATTCAATCTTTGCAGATTCTTTTCACATCCCCACATTCAATCTTTACAGATTTCTTTGACATCCCCACATTCAATTTTTACAGATTCCTTTCACATCCCCAGATTCCTTTGACATCCCCACAATCAATCTTTACAGATTCCTTTAACATTCCCACATTCAATTTTTACAGATTCCTTTCACATCCCCACATTCAATCATTACAGATTCCTTTCACATTCCCACATTCAATCATTACAGATTCATTTCACATCCAGACATTCAATCTTTATAGATTCCTTTAACATTCCCACATTCAATCTTTACAGATTCCTTTCACATCTCCACATTCAATCATTACAGATTCCTTTCACATTCCCACATTCAATCGTTACAGATTCCTTTCACATCCCCACATTCCATCTTTACAGATTCCTTTCACATCCCCAGATTCCTTTGACATCCCCACATTCAATCTTTACAGATTCCTTTCACATTCCCACATTCAATCTTCACAGATTCCTTTCACTTCCCCACATTCAATCTTTACAGATTCCTTTCACATCCTCACATTCAATCTTTGCATATTCCTTTCACATCCCCACATTCAATCTTTACATATTCCTTTCACATCCCCACATTCAATCATTACAGATTCCTTTCACATTTCCACATTCAATCATTACAGATTCCTTTCACATCCCCACATTCAATCTTTACAGATTCCTTTAACATTCCCACATTCAATCTTTACAGATTCCTTTCACATCCCCACATTCAATCATAACAGATTCTTTTCATATTCCCACATTCAATCTTTACAGATTCCTTTCACATCCCCACATTCAATCTTTACAGATTCCTTTCACATCGCCACATTCAATCTTTACAGATTCCTTTCACATCCCCATATTCCATATTTACAGATTCCTTTCACATCCCCACATTCAATCTTTACATATTCCTTTCACATCCCCACATTCAATCTTTACAGATTCCTTTCACATCCCCACATTCAATCTTTACAGATTCCTTTCACATCGCCACATTCAATCTTTACAGATTCCTTTCACATCCCCACATTCCATATTTACAGATTCCTTTCACATCCCCACATTCAATCTTTACATATTCCTTTCACATCCCCACATTCAATCTTTACAGATTCCCTTCACATCCCCACATTCAATCTTCACAGATTCCTTTCACATCCCCACATTCCATCTTTACAGATTCCTTTCACATCCCCAGATTCCTTTGACATCCCCACATTCAATCTTTACAGATTCCTTTCACATTCCCACATTCAATCTTCACAGATTCCTTTCACATCCCCACATTCAATCTTTACAGATTCCTTTCACATCCTCACATTCAATCTTTGCATATTCCTTTCACATCCCCACATTCAATCTTTACATATTCCTTTCACATCCCCACATTCAATCATTACAGATTCCTTTCACATTTCCACATTCAATCATTACAGATTCCTTTCACATCCCCACATTCAATCTTTACAGATTCCTTTAACATTCCCACATTCAATCTTTACAGATTCCTTTCACATCCCCACATTCAATCATTACAGATTCTTTTCATATTCCCACATTCAATCTTTACAGATTCCTTTCACATCCCCACATTCAATCTTTACAGATTCCTTTCAGATCCCCACTTTCAATCTTTACATATTCCTTTCACATCGCCACATTCAATTTTTACAGATTCTTTAACATTCCCACATTCAATCTTTACAGATTCCTTTCACATCCCCACATTCAATCATTACAGATTCCTTTCACATTCCCACATTCAATCATTACAGATTCCTTTCACATCCCCACATTCAATCTTTACAGATTCCTTTCACATCCCCAGATTCCTTTGACATCTCCACATTCAATCTTTACAGATTCCTTTCACATCCCCACATTCAATCTTTACAGATTCCTTTCACATCCCCACATTTAATCTTTACAAATTCCTTTCACATCCCCACATTCAAGCTTTACAAATTCCTTTCACATCCCCACATTCAATCTTTACATATTCCTTTCATATCCCTACATTCAATCTTTACAAATTCCTTTCACATCCTTACATTCAATCTTTACATATTCCTTTCACATCCCCACATTCAATATTTACAAATTCCTTTCACATCCCCACATTCAATCTTTACATATTCCTTTCACATCCTCACATTCAATCTTTACAAATTCCTTTCACATCCTCACATTCAATCTTTGCAGATTCCTTTCACATCCCCACATTCAATCTTTACAGATTTCTTTGACATCCCCACATTCAATTTTTACAGATTCCTTTCACATCCCCAGATTCCTTTGACATCCCCACATTCAATCTTTACAGATTCCTTTAACATTCCCATATTCAATCTTTACAGATTCCTTTCACATCCCCACATTCAATCATTACAGATTCCTTTCACATTCCCACATTCAATCTTTACAGATTCCTTTCACATCCCCACATTCAATCTTTACAAATTCCTTTCACATCCCCACATTCAATCTTTACAGATTCCTTTGACATCCCCACATTCAATTTTTACAGATTCCTTTCACATCCTCAGATTCCTTTGACATCCCCACATTCAATCTTTACGGATTCCTTTAACATTCCCACATTCAATCTTTACAGATTCCTTTCACATCCCCAGATTCCTTTGATATCCCCACATTCAATCTTTACAGATTCCTTTGACATCCCCACATTCAATTTTTTACAAATTCCTTTCACATCCCCAGATTCCTTTGACAGTCCCACATTCAATCTTTACAGATTCCTTTAACATTCCCACATTCAATCTTTACAGATTCCTTTCACATCCCCACATTCAATCATTACAGATTCTTTTCACATTCCCACATTCAATCTTTACAGATTCCTTTCACATCCCCAGATTCCTTTGACATCCCCACATTCAATCTTTACAGATTCCTTTAACATTCCCACATTCAATCTTTACAGATTCCTTTCACATCCCCACATTCAATCATTACAGATTCCTTTCACATTCCCACATTCAATCTTTACAGATTCCTTTCACATCCCCACATTCAATCATTACAGATTCCTTTCACATTCCCACATTCAATCATTACAGATTCCTTTCACATCCCCACATTCAATCTTTACAGATTCCTTTCACATCCCCACATTCCTTTGACATCTCCACATTCAATCTTTACAGATTCCTTTCACATCCCCACATTCAATCTTTACAGATTCCTTTCACATCCCCACATTCAATCTTTACAAATTCCTTTCACATCCCCACATTCAAGCTTTACAAATTCCTTTCACATCCCCATATTCAATCTTTACATATTCCTTTCACATCCCCACATTCAATCTTTACAAATTCCTTTCACATCCTTACATTCAATGTTTACAAATTCCTTTCACATCCTCACATTCAATCTTTGCAGATTCCTTTCACATCCCCACATTCAATCTTTACAGATTTCTTTGACATCCCCACATTCAATTTTTACAGATTCCTTTCACATCCCCAGATTCCTTTGACATCCCCACATTCAATCTTTACAGATTCCTTTAACATTCCCATATTCAATCTTTACAGATTCCTTTCACATCCCCACATTCAATCATTACAGATTCCTTTCACATTCCCACATTCAATCTTTACAGATTCCTTTCACATCCCCACATTCAATCTTTACAAATTCCTTTCACCACCCCACATTCAATCTTTACAGATTCCTTTGACATCCCCACAGTCAATTTTTACAGATTCCTTTCACATCCTCAGATTCCTTTGACATCCCCACATTCAATCTTTACGGATTCCTTTAACATTCCACATTCAATCTTTACAGATCCCTTTCACATCCCCAGATTCCTTTGACATCCCCACATTCAATCTTTACAGATTCCTTTGACATCCCCACATTCAATTTTTACAAATTCCTTTCACATCCCCAGATTCCTTTGACAGTCCCACATTCAATCTTTACAGATTCCTTTAACATTCCCACATTCAATCTTTACAGATTCCTTTCACATCCCCACATTCAATCATTACAGATTCTTTTCACATTCCCACATTCAATCTTTACAGATTCCTTTGACATCCCCACATTCAATCATTACAGATTCCTTTCACATCCCCAGATTCCTTTGACATCCCCACATTCAATCTTTACAGATTCCTTTAACATTCCCACATTCAATCTTTACAGATTCCTTTCACATCCCCACATTCAATCATTACAGATTCCTTTCACATTCCCACATTCAATCTTTACAGATTCCTTTAACATTCCCACATTCAATCTTTACAGATTCCTTTAACATTCCCACATTCAATCTTTACAGATTCCTTTCACATTCCCACATTCAATCATTACAGATTCCTTTCACATCCCCACTTTCAATCTTTACAGATTCCTTTCACATCTCCAATTAAATCTTTATATTTTCCTTTCACATCCCTACATTAAATTTTACAAATTCCTTCACATCCTGCATTAAATCTTTATTGATTCCTTTCCCATCCTCACATTCCATCTTTGCATATTCCTATTTCGCAACCCCACATTCAACCATTACAGACTCCTTTCACATTCAGTCTTTTCAGATTCCCTTCACACCCTACATTTCATCTTTACATATTCCTTTCCCTTTTTCTGCTTGAATTTCCCAAATTGATTTCATTATCTACCAAATAAATTTTTAGAGATTCCTTTAACATTTCCACTTTTAATTATGAAAAGTTTCTCCCACTTCTCCAAATTTCACATTTACCACCATCACCCCCATTCAACTTCTACAGATCTTCCTACCGTTCTATCCTCTCAACTTTTTCATGACTTCTTCGCACGCCCGATTTTCTCGATCATTTCTCATCCATCCCTCTCCTCATCCTTTCCTCCAACTGTCTTTTGCTCCTCCATAATCCATTGTTTATTTCATACATTGTCGCATTCTGCATGAACCCAACAGTTAGTTATCTCGCTGCTCTGAAATCCTGCGTGCATCATCAGACGTTACTTAGCAGTTCCTGTGAGAACGATCATCCCGATCCGGAGACTCTGCACCGGAGCCATTTCCGCATCTGTTTCGCGAAGGTCTCGGCGGTGCAGCCTCCTCCCCTTCGGTCTTCGTGGTCCTAATGTGCTCTCGCTAATGCAGTACTCTCAGCGTTGCGCTTTTGGGTTGCCCCATTCCCCGAAAACACTTAATCAAGTACCGGCTCTCGGGATCTCTGCTGGATTACGGCTTCCCTCTTTGCCTCTTTCGCTCCTCCGCTTCCCTCGCCAGCTTCAGTTGCATCCAAGTACATCCTTTCCTTGTAAGTGAGAAATGGAGAGACTCGCAAACTTGTTTCTTTCTGGTTCGGTAGCAGTTCTTTCTATCTTACCATTGAACGAATCAGGTGCTGAACTGAGACTACAGCTCATCATTAAGAATAGGATTACGGATGAAGACAGAGATTAAAAAAGATGGGAACATCCTTTTCTGAATCAACGACGGACGAGGAAAAATTTGTTTAATCTAGATGATAGTTGGGTTGTTTTACCTCTGAGCGGTACTTTTTTGCACACCATGGGCTAAATGGCCAGGTCACATGGACCCCGAAGGCTCAGAGAAGGTTGGGTGAGGAGATCCACTGGAACAGCTGTTGGGAGACAGATGGTAGCCTCCCGTCAAGGCCATCCAGCGTGTTCTCTCATCTCATTGGCTCAGTGTGCGGGAGAGTGCACATAAGTGAATGGTTCTCCCGCACCTGGTCCCATGGCATAACGTCCCATCCGACGGACGGCGGCCTTTCCAAGCCCATCGGTGTCCCCTACTGTCCAAGGGCAGGGCGGGGAGTTTCATGGGGATTAATCTCAACGCTGGCTCAGATGGGACTTGAACCCGGGAATTGTTAATTACGAGCCTGGCGCGCTACAGACTGAACCTTTCCTGTAATTCACGTGATCAGCTTAATCTGATAGGAATTTTATATGTAGAATTTATTTATTGCGGAAATTAGAATTTTTATCTTATTGGTGTGGAGTTAGTATCTGTAATACCTTAAATCCCAATTTTCTATATCGCTGGATTGGTAGAGGTGAACTGATCTTGTAGCTCCTAGATATACTGATCCGAGTATGGAGGATTCCAACTAGACCTAGGACGAGTTGAATACCACGCGAACAATGGAACCCAGATTGAAATCTGTTGAACATAAAACGAAACTTGAACATACAATTTCTTCTGTTACTTAATTATTTGTAGCCCCATGTGCGGGAGAGCCATATCCTGTGCACGTTAAAGAACACGCTGGATGGCCTTGACGGGAGGCTACCATCTGTCTCCCAACAGCTATTCCAGTGGGTCCCCTCCTCCAACCTTCTCTGAGCCTTCGGGGTCCATGTGACCTGGTCATTTAGCCCATGGTGTGCAAAAAGTGCCGCTCAGAGGTAAAACAACCCAACGTTAAAGAACACGCTGGATGGCCTTGACGGGAGGCTACCATCTGTCTCCCAACAGCTGTTCCAGTGGGTCCCCTCCCCCAACCTTCTCTGAGCCTTCGTGGTCCATGTGACCTGGCCATTTAGCCCATGGTGTGCAAAAAAGTGCCGCTCAGAGATAAAACAACCCAACGTTAAAGAACACGCTGGATGGCCTTGACGGGAGGCTACCATCTGTTTCCCAACAGCTGTTCCAGTGGGTCCCCTCCCCCAACCTTCTCTGAGCCTTTGGGGTCCATGTGACCTGGCCATTTAGCCCATGGTGTGCAAAAAAGTGCCGTTAAGAGGTAAAACAACCCAACCCAACTTAATTATTTAATAGAGCTCTTTAAAATGTGAGTATTCTTTCAAAATGACCCTCTAATATATTAATACACTATATAAATATATTTAAGACGAATTAATGAGAGGACTTAACCTTACCTGGCAAAAAATGAAGCGGCAGCTGATGGTTGTGTAATTCCAAACGAATTCCCACAGGGGGAGCTGTAAGATGTGCCTTGTAACAATGAATGTTGGGAACATCCGCTAAAAGACAAGGAATGAGGGAATGCTGCTTTGGAAGAAGGATCACTGCTATCACAAGCACCAGTAAGACTCAGAGCTAAGTAAGGATCACTGTGTTCGCTGTAACCACTCGAAGGTGACGTCAGAGGAGGGACTCGGGGAAACTGCGGAGGAGCTGGAGGAGGAGGGGTTGCTCTCTGATGCTGCAAAACAATGTTGTTGTGTTCCTGGAGGGCTTGGTGGGTGATTCCGCCGAGTCCCGACACTGATGCTCCACTGTTGAGCACACGAGACAGAGATTGTTGATAGGCACTGTAGGTCTCCGCTGGTGACGTCATGCTAGTGAGAGGTAGTGGTGCCATCTGTTGAGTAGGAAAACAATTATTTTGGTTTATATGGGAATAAAAATGCGCTAATACAATTTTTGGAGGAAAGTAATAAATTTTTTAAAATTATTTTCGGGGAAATATTTTAAGGTAATATTAAAATTAGAAAAAACATTTTTCGAAAAAAAAAATATTTAGGATGATTTATTGGATCTGGACTGCATTAATGCACTTTTATTCAGTGAAAGAGATTTGCAATTAGAACGGGTTTCAGAGAAAGAGCACGCTGATTTTGGAAGGAGGAATTAATTGATAAATCTGGCAAGGTTATCTTGCGTGTTTTAAAGTACATAGACAATGTTATCTTGCACGTCAGATCGTGACTTTACATCACATTCAAAAAAAGGCGTTTCTTTCCAGCCATTTCCCCGCCCTGCCTACGGTCAGTAGCGGACACCGATGGGCTTGGAAAGGACGCTGTCAATCAGTTGGGGCGTTAAGCCGTGGACCCGGGTGCGGGAGAGCCATACCCTGTGCACGTTAAAGAACACGCTGGATGGCATTGACGGGAGGCTACCATCTGTCTCCCAACAGCTGTTCCAGTGGGTCCCCTCCCCCAACCTTCTCTGAGCCTTCGGGGTCCATGTGACCTGGCCATTTAGCCCATGGTGTGCAAAAAAGTGCCGGTCAGAGGTAAAACAACCCAACGTTAAAGAACACGCTGGATGGCCTTGACGGGAGGCTACCATCTGTCTTCCAACAACTGTTCCAGTGGGTCTCCTCCCCCAACCTTCTCTGAGCCTTCGGGGTCCTTGTGACCTGGTTATTTAGCCCATTGTGTGCATAAAAGTGCCGCTCAGAAGTAAAACAACCCAGCGTTAAAGAACACGCTGGATGGCCTTGACGGGAGGCTACCATCTGTCTCCCAACAGCTATTCCAGTGGGTCTCCTCCCCCAACCTTCTCTGAGCCTTCGGGGTCCATGTGACCTGGCCATTTAGCCCATGGTGTGCAAAAAAGTGCCGGTCAGAGGTAAAACAACCCAACGTTAAAGAACACGCTGGATGGCCTTGACGGGACCATCTGTCTCCCAACAACTGTTCCAGTGGGTCTCCTCCCCCAACCTTCTCTGAGCCTTCGGGGTCCTTGTGACCTGGTTATTTAGCCCATTGTGTGCATAAAAGTGCCGCTCAGAAGTAAAACAACCCAACGTTAAAGAACACGCTGGATGGCCTTGACGGGAGGCTACCATCTGTCTCCCAACAGCTATTCCAGTGGGTCTCCTCCCCCAACCTTCTCTGAGCCTTCAGGGTCCTTGTGACCTGACCATTTAGCCCATGGTGTGCAAAAAAGTGCCGCTCAGAGGTAAAACAACCCAAATCTTTCAAGCCAACACTGGAAGAGACGAGAAATCAAACCTAGGCTCGGACAAGTGACCAAATGAAAGTCTAACGAAGTGATCAAACTCAGGTCCAGTAGACTGACCAGCAAGCCCAACTAGTCAAGTGACAAAACTCAACAGGATTAACTAATGGATGATGAAATAAAGGCACAGCGAATGAAGAGAGCCCAAAGCCAACCTAAGTATCAGATTTCAGTCTTAGACAAGTGATTAAATTTAGATTTAACCAAGGGATCAGCCTGAATATAGAAACTCAGTCTCATCCAAGTGCGAAAACTCTGCCACTGCTAAGTGATCCAATGAATATCCAAGTGAAATGACTAGATTCATTTCCAGGTGAAGATATTTCCAATGCTATTTTATTTATAAATCAAACCTGTTTTTTTTAGGGAGGCTAGGTGGCTCAGTCGGTAGCGCGCCAGGCTCGTAATCTGCAGTTCCCAGGTTCGAGTCCCAGCTGGGTCAGCTTCAGATTTATCTTCGCAAAACTCCCTGCCCTGCCGACGGTCAGTAGGAGACACCTATGGGCTTGGAAAGACCGACGTCCGTCGGATGGGACGTTAAACCGTGAGTCCATGTGCGTGAGAGCTACACGCTGTGCACGTTAAAGAACACGCTGGATGGCCTTGACGGGAGGCTACCATCTGTCTCCCAACAGCTGTTCTAGTGGATGCCCTCCCCAACCTTTTCTGAGCCTTCGGGGTTCATGTGACCTGGCCATTTAGTCCATGGTGTGCAAAAAAGTGCCACTCAGAGGTAAAGCAATCCAATCCAAACCTGATTTAAACAGAAAAAGAAGATGTTTTTTGAAGGGAAGAAAGGAGAGGAGTTCTTCTCATACAATTAGTAAAGGGGTCAAGTCACGAGGATCCCAAAGAGGCTCAGTTGTGGAGAGGGGAAGGGAATGTCGGTAACGCGCCACACTCGTAATCTGCAGTTCTCAGGTTCGAGTTCGAATTGTGCCACCGTTGGGTCCCCTTCCCCCCATCTTTCTCTGAGCCCGTTGGGTCCTTGTGACCTGTCCATTTTAACCAACCGTGTGAACAAAAGTGTCGCTCAGATCTCCCCCACCTCACCATACATACGCGCACACACCTAGACACATGTCAAACCATCCAGCGTGTTGTTTAACATTCACGTTCTCACCGGAACATAAAGGGGTGAGTTACCAGAAAAAAAATATTCACACCAACACAGTGGGGATTTGATACTGGCGACATGAAATTAGGAGCCCTGTTGTAAACTGACCTCAGACCTGTCTGACAGAATGAAGGTCTCACCAGTCCTCACAACGAAGCCAGCGTCAAAAACTCCAGACAGAACCTTCTTTCAGACCTGTCTGACAGAATGAAAGTCTCACCAGTCCTCATAACGAAGCCAGCGTCAAAAACTCCAGACAGAACCTTTTTTTTTTCAGACCTCTCTGGCAGAATGAAGGTTTCACCAGTCCTCATAACAAAGCCAGCGTCAAAAACTTCAGACAGAACCTTTTTCAGACCTGTCTGACAGAATGAAGGTCTCACCAGTCCTCATAACGAAGCCAGCGTCAAAAACTCCAGACAGAACCTTTTTTCTGACCTGTCTGACAGAATGAAAGTCTCACCAGTCCTCATAACGAAGCCAGCATCAAAACCTTCAGACAGAACCTTTTTTCTGACCTGTCTGACAGAATGAAGGTCTCACCAGTCCTCATAACGAAGCCAGCGTCAAAAACTCCAGACAGAACCTTTTTTCAGACCTGTCTGACAGAATGAAGGTCTCACCAGTCCTCATAACGAAGCCAGCGTCAAAAACTCCAGACAGGACCTTCTTTCAGACCTGTGTGACAGAATAAAAGTCTCACCCGTCCTCATAACGAAGACAGCGTCAAAAACTCCAGACAGGACCTTCTTTCAGACCTGTGTGACAGAATAAAAGTCTCACCAGTCCTCATAACGAAGCCAGCGTCAAAAACTTCAGACAGAACCTTTTTTCTGACCTGTCTGACAGAATGAAGGTCTCACCAGTCCTCCTAACGAGGCCAGCGTCAAAAACTCCAGACAGGACCTTCTTTAAGACCTGTGTGACAGAATAAAAGTCTCACCAGTCCTCATAACGAAGCCAGCGTCAAAAACTTCAGACAGAACCTTTTTTCTGACCTGTCTGACAGAATGAAGGTCTCACCAGTCCTCCTAACGAAGCCAGCGTCAAAAACTCCAGACAGGACCTTCTTTAAGACCTGTCTGACAGAATGAAAGTCTCACCAGTCCTCATAACGAAGCCAGCGTCAAAAACTTCAGACAGAACCTTTTTTCTGACCTGTCTGACAGAATGAAAGTCTCACCAGTCCTCATAACGAAGCCAGCGTCAAAAACTCCAGACAGAACCTTTTTTCAGACCTGTCTGACAGAATGAAAGTCTCACCAGTCCTCATAACGAAGACAGCGTCAAAAACTCCAGACAGGACCTTCTTTCAGACCTGTGTGACAGAATAAAAGTCTCACCAGTCCTCATAACGAAGCCAGCGTCAAAAACTTCAGACAGAACCTTTTTTCTGACCTGTCTGACAGAATGAAGGTCTCACCAGTCCTCCTAACGAGGCCAGCGTCAAAAACTCCAGACAGGACCTTCTTTAAGACCTGTGTGACAGAATAAAAGTCTCACCAGTCCTCATAACGAAGCCAGCGTCAAAAACTTCAGACAGAACCTTTTTTCTGACCTGTCTGACAGAATGAAGGTCTCACCAGTCCTCCTAACGAAGCCAGCGTCAAAAACTCCAGACAGGACCTTCTTTAAGACCTGTCTGACAGAATGAAAGTCTCACCAGTCCTCATAACGAAGCCAGCGTCAAAAACTTCAGACAGAACCTTTTTTCTGACCTGTCTGACAAAATGAAAGTCTCACCAGTCCTCATAACGAAGCCAGCGTCAAAAACTCCAGACAGAACCTTTTTTCAGACCTGTCTGACAGAATGAAAGTCTCACCAGTCCTCATAACGAAGCCAGCGTCAAAAATTTCAAACAGAACCTTTTTTCAGACCTGTCTGGCAGAACAAAGGTCTCACCAGTCCTCATAACGAAGCCAGCGTCAAAAACTCCAGACAAAACCTTTTTTCAGACATGTTGGCAGAATAAAGACCTCACCAGTCCTCATAACGAAGCCAGCGTCAAAAACTCCAGACAGAACCCTTTTTTTCTCCTTCTTCTTTTAGAAAACTCCAACAAAAAAAAACAAAAGATCGAATTTCATAACCTTAATTACCTTTTACATTGCTCCTTTCGAAATTAATAGTTCTCAAGATTAAATACAGCTTAAATAAACACTAACACACACAAAAAAAAAAGAGGAAAGATAGGGATTTACACCTATTTTATCCTGTCTCTGAGCATCCTTTGCTCCCTCTCGTCCCAAAGACGAAAAGATCCCCGTTGATTGCTGCGCGTTCTCAGTTGTTTCACAAGTAATTGGGAAAGGCGGTGACGTCAGAGCTAATGACCGAACGGCGGACGTCGAGGACGCCTAGTGACATTTATTAGTGCACGATCCCGCGCGGTAAGGTCACGGATGGCGTCGGGAAGAGCAAGAGGAGAGAGATGCGAGAGAGAGAAAAAAATTGATGAGGGTATTTGTCGGTGTCGGGTGAAGTGGTACGCGTTTCCTCAATGGCAGACTGGGCGGTAAATTGCGCTAAAAATCTAATTACCATCTTGTCATGTTTGCTCGTGCATCTTATCAGTTTTCAACTGATTTGGGCTAAAAACGGTTTCGTTATCATCTGCTGCTGACGACGCTTGGTTTCGGTGAAAGGTTTTTCGCACAATCGATTTTTTTTTTGCCATGAGCGTGCGCGCGAGTGTCGATCTCGCGAAGTGAAAATTTTCGTTCTGCTGAGTAATTCCTCGGGAAATTAATTGATGGTGTGTCGATTTGTTCTAAAAATGTAGGTGAGGTTGATTTATGGCTAAATTTTTTATTTATTTATTTTTTAAGTAAATGATGGAGAATCGTGTCTTTTAACTGTTAATGCAGTGTTGTTGAGGCATTTTACCTCTGAGCGGCACTTTTTTGCACACCATGGGCTAAATGGCCAGGTTATATGGACCCCGAAGGCTCAGAGAAGGTTGGGGGAGGAGACCCACTGGAACAGTTGTTGGGAGACAGATGGGAGCCTCCCGTCAAGGCCATCCAGTGTGTTCTTTAACGTTGGGTTGTTTTACCTCTGAGCGGCACTTTTTTTTTGCACACTATGGGCAAAATGCCCAAGTTGCAGGGAGCGGGGTGTAACTCAGTCGGTAGCGCGCCTGACTCGTAATCTGAAGTTTCCAAGTTAGAGTCAATTGTGTCAGCGTTGAGATTTATCTCTGCTAAATTCCCGCCCTGTCCACGGTCAGTAGGGGACACCGATGGGCTTGGAAAGACCGCCGTCCTACGGATGGGACGTTAAGCCGTGGACCCGTGTGTGAGAGAGGCATACGCTGTGCACGTTAAAGAACACGCTTGATGGCCTTGACGGGAGGCTACCATCTGTCTCCTAACACCACTGTTCCAGTGGGTCTCCTCCCCCAACCTTCTCTGAGTCTTCGGGGTCCATGTGACCTGGCCATTTAGCCCATGGTGTGCAAAAAAGTGCCGCTCAGAGGTAAAACAACCAACGTTAAAGAACACGCTGGATGGCCTTGACGGGAGGCTACCATCTGTCTCCTAACACCACTGTTCCAGTGGGTCTCCTCCCCCAACCTTCTCTGAGTCTTAGGGGTCCTTGTGACCTGGCCATTTAGCCCATGGTGTGCAAAAAAGTGCCGCTGAGAAGTAAAACAACTCAACAACCCAAAATGTTTGAAACAATATTTATTATTTCAATTTTAATTAATTTCTGAGGCAAATTCTTATTCTTTACTTAATGCATTATAAGAACTTAGAAACGTCTTTTAAATCTCGTACAAAAACCGGATGAGGTTTCTATATTCTACCTTCCATAACTCTTGAAGTAATGAACAAATATTGTTGAAAATCGATACATAAATATATTGGATTATGATCTTTAATTTATCTTCAGTCACATTTCTTCATTAAACGCATATTTTAGAAGTTATAGAGCTTCTAAATTTGATTCTCTTTGCCATAATATGCAAATATTTTAATATTTTAGTAAGGCAGTGTATTTCAACAGCTCGAATGAAAGAGTTCATTCGAGCTGTTGATGAGACTGGTAGTAGAGTAGGTTTGGTTATAAACAGAGAGAAAACTAAAGTGATGAAAATTGGTCAGGCAGGCTGTGATTCAGTTAATCTGAATGGTTGCAGTCTTAAGCAGGTGTAATAGTTTAATTATCTTGGGAGCTATGTAACAGATACTGGTGATGTGCGGCATGAGATTAACAGACGAATAGGGATTGCTGCCGGGACTTTTAAGAATCTATGGAGATTGTGGAGAAATAGGTGTATACACCTAAAGACTAAAATTAGACTGTATAATAGTTTGGTTCTTTCTAGGGTTAGTTATGGTAGTGAAACTTGGACACTTTGTAAACAAGATAACAGGAAACTCGATGCTTTTGATTCCAGATGCTTACGCAGTATCTTGGGTATTAGGTGGTTTAACTTTGTAACTAATGATGAGGTTAGGCAAAGGAGTCGGCAACCTCCTTTAAGCAGCATATTGTGCATATTAAGCAGCATATTGTGCCGCTGGTTTGGCCATGTTTCCCGTATAGATAATTATAGATTGGCGAATAGGGTTATGAACAGTGTGCCTAAAGGTCTCAGAAATAGGGGGAGACCAAGGATGCGGTGGGCAGACAATGTCAAACAGGACCTTGTTAGAATTGGTGTGCAGTGGCCAGATGCAGTAGATGTAGCTCAGGATAGACTTGCTTGGAGAACTAAATTGCACGGTCTGGTTGGACCTCCGTAGCCCATGGCTTCTTGAGGATGATGATGATGATGATGATGATGACACAGTTTTACCGCATGAATTATGCCTAGGAACAACCTCCATCATAACTCCCAAGTTTCGAAGTGAGAGATAAAAATAAAACCAAGTATAAACATAAAAAAAAACGCTAACGTCGTCCAATCCCTATCATTCCTTCGACATCACGAGTGAACATTTGCCAAACATCTTTCTTGCAGTGAACAGTAACAGTGCGTCTCCGTTTCTCGGTTCATATGCAGGAGCAAGTATCAGAGTCTTACCATTGCATGCGAGATTTCATTATCCTCTGAGTCAACATTTACCCAAGCGGCATTTAATCACCGTGTTCGGAACCTTAGCATCGTACTGGGACGTGGAACGAAGTCTGGAGTTGTCTTCCCCATAAGGAAATGCGACTCCGCCGAGCAAAAAGTTCTCTCGAGTGCATGGCACATACAAATTTACTGATGACTTTCGGAGAGTTTTTCTTTTTTTTCCCCTGGGTGTTTGTTTTTCCGTGGGATTCGTGTTGTGTCAGAGATGCCAGTAAGAAGTAGAAGAAGACATTGTGCTGCATTGGAGGATGATTTATTCTGCTCACAGAAGAGGCTGAGGAAGTGTGTTTTTTTCTTTTCCTTTTTGTGTTTTGGAGAGAGATCGTTGGGGAGACAATGTGTAGGGTACAAAATAATGCACAAATCCGATGTTCTCAGCGTAATTAGAAAAAAGACAAGTTATATTCTTGTCTCGTGGCTTTATTTCGATGGGATTATTTTTTAACTTTGATTTTAGTTTAGTGGTGTTAGTTTGTCAGTGTTATTCAAATGAGATTACTTTCTAACGTCGTTGTTTTTATTTTAATTAGATTACTTACCATCCTTATTGTCTTGGTTTCAGTTAGATTGCGTTCAAATGTTGGTGACTTTAATTCAATAATATTGCTTTTCAAATCTGTTGCTTTTATTTTAATGAGATTACCTTCCAACTTTGCTGCCGTCATCACAATTATGTTGCTTTCATTTTTACGAGGCTGCTTTCCAACTTCCTTGCATTCGTTGCAATTATATTGCTTTTCCATTATGTTGCTTTCATTTTTATAAGATTGCTTTCCAACTTCATTGCAATTATATTGCTTTTTCAACTCTGTTGCTTTCGTTTTAATAAGATTGCTTTCAAATTTCGTCGTCTTCATTGCAATTACATTGTTTTTCAACTCTGTTGCTTTCATTTTTATAAGATTGCTTTCCAACTTCATTGCAATTATATTGCTTTTCAACTCTGTTGCTTTCGTTTTAATAAGATTGCTTTCAAATTTCGTTGCCTTCATTGCAATTACATTGTTTTTCAACTCTGTTGCTTTCATTTTTATAAGATTGCTTTCCAACTTCATTGCAATTATATTGCTTTTCAACTCTGTTGCTTTCGTTTTAATAAGATTGCTTTCAAATTTCGTTGCCTTCATTGCAATTACATTGTTTTTCAACTCTGTTGCTTTCATTTTTATAAGATTGCTTTCCAACTTCATTGCAATTATATTGTTTTTCAACTCTGTTGCTTTCATTTTTATAAGATCGCTTTCCAACTTCATTGCAATTACATTGCTTTTCAACTCTGTTGCTTTCATTTTAACAAGATTGCTTTCAAATTTCGTTGCCTTCATTGCAATTACATTGTTTTTCAACTCTGTTGCTTTCATTTTTATAAGATTGCTTTCAAATTTCGTTGCCTTCATTGCAATTACATTGTTTTTTTAACTCTGTTGCTTTCATTTTTATAAGATTGCTTTCCAACTTCATTGCAATTACATTGTTTTTCAACTCTGTTGGTTTCATTTTTATAAGATTGCTTTCCAACTTCATTGCAATTATATTGCTTTTCAACTCTGTTGCTCTCATTTTAATAAGATTGCTTTCAAATTCCGTTGCCTTCATTGCAATTATATTGTTTTTCAACTCTGTTGCTTTCATTTTTATAAGATTGCTTTCAAATTTCGTTGCCTTCATTGCAATTACATTGTTTTTCAACTCTGTTTCTTTCATTTTTATAAGATTGCTTTCCAACTTCATTGCAATTACATTGCTTTTCAACTCTGTTGCTTTCATTTTAATAAGATTGCTTTCAAATTTCGTTGCCTTCATTGCAATTACATTGTTTTTCAACTCTGTTGCTTTCATTTTTATAAGATTGCTTTCAAATTTCGTTGCCTTCATTGCAATTACATTGTTTTTCAACTCTGTTTCTTTCATTTTTATAAGATTGCTTTCCAACTTCATTGCAATTACATTGCTTTTCAACTCTGTTGCTTTCATTTTAATAAGATTGCTTTCAAATTTCGTTGCCTTCATTGCAATTACATTGTTTTTCCACTCTGTTGCTTTCATTTTTGTAAGATTGCTTTCCAACTTCATTGCAATTATATTGCTTTTCAACTCTGCTGCTTTCATTTTAATAAGATTGCTTTCCAACTTCGTTGCCTTCATTGCAATTATGCTGATTTTCAACTCTGTTGCTTTCATTTAAATGAGATTCCTTTCCAGATCTGTTGCCTTTATTTGAATGACATCACTTCTCAACTTTGTCCTCATTTAAACAAGTTTATAACTTTGTCGCCCTCGTTTTAATTAGATTATTTTTCAAATTTGTATTTTTTTTTCTTTTCCGTTTCTTAAACCATCACTAAAATGTTTCTAAAAGATTTCTAATTATGTCAGATGGTTGTAATATTAAAAATTACAGTACTTCATAATGTTTAAACACTTTAACGAAATAATTAATGTCTAAGAATTACTCTCAAGGCTTTTAAGGTAATGTCCCCTTCAATTCAATTTCTCCTCTGAAAGAAAATAATAACAACAGCCAGAGTCTCATTATACACAATAAATAATAAATAACGAATTTAAAATGAAAGTAATGAACTTAACAGACAACTTGTAGTGTATTACTTGTTATCTGAAACAAACTCTACACGTTAGTAATTTAATTCCATCATAAGAGGAAATAATAGTATTCAAATTAAAAAATATATATATAGTTTTATCCACAAATTCTCAACAACCATCAGATTACGGTAACCATATGTCCTAACAAACTTAGAGAGATTAGTTTAATGAGCTGGAACCTCCCATTCCGATACAGCGCATAAATATTTCAAGAGACTCCCAGAGTATTAAAAGCTGAAAGCATTTAGGGACATTTCTCATAATCTTCTTCCTTGCGTTAACAGATTAGTAAAAGTTATGGCACTTGTGTGAAATTTTCATGGCAATAAGAGTGCTACCACGAAGATCAGGACGAAGCTCCTTTACACGCCAAAGCAAAAATCAATACCACGGTTTAAAATTCTTCGCCGTCAATAATTTTCTATATTTAGAAAGGGAAAGATAATGCCGATAGTATCACGCAGTCCAGGACGAACAGAAGAGGATAGAGAGAGAGAGAGGAGGATATTAAAAATTCAAGAGGGAAAAATCCTTCTTTTACACATCATCCTCCCAACAAGCTCTGATGCAGAATGTATTCCGAATTTTAAGCTGCACAATAGGCAGACTGTTATAATGAATATTTAAAGGCGTTCCGATCCTTTATATCCATCATAGGAACTCAGAGTGTCTATAAATTATTAATAAGTTTTCTGAAGATACGGAGTCTTGCTTCTATACGTTGAATGCTCTTGCAGACACATATTGCCGTTAACTTGATATATCAGCGAGTGTTGTTCATCTAAGGTGCTCCATTATTTTGCAGCGTGTCTGCTTCTCCGCATCCTCGAAGAGGTCAGTAGCGTAATGAGGAATCGAGGATGGGGAATAGGCCCAGGAAATGTAATTTAATTCGGGTTAATGGAATGGAAACGTCTCTCAGTGTCGTTAGTGGTGGCAATGATGAACAAGTCAGTAGTGTGGTGTCGGATGATGTTGACGCTTATTAGAGAAAGGTGGATGTAGTTTGATGCTAACATCAAGCTGTGAACGACACTTTCCTTGGAGAATGATCGGATAAAGTACACTGGAGTTTAAAAGTTAAGAAACAATGTCCCTTGGTATCTGAATGGTAAAAATGGTGGGATAAAGTACCCATTGGAATTTTCTGGTATGTGAAAGAGAAGAATGGTGAGATAAAGTACGTATTAGAGTTCAAAAGTGTAGATGGAAAGCCCCTTTTTATCTGCATGGGAAGAACGATGGGATAAAGCACCCATTAGAGTTTAAAAGCAAACGGAGGTCAAAAGATTAATATGCAACGCCCCTTTTTTATGTGAATGGGAGAATGGTGGGATAAAGTAAATTGGAGTTCAATAGTTTAATATGCAACGTCCCTTTGTATCTGAATATGAGATCTATCACTTATACTTCTTATAATCATAAGAATTCTGTGTCTATCCTTATACTTCTTATAATCATAAGGTCGTATGTCCATCCTTACACTTCTCATAATCATAAGGACGGGTGTCTATCCTTATACTTCTTATAATCATAAGGTCGTATGTCCATCCTTACACTTCTCATAATCATAAAGACAGGAGTACATCCTTTTACTTCTCATAATTATGACGACAGGAGTCCATCCTTACACTCCTCATAATCATAAAGACAGGAGTACATCCTTTGACTTCTCATAATTATGGCGACAGGAGTCCATCCTTACACTTCTCATAATCATAAGGACGGGTGTCTATCCTTATACTTCTTATAATCATAAGGTCGTATGTCCATCCTTACACTTCTCATAATCATAAAGACAGGAGTACATCCTTTGACTTCTCATAATTATGACGACAGGAGTCCATCCTTACACTTCTCATAATCATAAGGACGGGTGTCTATCCTTGTACTTCTTATAATCATAAGGTCGTATGTCCATCCTTACACTTCTCATAATCATAAAGACGGGAGTACATCCTTTGACTTCTCATAATTATGAAGACAGGAGTCCATCCTTACACTTCTCATAATCATAAGGACGGGTGTCGATCCTTGTACTTCTTATAATCATAAGGTCGTATGTCCATCCTTACACTTCTCATAATCATAAAGACAGGAGTACATCCTTCGACTTCTCATAATTATGACGACAGGAGTCCATCCTTACACTTCTCATAATCATAAGGACGGGTGTCTATCTTTATACTTCTTATAATCATAAGGTCGTATGTCAATCCTTACACTTCTCATAATCATAAAGACGGGAGTACATCCTTTGACTTCTCATAATTATGAAGACAGGAGTCCATCCTTACACTTCTCATAATCATAAGGATGGGTGTCTATCCTTGTACTTCTTATAATCATAAGGTCGTATGTCCATCCTTACACTTCTCATAATCATAAAGACAGGAGTACATCCTTTGACTTCTCATAATTATGACGACAGAAGTCCATCCTTACACTTCTCATAATCATAAGGACGGGTGTCTATCCTTATACTTCTTATAATCATAAGGTCGTATGTCCATCCTTACACTTCTTATAATCATAAAGACAGGAGTACATCCTCCGACTTCTCATAATTATGACGACAGGAGTCCATCCTTACACTTCTCATAATCAAAAAGACGGGAGTACATCCTTCGACTTCTCATAATCATAAGGACAGGAGTCCATCCTTACACTTCTCATAATTATAAGGATGGGAGTTCATCCTTTATTGGATTATAAAATCGGGATATTGATATATTTGATTGAGATCTTAATCTATTACAGTTTTCAAAACAAAAACACTTATTTTAGAAATTATAAAGCTTCGACGTCCGCTGCCCATTGACATCACATAGGGTTGTTCCTTAATTTATGGAAACCAGTGTAATTAACAGGTAAATGCAATCTGGTGAGTTTGTCGCTGCTTGAAAACGTCTTATTAAAATATCGCAAAGCATTAGTTCTGTTAAATTATGATTGGCATGCATGTTTCACTGCATGCCTCATATCCTTACAGCGAAGCGAGCATTCAGTGGTGCATAATTTAATTCCCGATTTGAGCTTTTCACGGCTATTCTGCATGTTTCTGGAGAAATGTAGGAAAAGGCGAAATAACTAAATGTACACTTCCGTTAATCCAGTATAATTTGTATGCAGAAAGAATTTTTTTTTCGAATTCTAATTGCTACAACAAAACAACAAAAAGTGTCAGCAATAAATTGACATATACTTTTATTTTTACCCCCAAACTCCTCACCGTCTTTGAGATGGGATTTCTAAACCCATGTGCTGGAGAGCACTACCCTGTGCGAGTTGAAAAACTCGCTGCATGACCTCGACGGGAGGTTTCCATCTGCCTCCTATAAGCTATCCAATAGGTTCCCATCTGTCTCCTATCAGATGTCGAATAGGTTTCCATATGTCTCCTGTCAGTTGTCCAATAGGTTCCCATATGTCTCCTGTGAGCTGTCCAATAGGTTTCCATATGTCTCCTATCAGCTGTCCAACAGGTTCCCATCTGTCTCCCATCAGCCGTCCAATAGGTTCCCATCTGTCTCCTATCAGCTGTCTAATAGGTTCCCATCTGTCTCCTATCAACTGTCTAATAGGTTCCCATCTGTCTCCTATCAGCTATCCAATAGGTTCCCATCTGTCTGAGATTCTTCAGTTTTACTCCCATGCTCATAGAATACTTATATCTTGGGTTTGATCGTTAGACTTAAAGCGATTCTATGATTCTCCGCTTGATTCCCGGCTGATTGATAACAATATTCTCTGGTTTTATCTTCTCTTTCAGAGAGCCGTTCCCATTCTAAAGTTTTATCTCTAAATTTAGAGAGCTTTTGGCATTCTCCGGGTTTATCTCCAACTTCATAGAGTTTTTCACATTCTCAGGTATTATCCTTAACTGCAGAGAGCGTTTCACATTCTCATGTCTGAACCCCCATCGAAGAGAGTTTTTGACTTTCTTGGGTTTGATCTCCAACCGAAGAGAGCTTTTCACATTCTCGTTTTGATCCCCAACTGAAGAGAGCTTTTCACATTCTCGTTTTGATCCCCAACTGAAGAGAGCTTTTCACATTCTCAGGTTTGATCCCCAACTGCAGAATGCTTTTCACATTCTCAGGTTTTGATCCCAAACTGAAGAGAGCTTTTCTCATTCTCAGGTTTGATCCCCAACTGAAGAAAGCTTTTCACATTCTGGTTTTGAACCCTCACCGAAGAGAGTTTTTGACTTTCTTGGGTTTGATCCCCAACCGAAGAGAGCTTTTCACATTCGCGTCCTTGATCCCCAACTGAGGAGAGCTTTTCACATTCTGGGATTTGATCCCCAACTGAAGAGAGCTTTTCACATTTTCAGGTTTTGATCCCCAACAGCAGAGAGCTTTTCACATTCTCAGGTTTTGATCCCAAACTGAAGAGAGCTTTTCTCATTCTCAGGTTTGATCCCCAACCGAAGAAAGCTTTTCACATTCTGGTTTTGAACCCCCCACCGAAGAGAGTTTTTGACTTTCTTGGGTTTGATCCCCAACCGAAGAGAGCTTTTCACATTCGCGTCCTTGATCCCCAACTGAGGAGAGCTTTTCACATTCTGGGATTTGATCCCCAACTGAAGAGAGCTTTTCACATTTTCAGGTTTTGATCCCCAACAGCAGAGAGCTTTTCACTTTCTCGGATTTGATCCCCAACTGAAGAGAGCTTTTCACTTTCTCGGATTTGATCCTCAACTGAAGAGAGCTTTTCACATTTTCAGGTTTTGATCCCCAATTGAAGAGAGCTTTTCACATTCTCGGGTTTTGATCCCCGCTGAAGAGAGCTTTTCACGTTCTCGGTTTGAACCCAACTAAAGAGAGCCTTTCAGATTCTCTGGTTTTATTCTACATCCTCCCTTCCTCCCACTGAAGTGAGGCTTTTCCACATTCTCGGAGTTTGATCTCCAATTGATGAGAGCTTTCGACATTCTCTCGTTCGATCCCCAACTGAAGAGATCTCTTCATATTCTCATTCTTTGATCCCCAACTGAAGAGAGCTTCTTTTCTGCATGTTTCACATTCTCACGTTTGATCCTCAGATTTTTTTCCTAAGAATTTTGGGCTTCTCAGATATAATATTATAACTGCTGTCATTTTGTAATTTGATTTTCACTCTAATGGCATTCTCATAGTTGATCTCATGCCCAACGTTCTTAGTTTTGAACATCGGAAAATCAGAGATGTTAACTTTCTGAGTTTCGATTCCCAAATTCATCACAATCGAGATTCCCTCACCACACAAACACATTTACACACTCTATCATTAACCCTTAAAGTGTCGGGTTTCTTACAATTCATGCAAGCAATTGGGTGGGGGCTACATTAACATTTAAATCTCTCCAGTAGAAAACAGGCTGAGTTGTTGTTTTGGGTAGTTTTACCTCTGAGCGGCAGTTTTTTGCACACCATGGGCTAAATGGCCAGGTCACATGGACCCCGAAGGCTCAGAGAAGGTTGGGGGAGGAGACCCACTGGAACAGCTTTTGGGAGACAGATGGTAGCCTCCAGTCAAGGCCATCCAGCGTGTTCTTTAACGTTGGGTTGTTTTACCTCTGAGCGGCACTTTTTTGCACACCATGGGCTAAATGGCCAGGTCACATGGACCCCGAAGGCTCAGAGAAGGTTGGGGGAGGGGACCCACTGGAACAGCTGTTGGGAGACAGATGGTAGCTTCCCGTCAAGGCCATCCAGCGTGTTCTTTAACGTGCACAGGGTATGGCTCTCCCGCACACGGGGCCACGGCTTAACGTCCCATCCGACGGACGGCGGCCTTTCCATGCCCGTCGGTGTCCCCTACTGACCGTGGGCAGGGCGGGGAATTTTGCGGAGATAAATCTCAACGCTGACCCAGCTGGGACTCGAACCCGGGAACTACAGATTACGAGCCTGGCGCGCTACCGACTGAGCCACCCCCGCCCCGAAAACAGGCTGCATTTTAAAACTTGATTCTGCGATGATTAGCAGATATGCATAGGTCTCCTTGTACCAAATGAGAGAATATTTATTTCACTGTAAACAATAAAATAACAGAAATTCAAATTGAAATCAAGGCTACTTAAACGTAATTTTTAAAACGGGTTGGGTTGGGTCTGAGCCTCTGAGCGATACTTATTTTCACTTCATATGGTGGGGTGGGGGTGGCTCAGTCGGTAGCGCGCCAGGCTCGTAATCTGTAATTCCCAGGTTCGAGTCCCAGCTGGGTCAGCGTTGAGATTTATCTCCGCAAAATTTCCGCCCTGTCCACGGTCAGTAGGGGACACCGATGGGCTTGTAAAGGCCGCCGTCCATCGGATGGGACGTTAAGCCGTGGCCCCGTGTGCGGGATTGCCATACCCTGTGCACGTTAAATAACACGCTGGATGGCCTTGACGGGAGGCTACCATCTGTCTCCCAACAGCTGTTCCAGTGGGTCCCCTCCCCCAACCTTCTCTGAGCCTTCGGGGTCCATGTGACCTGTCCATTTAGCCCTTGGTGTGCAAAAAAGTGCCGCTCAGAGGTAAAACAACCCAGCCCAACTCACTTCATATGCTAAATGGCCAGGCCACAAGGACCCCGAGGCTCAGAGAAGGTTGGGGGAGGAGACCCACTGGAACAGCTGTTGGGAGACAGATGTTAGCCTCCTGTCAAGGCCATCCAGTGTGTTCTTTAACGTGCATAGGGTATGGCTCTTTTGCACACGGGCAACGGCTTAACATCCCATCCGACGGACGGCGGCCTTTCCAAGCCCATCGGTATCCCCTACTGACCGTGGGCAGGGCGGGAAATTTTGCGGAGATAAATCTCAATGCTGACCCAGCTGGGACTCAAACCTGGGAATTATAGATTACGAGCCTGGCGCGCTACCGACTGAGAAACCCCCCGCCCCTTTTGAAACGGGTAACTGGTCTCTGGACACTTAAATTAAGGTAGTCCCGTCCAACCCGCGGCTTATAAACACAAAATCAATGCATAGTAAATCAAGCTCATCCCATATTTTTGACCAAATATTTTCAGATGACCACACATTTAATAAGTAAACGGATATTTTATTTTTTAAACAAGATACTTTCTTCATTCCTTAAAAAAATATTTTTTTCATTAATTACTCATTAAAAGTGCATGTTTTTGTTTCTAAGTAGAAATGTCTTTGCTGCTGTTGTTTCACTCACTTTGTGCTGTATCCTGCATTAACAGTTAAAAACCAATTGTGAAAAAAAACTCCAATTTTATATAATAAAAAAAAATCTCTCTTTACAACAGCCTCGAAGTCCCCATCTCTCTTTACAACAGCCTCGAAGTCCCCATCTCTCTTTACAATAGCCTGGAAGTTTCCATCTCTCTTTACAACAGCCTCGAAGTCCCCATCTCTCTTTACAACAGCCTCGAAGTCCCCATCTCTCTTTACAACAGCCTCGAAGTCCCCATCTCTCTTTACAACAGCCTCGAAGTCCCCATCTCTTTTTACAACAGCCTCGAAGTCCCCATCTCTCTTTACAACAGCTTCGAAGTCCCCATCTCTCTTTAGAACAGCCTCGAAGTCCCCATCTCTCTTTACAACATCCTCGAAGTCCCCATCTCTCTTTACAACAGCCTCGAAGTCCCCATCTCTCTTTACAACAGCCTCGAAGTCCCCATCTCTCTTTACAATATCCTCGAAGTCCCCATCTCTCTTTACAATAGCCTCGAAGTCCCCATCCCTCTTTACAACAGCCTCGAAGTCCTCATCTCTGTTTACAATAGCCTCGAAGTCCCCATCCCTCTTTACAACAGCCTCGAAGTCCTCATCTCTGTTTACAATAGCCTCGAAGTCCCCATCCCTCTTTACAATAGCCTCGAAGTCCCCATCTCTCTTTACAATAGCCTCGAAGTCCCCATCTCTCTTTACAATAGCCTCAATGTATATTACGATATTCACATCTCTTAGAAATACCGAACTGTTTCGAAAAATCTAATTTAAAATAATCAATATCCTTTGACATTTGAAAAAAAAAAGAGAGACACGAATGTACAAAGTCCTCTACGACTTCAGGGGAAAAGTACAATCACAGCACACACGCACAAAATATAATTTAAGGAAACTATATTCAAGTCAATGATGTAACCGATCTTTTACACTGCAAGAATATGCAATTCTTCCACAAGACAACTTCCCATTCCATTAGAGAACACAGCAATGCAGCAAAGACATATCACTTCGAAAACATAATCGAACTGTCTGGTTAATCTGTGCAATAACAACGCTGTCTGGTGTCTGTTACGAAATCTCTATATAAAGAGACAATCCAAACTGCTGTCCCCACCCTATCCACCTCCCCCCCAACCTCCCCAACCACCATCCAACCAACAATTCGAGACAGATGCAGCAGAGACATTCTATTAAACACTCCAATGATAAATTGAACTCGCTATCTGAGTTGGATGATGGATCTGGTCGTCATTTCCGGGAAGTCCCCACGCGAGTTAGAGAAGTCCAGCGCTCTTAGCGCGCATCGGCTGCGAACATTGATTTTATCCAACCACCCTGCCCCTGTTACTCTTCGCCTCCCCACCCTCCCCTCGGTCTTCTTCACGTCTTTTTTTTTTCTTCTTCTTCTTCTTTTTTCATTCTTCTTCTTCGTTCTATCGCTCTATGTTTTTTTTTTTTTACTGTCTCCCTTTTTGTTCCCTTGAAAGAGTAATTGATTATTGTGTAAGCTGCGTGCGTGAATATGTATTGTAGCCATTCACTAGATGTTAAAGAAACAGCTTTGCAGTCACAGATAGAGGTCTTGGATGCCACCTATTATTTCTGCAGGGATTTCACTACGTTTTCGTCGTGGGTGTTTTTTATTTTCTTTCTTTCGTCATTTCCTGTAGTAGCTCTGTTTTCGCTCCTTTTTTTTCTTCCTCTTTCAGTGTCTTGTGTTTATTTTTATTTCCTGCCTCCTTAAGTGAAGGCAGTAATTAAATGGATTCAAAATGAAAAGAAGAATCCAGGGATAAAGAAGAAAAAAAAAAGGATCAAATTGAAGACACAAACATGCAGAAGAGAAAGGATGGATGGAGGAGTAAGAAGAGATAAACGGAACGCCAACCGAAAACAAAACTAATAAAATGGCATTCAATGATCGGGATGAAGAGGAGGCTGAAAGAGAATGGGAGGATGGAGAGCTCGAGATGGAAGAAAGGGCAAAATTTGAATGAAGGAGAAAGTCTCGTGAAAGAAAAAACGAAAGAGTAATCGATCCTCGGAAGAATTTATTTTCAACTAAAAATATATTAAAGAAAAATGCGTAAATATTATCGACGGTGAATCGGATTATTTATGGAAAAGATAGGTACATCTTCTGTTTATGTACTGAAATAATAATAATAATTAAAAAAAGGACAGATGCGCCTTCAGGTATCGTGGTCATCGGTTGCTTAACGTATTAAGTCTTTAATTCTTCACTTTGATGCCCTATTAAAATATAGTTACAGTTTTTACCAGATGGGAATTCAGAATTTTCTCAGTCTGCAGCGCGCCAGGCTCGCAATTCGGTGTTTCTAGATTCGAGTCCACTTTGTGCTTGAGCTAAGATTTTCTCCACTCACATTCCCAAGTCTTTGTGGAAAAAGAGATACTTCTGGACTTGGAAAATCCGCCGTTCGTCGGACGAGATGTTAAGTCGTGGTTCCGTTTTATCGACAGTCTAACCCTGTTCGCGTTGAAGAACACGCTGGATGACCTTGACGAGAAGCTTCTTCTCTTAACAGCTGTCCAGTGGGTCCCCTTCTCCCAAACTTCTTTGAGCCTTAGGGTTTTTGTGACCTTGTAATTTAGTCCATTGTTTGCGGGGGAGGGGGTGGCTCAGTTGGTAGCACGCCAGGCTCGTAATCTGTAGTTCCCAGGTTCGAATCTCAGCTGGGTGAGCATTCAGATTTATCTCCGCAAAATTCCACACCCTACCCACGGTCAGTAGGGGACACTGATGGGCTTGGAAAGGGCGCCGTCTGTCGGATGGGACGTTAAATCGTGGCCCCGTGTGCGTGAAAGCCATAGCCTGTGCACGTTAAAGAACACGCTGGATGGTCTTGAAGGGGGGCTGCCATCTGTCTCCCAACAGTTGTTCCAGTGGGTCCCCTCTCCCAATCTTCTCTGAGTCTTTGGGGTCCATGTAACCTGGCCATTTAGTCCATGGTGTGCAAAAAAGTGCCGTTCAGAGGTAAAACAACCCAACCCATTGTTTGCGAAAAATGCTGCTAGATATTAAGAAACCCCACCCAATCTTGAGTGGTCTTTAAAGATCATTGGTCAACGACTTATCACTCAACTAATCATCAAGAAGATTAGGTCTGAGAGGTAAAATATGCAACTGATCAAGAAGCTACTTATTTCAGAGAAAAACTATTACAGAAGAAAATGGTGTGTCAAATGAACACTTTATTTATAGAGGTATACCTCAAGGTTCAGTTCTTGGTCCTATCCTTTTCCTACTCTAACGATTTAGCACAGTTACCCATTAATTCAAAGATGTTGCTAGATGTTGATGATACAAGCATCATCGAATTCAACCAAGATTCTATAAGCCTATGTTAATCACTCCTTAAATGTCATTATATCTAAATGGTACAGATATAACAGTTTTTTTAACAATTGGCAACAAATCCAAATATATGATTCATTAAAACAAAATATTAATAAGGAGTGTTTTGATGTGAAAATTAATGAAATCAAGCTAAAGAGATGCACTGAATATAAATTCTTAGGAGTTTGGATCGATGAAAATTTGAACTGGTCATATCATGTAAAGCAGACTGAGAATCACTCTGTCAAGGAATATTGGTATGATAGAATTCGTCGTTATCTAGCTGACGAATTTTGAGTTGGGTTTGGTAGTTTTACCTCTGAGCGACACTTTTTTGCACACCATTCGGGGTCCATGTGACCTTGTGATTGCAGGGCTAAATGGCCAGGTCACAAGGACCGCGAAGGCTCAGAGAAGTTGGGTGAAGGGACCCACTGGAACAGCTGTTGGGAGACAGATGGTAGCCTCCCGTCAAGGCCATCCAATGTGTTCTATAACGTGCACAGGGTATGGCTCTCGCGCACACGGGGCACCGGCTTAACGTCCCATTCGAAGGACGGCGGCCTTTCCAAGCCCATCGGTGTCCCCTACTGACCATGGTCAGGGCGAGGAATTTTGCGGAGATAAATCTCAACGCTGACCCAGCTGGGACTCGAACCTGGAAACTACAGATTATGAGCCTGGCGCGCTACCGCCTGAGCCCCCCCCCCCCCGCCCCGCCCCCTTAGTTTGGTACTTCTCTGAAAATTCCAGGTTACTCCAGGTCTTGATACTTTTCGATTCAAACTTTCCAACTTGGTTCTTACTTCTTGATTCGAGATTAGCAGTTTGGTACAGTCGCTCCAAAAAGTATCCGAACACTATGGTTGATTACAAAATTCAGAAAAAAATACCTGGCAACGTTTTTTTAGAAATTAGTGATCTGGCAACCTACGTGTCACGTGACACGAAGGTTGCCAGATCACTAATTTCTAAAAAAAGTTGCCAGGTATTTTTTTTCTGAATTCTGTAATCAACCATAGTGTTTGGATATTTTTTAATATATATAATGCGTATGAATATATAATGCAATGAATATGGAGCGTGTGCAGTTACCGTTCACAGCAAACTGGAGCGTGTGCAGTCACTGCAGTCATAGCACATTGGATCGTGTGAGCTCACAAAAACCTAGATCGTGTGGGCTCACTCACGGAAATATTGAGCGTGTGCAGTTACCGTTCACAGCAAACTGGAGCGTGTGCAGTAACTGCAGTCATAGCACATTGGATCGTGTGAGCTCACAAAAACCTAGATCGTGTGGGCTCACTCACGGAAATATTGAGCGTGTGCAGTTACCGTTCACAGCAAACTGGAGCGTGTGCAGTAACTGCACACGCTCCAGTTTGCTGTGAACGGTAACTGGAGCGTGTACAGTTGCTGTACACGCTCCAGATATTTTATCTAAATTCTGTAATTACGTGACACGAAGGTTGCCAGATCACTAATTTCTAAAAAAAATCAATGCCAGATATTTTTTTCTGAATTTTGTAATCAACCATAGTGTTTGGATGCTTTTTTGAGCGACAGTACTTCTTTCATGATTCAAAGCTTCTTGTTGAACATGCTAAAGAATGCATTATGTTGCCACCCCATCAGTTGAAAACGAAAAACTGAAATTCATCAAACTCATTCGATAGAAAGCAAACCTTTTGTTAACGCACAAAATCCGATTCATCAGATGCTTCCCACCGTTCTTGTCTGGTCATATATAAAAATATACACATGGATAAATCACAAATCAAAATAAATTCGCACTCATTCACAATGTTGCCCATTTTGGATAAAATGCATGCGAACTCACTTTTTTCTTCTTCTCAACAATGACCAGAAGTAACAAACTACAGGAAAGAATCCTCACTGTTGTCCATCAAAAGAAAGAAAAAGTGCAGTTATGAAAGGGAAAAGGTCCCTTTATTCCAGTGAACATCTACGAAGGGAAAAAAAAGGCAAAAAAATTCCCTCTGTTCACTAAAGCACAAGTCAACAACCATTTCAGGTATCTGTCAACTTCAACAGTAATAATGCTTTCCATTGCTATTGCTGCGATAGGATGGAACACATGGATGATATGGCAAGAACGCGCGTGGAGGGAAGGAGGGGGAAGGAAGGAAGGGGGGTGGGGGTAGCACGATGATATATTTCCTGAGTCGGCCGGCTGGTGTGTGGACATCATTACAGATGTTCGAGTTGCTTGTAGAGGCCGAGGCAGAACGGTCATTTGTAACGACGGTTTACTATTGTTATGGGCGTGAATCCAGCAATACATCATGAAAGCAATGGAAGGCTGGCTACTGCAAAATGGAGGTCAGAGAAGCGGAACGCTTGGCACACCCGCTCTGCATTAGGATTGTTGGGCAAGTCAGCCCCGCCGGGAGGGCCCATTTGTCTTCGCTAGGGGGTGGGAGCTGCTTTTATCTATCTATCTGACTACATACCTATCTGCGAATCTGTCTATCTATCATTTGGTTTTACAGTTTTGTCTACTGTTCTGCTTGTTGTTATTGATTTTTATTTGCGGTTTGGATATAGGTTGAGGTTTTTGTTGTTATTGTTGTTCTTTTTTGTGAGTTTGCGCTGTAGTGGCGTTAGGTTTAGTGTGATTATTATTGTAAGTCGAAAATGAAATTTCGACTTACAATTTTTCTTGTTTTATGAGAGGTTTTTCATAGAATAAAAAAGGAAGTACCCATCACAAGTCGAAAATAAAGGGTTCTTAGTAAAATAAAAATGGACAGTGCTCACCTCAAGTTGGAAAAAAAAATAATAATAAATATAAATACCCCTTCGAGCAGCTTGTCACAGAGGTCTGACAGAAGCCTGTCAATTTATATGCCATAGTAGAAGGTCTGTGAGGATGGCAGGACCACAGCAGAAAAACAACACGAACATTCATGCCTTACCCGGGGCTCGAACCCTTAGACGTGCTAGCCACTCGGCCATGGGATTGCTTGAAAACAAGAGCAATTTCTTTTTTATTTTAAGAACACTTTATTTTCAAAGTGTATAAAAAAGAAAGTGCTCATGGAAAGTCGAAAAAAATATTCTTGGAGGGAAAAATAAGTGCTCATCACAAGTCGAAAGCAAAATGCTCTTGGTAAAATACAAAAGAAGTGCTCATCGCAAGTCTAAAACAAAGTGTTCTTCCTAAAATAAAAAAGGACGGCTCATTGCAAGTCAAAGGAAAGCGAATTACAAGTCGAAAGAAGTGAAGAAATGTGCTTACTAAAGTAAAAAAAGAAGTAGGGGATTCATCTTTTCGACAGGCAAAGAAGTCCACGTGACAAGAAGACCACGTCGAAAAAGGAGTGCCCAGAGCAGGTCGAAAACGAAGAGTTCGTCACTAATCAAAAAAGAAATGTTTATATTTAGTACGAAAAGTCCATATTGGAGGCTAATTTCGCCATGAGCTTTATTAACCCGAAGTTGAAGCATTCACACCGCAATCGACAAGCAAGTGTTGGTGACGGCAAAAAAATACCTATCATTCCACTTACCGTTTTGGGGCGGGGGTGGCTCAGTCGGTAGCGCGCCAGGCTCGTAATCTGTACTTCCCAGGTTCGAGTCCCAGCTGGGTCAGCGTTCAGATTTATCTCCGCAAAATTCCCCGCCCTGCCCACGGTCAGTAGGAGACACCGATGGGCTTGGAAAGGCCATCGTCCGTCGGATGGGACGTTAAGCCGTGGCTCCGTGGCTCCGCGGGAGAGCCATACCCTGTGCACGTTAAAGAACACGCTGGATGGCCTTGACGGGAGATTACCATCTGTCTCCCAACAGCTGTTCCAGTGGGTCCCCTCCCCCAACCTTCTCTGAGCCTTCGGGGTCCATGTGACCTGGCCATTTAGCCGGTGGTGTGTAAAAAAGTGCCGCTCAGAGGTAAAACAACCCAACGTTAAAGAACACGCTGGATGGCCTTGACGAGAGGCTACCATCTGTCTCCCAACAGCTGTTCCAGTGGGTCCCCTCCCCCAACCATCTCTGAGCCTTCGGGGTCCATGTGACCTGGCCATTTAGCCCGTGGTGTGCAAAAAAGTGCCGTTCAGAGGTAAAACAACCCAACGTTAAAGAACACGCTGGATGGCCTTGACGAGAGGCTACCATCTGTCTCCCAACAGCTGTTCCAGTGGGTCCCCTCCCCCAACCATCTCTGAGCCTTCGGGGTCCATGTGACCTGGCCATTTAGCCCGTGGTGTGTAAAAAAGTGCCGCTCAGAGGTAAAACAACCCAACGTTAAAGAACACGCTGGATGGCCTTGACGAGAGGCTACCATCTGTCTCCCAACAGCTGTTCCAGTGGGTCCCCTCCCCCAACCTTCTCTGAGCCTTCGGGGTCCTTGTGACCGGCCATTTAGCCCAAGGTGTGCAAAAAAAGTGCCGCTCAGAGGTAAAACAACCCAACCCAACTTACCGTTTCTCTGCTTCCTTGAGCCTGCGATGGCTGCATCCAGGCTTTAATGTTCTCTTCAAGGTACTGCTGGGCCTGTTGCACAACTGGCACTGGGACTCCTGTTCCGCTGTTGGAAGGTGGTGCCGATCCAGTTCCACCTCTGCTCTGACGAGACATTCTGAAAAAAAGCAGAGTTTCCAAAAAATGATTAATAAATTACGATTTTCGTTTATTGTCTTATAAAGCAAATCCAAAACAAATTCAACAATTTTCATTTCGTTATGCGTAATACTGATTTCCAGCAACTAAATTTGGAGACACTGTAGAGATTGGTTGTTGTGTTCAGTTGTTTTACCTCTGATTGAGCGCTCATCCCATGGCCGAGTGGTTAGCACGCTTGGCTTCTGATCTAAGGGACCTGGGTTCGAGCCCCGGGTAAGGCATGGATGTGTGTGTTGTTTTTCTGCTGAGGTCCTGCCATCCTCACAGACCTTCTACTATGGCATATAAACTGACAGGCTCCTGTCAGACCTCTGTGGCAAGCAGCTGCTTCACGGGGTATTTATTTATTTATTTTATTTTGAGCGCTCAGTCGGTGGCGCGCCAGACTCTTAATCTGCAGTTCCCTGGTTCGAGATTGTGTCTCCTCAACAGCCGGGTCAGCGTTGAGATTTACAGGGGTATATCAAAATAATGGAAACACGTACTCTTTGTGGAGAATATTTTATTAATAAGCTGTAAATCCACCTCGGGCTTTCAGAACAGACGCAATTCGAGTGGAATAGACTTATACAAGTCATGCACATACGGTATGGAATGAGGGACCATTCTTCCTGTAAAATATGGTCCAACTGTGCCAGTGATGATGGAGGTGGAAAGTGTGATCTTACCTTTCACTCCGAGGCGGGGGTGGCTCAGTCGGTAGCGCGCCAGGCTCGTGATCTGTAGTTCCCAGATTCCAGTCCCAGCTGGGTGAGCGTTGAGATTTATCTCCGCAAAATTTCCCGCCCTGCCCACGGTCAGTAGGGGACACCGATGAGCTTGGAAAGGCCGCCGTACGTCGGATGGGACGTTAAGCCGTGGCCCCGTGTGCGGGAGAGCCATATCCTGTGAACGTTAAAGAACACGCTGGATGGCCTTGACGGGAGGCTGCCATCTGCCACCCAACAGCTATTCCAGTGAGTCCCCTCCCCCAACCTTCTCTGAGCCTTCGGGGTCCATGTGACGTGACCATTTAGCCCATGGTGTGCAAAAAAGTGCCGCTCAGAGGTAACACAACCCAACGTTAAAGAACACTCTGGCTGGCCTTGACAGGAGGCTACCATCTGTCTCCCAACAGCTGTTCCAGTGAGTCCCCTCCCCCAACCTTCTCTGAGCCTTCGGGGTCCATGTGACGTGGCCATTTAGCCCATGGTGTGCAAAAAAGTGCCGCTCAGAGGTAAAACAACCCAACGTTAAAGAACACTCTGGCTGGCCTTGACGGGAGGCTACCATCTGTCTCCCAACAGCTGTTCCAGTGGGTCCCCTCCCCCGACCTTCTCTGAGCCTTCGGGGTCCATGTGACCTGGCCATTTAGCCCATGGTGTGCAAAAAAGTTCCGCTCAGAGGTAAAACAACCCAACGTTAAAGAATACACTGGATGGTCTTGACGGGAGGCTACCATCTCTCTCCGAACAGCTGTTTAAGTGGGTCCCCTCCCCCCACCTTCTCTGAGTCTTCGGGGTCCATGTGACCTAGCCATTTAGCCCATGGTGTGCAAAAAAGTGCCGCTCAGAGGTAAAACAACCCAACGTTAAAGAACACTCTGGCTGGCCTCGACGGGAGGCTACCATCTGTCTCCCAACAGCTGTTCCAGTGGGTCCCCTCCCCCAACCTTCTCTGAGCCTTCGAGGTCCATGTGACGTGGCCATTTAGCCCATGGTGTGCAAAAAGTGCCGCTCAGAGGTAAAACAACCCAACGTTAAAGAACACTCTGGCTGGTCTTGATGGGAGGCTACTATCTGTCTCCCAACAGCTGTTCCAGCGGGTCCCCTCCCCCAAACTTCTCTGAGCCTTCGGGGTCCATGTGACCTGGCCATTTAGCCCATGGTGTGCAAAAAAGTGTCGCTCAGAGGTAAAACAACCAACGTTAAAGAACACGCTGGATGGCCTTGACGGGAGGCTACCATCTGTCTCCCAACAGCTGTTCCAGTGGGTTCCCTCCCCAAACCTTCTCTGAGCCTTCGGGGTCCATGTGACCTGGCCATTTAGCCCATGGTGTGCAAAAAAGTGTCGCTCAGAGGTAAAACAACCCAACCCAACTCGGCAGTTGTTTACACTGAACATAGGAAAGTAACGCCATCAATTCTTAGTGAGTCAAAATCACTCCCACTAACACATAAGTATACCTATTTCCTGATGTCAAAGCAGATATATATATACCTATTCTAAGTATACACTACTCTTTCAACATCCCAAAGGATATGAGCGTCTTAGTACTTCTGAAATCGGGAGATTGAGCATGCCCAATTCTGCAGAGGTAGGTTTGTTGCAAAGGGAGCCAGCTGAATATTTAATGGTGCTGTTGCAGTAATCAGACAAAACGCGCTTCCCATCGATTCTGGTGTTTCCCCCCCCCCCCTCGGTTTATCCCTTCTTTCGCTACATAGGGAAATTGTTAGCAGAAGGAAAAAAGAGGTTTTCGCCTCCGCTCTTCGGGAATTAAGCGGCAAATGTCAAGTTTCTTAAAGTAAAAGAATTTTACGAAAGAAGCCGTTTTTTGAGGCATTAAAGATATAAAAGAGTACGGTCTTTTTTTTTCATCTCTTTCTATTTTTTTTTTTGGTGGCAACACAAAGTGTGTATCCTTCGGGAATGACCTTCCCTGATTGGATGGAAAACAAGGAAAGGATGAGATGAATAATTTAAAGAGGATAAAGGATGATCGTCAGTTTATTTTGTTTCTTATTATCGAAGGAATGGTCGGATCTCTTTTTTCATTTTCTGGAGGTTTTATGTATTACGATTTTTGCGAACGATATTGATAAGTAAATCAAATTTAAAGTTAAAATATAGCTCTTCGTTTTAGAGAATTGTAAGTGAATACAACCATTTTTCGATAATGGAGCACGAAATATTATCTAGAACACAAGGACGGAGATTGGTTTAGTCCGAAGCGCGCTTAGCTCATAATAATCTGTAGTTCCCATGTTCGAGTCCCAATTGTGTAGGGGCGGGGGTGGCTCAGTCGCTAGCGCGCCAGGCTCGTAATCTGTAGTTCCCAGGTTCGAGTCCCAGCTGGATCAGCGTTGAGATTTATCTCCGCAAAATTCCCCGCCCTGCCCGCGGTCAGTAGGGGATACCGATGGGTTGGAAAGGCCGCCGTCCGTCGGATGGGACGTTAAGCCGTGGGTCCGTGTAGGAAGAGCAATGCACGTAAAGAACACGCTTGATGTCCTTGACGGGAGGCTACCATCTGTCTTCTAACAGCTGTTCTAGTGGGTCCCCTCCCCCAACCTTCTCTGAACCTTCGGGGTCCATGTGACCTGGCCATTTAGCCCATGGTGTGCAAAAAAGTGCCGCTCAGAGGTAAAACAACCCAACGTTAAAGAACACGCTGGATGGCCTTGACGGGAGGCTACCATCTGTCTCCCAACAGCTGTTCCAGTGGGTCTCCTCCCCCAACCTTCTCTGAGACTTCGGGGTCCATGTGACCTGGCCATTTAGCCCATGGTGTGCAAAAAAGTTCCGCTCAGAGGTAAAACAACCCAACCCTATTGTGTCAACATTGAGATTTATCTCCACTAACCCTCCATCCTGCCCTCGGTGAGAAAGAGGACACCGATGGGCTTACAAAGGCTACCGTCCGTCAGATGAGACGTTAAGCCGTAGCAATATTTGCTGGCGAGCCATACACTGTGCACGTTAAAGAACACGCTAGATGGCCTAGATCGGAGGCTATCATCTGTCTCCTATCAGCTGTCTAATGGACATCCTTTCTAGAGCCCTTGGGAGTCCTTGCGACCTGGTCATTTAGCTCATGACCTTGATGGGAGGCTGCCATCTGTCTCCTATCAGGTAACTGTCCAGTGGATCACCTCTCTGGAGCCCTTGGGGGTCCTTGCTACCTGGTTATTTAGCTCATGACCTTGATGGGAGGTTACCATCTGTCTCCTATCAACTTTACAGGGGATTTCCTTCCCTAGCCCTCTTTGAACCCTTGGGAATCCTTGTTACATGGTCATTTAGCTCATGAACCTGATGAGAAGCTAGTGGGTCCTTCCCCCAACCTTCTCTGAGCAATTGGGGTCCTTGTGACCTGACTATTTAGCCCATTGTGTACAAAAAAGGTGACACTCAGATGTAAAACAATATTTTCAAAACTTTCTTCTATAAAAGATAAAACCAAACTTTTTTTATTTTAATAGTCAATATTTTAACTCTAAACAAAGCACCTGATTTATTTCCTGCCATGAAACCCAGATCGAACACTAATCCGGTACACCTCGTTTTTAATCTTTATTCGAAGAACAAAACAGAAATAAACTCGTTCGAGCATCATTTGCAATTTCTTCCGAGTGTCGAATTAACTGTTGTTTACGATAAAACTGAATATTTAATGAACACTACGGAGATTTGCAGTAATCATCCAGAGAGAGAGAGAAAAATCTTATTGATCCCGAGTTCCTCATCTCCACGAATTGTTGCCGTAAACCGGAAAAGTTAAGACAGTTGTGACTTCTGCTTCCACTGAAGGAAATTAACGCCAAAATGTCAGAACCTTGAAGTAAGAGTAATTAATGTATTCCTTGTTCGAGGATATTGAAGAGAAGAAGGAGGAGAGGGAAGAGAGGGACGTTCGCAGCAACATCCCTTTCGAGAGAGAGGAAGGGACTTCGCTTTGGATGTTTAATCATGGGATCTTCGGGTTGGGTTGTTTTACCTCTGAGCGGCACTTTTTTGCACACCATGGGCTAAATGGCCAGGTCACATGGACCCCGAAGGCTCAGAGAAGGTTGGGGGAGGGGACCCACTGGAACAGCTGTTGGGAGACAGATGGTAGCCTTCCGTCAAGGCCATCCAGCGTGTTATTTAACGTTGGGTTGTTTTACCTCTGAGCGGCACTTTTTTGCACACCATGGGCTAAATGGCCAGGTCACATGGACCCCGAAGGCTCAGAGAAGGTTGGGGGAGGGGACCCACTGGAACAGCTGTTGGGAGACAGATGGTAATCTCCCGTCAAGGCCATCCAGCGTGTTCTTTAACGTGCACAGGGTATGGCTCTCCCGCGGAGCCACGGAGCCACGGCTTAACGTCCCATCCGACGGACGGCGGCCTTTCCAAGCCCATCGGTGTCTCCTACTGACCGTGGGCAGGGCGGGGAATTTTGCGGAGATAAATCTGAACGCTGACCCAGCTGGGACTCGAACCTGGGAAGTACAGATTACGAGCCAGGCGCGCTACCGACTGAGCCACCCCCGCCCCATGGGATCTTCGGTCTTCTTGATGTTGTTTTGTGTATAGTAACAAATTCTATCTATTGGATGAGGCAGGCAGGTAGAGAGAATATTGTGCTGAGAAGCTTTAATAATTACTCTAACGAAAATCTCGAAAAACAATTTATGAGACAAAAGACTTTCTCGTCGTTGGTGCAGGAATGGGGGGGGGGAAAGAAAAATGCGAAAAATGGTGAGAGTTTAAATGTTGAATAATTAAAATGCAATCTTGATCGGGTTGTTGTTTTTTTATTTGGTTGTTGGAATTTTTGTGCGGGATGAGCAAATTGTGATGCGATGCGTTCACTCTACTTCGATCTAAAAGAGGACAGATTTTAGAAATTAAGATTAAGTAATTTGGTTTTAGGCAATTGCGTTGTATTTGATATTTTTGTTTTCTTTTAGCAGTGGTTTAAATCGATGGTTCTCAACGTAGCCTAAAAGGTCCCTCGAAGATCCATGTCATATTTCTAAGGGACTACATGGAAAAATTTAACATAAGGGGATCGCAGTTAGTGTCTGAGGGGTCCACCCAAACTTAATTGCCAGAATAAAATGTTATGAATGAGATTTAAAAATCATGCTTATTATTTTCCCGACATACTCATTTTATAACTTTTAAAAAGGCTCCCTGGAACAATACGTTATTTTTTTTTTTCATTTTTAGTACACGTTACAGTAAAGCAGTTACAGAAAAATTACAGAAAAATACTTTCTATATAAAATATAAAAGCTCGTAACCGCCTTGATGTTGTGAAGAGAGGTGATCTTTTTCATTAACAACGCTGCACCTCATATTGAAGGGGCGGGGGTGGCTCAGTCGGTAGCGCGTCAGGCTCGTAATCTGTAGCTCCCAGGTTGGAGTCCCAGCTATGTCAGCGTTGAGATTTATCTCCGCAAAATTCCCCGCCTGCCCACGGTCAGTAGGGGACACCGATGGGCTTGGAAAGGCCTCCGTCCGTCGGATGGGATGTTAAGCCATGGCTCCGTGTGTGGGAGAGCCATACCCTGTGCACGTTAAAGAACACGCTGGATGGTCTTGACGGGAGGCTACCATCTGTCTCCCAACAGCTGTTCCAGTGGGTCCCCTCTCCCAACTTTCTCTGAGCCTTCGGGGTCCATGTGACCTGGCCATTTAGCCCATGGTGTGCAAAAAAGTGCCGCTCAGAGGTAAAACAACCCAACGATAAAGAACACACTGGATGGTCTTGACGGGAGGCTACCATCTGTCTCCCAACAGCTGTTCCAGTGGGTCCCCTCCCCAAACCTTCTCTGAGCCTTCGGGGTCCATGTGACCTGGCCATTTAGCCCATGGTGTGCAAAAAAGTGCCGCTCAGAGGTAAAACAACCAAACGTTAAAGAACACGCTGGATGGCCTTGACGGGAGGCTACCATCTGTCTCCCAACAGCAGTTCCAATGTGTCCCCTCCCCCAACCTTCTCTGAGCCTTCGGGGTCCATGTGGCCTGGCCATTTAGCCCATTGTGTGCAAAAAAGTGCCGCTCAGAGGTAAAACCACCCAACGTTAAAGAACACACTGGATGCTCTTGACGGGAGGCTACCATCTGTCTCCCAACAACTGTTCCAGTGGGTCCCCTCCCCCAACCTTCTCTGGGCCTTCGGGGTCCATGTGACCTGGCCATTTAGCCCATGGTGTGCAAAAAAGTGCCGTTCAGAGGTAAAACAACCCAACGTTAAAGAACACGCTGGATGGCCTTGACGGGAGGCTACCATCTGTCTCCCAACAGCTGTTCCAATGGGTCCCCTCCCCCAACCTTCTCTGAGCCTTCGGGGTCCATGTGACCTGGCCATTTAGCCCATGGTGTGCAAAAAAGTGCCGCTCAGTGGTAAAACAACCCAACGTTAAAGAACACACTGGATGGCCTTGACGGGAGGCTACCATCTGTCTCCCAACAACTGTTCCAGTGGGTCCCCTCCCCCAACCTTCTCTGAGCCTTCGGGGTCCATGTGCCTGGCCATTTAGCCCATGGTGTGCAAAAAAGTGTCGCTCAGAGGTAAAACAACCCAACGTTAAAGATCACACTGGATGGTCTTGACGGGAGGCTACCATCTGTCTCCCAACAGCTGTTCCAGTGGATCCCCTCCCCCAACCTTCTCTGAGCCTTCGGGGTCCATGTGACCTGGCCATTTAGCCCATGGTGTGCAAAAAAGTGCCGCTCAGAGGTAAAACAACCAAACGTTAAAGAACACGCTGGATGGCCTTGACGGGAGGCTACCATCTGTCTCCCAACAGCAGTTCCAATGTGTCCCCTCCCCCAACCTTCTCTGAGCCTTCGGGGTCGATGTGACCTGGCCATTTAGCCCATTGTGTGCAAAAAAGTGCCGCTCAGAGGTAAAACAACCCAACGTTAAAGAACACAGTGGATGGTCTTGACGGGAGGCTACCATCTGTCTCCCAACAGCTGTTCCAGTGGGTCCCCTCCCCCAACCTTCTCTGAGTCTTCGGGGTCCATGTGACCTGGCCATTTAGCCCATGGTGTGCAAAAAATTGCGCTCAGAGGTAAAACAACCCAACGTTAAAGAACACACTGGATGGTCTTGACGTGAGGCTACCATCTGTCTCCCAACAGCTGTTCCAATGGGTCCCCTCCCCCAACCTTCTCTGAGCCTTCGGGGTCCATGTGACCTGGCCATTTAGCCCATGGTGTGCAAAAAATTGCGCTCAGAGGTAAAACAACCCAACGTTAAAGAACACGCTGGATGGCCTTTACGGGAGGCTACCATCTGTCTCCCAACAGCTGTTCCAATGGGTCCCCTCCCCCAACCTTCTCTGAGCCTTCGGGGTCCATGTGACCTGGCCATTTAGCCCATGGTGTGCAAAAAAAGTGCCGCTCAGAGGTAAAACAACCCAACGTTAAAGAACACACTAGATGGTCTTGACGGGAGGCTACCATCTGTCTCCCAACAGCTGTTCCAATGGGTCCCCTCCCCCAACCTTCTCTGAGCCTTCGGGGTCCATGTGACCTGGCCATTTAGCCCATGGTGTGCAAAAAAGTGCCGCTCAGAGGTAAAACAACCCAACGTTAAAGGACACACTGGATGGTCTTGACGGGAGGCTACCATCTGTCTCCCAACAGCTGCTCCAATGGGTCCCCTCCCCCAACCTTCTCTGAGCCTTCGGGGTCCATGTGACCTGGCCATTTCTCCCATTGTGTGCAAAAAAGTGCCGCTCAGAGGTAAAACAACCCAACGTTAAAGATCACACTGGATGGTCTTGACGGGGAGGCTACCATCTGTCTCCCAACAGCTGTTCCAATGGGTCCCCTCCCCCAACCTTCTCTGAGCCTTCGGGGTCCATGTGAGCTGGCCATTTCTCCCATGGTGTGCAAAAATGTGCCGCTCAGAGGTAAAACAACCCAACGTTAAAGAACACACTGGATGGCCTTGACGGGAGGCTACCATCTGTCTCCCAACAGCTGTTCCAGTGGGTCCCCTCCCCCAACCTTCTCTGAGCCTTCGGGGTCCATGTGACCTGGTCATTTCTCCCATGGTGTGCAAAAAAGTGCCGCTTAGAGGTAAAACAACCCAACGTTAAAGAACACACTGGATGGCCTTGACGGGAGGCTACCATCTGTCTCCCAACAGCTGTTCCAGTGCGTCCCTTCCCCCAACCTTCTCTGAGCCTTCGGGATCCATGTGACCTGGCCATTTCGCCCATGGTGTGCAAAAAAAGTGCCGCTCAGAGGTAAAACAACCCAACCCAGAGGTATGGGCGTGTTGATTGGCTCAGTCGGTAGCGTGCCAGTTGCGCAATCTGCAGTTCCCAGGTTCTAGTCCTAACTCAGCCAGCTTTCAGATTAATCTTCTCTTACTCCCGTTCTGTACCCGGCGAGAAAAGGGACACCGATGGGCTTGTAAATGGGGCCGTTTGTAGAATGGGACATTAAGCCGTGGTTCTGTGTGCAGGGGAACCATAACCTGTGCACGTTAAAGAACATGCTGGATGGCCCTGACGAGAGGCTCCCATCTGTCTCCTAACAGCTGCCCAGTTGATCTTCTTCCTCTAGTCTTCTCTGATACTTCAGGCCATTGTAACCTGGTCATTTAATACACTATGTGTAAAAAAAGTGCCCCTCAGAGTACCCCTCAGTAAAAAAGTGCCCCTCAGAAAACAATCCAACCGAAATGTACTTTCTCTTCTAACTGAGATTATGGGTATTGCTACAACTTGTAACCTTTCGTGATTTTATTTTCGAATTTTGTGTGCGTCAAGTTTATCAAGCCTGAATCGATCTATTACAGGGGTGGGCAAATAGCGGCCCGCTAAGAGTTTTTTGTGGCCCGCCAAGACAGTCAGAAAAATCCGCCTTGAACCGAGATTTCCTTCCCCTGCGCGACCGAAGATTCGTCTCGTATTTTCCACTACGACAGCCACGTCAATACGCATGCGCAGTGTAGATACGAAAACAATTGCCCATCCCTGATCTATTAGATCCTGTCAGTTTATGCAAATTTTCGTAGAGCCGATCTATTCGATCATTGTAATTTATGCAGATATCCTCAGCGTGATCTAATCAAGCCTGGCAATTTAAGCAATTTTTCCCAGCATCGATCTAATCAGTCCTGACAATTTACTCAAATTTTCTCATCGTCAATCTAACCGATCCTGACAATTTACTCAAATTCTCCTAGTGCCTATCTAATCGATCCTGACGATTTACTGAAATTTCTTAGTGTCGATCTAATCGATCCTGACAATTTATTAAACTTTCCTTAGCGCGCAATCTAATCAGTACTGACAAATTACTCAAATTTTCATAGCGTCGATCTGTTCGATCCTGACAATTTACTCAAATTTTCCCAGCATCGATCTAATCAATCCTGACAATTTTTTCAAATTTTTCCAGAGTCGATCTAATCAATCCTGACAATTTACTCAAAATTTCCCAGCGTCGATCTAATCAATCCTGACAATTTACTCAAAATTTCCCAGCGTCGATCTAATCAATCCTGACAATTTACTCAAAATTTCCCAGCGTCGATCTAATCAATCCTGACAATTTACTCAAAATTTCCCAGCGTCGATCTAATAAATCCTGACAATTTACTCAAAATTTCCCAGCGTCGATCATATCGATCCTGACAATTTACTCAAATTCTCCTAGTGCCTACCTAATCGATCCTGGCGATTTACTGAAAATTTCCTAGCGTCGATCTAATCGATCCTGACAATTTACTCAAATTTTCTTAGCGCGCAATCTAATCGATCCTGACAATTTACTCAAATTTTCATAGCGTCGATCTAATCGATCCTGACAATTTACTCAAATTTTCTTAGCGCGCAATCTAATCGATCCTGACAATTTACTCAAATTTTCATAGCGTCGATCTAATCGATCCTCGCACTCTAGGGATTAACATGATATTTCTAATTTAAGAACGTAAACAATATTCAAAAGATAAGACAAAAAATATACATTTTTCTCCACAGACTAAGATTACACTATTGACCTTTCAAAGAAATAATCATCTACCCTTAACGACATATCAAACAAACTCTTATCCATTTTTTTTTTCTACATTAGCTTCTCTGGCTTACGAAAAAAATCCGTTGCTTCTATATTCAAATGAGCTTGATGGATAAATCCCTCAAGGATTCATAAAAAAAAAACTAAAGTAGGCGGATTTTGCAAATCCACTTCCGACACCTCCCCACGTTGTTCACTGAGCACGTCACCACTCAGTAAATCACAAGCGTGACGTCAACATACAGCGATAACAAAAAAGATTAAAAAAAAACTTCCCATTTTTACTCTTGAAGTGCGCCGCAAATTACGAACGGGTCAATCGGCAATATTTCACCCCCCCCCCCCCAAATCCTAACCGTTGCCCTGCTCCTTCATCTAGCACAGGACTCTCCACATGTAGAGCTAACTAGGCCACCACTCTCCACCATCGCACCCTCCCTCTCCAGGGGAGAAAAAACGAGAGTAACAAAAGACCTTCTTCTCTTGAAACACTTGCATCACTCATTGTAACTGCCATTCTAAGGATAATGGGTTAAATGGCCTAAATAACTCGAATTTACAGCTAAACCCTTTTTTCCCCTTTCCGTCAGCTCTATCTTTCCCTTTTGGTAGCAGTTGGGAGCATGCCTCGGTGCATCCGAAGCTCTCACTGATGCCAGCAGAAGAGAACACCAGGAGCAAGAGGATGGAGAGGAAAGATGACGCTCCGCTGAATCCCAGGTGTTGAGGTGGAAGTGTTCGACGGACATCAAAGGTTGCCGCCAGATGTTGGGGATGTGGCCGCGAGGAGAATAAAGAACGCGCCTTTAATTCAAAGAGCCATTAGAATCGTTAAGGGATGAGAAGGGGGGAAGTTCGAGATGAAAGAGGAGAAAAAGTTAAAGCTCTCTTCTTTTTTTTTCTCCTATTGATTTTTTTTCGGCCATTTCGAGTTTTAAACTGAGTGAAAAGAGAAGTGATTTGTTTAAGGGCGGATGTAGTTTAAAAATTGCGGAATGGTGTGAGGGAAGCAGTCGAAAATAGGACTCGAGGTGTGTGTCGATAGGAGGCTAATGAGTATCGGTAAGAATCAAATTAGTTTCGATAGGAGACGAATTAATGCCGATAGGAGGGGAGTGAGTGTCGACAGGAGCGAGTGAGTGTCGATGGGAAGCGAGTTAGTGCCGATAGGAATGAGTGTCGATGGAAGGTGAGTGTCACCAGGAGCGAGTGAGTGTCGATGGGAGGCGAGTTAGTGCCGATGGGAATGAGTGTCGATGGAAGGTGAGTGAGAGTCGACAGGAGCGAGTGAGTGTCGATGGGAGGCGAGTGAGTGTCGACAGGAGCGAGTGAGTGTCGGTGGGAGGCGAGTGAGTATCGACAGAAGCGAGTGAGTGTCAATGGGAGGAGAAAGTCCCGATGGGAGACGAGTGAGCATCGAGAGGAGCGAGTGAGTGTCGATGGGAGGAAAATTAGTGCCGATGGGAGACGAATGAGTATCGACAGGAGCGAGTGAATGTCGATGGGAGGAGAATTAGTTCCGATGGGAGGCGAGTGAGTGTCGATGGGAGGAGAATTAGTTCCGATGGGAGACGAGTGAGTGTCGATGGGAGGAGAATTAGTTCCGATGGGAGGCGAGTGAATATCGACAGGAGCGAGGGAGTGTCGATGGGAGGAGAATTAGTTCCGATGGGAGGCGAGTGAGTATCGACCGGAGCGAGTGAGTGTCGATGGGAGGAGAATTAGTGCCGAATTGAGTCAAGTGAGTGTCTACAGGAGCGAGTCAGTATCGATAGGAGTAGAATTAGTTCCTAATGGAGGCGAGTGGGTATCCACAGGAGTGAGTGAGTGTCAATGAGAGGAGAATTAGTGCCCATGGGAGGCGAGTGAGTGTCGATGGGAGGGGAATGTCGACAGGAGGCGAGTGAATGTAGATAAGCGGCGAGTCTTTATCGGTAGCAGTTTTTAGAAGAGATGCAAAGGTTTTGGTGGAATGAAGGGAACGAGATTGTGAAAAGTCGTTTGTTTCATAGAGAAAATGAAAATGGAGGTAAAGATTTTCGTATGACATTTAATATAAAAGGTCACAAACAGCCATGCCTTAACGAAACAACAGCCATGCCTTACCCGGGGCTCGAACCCAGGTCCCTTAGATCAGTAGCCAAACGCGCTAACCACTCAGCCATGGGACGGACTATAGCTAGTGTACAACAATGGGAATAAAAAAAAAATATCAGTGGTTCTCAACCTTTTATACCTCACGTACCCCCTGGAAATGTGTATGTAACTGGCGTACCCCTTGTGTAGATAGATAAAATTATAGTTATAGTATAACAATGGGAATAAAATGAAACATATATATCAGTGGTTCTCAACCTTTTATGCTTCACGTAGCCCCTGGAAATGTGTATGTAACTGGCGTAACCCTTGTATAGATAGATAAAACTATAGTTATAGTATAACAATGGGAATAAAATAAAACACATATATCAGTGGTTCTCAACCTTTTATGCTTCACGTACCCCCTGGAAATGTGTATGTAACTGGCGTACCCCTTGTATAGATAGATAAAACTATAGTTATAGTATAACAATGGGAATAAAATAAAACATATATATCAGTGGTTCTCAACCTTTTATGCTTCACGTACCCCCTGGAAATGTGTATGTAACTGGCGTACCCCTTGTATAGATAGATAAAACTATAGTTATAGTATAACAATGGGAATAAAATAAAACATATATATCAGTGGTTCTCAACCTTTTATGCTTCATGTACCCCCTGGAAATGTGTATGTAACTGGCGTACCCCTTGTATAGATAGATAAAACTATAGTTATAGTATAACAATGTGAATAAAATAAAACATATATATCAGTGGTTCTCAACCTTTTATGCTTCACGTACCCCCTGGAAATGTGTATGTAACTGGCTTACCCCTTGTGTAGATAGATAAAACTATAGTTATAGTATAACAATGGGAATAAAATAAAACATATATATCAGTGGTTCTCAAACTTTTATGCTTCACGTACCCCCTGGAAATGTTTATGTAACTGGCTTACCCCTTGTGTAGATAGATAAAACTATAGTTATAGTATAAAAATGGGAATAAAATAAAACATATATATCAGTGGTTCTCAAACTTTTATGCTTCACGTACCCCCTGTAAATGTTTATGTAACTGGTTTACCCCTTGTGTAGATAGATAAAACTATAGTTATAGTATAAAAATGGGAATAAAATAAAACATATATATCAGTGGTTCTCAAACTTTTATGCTTCACGTACCCCCTGGAAATGTTTATGTAACTGGCTTACCCCTTGTGTAGATAGATAAAACTATAGTTATAGTATAACAATGGGAATAAAATAAAACATATATATCAGTGGTTCTCAACCTTTTATGCTTCACGTAGCCCCTGGAAATGTGTATGTAACTGGCTTACCCCTTGTGTAGATAGATAAAACTATAGTTATAGTATAACAATGTGAATAAAATAAAACATATATATCAGTGGTTCTCAACCTTTTATGCTTCACGTACCCCCTGGAAATGTGTATGTAACTGGCTTACCCCTTGTGTAGATAGATAAAACTATAGTTATAGTATAACAATGGGAATAAAATAAAACATATATATCAGTGGTTCTCAAACTTTTATGCTTCACGTACCCCCTGGAAATGTTTATGTAACTGGCTTACCCCTTGTGTAGATAGATAAAACTATAGTTATAGTATAAAAATGGGAATAAAATAAAACATATATATCAGTGGTTCTCAAACTTTTATGCTTCACGTACCCCCTGTAAATGTTTATGTAACTGGTTTACCCCTTGTGTAGATAGATAAAACTATAGTTATAGTATAACAATGGGAATAAAATAAAACATATATATCAGTGGTTCTCAAACTTTTATGCTTCACGTACCCCCTGGAAATGTTTATGTAACTGGCTTACCCCTTGTGTAGATAGATAAAACTATAGTTATAGTATAACAATGGGAATAAAATAAAACATATATATCAGTGGTTCTCAAACTTTTATGCTTCACGTACCCCCTGGAAATGTTTATGTAACTGGCTTACCCCTTGTGTAGATAGATAAAACTATAGTTATAGTATAACAATGGGAATAAAATAAAACATATATATCAGTGGTTCTCAACCTTTCATGCTTCACGTACCCCCTGGAAATGTGTATGTAACTGGCTTACCCCTTGTGTAGATAGATAAAACTATAGTTATAGTATAACAATGGGAATAAAATAAAACATATATATCAGTGGTTCTCAATCTTTTATGCTTCACGTACCCCCTGGAAATGTGTATGTAACTGGCTTACCCCTTGTGTAGATAGATAAAACTATAGTTATAGTATAACAATGGGAATAAAATAAAACATATATATCAGTGGTTCTCAAACTTTTATGCTTCACGTACCCCCTGGAAATGTGTATGTAACTGGCTTACCCCTTGTGTAGATAGATAAAACTATAGTTATAGTATAACAATGGGAATAAAATAAAACATATATATCAGTGGTTCTCAATCTTTTATGCTTCACGTACCCCCTGGAAATGTGTATGTAACTGGCTTACCCCTTGTGTAGATAGATAAAACTATAGTTATAGTATAACAATGGGAATAAAATAAAACATATATATCAGTGGTTCTCAAACTTTTATGCTTCACGTACCCCCTGGAAATGTTTATGTAACTGGCTTACCCCTTGTGTAGATAGATAAAACTATAGTTATAGTATAACAATGGGAATAAAATAAAACATATATATCAGTGGTTCTCAATCTTTTATGCTTCACGTACCCCCTGGTAATGTGTATGTAACTGGCTTACCTCTTGTGTAGATAGATAAAACTATAGTTATAGTATAACAATGGGAATAAAATAAAACATATATATCAGTGGTTCTCAATCTTTTATGCTTCACGTACCCCCTGGAAATGTGTATGTAACTGGCTTACCCCTTGTGTAGATAGATAAAACTATAGTTATAGTATAACAATGGGAATAAAATAAAACTTATATATCAGTGGTTCTCAAACTTTTATGCTTCACGTACCCCCTGGAAATGTTTATGTAACTGGCTTACCCCTTGTGTAGATAGATAAAACTATAGTTATAGTATAACAATGGGAATAAAATAAAACATATATATCAGTGGTTCTCAAACTTTTATGCTTCACGTACCCCCTGGAAAAGTTTATGTAACTGGCTTACCCCTTGTGTAGATAGATAAAACTATAGTTATAGTATAACAATGGGAATGAAATAAAACATATATCAGTGGTTCTCAACCTTTTATGCTTCACGTACCCCCTGGAAATGTGTATGTAACTGGCTTACCCCTTGTGTAGATAGATAAAACTATAGTTATAGTATAACAATGGGAATGAAATAAAACATATATCAGTGGTTCTCAACCTTTTATGCTTCACGTACCCCCTGGAAATGTGTATGTAACTGACGTACCCCTTGTATAGATAGATAAAACTATAGTTATAGTATAACAATGGGAATGAAATAAAACATATATCAGTGGTTCTCAACCTTTTATGCTTCACGTACCCCCTGGAAATGTGTATGTAACTGACGTACCCCTTGTATAGATAGATAAAACTATAGTTATAGTATAAGAATGGGAATAAAATAAAACATATATCAGTGGTTCTCAACCTTTTATGCTTCACGTACCCCCTGGAAATGTGTATGTAACTGACGTACCCCTTGTATAGATAGATAAAACTATAGTTATAGTATAACAATGGGAATGAAATAAAACATATCAGTGGTTCTCAACCTTTTATGCTTCACGTACCCCCTGGAAATGTGTATGTAACTGGCGTACCACTTGTATAGATAGAAAAAACTATAGTTAGAGTATAACAATGGGAATAAAATAAAACATATATATCAGTGGTTCTCAATCTTTTATGCTTCACGTACCCCCTGGAAATGTGTATGTAACTGGCGTATCCCTTGTATAGAGAGATAAAACTATAGTTATAGTATAACAATGGGAATAAAATAAAACATATATATCAGTGGTTCTCAACCTTTTATGCTTCACGTACCCCCTTAAAATGTGTATGTAACTGACGTAGCCCTTGTATACATAGATAAAACTATAGTTATAGTATAACAATGGGAATAAAATAAAACATATATCAGTGGTTCTCAACCTTTTATGCTTCACGTACCCCCTGGAAATGTGTATGTAACTGGCGTACCCCTTGTATAGATAGATAAAACTATAGTTATAGTATAACAATGGGAATAAAATAAAACATATATATCAGTGGATCTCAACCTTTTATGCTTCACGTACCCCCTGGAAATGTGTATGTAACTGGCGTACCCCTTGTATAGATAGATAAAACTATAGTTATAGTATAACAATGGGAATAAAATAAAACATATATATCAGTGGTTCTCAACCTTTTATGCTTCACGTACACCGTGGAAATGTGTATGTAACTGAGGTACCCCTTGTATAGATAGATAAAACTATAGTTATAGTATAACAATGGGAATAAAATAAAACATATATCAGTGGTTCTCAAACTTTTATGCTTCACGTACCCCCTGGAAATGTTTATGTAACTGGCTTACCCCTTGTGTAGATAGATAAAACTATAGTTATAGTATAACAATGGGAATAAAATAAAACATATATATCAGTGGTTCTCAACCTTTTATGCTTCACGTAGCCCCTGGAAATGTGTATGTAACTGGCTTACCCCTTGTGTAGATAGATAAAACTATAGTTATAGTATAACAATGTGAATAAAATAAAACATATATATCAGTGGTTCTCAACCTTTTATGCTTCACGTAGCCCCTGGAAATGTGTATGTAACTGGCTTACCCCTTGTGTAGATAGATAAAACTATAGTTATAGTATAACAATGGGAATAAAATAAAACATATATATCAGTGGTTCTCAACCTTTTATGCTTCACGTAGCCCCTGGAAATGTGTATGTAACTGGCTTACCCCTTGTGTAGATAGATAAAACTATAGTTATAGTATAACAATGGGAATAAAATAAAACATATATATCAGTGGTTCTCAAACTTTTATGCTTCACGTACCCCCTGGAAATGTTTATGTAACTGGCTTACCCCTTGTGTAGATAGATAAAACTATAGTTATAGTATAAAAATGGGAATAAAATAAAACATATATATCAGTGGTTCTCAAACTTTTATGCTTCACGTACCCCCTGTAAATGTTTATGTAACTGGTTTACCCCTTGTGTAGATAGATAAAACTATAGTTATAGTATAAAAATGGGAATAAAATAAAACATATATATCAGTGGTTCTCAAACTTTTATGCTTCACGTACCCCCTGGAAATGTTTATGTAACTGGCTTACCCCTTGTGTAGATAGATAAAACTATAGTTATAGTATAACAATGGGAATAAAATAAAACATATATATCAGTGGTTCTCAACCTTTTATGCTTCACGTAGCCCCTGGAAATGTGTATGTAACTGGCTTACCCCTTGTGTAGATAGATAAAACTATAGTTATAGTATAACAATGTGAATAAAATAAAACATATATATCAGTGGTTCTCAACCTTTTATGCTTCACGTACCCCCTGGAAATGTGTATGTAACTGGCTTACCCCTTGTGTAGATAGATAAAACTATAGTTATAGTATAACAATGGGAATAAAATAAAACATATATATCAGTGGTTCTCAAACTTTTATGCTTCACGTACCCCCTGGAAATGTTTATGTAACTGGCTTACCCCTTGTGTAGATAGATAAAACTATAGTTATAGTATAAAAATGGGAATAAAATAAAACATATATATCAGTGGTTCTCAAACTTTTATGCTTCACGTACCCCCTGTAAATGTTTATGTAACTGGTTTACCCCTTGTGTAGATAGATAAAACTATAGTTATAGTATAACAATGGGAATAAAATAAAACATATATATCAGTGGTTCTCAAACTTTTATGCTTCACGTACCCCCTGGAAATGTTTATGTAACTGGCTTACCCCTTGTGTAGATAGATAAAACTATAGTTATAGTATAACAATGGGAATAAAATAAAACATATATATCAGTGGTTCTCAAACTTTTATGCTTCACGTACCCCCTGGAAATGTTTATGTAACTGGCTTACCCCTTGTGTAGATAGATAAAACTATAGTTATAGTATAACAATGGGAATAAAATAAAACATATATATCAGTGGTTCTCAACCTTTCATGCTTCACGTACCCCCTGGAAATGTGTATGTAACTGGCTTACCCCTTGTGTAGATAGATAAAACTATAGTTATAGTATAACAATGGGAATAAAATAAAACATATATATCAGTGGTTCTCAATCTTTTATGCTTCACGTACCCCCTGGAAATGTGTATGTAACTGGCTTACCCCTTGTGTAGATAGATAAAACTATAGTTATAGTATAACAATGGGAATAAAATAAAACATATATATCAGTGGTTCTCAAACTTTTATGCTTCACGTACCCCCTGGAAATGTGTATGTAACTGGCTTACCCCTTGTGTAGATAGATAAAACTATAGTTATAGTATAACAATGGGAATAAAATAAAACATATATATCAGTGGTTCTCAATCTTTTATGCTTCACGTACCCCCTGGAAATGTGTATGTAACTGGCTTACCCCTTGTGTAGATAGATAAAACTATAGTTATAGTATAACAATGGGAATAAAATAAAACATATATATCAGTGGTTCTCAAACTTTTATGCTTCACGTACCCCCTGGAAATGTTTATGTAACTGGCTTACCCCTTGTGTAGATAGATAAAACTATAGTTATAGTATAACAATGGGAATAAAATAAAACATATATATCAGTGGTTCTCAATCTTTTATGCTTCACGTACCCCCTGGTAATGTGTATGTAACTGGCTTACCTCTTGTGTAGATAGATAAAACTATAGTTATAGTATAACAATGGGAATAAAATAAAACATATATATCAGTGGTTCTCAATCTTTTATGCTTCACGTACCCCCTGGAAATGTGTATGTAACTGGCTTACCCCTTGTGTAGATAGATAAAACTATAGTTATAGTATAACAATGGGAATAAAATAAAACTTATATATCAGTGGTTCTCAAACTTTTATGCTTCACGTACCCCCTGGAAATGTTTATGTAACTGGCTTACCCCTTGTGTAGATAGATAAAACTATAGTTATAGTATAACAATGGGAATAAAATAAAACATATATATCAGTGGTTCTCAAACTTTTATGCTTCACGTACCCCCTGGAAAAGTTTATGTAACTGGCTTACCCCTTGTGTAGATAGATAAAACTATAGTTATAGTATAACAATGGGAATGAAATAAAACATATATCAGTGGTTCTCAACCTTTTATGCTTCACGTACCCCCTGGAAATGTGTATGTAACTGGCTTACCCCTTGTGTAGATAGATAAAACTATAGTTATAGTATAACAATGGGAATGAAATAAAACATATATCAGTGGTTCTCAACCTTTTATGCTTCACGTACCCCCTGGAAATGTGTATGTAACTGACGTACCCCTTGTATAGATAGATAAAACTATAGTTATAGTATAACAATGGGAATGAAATAAAACATATATCAGTGGTTCTCAACCTTTTATGCTTCACGTACCCCCTGGAAATGTGTATGTAACTGACGTACCCCTTGTATAGATAGATAAAACTATAGTTATAGTATAAGAATGGGAATAAAATAAAACATATATCAGTGGTTCTCAACCTTTTATGCTTCACGTACCCCCTGGAAATGTGTATGTAACTGACGTACCCCTTGTATAGATAGATAAAACTATAGTTATAGTATAACAATGGGAATGAAATAAAACATATCAGTGGTTCTCAACCTTTTATGCTTCACGTACCCCCTGGAAATGTGTATGTAACTGGCGTACCACTTGTATAGATAGAAAAAACTATAGTTAGAGTATAACAATGGGAATAAAATAAAACATATATATCAGTGGTTCTCAATCTTTTATGCTTCACGTACCCCCTGGAAATGTGTATGTAACTGGCGTATCCCTTGTATAGAGAGATAAAACTATAGTTATAGTATAACAATGGGAATAAAATAAAACATATATATCAGTGGTTCTCAACCTTTTATGCTTCACGTACCCCCTTAAAATGTGTATGTAACTGACGTAGCCCTTGTATACATAGATAAAACTATAGTTATAGTATAACAATGGGAATAAAATAAAACATATATCAGTGGTTCTCAACCTTTTATGCTTCACGTACCCCCTGGAAATGTGTATGTAACTGGCGTACCCCTTGTATAGATAGATAAAACTATAGTTATAGTATAACAATGGGAATAAAATAAAACATATATATCAGTGGATCTCAACCTTTTATGCTTCACGTACCCCCTGGAAATGTGTATGTAACTGGCGTACCCCTTGTATAGATAGATAAAACTATAGTTATAGTATAACAATGGGAATAAAATAAAACATATATATCAGTGGTTCTCAACCTTTTATGCTTCACGTACACCGTGGAAATGTGTATGTAACTGAGGTACCCCTTGTATAGATAGATAAAACTATAGTTATAGTATAACAATGGGAATAAAATAAAACATATATCAGTGGTTCTCAACCTTTTATGCTTCACGTACCCCCTGGAAATGTGTATGTAACTGACGTACCCCTTGTATAGATAGATAAAACTATAGTTATAGTATAACAATGGGAATGAAATAAAACATATCAGTGGTTCTCAACCTTTTATGCTTCACGTACCCCCTGGAAATGTGTATGTAACTGGCGTACCACTTGTATAGATAGAAAAAACTATAGTTAGAGTATAACAATGGGAATAAAATAAAACATATATATCAGTGGTTCTCAATCTTTTATGCTTCACGTACCCCCTGGAAATGTGTATGTAACTGGCGTATCCCTTGTATAGAGAGATAAAACTATAGTTATAGTATAACAATGGGAATAAAATAAAACATATATATCAGTGGTTCTCAACCTGTTATGCTTCTCGTACCCCCTTAAAATGTGTATGTAACTGACGTAGCCCTTGTATACATAGATAAAACTATAGTTATAGTATAACAATGGGAATAAAATAAAACATATATCAGTGGTTCTCAACCTTTTATGCTTCACGTACCCCCTGGAAATGTGTATGTAACTGACGTACCCCTTGTATAGATAGATAAAACTATAGTTAGAGTATAACAATGGGAATAAAATAAAACATATATATCAGTGGTTCTCAACCTTTTATGCTTCACGTACTCCCTGGAAATGTGTATGTAACTGGCGTATCCCTTGTATAGAGAGATAAAACTATAGTTATAGTATAACAATGGGAATAAAATAAAACATATATATCAGTGGTTCTCAACCTTTTATGCTTCACGTACCCCCTTAAAATGTGTATGTAACTGACGTAGCCCTTGTATACATAGATAAAACTATAGTTATAGTATAACAATGGGAATAAAATAAAACATATATCAGTGGTTCTCAACCTTTTATGCTTCACGTACCCCCTGGAAATGTGTATGTAACTGGCGTACCCCTTGTATAGATAGATAAAACTATAGTTATAGTATAACAATGGGAATAAAATAAAACATATATATCAGTGGATCTCAACCTTTTATGCTTCACGTACCCCCTGGAAATGTGTATGTAACTGGCGTACCCCTTGTATAGATAGATAAAACTATAGTTATAGTATAACAATGGGAATAAAATAAAACATATATATCAGTGGTTCTCAACCTTTTATGCTTCACGTACACCGTGGAAATGTGTATGTAACTGAGGTACCCCTTGTATAGATAGATAAAACTATAGTTATAGTATAACAATGGGAATAAAATAAAACATATATCAGTGGTTCTCAACCTTTTATGCTTCACGTACCCCCTGGAAACGTGTATGTAACTGGCGTACCCCTTGTATAGACAGATCAAACTATAGTTATAGTATAACATGGTTATTTTTACTTTGTTACTAGATCTAGCGACTTTTGAGGCCTTGACGGGGGGCTACCATCTGTCTCCCAACAGCTATTCTAGTGGGTCCCCTCCCCCAACCTTCTCTGAGCCTTCGGGGTCCATGTGTCTTGGCCATTTATACCATAATGTGCAAAATAGTGCCGCTCAGAGATTAAACAACCCAACTAGCGACTTTTGAGCTCTCACGGCGAACCCCAAAACTTTTTACCGCATACCCCACATTGAGAACCCCTAAGTCAGTGGTTCTCAACCTTTTATGCTTCACGTACCCCCTGGAGATGTCTATGCAACTGGCGTACCTTTTGTATAGATAGAGAAAACTCTAGTTATAATATAACAACGTTTATTTAACAGAGGGTTCTTTGTTTCTAGATCTAGCGACTTTTTAGGCCTTGACGGGAGGTTACCATCTGTCTCCTAACAACTGCTCCAGTGGGTTCTCTCCCCCAACCTTCTCTGAGCCTTCGAGGTCCTTGTGACCTGGCCATTTAGCCCATTGTGTGCAAAAAGTGCCACTCAGACGTAAAAACAACCCAACCCAACCTTTAGTTTTGCAATGCAGTGTATAAACATAAAGAGACGAAATTGCGTGCATAAAAATGAGATAAAAAAATAATCCGCCATCATCAAGTTGAACGTTATCGACACATTATCACCATTTACTTCATTATCACTTTATCACAGACAGCATAACAACCTACATATTTCTATCCCAACTGGCTGGCTATTTACTCCCCATGAAATATTATCTGGGCTTTGGGGATGTCTTTTTATTCCTTCAGAACGAACAACGGAGCTTAAGTCTCTGTACCGAAAATTACAGAGGAATCAGCGAACAACAACACACACACGAAAAAACCAGAAACACAAACTGCTCTTCTCAAATACGAGCGGGATTTTAATTAGATTTCTCCCCCTTTTCCACTGGTAAGTAATTATTTCTTTCCACTGAAGAGAGCTTATTCTCCGATGTTTGCGTTACTAAAACGCAATCTTTCAGAAAGGAGGGAAAAAAAAACGAATAATTAAAGGCGATCATTGAGCTCAGTCTAGTGTAGCAACCTGTAATTGTTTTCCTTTGCGTTTGTTTTATCTGCCGATCTCTCGTGTTATCCGGAAAAGAGAGCGTCACAGGCGTAAGTGGATTGTAAACTGGGCTTTGTTAACGAAACTTGAATATCAGGCGACGCTGATTGTAACTACTGAAAGAGAGGTTTTAGGGCTCTTGAATTTCTTCGCTATTAATACAAGGTTGGTGATGAAATCAACAGGCAAGGTCTGGTAGACAGTTATCGACTCTTTTCGTATTCAAAGACCACTTTTCACAAATCGAATATAATGACGAACCACTTGTATATATAGGGGCGGGGGTGGCTCAGTCGGTAGCGCGCCAGGCTCGTAATCTGCAGTTCCCAGGCTCGAGTCCCAGCTGGATCAGCGTTGAGACTTATCTCTGCAAAACTCCCCGCCCTGCCCACGATCAGTAGGGGACACCGATCGGCTTGGAAAGTGTTATGTCCTCCCTGTTCCGATCCAGTCCGACTGTGACAAATGTGATGTCCTCCCTGTTCGGATCCAGTCCGACTGTGACAAATGTGATGTCCTCCCTGTTCGGATCCAGTTCGACTGTGACAAATGTGATGTCCTCCCTGTTCGGATCCAGTCCGACTGTGACAAATGTGATGTCCTCCCCGTTCGGATCCAGTCCGACTGTGACAAATGTGATGTCCTCCCCGTTCGGATCCAGTCCGACTGTGACAAATGTGATGTCCTCCCTGTTCGGATCCAGTCCGACTGTGACAAATGTGATGTCTCCCCTGTTCGGATACAGTCCTACTGTGACAAATGTGATGTCCTCCCCGTTCGGATCCAGTCCGACTGTGACAAATGTGATGTCCTCCCCGTTCGGATCCAGTCCGACTGTGACAAATGTGATGTCCTCCCTGTTCGGATCCAGTCCGACGTGACAAATGTGATGCCTTCCCTGTTCGGATCCAGTCCGACTGTGACAAATGTGATGTCCTCCCCGTTCGGATCCAGTCCGACTGTGACGGACTGGTGCTGAATGATGAATGACAATAGTCCATCAATTAATCGCACGAGAGTTATAGAGGGGCGACACAATTTATTCACACTATATACAGCTACGTGCTGGGAATGCGCTCAACTCCGTGGGCCTTTGCTGCTTCACTGCTGCAAACATTAATATAATGAGGTGGAGAATCGCACGCTCTGCAAGTTCTCAAAACTCGGCGGAAGGATAACCAACCTTTGCCTACACTGTGGTTCCTTCTGAATCCACAAAACCATTATCAGATTCACACAAGAATCTCGATTCCCTTTTGGAATTGCACTCTCCCTTCGAGGGTTACTTCGGCTAAGGGGCGGCGTCCTTCTGATGCTTGTTGAAACGACCTTTCGCTCGAGGGGCGGCGTCCTTCCGATGCTTGTTGAAACGACCTTTCGCTCGAGGGGTGGCGTCCTTCTGATGCTTGTTGAAACGACCTTTCGCTCGAGGGCGGCGTCCTTCTGATGCTTGTTGAAACGACCTTTTGCTCGAGGGGCAGCATCCTTCTGATGCTTGTTGAAACGACCTTTCGCTCGAGGGGCAGCGTCCTTCTGATGCTTGTTGAAACGACCTTTCGCTCGAGGGGCGGCGTCCTTCTGATGCTTGTTGAAACGACCTTTCGCTCGAGGGGCGGCGTCCTTCTGATGCTTGTTGAAACGACCTCTCGCTCAACGTGCTCGCACCAAAACTGTTATCACAAAACTCCCGCTTAGCCTCCTCGCTGCACTAGCGCCCTGGGCTAGTCGCCAACGGTCATAAAAGACTTCTGGAGCTGTGATCTCATGAGCGCAGCACTTGGACCCGAGAACAACAACAGTGAGTCATCCACAGCACAAACATTTCCAAGGACACATTCAATATATTAAAATATCTTTAATAATAAATGTGCAATAGAAATACATCAATAAATAAATAAACGTAAAATTCGGGGAAATGACAGAAAGGCAGCCGTCCGTCGTAGGGGACGTTAACCCGTGGGCTCGTGTGTGGGAAAGACATACCCTGTGCACGTTAAAGAACACACTGGATGGCCTTGACGGGAGGCTACCATCTGTCTCCCAACAGCTGTTCCAATGGGTCCCCTCCCCCAACCTTCTCTGAGCCTTCGGGGTCCATGTGACCTGGCCATTTAGCCCATGGTGTGCAAAAAAGTGCCGCTCAGAGGTAAAACAACCCAACGTTAAAGAACACACTGGATGGTCTTGACGGGAGGCTACCATCTGTCTCCCACCAGCTGTTCCAAGTGGGTTTCCTCCCCCAACCTTCTCTGAGCCTTCGGGGTCTGTGATCTGTCCATTTAGCCCATGGTGTGCAAAAAAAAATTGCCGTTCAGAGGTAAAACAGCTCAACCCTGTGTTAAAATGAGCTATACCCTGTGCATGTTAAAGAAAATGCTGTATAGCTTTGAGGGGAGGTTTCCATCTGTCTCCAAACAACTGTCTAGTGAATTTGTGACCTGGTCATTTAGCCCATTGTGTAAAAAAAAGTGCCGCTAAAAGATAAAACAATCTAACGACGTACCCAAGAAGAGGACGGGGGGAGGGTCCGTACCCAGCCACCCCCATTCCGAAATCTCGACATTTAATCGGAAATCTCAAACTTGTCTATCTGCTTCGAAATCCAAAACATGCCTCTTTGTACAATTTCATTTGTACAATTTTATTTTCGCCCCATTTTATAGCCGACACTAAAAACATATTTAAAAAAAAAATCAAAAACTATCAAATTTCATTCAACATAGAATGTCATCTTAACCTTTCCTGTGATCTTTTAATGATCCTTAACCTTTAATGGTAGCTAACCTTTGATTTCCCTAACCTTTAATGATCCTTAACTTTTAATGGTCCATAACCTTTAATCTCCCTAACGTTTAATGGTCATTAACCTTTAATTTCCTTAGCCTTTAACAGTGCATAACCTTTAATTTCCTTAGCCTTTAATGGTCCTTAACCTTTAATTTCTTTAACCTTTAATTTCCTTAGCCTTTAGTGGTCCTTAACCTTTAATTTCCTTAACCTTTAATGGTCCTTAACCTTTAATTTCCTTAACCTTTAATGGTCCTTAACCTTTAATTTCCTTAACCTTTAATTTCTTTAACCTTTAATGGTCCTTAACCTTTAATGGTCCTTAACCTTTAATTTCCTTAGCCTTTAATGGTGCTTAACATTTAATGGTCCTTAACCTTTAATTTCCTTAGCATTTAATGGTCCTTAACCTTTAATTTCTTTAACCTTTAATTTCCTTAGCCTTTAGTGGTCCTTAACCTTTAATTTCCTTAGCCTTTAATGGTCCTTAACCTTTAATTTCCTTAACCTTTAATGGTCCTTAACCTTTAATTTCCTTAACCTTTAATGGTCCTTAACCTTTAATTTCCTTAACCTTTAATTTCTTTAACCTTTAATTTCTTTAACCTTTAATGGTCCTTAACCTTTAATGGTCCTTAACCTTTAATTTCCTTAGCCTTTAATGGTCCTTAACCTTTAATGGTCCTAACCTTTAATTTCTTTAACCTTTAATTTCCTTAGCCTTTAGTGGTCCTTAACCTTTAATTTCCTTAGCCTTTAATGGTCCTTAACCTTTAATTTCCTTAACCTTTAATGGTCCTTAACCTTTAATTTCCTTAGCCTTTAATGGTCCTTAACCTTTAATTTCCTTAACCTTTAATGGTCCTTAACCTTTAATTTCCTTAACCTTTAATGGTCCTTAACCTTTAATTTCCTTAACCTTTAATGGTCCTTAACCTTTAATTTCCTTAGCCTTTAATTTCTTTAACCTTTAATGATCCTTAACCTTTAATGGTCCTTAACCTTTAATTTCCTTAGCCTTTAATGGTCCTTAACCTTTAATGGTCCTAACCTTTAATTTCCTTAACCTTTAATTATCGGAAAGCCCTACCGAAGACTTATTCCTGGACCTCAAACGGAACTAAATCTATGATACGTTCTTGTAACAACCAAACCCCGATGACTAGAAATACCAAACGCTACCTAAAATATGCTATTTATGGACCCACTTCCTCCAACGAATGAAAATGTAAATAATCGTTTCTACCCAAACGTTATTACCATCACGACGAGAGAAAATCATTACACCAAACCTCACCTGAAGCATTTCATGTAAATTTTTATTGACCGTAGTCTCGTTTAAAACGCACAGGAATACATTTAAATAATTCTCAGGTAACCAAAGGTTACCAAGGTCACATCAGATTATGCAGTTAATTCCTCCCAAGCAATTTCGGTTCCACGCTTTCGTTAGGGAATCGGCGTTCGCGCTTTCAAACTCTCTATAACCCCCGAACTGGGTGCATCTGTTTCAAACATTCCATTGATAATATATATTTATGCATCATTGAGATGGGGTTGAACTGCGTTTAATGAAATTGTAGTCTGCTCGATTTGGGACTACTAGTTAAAGAATGGCGGAATAAGCTTGGCGGGGGGGGGGGAGAGGAGAGGGGGGGAATGCAATCTTGGGAGTATAAACCGACGGCATGTTGGACATCACTGATGAGGAGAATTGGTTATGCATGATATTCAATCGAATGCATCATATATTAGTGGAAACGAGTAGCATTTGGTCGCGTGGCGTTGTACTAATAATCCCAAATGCCGTACAGCGATATCTTGGGAAATGCGAATTGGGTAAATGGTCGGAGTTTGATTCCAGTGAAACACTTTGTTGTCAGGGAGTGACGTCATCAGTGGGGATATTAGTTCCGTTAGGGTTCGGTTCTGGGAAAGTTAAAGGCTTTGTTGCGTTTATAATTGCGAAATGGATGTTGGAGTTAGTGGGGGGGGGGAGGGAGTCAGAACCCTTGAAGATTACAAGTTCGTTTGTGAGCGGATTTGCTTCTGATATTGTTGGATAATGATTGACTGAGTTTCGAGAGCGAGTGCAGGACGGAAGGGATAATTTATGCAAATTCTAGGTAGATACAGTAAATGTGGATAATGGGAAAAAGGTTTCTGTTACCACTTGCAAATAAAGAAATTATGCACAAACACTTTGATTATTTGTCCCCTAAAATTTTTAATTCTTTACCGATTATAATTCGAAATGAAACTAATTTTATGAATTTCAGATCTCTCACTGTTAATTATCTAATGACCATTACAAATGCTGACAGCCTGTTTTCAGTGTTAAAGTAAAAAAATTAATTCGTTTTTACAAATTCTGCGTTGTTTTTGTATATATATATATTTTGCTTTATGTAAAGTTGAGTGTCAGTGTTGCAAAAATTATGTATTTAAATAATTTGTAAATTAACCTACATGAGCTTAGATGCTCCTGGGTTAATAAGAGTATTACAAATATATGTTATTTGTAACCTTATTATTATAATAAAACTGAAACTGAACTGGAGAGTCACGTGTCACCTTTCGAGTGGTGTTACGCAATATATAATATCATTCAATCATTTACAATAATGCATACATACAGTCGTTCAAAAAATATTCGAACGCTATGGTTGATTACAGAATTCAGAAAAAATATCTGGCAACGCTAGCAAATTAAAAGGACATGGCCACCTAGCCCCCCCTCCCTCCACTAGAGCCGCCCCTATTCCTAACAGCTGTTCAGTGGGTTCCCTTACCTCTGGGACGGGGGTTACTCAGTCGATAGTGCACCAGGCTCGTAATCTGCAGTTCCCAGGTTCGAGTCCCCCAGCTGGGTCAGCGTTGAGATTTATCTCCGCAAAATTCCCCGCCTGCTCACGGTCAGTAGGGGACATCGATGGCCTAGGAAAGGCCTCCGTCCGTTGGATGTGACGTTAAGCCGTGGCTCCGTATATGGGAGAGCCATACCGTATATGGGAGTGCACGTTAAAGAACACGCTGGATGGCCTTGACGGGAGGCTACCATCTGTCTCCCAACAGCTGTTCCAGTGGGTCCTCTCCCCCTCAACCTTTTTTGATTCCTCGGGTTCCTTATGACATGGGGGCGGGAGTGGCTCAATCGGTAGCGCGCCAGGCTCGCAATCTGTAGTTCCCAGGTTCAAGTCCCAGCTGGGTCAGCGTTGAGATTTACCTCCGCAAAATTCCCCGCCCTGCCCACGGTCAGTAGGGGACACCGATGGGCTTGGAAAGGCCGCCGTCTGTCGGATGGGACGTTAAGCCGTGGCCCCGTGTGCATGAGAGCTATACGCTGTGCACGTTAAAGAACACGCTGGATGACCTTGACGGGAGGCTACCATCTGTCTCCCAACAGCTGTTCCAATGGGTCCCCTCTCCCAACCTTCTCTGAGCCTTCGGGGTCCATGTGACCTGGCCAATTAGCCCATGGTGTGCGAAAAAGTGCCGCTCAGAGGTAAAACAACCCAACCCAACTTTATGACATGCCTATTTACTCTATTGTTTCATTCAAAAATAGCCTATTTATATCTAGAAGCTCTATCAGACTTGTCCTGGTTTCCTATACAGCATACAAACACATACACTAACACAAAACCATGACGTACCGAGAGTCGAACCCTGACCCCAGCAGTTTGCGTCATCGAGGTGTGTGCAGAAAGGTACCGCTCAACCAATCTAACCGGCAACTCCTCCCGAGTACACATTAATCTCTGGATCCCAAAACCAAGAGATGTTTGGGACTGAAAAAAGCGGCCGTCCATCAGATGTGACGTTAAACCGTGTTCCCATGTGCAGGAAAGCCATAACCTGTGCACGTTAAAGAAAACGCTGGATGGCCTTGAAGTGGAGGTTATCATCTTATTCAAACAGCTATCCAGTGAATCCCATCCCCAACCTTCTCTAAACTCTTGGGATCCTTGTGACTTCGCCAATTGTGTGAAAAATAGTGCCGCTCAGAGGTAAAACAGCCCAACATAAACCCAAACCCAACCTCTGAGCTAAAAATAGCCACCTATGAGCATCTTCAAAGAACACCGCCTTTATTTTAAGGATGGTCCCTCTTCAGTATCTTTACCTCCTCCTTCGTAATCGTCGTTTTGCGCATCATTATCTCGAGCCACCTCCGGGCTCCTCTACTCTCCCCCCCCCCCCCCAACCCTCTTTGCCATAGCGTGGCTCTAGCACGTGCTCCGCCGGTGAAGTGACGGGCATCGAAATTCCGCTTGTAAATTTTCCGAGGTGACGGACCTGCTTGAGGGGCGTCTAGAGACTTGAGAATCTAAATCTGGCAACTCGTCCGTATCCATGGAAACCCGCCGATGCGAAACAGAGAGAGTCGCCCCTCTCCCCTTCTCTCTCTCTCTCTCTCTCATCTGACGTTCGTAGGAAGATGGGGAGCAAAAGGAATGGCCGGTGAGAGTGCGGAAGAAGAGTACGTGGAGTAGAGACCAAAGAGGCTGCGTAATTCGAGTCCAAACAGCAAATGTGATAATACTTGGATTTCATTAAGGAAGGAAGGAATTCTCTCAATTATGGGGCTTCGTCGCTGCATCTGTTCCTCTTTCACTTTTTTACCCTTCTAATGCTTCTTTCTATTTTGTTCGTTTTGGGCCAAATTCTTACTCCAAAGAATACCTCCCAGAAAGATCATCTTCGGTTCGACGCTTTTCTTTTGCAGGATGTGTATCTTTTAAGCTCGATTTCGGGGAGAAAAAAAAAAACCCGAGCTAATGTATTTTACACTTTGTCATCTGTCTCTGAAAAATTCATCTTTCTTTTTTTTTTTTTGGTTTTAACGAATCTTTCCATAATATCTATCCAACCAAAAAAATTTTTTTTCCAAAATTATTGTGTCTGTATAATATACCGTTTTAATTTTGGAAAGGTATATAATTTTTAGGTTGAATAGGATTATTATATAGGTATATTAATTTTGTATAGGTGTTATTATATAGGTATATTATACCTTTACAAAAACTTTATGCCTATATAATAATACACATCCAACCCAAAAATAATATGCCTTTCCAAAATTATTATACCTTTATCTAAATCGGGCAACTCGTCCTTATCCATGGAAACCCGCCGATGCGAAACAGAGAGAATTGCTGTTGTGGAGAACGTGGTTAGGTAAAATAATTTTGGAAAAGTATTAGTGTAGAAGTATAATAATTTTGGAAAGGTATTGATGTACAGGTATCATAATTTTGGAAAGATATTAGTGTACAGGTATAATAATTTTGGAAAGATATTAGTGTACAGGTATAATAATTTTGGAAAGGTATTAGTGTACAGGTATAATAATTTTGGAAAGGTATTAGTGTACAGGTATAATAATTTTGGAAAGGTATTAGTGTACAGGTATAATAATTTTAGAAAGGTATTAGTGTACAGGTATAATAATTTTGGAAAGGTATTAATGTATAGGTATAATAATTTTGAAAAGGTATTAGTGTACAGGTATAATAATTTTAGAAAGGTATTAGTGTACAGGTATAATAATTTTGGAAAGGTATTAATGTATAGGTATAATAATTTTGGAAAGGTATTAATGTATAGGTATAATAATTTTGGAAAGGTATTAGTGTACAGGTATAATAATTTTAGAAAGGTATTAGTGTACAGGTATAATAATTTTGGAAAGGTATTAGTGTACAGGTATAATAATTTTGGAAAGGTATTAGTGTACAGGTATAATAATTTTGGAAAGATATTAGTGTACAGGTATAATAATTTTGGAAAGGTATTAATGTATAGGTATAATAATTTTGAAAAGGTATTAGTGTACAGGTATAATAATTTTAGAAAGGTATTAGTGTACAGGTATAATAATTTTGGAAAGGTATTAATGTATAGGTATAATAATTTTGGAAAGATATTAGTGTACAGGTATAATTTTGGAAAAGTATTAATGTATAGGTATAATAATTTTGGAAAGGTATTAGTGTACAGGTATAATTTTAGAAAGGTATTAGTGTACAGGTATAATAATTTTAGAAAGGTATTAGTGTACAGGTATAATAATTTTAGAAAGGTATTAGTGTACAGGTATAATAATTTTGAAAAGGTATTAGTGTTCAGGTATAATAATTTTGGAAAGGTATTAATGTATAGGTATAATAATTTTGAAAAGGTATTAGTGTACAGGTATAATAATTTTAGAAAGGTATTAGTGTACAGGTATAATAATTTTGGAAAGGTATTAATGTATAGGTATAATAATTTTGGAAAGGTATTAATGTATAGGTATAATAATTTTGGAAAGGCATTAGTGTATAGGAAAAATAATTTTGGAAAGATATTAGTGTACATGTATAATAATTTTGGAAAGGTATTAGTGTACAGGTATAATAATTTTGGAAAGGTATTAGTGTACAGGTATAATAATTTAGGAAAGGCATTAGTGTATAGGTATAAAAATTTTGGAAAGGTATTAGTGTACAGGTCAGACCTTCTACTATGGCATATAAACTGACAGGCTCCTGTCAGACCTCTGTGGCAAGCAGCTGCTTGAAGGGGTATTTATTTTTATTTATAATAATTTTGGAAAGGTATTAGTGTGTCACTTAAGTTGGTATAAAGGTATTTAATTATATTTTTATACTAACATATAATAAAACTCTAGATGTAATACAACTATTAGATATAATATGTTGGTATATTTTCGGCGAAAAGCGTCTCTTGCATAAAAATATTCGGTTTAAGGGATGTCTCGTTATATTGAGGGTATCGTCACTAATAATATGTCGGTATATAGAAGGGAGTCGGTTTAGTCAAGGTTAAAATATCGATATAGTTTGACAGAGAGAAGATAAAATGCTCGTATAAAGAATTTTTCGGCGAAAAACGTCTCTTGCATAAAAAATATTCGGTTTAAGGGATGTCTCGTTATATTGAGGGTATCGTCAGTAATAATATGTCGGTATATAGAAGGGGGTCGGTTTAGTCAAGGTTAAAACATCGATATAGTTTGACAGAGAGAAGATAATATGTTCGTATAAAGAATTTTTCGGGGAAAAACGTCTCTTGCATAAAAAATATTCGGTTTAAATGATGTTTCGTTATATTAAAGGTATCGTCACTAATAATTAGTCGGTATATAGAAGGGGGTCGGTTTAGTCAAGGTTAAAACATCGATATAGTTTGACGGAGAGAATATAATATGTTCGTAAAAAGAATTTTTCGGGGAAAAACTTCTCTTGCATAAAAAATATTCGGTTTAAGGGATGTCTCGTTATATCAAAGGTATCGTCACTAATAATAAGTCGGTATATAGAAGGGGGTCGGTTTAGTCAAGGTTAAAACATCGATATAGTTTGACAGAGAGAAGATAATATGTTCGTATAAAGAATTTTTCGGGGAAAAACTTCTCTTGCATAAAAAATATTCGGTTTAAGGGATGTCTCATTATATTAAGGGTATCGTCACTAATAATATGTCGGTATATAGAAGGGGGTCGGTTTAGTCAAGGTTAAAACATCGATATAGTTTGACAGAGAGAAGATAATATGTTCGTATAAAGAATTTTTCGGGGAAAAACTTCTCTTGCATAAAAAATATTCGATTTAAGGGATGTCTCATTATATTAAGGGTATCGTCACTAATAATATGTCGGTATATAGAAGGGGGTCGGTTTAGTCAAGGTTAAAACATCGATATAGTTTGACAGAGAGAAGATAATATGTTCGTATAAAGAATTTTTCGGGGAAAAACTTCTCTTGCATAAAAAATATTCGATTTAAGGGATGTCTCATTATATTAAGGGTATCGTCACTAATAATATGTCGGTATATAGAAGGGGGTCGGTTTAGTCAAGGTTAAAACATCGATATAGTTTGACAGAGAGAAGATAATATGTTCGTATAAAGAATTTTTCGGCGAAAAACGTCTCTTGCATAAAAAATATTCGGTTTAAGGGATGTCTCGTTATATTGAGGGTATCGTCAGTAATAATATGTCGGTATATAGAAGGGGGTCGGTTTAGTCAAGGTTAAAACATCGATATAGTTTGACAGAGAGAAGATAATATGTTCGTATAAAGAATTTTTCGGGGAAAAACGTCTCTTGCATAAAAAATATTCGGTTTAAATGATGTCTCGTTATATTAAAGGTATCGTCACTAATAATTAGTCGGTATATAGAAGGGGGTCGGTTTAGTCAAGGTTAAAACATCGATATAGTTTGACGGAGAGAATATAATATGTTCGTAAAAAGAATTTTTCGGGGAAAAACTTCTCTTGCATAAAAAATATTCGGTTTAAGGGATGTCTCGTTATATCAAAGGTATCGTCACTAATAATAAGTCGGTATATAGAAGGGGGTCGGTTTAGTCAAGGTTAAAACATCGATATAGTTTGACAGAGAGAAGATAATATGTTCGTATAAAGAATTTTTCGGGGAAAAACTTCTCTTGCATAAAAAATATTCGGTTTAAGGGATGTCTCATTATATTAAGGGTATCGTCACTAATAATATGTCGGTATATAGAAGGGGGTCGGTTTAGTCAAGGTTAAAACATCGATATAGTTTGACAGAGAGAAGATAATATGTTCGTATAAAGAATTTTTCGGGGAAAAACTTCTCTTGCATAAAAAATATTCGATTTAAGGGATGTCTCATTATATTAAGGGTATCGTCACTAATAATATGTCGGTATATAGAAGGGGGTCGGTTTAGTCAAGGTTAAAACATCGATATAGTTTGACAGAGAGAAGATAATATGTTCGTATAAAGAATTTTTCGGGGAAAAACTTCTCTTGCATAAAAAATATTCGATTTAAGGGATGTCTCATTATATTAAGGGTATCGTCACTAATAATATGTCGGTATATAGAAGGGGGTCGGTTTAGTCAAGGTTAAAACATCGATATAGTTTGACAGACAGAAGATAATATGTTCGTATAAAGAATTTTTCGGGGGAAAACTTCTCTTGCATAAAAAATATTCGGTTTAAGGGATGTCTCGTTATATTAAAGGTATCGTCACTAATAATAAGTCGGTATATAGAAGAGGGTCGGTTTAGTCAAGGTTAAATCATCGATATAGTTTGAGAGAGAGAAGATAATATGTTCGTATAAAGAATTTTTCGGGGAAAAACTTCTCTTGCATAAAAAATATTCGGTTTAAGGGATGTCTCATTATATTAAGGGTATCGTCACTAATAATATGTCGGTATATAGAAGGGTGTCGGTTTAGTCAAGGTTAAAATATCGATATAGTTTGACAGAGAGGAGAAAATATGTTCGTATAAAGAATTTTTCGGGGGAAAACTTCTCTTGCATAAAAAATATTCGGTTTAAGGGATGTCTCATTATATTAAGGGTATCGTCACTAATAATATGTCGGTATATAGAAGGGGGTCGGTTTAGTCAAGGTTAAAACATCGATATAGTTTGACAGAGAGAAGATAATATGTTCGTATAAAGAATTTTTCGGGGAAAAACTTCTCTTGCATAAAAAATATTCGGTTTAAGGGATGTCTCGTTATATTAAAGGTATAGTCACTAATAATAAGTCGGTATATAGAAGAGGGTCGGTTTAGTCAAGGTTAAAACATCGATATAGTTTGACAGAGAGAAGATAATATGTTCGTATAAAGAATTTTTCGGGGAAAAACTTCTCTTGCATAAAAAATATTCGGTTTAAGGGATGTCTCTTTATATTAAGGGTATCGTCACTAATAATATGTCGGTATATAGAAGGGGGTCGGTTTAGTCAAGGTTAAAACATCGATATAGTTTGACAGAGAGAAGATAATATGTTCGTATAAAGAATTTTTCGGGGAAAAACTTCTCTTGCATAAAAAATATTCTGTTTAAGGGATATCTCGTTATATTAAAGGTATCGTCACTAATAATATGTCGGTATACAGAAGGGGGTCGATTTAGTCAAGGTTAAAACATCGATATAGTTTGACAGAGAGAAGATAATATGTTCGTATAAAGAATTTTTCGGGGGAAAACGTTCCTTGCATAAAAAATATTCGGTTTAAGGGATGTCTCGTTATATTAAGGATATCGTCACTAATAATAAGTCGGTATATAGAAGAGGGTCGGTTTAGTCAAGGTTAAAACATCGATATAGTTTGACAGAGAGAAGATAATATGTTCGTATAAAGAATTTTTCGGGGGAAAACTTCTCTTGCATAAAAAATATTCGGTTTAAGGGATGTCTCATTATATTAAGGGTATCGTCACTAATAATATGTCGGTATATAGAAGGGGGTCGGTTTAGTCAAGGTTAAAACATCGATATAGTTTGACAGAGAGAAGATAATCTGTTCGTATAAAGAATTTTTCGGGGGAAAACTTCTCTTGCATAAAAAATATTCGGTTTAAAGGATGTCTCATTATATTAAGGGTATCGTCACTAATAATATGTCGGTATATAGAAGGGGGTCGGTTTAGTCAAGGTTAAAACATCGATATAGTTTGACAGAGAGAAGATAATATGTTCGTATAAAGAATTTTTCGGGGAAAAACTTCTCTTGCATAAAAAATATTCTGTTTAAGGGATATCTCGTTATATTAAAGGTATCGTCACTAATAATATGTCGGTATACAGAAGGGGGTCGATTTAGTCAAGGTTAAAACATCGATATAGTTAGACAGAGAGAAGATAATATGTTCGTATAAAGAATTTTTCGGGGGAAAACGTTCCTTGCATAAAAAATATTCGGTTTAAGGGATGTCTCGTTATATTAAGGATATCGTCACTAATAATAAGTCGGTATATAGAAGAGGGTCGGTTTAGTCAAGGTTAAAACATCGATATAGTTTGACAGAGAGAAGATAATATGTTCGTATAAAGAATTTTTCGGGGGAAAACTTCTCTTGCATAAAAAATATTCGGTTTAAGGGATGTCTCATTATATTAAGGGTATCGTCACTAATAATATGTCGGTATATAGAAGGGGGTCGGTTTAGTCAAGGTTAAAACATCGATATAGTTTGACAGAGAGAAGATAATATGTTCGTATAAAGAATTTTTCGGGGGAAAACTTCTCTTGCATAAAAAATATTCGGTTTAAGGGATGTCTCATTATATTAAGGGTATCGTCACTAATAATATGTCGGTATATAGAAGGGGGTCGGTTTAGTCAAGGTTAAAACATCGATATAGTTTGACAGAGAGAAGATAATATGTTCGTATAAAGAATTTTTCGGGGAAAAACTTCTCTTGCATAAAAAATATTCTGTTTAAGGGATATCTCGTTATATTAAAGGTATCGTCACTAATAATATGTCGGTATACAGAAGGGGGTCGATTTAGTCAAGGTTAAAACATCGATATAGTTTGACAGAGAGAAGATAATATGTTCGTATAAAGAATTTTTCGGGGGAAAACGTTCCTTGCATAAAAAATATTCGGTTTAAGGGATGTCTCGTTATATTAAGGATATCGTCACTAATAATAAGTCGGTATATAGAAGAGGGTCGGTTTAGTCAAGGTTAAAACATCGATATAGTTTGACAGAGAGAAGATAATATGTTCGTATAAAGAATTTTTCGGGGGAAAACTTCTCTTGCATAAAAAATATTCGGTTTAAGGGATGTCTCATTATATTAAGGGTATCGTCACTAATAATATGTCGGTATATAGAAGGGGGTCGGTTTAGTCAAGGTTAAAACATCGATATAGTTTGACAGAGAGAAGATAATATGTTCGTATAAAGAATTTTTCGGGGGAAAACTTCTCTTGCATAAAAAATATTCGGTTTAAGGGATGTCTCATTATATTAAGGGTATCGTCACTAATAATATGTCGGTATATAGAAGGGGGTCGGTTTAGTCAAGGTTAAAACATCGATATAGTTTGACAGAGAGAAGATAATATGTTCGTATAAAGAATTTTTCGGCGAAAAACGTCTCTTGCATAAAAAATATTCGGTTTAAGGGATGTCTCGTTATATTGAGGGTATCGTCAGTAATAATATGTCGGTATATAGAAGGGGGTCGGTTTAGTCAAGGTTAAAACATCGATATAGTTTGACAGAGAGAAGATAATATGTTCGTATAAAGAATTTTTCGGGGAAAAACGTCTCTTGCATAAAAAATATTCGGTTTAAATGATGTCTCGTTATATTAAAGGTATCGTCACTAATAATTAGTCGGTATATAGAAGGGGGTCGGTTTAGTCAAGGTTAAAACATCGATATAGTTTGACGGAGAGAATATAATATGTTCGTATAAAGAATTTTTCGGGGAAAAACTTCTCTTGCATAAAAAATATTCGGTTTAAGGGATGTCTCATTATATTAAGGGTATCGTCACTAATAATATGTCGGTATATAGAAGGGGGTCGGTTTAGTCAAGGTTAAAACATCGATATAGTTTGACAGAGAGAAGATAATATGTTCGTATAAAGAATTTTTCGGGGAAAAACTTCTCTTGCATAAAAAATATTCGATTTAAGGGATGTCTCATTATATTAAGGGTATCGTCACTAATAATATGTCGGTATATAGAAGGGGGTCGGTTTAGTCAAGGTTAAAACATCGATATAGTTTGACAGAGAGAAGATAATATGTTCGTATAAAGAATTTTTCGGGGAAAAACTTCTCTTGCATAAAAAATATTCGATTTAAGGGATGTCTCATTATATTAAGGGTATCGTCACTAATAATATGTCGGTATATAGAAGGGGGTCGGTTTAGTCAAGGTTAAAACATCGATATAGTTTGACAGAGAGAAGATAATATGTTCGTATAAAGAATTTTTCGGGGGAAAACTTCTCTTGCATAAAAAATATTCGGTTTAAGGGATGTCTCGTTATATTAAAGGTATCGTCACTAATAATAAGTCGGTATATAGAAGAGGGTCGGTTTAGTCAAGGTTAAACCATCGATATAGTTTGAGAGAGAGAAGATAATATGTTCGTATAAAGAATTTTTCGGGGAAAAACTTCTCTTGCATAAAAAATATTCGGTTTAAGGGATGTCTCATTATATTAAGGGTATCGTCACTAATAATATGTCGGTATATAGAAGGGTGTCGGTTTAGTCAAGGTTAAAATATCGATATAGTTTGACAGAGAGGAGAAAATATGTTCGTATAAAGAATTTTTCGGGGGAAAACTTCTCTTGCATAAAAAATATTCGGTTTAAGGGATGTCTCATTATATTAAGGGTATCGTCACTAATAATATGTCGGTATATAGAAGGGGGTCGGTTTAGTCAAGGTTAAAACATCGATATAGTTTGACAGAGAGAAGATAATATGTTCGTATAAAGAATTTTTCGGGGAAAAACTTCTCTTGCATAAAAAATATTCGGTTTAAGGGATGTCTCGTTATATTAAAGGTATAGTCACTAATAATAAGTCGGTATATAGAAGAGGGTCGGTTTAGTCAAGGTTAAAACATCGATATAGTTTGACAGAGAGAAGATAATATGTTCGTATAAAGAATTTTTCGGGGAAAAACTTCTCTTGCATAAAAAATATTCGGTTTAAGGGATGTCTCTTTATATTAAGGGTATCGTCACTAATAATATGTCGGTATATAGAAGGGGGTCGGTTTAGTCAAGGTTAAAACATCGATATAGTTTGACAGAGAGAAGATAATATGTTCGTATAAAGAATTTTTCGGGGAAAAACTTCTCTTGCATAAAAAATATTCTGTTTAAGGGATATCTCGTTATATTAAAGGTATCGTCACTAATAATATGTCGGTATACAGAAGGGGGTCGATTTAGTCAAGGTTAAAACATCGATATAGTTTGACAGAGAGAAGATAATATGTTCGTATAAAGAATTTTTCGGGGGAAAACGTTCTTTGCATAAAAAATATTCGGTTTAAGGGATGTCTCGTTATATTAAGGATATCGTCACTAATAATAAGTCGGTATATAGAAGAGGGTCGGTTTAGTCAAGGTTAAAACATCGATATAGTTTGACAGAGAGAAGATAATATGTTCGTATAAAGAATTTTTCGGGGGAAAACTTCTCTTGCATAAAAAATATTCGGTTTAAAGGATGTCTCATTATATTAAGGGTATCGTCACTAATAATATGTCGGTATATAGAAGGGGGTCGGTTTAGTCAAGGTTAAAACATCGATATAGTTTGACAGAGAGAAGATAATATGTTCGTATAAAGAATTTTTCGGGGAAAAACTTCTCTTGCATAAAAAATATTCTGTTTAAGGGATATCTCGTTATATTAAAGGTATCGTCACTAATAATATGTCGGTATACAGAAGGGGGTCGATTTAGTCAAGGTTAAAACATCGATATAGTTTGACAGAGAGAAGATAATATGTTCGTATAAAGAATTTTTCGGGGGAAAACGTTCCTTGCATAAAAAATATTCGGTTTAAGGGATGTCTCGTTATATTAAGGATATCGTCACTAATAATAAGTCGGTATATAGAAGAGGGTCGGTTTAGTCAAGGTTAAAACATCGATATAGTTTGACAGAGAGAAGATAATATGTTCGTATAAAGAATTTTTCGGGGGAAAACTTCTCTTGCATAAAAAATATTCGGTTTAAGGGATGTCTCATTATATTAAGGGTATCGTCACTAATAATATGTCGGTATATAGAAGGGGGTCGGTTTAGTCAAGGTTAAAACATCGATATAGTTTGACAGAGAGAAGATAATATGTTCGTATAAAGAATTTTTCGGGGGAAAACTTCTCTTGCATAAAAAATATTCGGTTTAAGGGATGTCTCATTATATTAAGGGTATCGTCACTAATAATATGTCGGTATATAGAAGGGGGTCGGTTTAGTCAAGGTTAAAACATCGATATAGTTTGACAGAGAGAAGATAATATGTTCGTATAAAGAATTTTTCGGGGGAAAACTTCTCTTGCATAAAAAATATTCGGTTTAAGGGATGTCTCATTATATTAAGGGTATCGTCACTAATAATATGTCGGTATATAGAAGGGGGTCGGTTTAGTCAAGGTTAAAACATCGATATAGTTTGACAGAGAGAAGATAATATGTTCGTATAAAGAATTTTTCGGGGGAAAACTTCTCTTGCATAAAAAATATTCGGTTTAAGGGATGTCTCGTTATATTAAAGGTATCGTCACTAATAGTAAGTTGGTATATAGAAGAGGGTCGGTTTAGTCAAGGTTAAAACATCGATATAGTTTGACAGAGAGAAGATAATATGTTCGTAAAAAGAATTTTTCGGGGAAAACTTCTTTTGCATAAAAAATATTCGGTTTAAGGGATGTCTCATTATATTAAGGGTATCGTCACTCATAATATGTCGGTATATAGAAGGGGGTCGGTTTAGTCAAGGTTAAAACATCGATATAGTTTGACAGAGAGAAGATAATATGTTCGTATAAAGAATTTTTCGGGGAAAAACTTCTCTTGCATAAAAAATATTCGGTTTATGGGATGTCTCGTTATACTAAAGGTATCGTCACTAATAATAAGTCGGTATATAGAAGGGGGTCGGTTTAGTCAAGGTTAAAACATCGATATAGTTTGACAGAGAGAAGATAATATGTTCGTATAAAGAATTTTTCGGGGGAAAACTTCTCTTGCATAAAAAATATTCGGTTTAAAGGATGTCTCATTATATTAAGGGTATCGTCACTAATAATATGTCGGTATATAGAAGTGGGTCGGTTTAGTCAAGGTTAAAACATCGATATAGTTTGACAGAGAGAAGATAATATGTTCGTATAAAGAATTTTTCGGGGAAAAACTTCTCTTGCATAAAAAATATTCGGCTTAAGGGATGTCTCATTATATTAAGGGTATCGTCACTAATAATATGTCGGTATATAGAAGGGGGTCGGTTTAGTCAAGGTTAAAACATCGATATAGTTTGACAGAGAGAAGATAATATGTTCGTATAAAGAATTTTTCGGGGGAAAACTTCTCTTGCATAAAAAATATTCGGTTTAAGGGATGTCTCGTTATATTAAAGGTATCGTCACTAATAATAAGTCGGTATATAGAAGACGGTCGGTTTAGTCAAGGTTAAAACATCGATATAGTTTGACAGAGAGAAGATAATATGTTCGTATAAAGAATTTTTCGGGGAAAAACTTCTCTTGCATAAAAAATATTCGATTTAAGGGATGTCTCATTATATTAAGGGTATCGTCACTAATAATATGTCGGTATATAGAAGGGGGTCGGTTTAGTCAAGGTTAAAACATCGATATAGTTTGACAGAGAGAAGATAATATGTTCGTATAAAGAATTTTTCGGCGAAAAACGTCTCTTGCATAAAAAATATTCGGTTTAAGGGATGTCTCGTTATATTGAGGGTATCGTCAGTAATAATATGTCGGTATATAGAAGGGGGTCGGTTTAGTCAAGGTTAAAACATCGATATAGTTTGACAGAGAGAAGATAATATGTTCGTATAAAGAATTTTTCGGGGAAAAACGTCTCTTGCATAAAAAATATTCGGTTTAAATGATGTCTCGTTATATTAAAGGTATCGTCACTAATAATTAGTCGGTATATAGAAGGGGGTCGGTTTAGTCAAGGTTAAAACATCGATATAGTTTGACGGAGAGAATATAATATGTTCGTAAAAAGAATTTTTCGGGGAAAAACTTCTCTTGCATAAAAAATATTCGGTTTAAGGGATGTCTCGTTATATCAAAGGTATCGTCACTAATAATAAGTCGGTATATAGAAGGGGGTCGGTTTAGTCAAGGTTAAAACATCGATATAGTTTGACAGAGAGAAGATAATATGTTCGTATAAAGAATTTTTCGGGGAAAAACTTCTCTTGCATAAAAAATATTCGGTTTAAGGGATGTCTCATTATATTAAGGGTATCGTCACTAATAATATGTCGGTATATAGAAGGGGGTCGGTTTAGTCAAGGTTAAAACATCGATATAGTTTGACAGAGAGAAGATAATATGTTCGTATAAAGAATTTTTCGGGGAAAAACTTCTCTTGCATAAAAAATATTCGATTTAAGGGATGTCTCATTATATTAAGGGTATCGTCACTAATAATATGTCGGTATATAGAAGGGGGTCGGTTTAGTCAAGGTTAAAACATCGATATAGTTTGACAGAGAGAAGATAATATGTTCGTATAAAGAATTTTTCGGGGAAAAACTTCTCTTGCATAAAAAATATTCGATTTAAGGGATGTCTCATTATATTAAGGGTATCGTCACTAATAATATGTCGGTATATAGAAGGGGGTCGGTTTAGTCAAGGTTAAAACATCGATATAGTTTGACAGACAGAAGATAATATGTTCGTATAAAGAATTTTTCGGGGGAAAACTTCTCTTGCATAAAAAATATTCGGTTTAAGGGATGTCTCGTTATATTAAAGGTATCGTCACTAATAATAAGTCGGTATATAGAAGAGGGTCGGTTTAGTCAAGGTTAAATCATCGATATAGTTTGAGAGAGAGAAGATAATATGTTCGTATAAAGAATTTTTCGGGGAAAAACTTCTCTTGCATAAAAAATATTCGGTTTAAGGGATGTCTCATTATATTAAGGGTATCGTCACTAATAATATGTCGGTATATAGAAGGGTGTCGGTTTAGTCAAGGTTAAAATATCGATATAGTTTGACAGAGAGGAGAAAATATGTTCGTATAAAGAATTTTTCGGGGGAAAACTTCTCTTGCATAAAAAATATTCGGTTTAAGGGATGTCTCATTATATTAAGGGTATCGTCACTAATAATATGTCGGTATATAGAAGGGGGTCGGTTTAGTCAAGGTTAAAACATCGATATAGTTTGACAGAGAGAAGATAATATGTTCGTATAAAGAATTTTTCGGGGAAAAACTTCTCTTGCATAAAAAATATTCGGTTTAAGGGATGTCTCGTTATATTAAAGGTATAGTCACTAATAATAAGTCGGTATATAGAAGAGGGTCGGTTTAGTCAAGGTTAAAACATCGATATAGTTTGACAGAGAGAAGATAATATGTTCGTATAAAGAATTTTTCGGGGAAAAACTTCTCTTGCATAAAAAATATTCGGTTTAAGGGATGTCTCTTTATATTAAGGGTATCGTCACTAATAATATGTCGGTATATAGAAGGGGGTCGGTTTAGTCAAGGTTAAAACATCGATATAGTTTGACAGAGAGAAGATAATATGTTCGTATAAAGAATTTTTCGGGGAAAAACTTCTCTTGCATAAAAAATATTCTGTTTAAGGGATATCTCGTTATATTAAAGGTATCGTCACTAATAATATGTCGGTATACAGAAGGGGGTCGATTTAGTCAAGGTTAAAACATCGATATAGTTTGACAGAGAGAAGATAATATGTTCGTATAAAGAATTTTTCGGGGGAAAACGTTCCTTGCATAAAAAATATTCGGTTTAAGGGATGTCTCGTTATATTAAGGATATCGTCACTAATAATAAGTCGGTATATAGAAGAGGGTCGGTTTAGTCAAGGTTAAAACATCGATATAGTTTGACAGAGAGAAGATAATATGTTCGTATAAAGAATTTTTCGGGGGAAAACTTCTCTTGCATAAAAAATATTCGGTTTAAGGGATGTCTCATTATATTAAGGGTATCGTCACTAATAATATGTCGGTATATAGAAGGGGGTCGGTTTAGTCAAGGTTAAAACATCGATATAGTTTGACAGAGAGAAGATAATCTGTTCGTATAAAGAATTTTTCGGGGGAAAACTTCTCTTGCATAAAAAATATTCGGTTTAAAGGATGTCTCATTATATTAAGGGTATCGTCACTAATAATATGTCGGTATATAGAAGGGGGTCGGTTTAGTCAAGGTTAAAACATCGATATAGTTTGACAGAGAGAAGATAATATGTTCGTATAAAGAATTTTTCGGGGAAAAACTTCTCTTGCATAAAAAATATTCTGTTTAAGGGATATCTCGTTATATTAAAGGTATCGTCACTAATAATATGTCGGTATACAGAAGGGGGTCGATTTAGTCAAGGTTAAAACATCGATATAGTTAGACAGAGAGAAGATAATATGTTCGTATAAAGAATTTTTCGGGGGAAAACGTTCCTTGCATAAAAAATATTCGGTTTAAGGGATGTCTCGTTATATTAAGGATATCGTCACTAATAATAAGTCGGTATATAGAAGAGGGTCGGTTTAGTCAAGGTTAAAACATCGATATAGTTTGACAGAGAGAAGATAATATGTTCGTATAAAGAATTTTTCGGGGGAAAACTTCTCTTGCATAAAAAATATTCGGTTTAAGGGATGTCTCATTATATTAAGGGTATCGTCACTAATAATATGTCGGTATATAGAAGGGGGTCGGTTTAGTCAAGGTTAAAACATCGATATAGTTTGACAGAGAGAAGATAATATGTTCGTATAAAGAATTTTTCGGGGGAAAACTTCTCTTGCATAAAAAATATTCGGTTTAAGGGATGTCTCATTATATTAAGGGTATCGTCACTAATAATATGTCGGTATATAGAAGGGGGTCGGTTTAGTCAAGGTTAAAACATCGATATAGTTTGACAGAGAGAAGATAATATGTTCGTATAAAGAATTTTTCGGGGAAAAACTTCTCTTGCATAAAAAATATTCTGTTTAAGGGATATCTCGTTATATTAAAGGTATCGTCACTAATAATATGTCGGTATACAGAAGGGGGTCGATTTAGTCAAGGTTAAAACATCGATATAGTTTGACAGAGAGAAGATAATATGTTCGTATAAAGAATTTTTCGGGGGAAAACGTTCCTTGCATAAAAAATATTCGGTTTAAGGGATGTCTCGTTATATTAAGGATATCGTCACTAATAATAAGTCGGTATATAGAAGAGGGTCGGTTTAGTCAAGGTTAAAACATCGATATAGTTTGACAGAGAGAAGATAATATGTTCGTATAAAGAATTTTTCGGGGGAAAACTTCTCTTGCATAAAAAATATTCGGTTTAAGGGATGTCTCATTATATTAAGGGTATCGTCACTAATAATATGTCGGTATATAGAAGGGGGTCGGTTTAGTCAAGGTTAAAACATCGATATAGTTTGACAGAGAGAAGATAATATGTTCGTATAAAGAATTTTTCGGGGGAAAACTTCTCTTGCATAAAAAATATTCGGTTTAAGGGATGTCTCATTATATTAAGGGTATCGTCACTAATAATATGTCGGTATATAGAAGGGGGTCGGTTTAGTCAAGGTTAAAACATCGATATAGTTTGACAGAGAGAAGATAATATGTTCGTATAAAGAATTTTTCGGCGAAAAACGTCTCTTGCATAAAAAATATTCGGTTTAAGGGATGTCTCGTTATATTGAGGGTATCGTCAGTAATAATATGTCGGTATATAGAAGGGGGTCGGTTTAGTCAAGGTTAAAACATCGATATAGTTTGACAGAGAGAAGATAATATGTTCGTATAAAGAATTTTTCGGGGAAAAACGTCTCTTGCATAAAAAATATTCGGTTTAAATGATGTCTCGTTATATTAAAGGTATCGTCACTAATAATTAGTCGGTATATAGAAGGGGGTCGGTTTAGTCAAGGTTAAAACATCGATATAGTTTGACGGAGAGAATATAATATGTTCGTATAAAGAATTTTTCGGGGAAAAACTTCTCTTGCATAAAAAATATTCGGTTTAAGGGATGTCTCATTATATTAAGGGTATCGTCACTAATAATATGTCGGTATATAGAAGGGGGTCGGTTTAGTCAAGGTTAAAACATCGATATAGTTTGACAGAGAGAAGATAATATGTTCGTATAAAGAATTTTTCGGGGAAAAACTTCTCTTGCATAAAAAATATTCGATTTAAGGGATGTCTCATTATATTAAGGGTATCGTCACTAATAATATGTCGGTATATAGAAGGGGGTCGGTTTAGTCAAGGTTAAAACATCGATATAGTTTGACAGAGAGAAGATAATATGTTCGTATAAAGAATTTTTCGGGGAAAAACTTCTCTTGCATAAAAAATATTCGATTTAAGGGATGTCTCATTATATTAAGGGTATCGTCACTAATAATATGTCGGTATATAGAAGGGGGTCGGTTTAGTCAAGGTTAAAACATCGATATAGTTTGACAGAGAGAAGATAATATGTTCGTATAAAGAATTTTTCGGGGGAAAACTTCTCTTGCATAAAAAATATTCGGTTTAAGGGATGTCTCGTTATATTAAAGGTATCGTCACTAATAATAAGTCGGTATATAGAAGAGGGTCGGTTTAGTCAAGGTTAAACCATCGATATAGTTTGAGAGAGAGAAGATAATATGTTCGTATAAAGAATTTTTCGGGGAAAAACTTCTCTTGCATAAAAAATATTCGGTTTAAGGGATGTCTCATTATATTAAGGGTATCGTCACTAATAATATGTCGGTATATAGAAGGGTGTCGGTTTAGTCAAGGTTAAAATATCGATATAGTTTGACAGAGAGGAGAAAATATGTTCGTATAAAGAATTTTTCGGGGGAAAACTTCTCTTGCATAAAAAATATTCGGTTTAAGGGATGTCTCATTATATTAAGGGTATCGTCACTAATAATATGTCGGTATATAGAAGGGGGTCGGTTTAGTCAAGGTTAAAACATCGATATAGTTTGACAGAGAGAAGATAATATGTTCGTATAAAGAATTTTTCGGGGAAAAACTTCTCTTGCATAAAAAATATTCGGTTTAAGGGATGTCTCGTTATATTAAAGGTATAGTCACTAATAATAAGTCGGTATATAGAAGAGGGTCGGTTTAGTCAAGGTTAAAACATCGATATAGTTTGACAGAGAGAAGATAATATGTTCGTATAAAGAATTTTTCGGGGAAAAACTTCTCTTGCATAAAAAATATTCGGTTTAAGGGATGTCTCTTTATATTAAGGGTATCGTCACTAATAATATGTCGGTATATAGAAGGGGGTCGGTTTAGTCAAGGTTAAAACATCGATATAGTTTGACAGAGAGAAGATAATATGTTCGTATAAAGAATTTTTCGGGGAAAAACTTCTCTTGCATAAAAAATATTCTGTTTAAGGGATATCTCGTTATATTAAAGGTATCGTCACTAATAATATGTCGGTATACAGAAGGGGGTCGATTTAGTCAAGGTTAAAACATCGATATAGTTTGACAGAGAGAAGATAATATGTTCGTATAAAGAATTTTTCGGGGGAAAACGTTCTTTGCATAAAAAATATTCGGTTTAAGGGATGTCTCGTTATATTAAGGATATCGTCACTAATAATAAGTCGGTATATAGAAGAGGGTCGGTTTAGTCAAGGTTAAAACATCGATATAGTTTGACAGAGAGAAGATAATATGTTCGTATAAAGAATTTTTCGGGGGAAAACTTCTCTTGCATAAAAAATATTCGGTTTAAAGGATGTCTCATTATATTAAGGGTATCGTCACTAATAATATGTCGGTATATAGAAGGGGGTCGGTTTAGTCAAGGTTAAAACATCGATATAGTTTGACAGAGAGAAGATAATATGTTCGTATAAAGAATTTTTCGGGGAAAAACTTCTCTTGCATAAAAAATATTCTGTTTAAGGGATATCTCGTTATATTAAAGGTATCGTCACTAATAATATGTCGGTATACAGAAGGGGGTCGATTTAGTCAAGGTTAAAACATCGATATAGTTTGACAGAGAGAAGATAATATGTTCGTATAAAGAATTTTTCGGGGGAAAACGTTCCTTGCATAAAAAATATTCGGTTTAAGGGATGTCTCGTTATATTAAGGATATCGTCACTAATAATAAGTCGGTATATAGAAGAGGGTCGGTTTAGTCAAGGTTAAAACATCGATATAGTTTGACAGAGAGAAGATAATATGTTCGTATAAAGAATTTTTCGGGGGAAAACTTCTCTTGCATAAAAAATATTCGGTTTAAGGGATGTCTCATTATATTAAGGGTATCGTCACTAATAATATGTCGGTATATAGAAGGGGGTCGGTTTAGTCAAGGTTAAAACATCGATATAGTTTGACAGAGAGAAGATAATATGTTCGTATAAAGAATTTTTCGGGGGAAAACTTCTCTTGCATAAAAAATATTCGGTTTAAGGGATGTCTCATTATATTAAGGGTATCGTCACTAATAATATGTCGGTATATAGAAGGGGGTCGGTTTAGTCAAGGTTAAAACATCGATATAGTTTGACAGAGAGAAGATAATATGTTCGTATAAAGAATTTTTCGGGGGAAAACTTCTCTTGCATAAAAAATATTCGGTTTAAGGGATGTCTCATTATATTAAGGGTATCGTCACTAATAATATGTCGGTATATAGAAGGGGGTCGGTTTAGTCAAGGTTAAAACATCGATATAGTTTGACAGAGAGAAGATAATATGTTCGTATAAAGAATTTTTCGGGGGAAAACTTCTCTTGCATAAAAAATATTCGGTTTAAGGGATGTCTCGTTATATTAAAGGTATCGTCACTAATAGTAAGTTGGTATATAGAAGAGGGTCGGTTTAGTCAAGGTTAAAACATCGATATAGTTTGACAGAGAGAAGATAATATGTTCGTAAAAAGAATTTTTCGGGGAAAACTTCTTTTGCATAAAAAATATTCGGTTTAAGGGATGTCTCATTATATTAAGGGTATCGTCACTCATAATATGTCGGTATATAGAAGGGGGTCGGTTTAGTCAAGGTTAAAACATCGATATAGTTTGACAGAGAGAAGATAATATGTTCGTATAAAGAATTTTTCGGGGAAAAACTTCTCTTGCATAAAAAATATTCGGTTTATGGGATGTCTCGTTATACTAAAGGTATCGTCACTAATAATAAGTCGGTATATAGAAGGGGGTCGGTTTAGTCAAGGTTAAAACATCGATATAGTTTGACAGAGAGAAGATAATATGTTCGTATAAAGAATTTTTCGGGGGAAAACTTCTCTTGCATAAAAAATATTCGGTTTAAAGGATGTCTCATTATATTAAGGGTATCGTCACTAATAATATGTCGGTATATAGAAGTGGGTCGGTTTAGTCAAGGTTAAAACATCGATATAGTTTGACAGAGAGAAGATAATATGTTCGTATAAAGAATTTTTCGGGGAAAAACTTCTCTTGCATAAAAAATATTCGGCTTAAGGGATGTCTCATTATATTAAGGGTATCGTCACTAATAATATGTCGGTATATAGAAGGGGGTCGGTTTAGTCAAGGTTAAAACATCGATATAGTTTGACAGAGAGAAGATAATATGTTCGTATAAAGAATTTTTCGGGGGAAAACTTCTCTTGCATAAAAAATATTCGGTTTAAGGGATGTCTCGTTATATTAAAGGTATCGTCACTAATAATAAGTCGGTATATAGAAGACGGTCGGTTTAGTCAAGGTTAAAACATCGATATAGTTTGACAGAGAGAAGATAATATGTTCGTAAAAAAATTTTTCGGGGAAAAACTTCTCTTGCATAAAAAATATTCGGTTTAAGGGATGTCTCATTATATTAAGGGTATCGTCACTAATAATATGTCGGTATATAGAAGAGGGTCGGTTTAGTCAAGGTTAAAACATCGATATAGTTTGACAGAGAGAAGATAATATGTTCGTATAAAGAATTTTTCGGGGGAAACTTCTCTTGCATAAAAAATATTCGGTTTAAGGGATGTCTCGTTATACTAAAGGTATCGTCACTAATAATAAGTCGGTATATAGAAGGGGGTCGGTTTAGTCAAGGTTAAAACATCGATATAGTTTGACAGAGAGAAGATAATATGTTCGTATAAAGAATTTTTCGGGGGAAAACTTCTCTTGCATAAAAAATATTCGGTTTAAAGGATGTCTCATTATATTAAGGGTATCGTCACTAATAATATGTCGGTATATAGAAGGGGGTCGGTTTAGTCAAGGTTAAAACATCGATATAGTTTGACAGAGAGAAGATAATATGTTCGTATAAAGAATTTTTCGGGGGAAAACTTCTCTTGCATAAAAAATATTCGGTTTAAGGGATGTCTCGTTATATTAAGGGTATCGTCTCTAATAATAAGTCGGTATATAGAAGAGGGTCGGTTTAGTCAAGGTTAAAACATCGATATAGTTTGACAGAGAGAAGATAATATGTTCGTATAAAGAATTTTTCGGGGAAAAACTTCTCTTGCATAAAAAATATTCGGCTTAAGGGATGTCTCATTATATTAAGGGTATCGTCACTAATAATATGTCGGTATATAGAAGGGGGTCGGTTTAGTCAAGGTTAAAACATCGATATAGTTTGACAGAGAGAAGATAATATGTTCGTATAAAGAATTTTTCGGGGGAAAACTTCTCTTGCATAAAAAATATTCGGTTTAAGGGATGTCTCGTTATATTAAAGGTATCGTCACTAATAATAAGTCGGTATATAGAAGACGGTCGGTTTAGTCAAGGTTAAAACATCGATATAGTTTGACAGAGAGAAGATAATATGTTCGTAAAAAAATTTTTCGGGGAAAAACTTCTCTTGCATAAAAAATATTCGGTTTAAGGGATGTCTCGTTACATTAAAGGTATCGTCACTAATAATAAGTCGGTATATAGAAGACGGTCGGTTTAGTCAAGGTTAAAACATCGATATAGTTTGACAGAGAGAAGATAATATGTTCGTAAAAAAATTTTTCGGGGAAAAACTTCTCTTGCATAAAAAATATTCGGTTTAAGGGATGTCTCGTTATATTAAAGGTATCGTAACTAATAATAAGTCGGTATATAGAAGAGGGTCGGTTTAGTCAAGGTTAAAACATCGATATAGTTTGACAGAGAGAAGATAATATATTCGTATAAAGAATTTTTCGGGGAAAAACTTCTCTTGCATAAAAAATATTCGGTTTAAGGGATGTCTCATTATATTAAGGATATCGTCACTCATAATATGTCGGTATATAGAAAGGGGTCGGTTTAGTCAAGCTTAAAACATCGATATAGTTTGACAGAGAGAAGATAATATGTTCGTATAAAGAATTTTTCGGGGGGAAACTTCTCTTGCATAAAAATTATTCGGTTTAAGGGATGTCTCATTATATTGAGGGTATCGTCACTAATAATATGTCGGTATATAGAAGGGGGTCGGTTTAGTCAAGGTTAAAACTTCGATATAGTTTGACAGAGAGAAGATAATATGTTCGTATAAATAATTTTTCGGGGAAAAACTGCTCTTGCATAAAAATATTCGGTTTAAGGGATGTCTCATTATATTAAGGGTATCGTCACTAATAATATGTCGGTATATAGAAGGGGGTCGGTTTAGTCAAGGTTAAAACATCGATATAGTTTGACAGAGAGAAGATAATATGTTCGTATAAAGAATTTTTCGGGGAAAAACTTCTCTTGCATAAAAAATATTCGGTTTAAGGGATGTCTCGTTACATTAAAGGTATCGTCACTAATAATAAGTCAGTATATAGAAGAGGGTCGGTTTAGTCAAGGTTAAAACATCGATATAGTTTGACAGAGAGAAGATAATATGTTCGTATAAAGAATTTTTCGGCGAAAAACTTCTCTTGCATAAAAAAATATTCGGTTTAAAGGATGCCTCGTATTGAGGGTATCGTCACTAATGATATGTCGGTATATGGAAGGGGGTCGGTTTATTCAAAGTTGAAACGTCGATATAGTTCTATAGACAGAAGTAATGCATTGGCCTTTAGCTGAAATAATTAACTTCGCTGAAGCATTGTTCTCTCTTTTCGCTACTTTAACGAAAACTTTTAAGACCTCGTTCGAATTAAAAAAAAAAACACTTATTCAATGCACGCGACCCCATTAATCATCGTCTGACGCTGACTGTTCGTCGAGGAAATTTCGGTGACGACAGAATTACTCGAAAAACCGAAGCAACTAATTTAACGCAACAACGGAAGACACTAACTCGAAGTCATTCGAACATGAGAAAATGAGATAATTCGACATACGGCGGGATGGAAGAAAAGAAAAAAGAAAAAATGACACTAAATTAATTCGAGTTCTTAGGAAAACGGAAGAGAAAAAAAGATGATCACATCTCCCTTAATCCTCGATTTATTACATGCCACAGATGATTGTCGTCCATTATCTCGGCATCAATCAAAAACAACTCACAAGAAAAATATAATCTGTCGTAATTAAATTAAGCTTATCCAGACATCGGTTTCTCAGCCTGGAGGGGAAACATGTCCACGTGGACGGAAGAGTCCAGACTTAACAAAAATAACTCTTGTCTTAGCTATCGATGCAGAACTGCAGAAAATGTCGTCTTCGACTTCCTCCCTCCCTACACTGTTACTTCATCCATCCTTCCAGCATCCGAGTCTATGAATCTTAATTACTCTCTTTGGATAGGCAGTCATCTGTATTGAAGCGGCACACACCATCTGTGCCTCGGTACATGGATGGCACTTGTTTAAAAGAAAACCCTTTTACCACCAGAGGCAGCATCCTTTAACTCCCCGAGTCATCCCCCTCCCCCATCCGTCTCGATGATCTTCTTCTAGAGCTTCTTACAATTCCTCGGTTTTCTCTCTCTCACACACACACACAGTGATACCCTGCGCGAATTGATAAAGAGGATAAACTTTGTCTCTCCCAATCCATCAGTTAATTTTCAGCCTCCATAAGCTAGAAGGCATTCTTATTTAAATGGCTGGTGGATGGCACTTGTTTAAAAGAAAACCCTTTTACCACCAGAGGCAGCATCCTTTAACTCCCCCAGTCACCCCCCTCCCCCATCCGTCTCGATGATCTTCTTCCAGAGCTTCTTACAATTCCTAGGTTCTCTCTCTCTCTCACACACACACAGTGATACCCTGAGCGAATTGATAAAGAGGATAAACTTTGCCTCTCCCAATCCATCAGTTAATTTTCAGCCTCCATAAGCTAGAAGGCATTCTTATTTAAATGGCTGGCTTGAAACACTGCAGTGAGAATCTTCTGAGCATTTTTTTTTTCCTGGTCGGTTTCCAGTCAGAATTTTCTACGACACACAGCGCGAATGAAAGAGCATAATTAATTGTTTCCTGAATAATCTGACAACTGAAATTAATGGAGCAGAAACAGTCTTGTTTTATCTTTTCAGCAGAAATTTACAAGAGCGTATCCTGCCCGAGAAGCAGAACTTGTAAGGAACCGACGGATTGGAAAACAGAGAAGCAGAATAATAATAAAAATAGGATGCTATGTGACGTTTATCTTGAAGCCAAAGCGATGTTTCCGTAGACTTTTGTGTGTTGCCCATTACAGAGATAAAAGTCACAGCCTCCAAGTCGCATAGACAACAGTGCGTATGAATGACATAAGCACAAATGAAAATTCAATCGATTGTCGCGCTGTTGTTTCCCGTTTGATCATTTTGTTTCCCAATGAGAAGAAGATGCTTTCAGAAGCCGCAAATGAGTGTGAGGATGAGGGAAATCGGAAGATCAAAGAGAAGATCCAAGGCAGAAAAATCTAAGATTTCTCTTTTCACTATTTTATATTTATGCGATGTTATGATCGTTGAGTTTTGCAAGACGATTTTGAGTTCAATGCCTCGATATTCTACTCTGTTGAAAGTAAACATTCTTTATCTGAATGTTGACAATTGTTAATCGTTAACTCTGTATAATAAGTGTGAGAGGTTTGAATACATTGGCATCGTAAGAGTGTTGGAAAATTACTTACACTTATCTACCAAAATATTAGAACATTTCCATGTTACTTTAATGGGAATCTAACTTTGAAGCTCTACAACTTATAATTTTTAAAATATGCATTTTAATTGTAAAATGTGAACGAATATAAATATCATTATCAAATCTATTTAAATCTCGATTTCCAGCACCATTCGTTCAATATTAAAGAGTTTTGGAATCTGGGTTGTTTTTACCTCATAACGACACTTTTTTGCACATAATGGGTTAATTGGCCAGGTCACAAGGACTCCGAAGGCTCAGAGAAGGTTGGGGGGAGGGTTGGGTTGGGTTGTTTTACCTCTGAGCGGCACTTTTTTGCACACCATGGGCTAAATGGGCAGGTCACATGGACCCCGAAGGCTCAGAGAAGGTTGGGGGAGGGGACCCACTGGAATAGCTGTTGGGAGACAGATGGTAGCCTCCTGTCAAGGCCACCCAGCGTGTTCTTTAACGTGCACAGGGTATGGCTCTCATACACAAGGAGCCACGGCTTAACGTCCCATCCGACGGACGGCGGCCTTTCCAAACCCATCGGTGTCCCCTACTGACCGTGGGCAGGGCGGGGAATTTTGCGGAGATAAATCTCAACGCTGACCCAGCTGGGACTCGAACCTGGGAAATACAGATTACGATCCTGGCGCGCTACCGACTGAGCCACCCCCGCCCCCCTTGGGGGGAGGAGGATCCACTGAACAGCTGTTAGGAGACAGATGGTAGTCTCACGTCAAGGTCATCCAGCGGGTTTTTTCTCCTTTAATGTGCACAGGGTATGGGCTCTCCCGCACATGGATCCACGGATTAACGTCCCATCCGATAGACGGCTGCCTTTCCAAACCTTTCGGTGTCCCCTACTGGCCGATGGCGGCGAGTTTGGCGGAGACAAATCTCAACGCTCGCCCAGGCAACGTAAACAATATTTTGTCTAATATTTTGGTAGGACAATGTATATTAAAAACTTAATATTAAAGTTTGTGTCAAGATATTTTGTTAATTCGGATATAAATCCGAGTTAAAAATTATTATAAAAATTGGGGTTAAGACATTTGGGGGGGGGGTCATATACAAAAGTCATTGGTAAGGAGATCTTGGACAAGAGAGTCATTGGGAGTCCTGTACAAGAGTCCTTTTCAGTCTGTACAAGAGTCATTGGTAAGGAGATCTTAGGCAAGAGAGTATTTGGGTGTCCTTTGCAAGAGTCATTGGTAAGGAGATCATGGACAAGAGAGCCATTGGGAGTCCTGTACAAGAGTCCTTTGGAGTCTGTACAAGAGTCATTGATAAGTAGATCTTAGGCAAGAGAGTATTTGGGTGTCCTTTACAAGAGTCATTTGTAAGGAGATCTTGGACAAGAGAGCCATTGGGAGTCCTGTACAAGAGTCCTTTGGAGTCTGTACAAGAGTCATTGATAAGTAGATCTTAGGCAAGAGAGTGTTTGGGTGTCCTTTACAAGAGTCATTGATAAGGAGATCTTAGACAAGAGAGCCATTGGGAGTCCTGTACAAGAGTCCTTTGGAGTCTGTACAAGAGTCATTGATAAGTAGATCTTAGGCAAGAGAGTATTTGGGTGCCCTTTACAAGAGTCATTGGTAAGGAGATCTTGGACAAGAGAGCCATTGGGAGTCCTATACAAGAGTCCTTTGGAGTCTGTACAAGAGTCATTGATAAGTAGATCTTAGGCAAGAGAGTATTTGGGTGTCCTTTACAAGAGTCATTGATAAGGAGATCTTGGACAAGAGAGCCATTGGGAATCCTGTACAAGAGTCCTTTGGAGTCTGTACAAGAGTCATTGATAAGTAGATCTTAGGCAAGAGAGTATTTGGGTGTCCTTTACAAGAGTCATTGATAAGGAGATCTTGGACAAGAGAGCCATTGGGAATCCTGTACAAGAGTCCTTTGGAGTCTGTACAAGAGTCATTGATAAGTAGATCTTAGGCAAGAGAGTATTTGGGTGTCCTTTACAAGAGTCATTGGTAAGGAGATCTTGGACAAGAAAGCCATTGGGAGTCCTGTACAAGCGTCCTTTGGAGTCTGTACAAGAGTCATTGTTAAGGAGATCTTGGACAAGAGAGTCATTGGGAGTCCTGTACAAGAGTCCTTTGGAGTCTGTACAAGAGTCATTGATAAGTAGATCTTAGGCAAGAGAGTATTTGGGTGTCCTTTACAAGAGTCATTGATAAGGAGATCTTGGACAAGAGAGCCATTGGGAGTCCTGTACAAGAGTCCTTTGGAGTCTGTACAAGAGTCATTGATAAGTAGATCTTAGGCAAGAGAGTGTTTGGGTGTCCTTTACAAGAGTCATTTGTAAGGAGATCTTGGACAAGAGAGCCATTGGGAGTCCTGTACAAGAGTCCTTTGGAGTCTGTACAAGAGTCATTGATAAGTAGATCTTAGGCAAGAGAGTGTTTGGGTGTCCTTTACAAGAGTCATTGATAAGGAGATCTTAGACAAGAGAGCCATTGGGAGTCCTGTACAAGAGTCCTTTGGAGTCTGTACAAGAGTCATTGATAAGTAGATCTTAGGCAAGAGAGTATTTGGGTGTCCTTTACAAGAGTCATTTGTAAGGAGATCTTGGACAAGAGAGCCATTGGGAGTCCTGTACAAGAGTCCTTTGGAGTCTGTACAAGAGTCATTGATAAGTAGATCTTAGGCAAGAGAGTGTTTGGGTGTCCTTTACAAGAGTCATTGATAAGGAGATCTTAGACAAGAGAGCCATTGGGAGTCCTGTACAAGAGTCTTTTGGAGTCTGTACAAGAGTCATTGATAAGTAGATCTTAGGCAAGAGAGTGTTTGGGTGTCCTTTACAAGAGTCATTTGTAAGGAGATCTTGGACAAGAGAGCCATTGGGAGTCCTGTACAAGAGTCCTTTGGAGTCTGTACAAGAGTCATTGATAAGTAGATCTTAGGCAAAAGAGTGTTTGGGTGTCCTTTACAAGAGTCATTGATAAGGAGATCTTAGACAAGAGAGCCATTGGGAGTCCTGTACAAGAGTCCTTTGGAGTCTGTACAAGAGTCATTGATAACTAGATCTTAGGCAAGAGAGTATTTGGGTGCCCTTTACAAGAGTCATTGGTAAGGAGATCTTGGACAAGAGAGCCATTGGGAGTCCTATACAAGAGTCCTTTGGAGTCTGTACAAGAGTCATTGATAAGTAGATCTTAGGCAAGAGAGTATTTGGGTGTCCTTTACAAGAGTCATTGATAAGGAGATCTTCGACAAGAGAGCCATTGGGAATCCTGTACAAGAGTCCTTTGGAGTCTGTACAAGAGTCATTGATAAGTAGATCTTAGGCAAGAGAGTATTTGGGTGTCCTTTACAAGAGTCATTGATAAGGAGATCTTGGACAAGAGAGCCATTGGGAATCCTGTACAAGAGTCCTTTGGAGTCTGTACAAGAGTCATTGATAAGTAGATCTTAGGCAAGAGAGTATTTGGGTGTCCTTTACAAGAGTCATTGGTAAGGAGATCTTGGACAAGAAAGCCATTGGGAGTCCTGTACAAGCGTCCTTTGGAGTCTGTACAAGAGTCATTGTTAAGGAGATCTTGGACAAGAGAGTCATTGGGAGTCCTGTACAAGAGTCCTTTGGAGTCTGTACAAGAGTCATTGATAAGTAGATCTTAGGCAAGAGAGTATTTGGGTGTCCTTTACAAGAGTCATTGATAAGGAGATCTTCGACAAGAGAGCCATTGGGAATCCTGTACAAGAGTCCTTTGGAGTCTGTACAAGAGTCATTGATAAGTAGATCTTAGGCAAGAGAGTATTTGGGTGTCCTTTACAAGAGTCATTGATAAGGAGATCTTGGACAAGAGAGCCATTGGGAATCCTGTACAAGAGTCCTTTGGAGTCTGTACAAGAGTCATTGATAAGTAGATCTTAGGCAAGAGAGTATTTGGGTGTCCTTTACAAGAGTCATTGATAAGGAGATCTTGGACAAGAGAGCCATTGGGAGTCCTGTACAAGAGTCCTTTGGAGTCTGTACAAGAGTCATTGATAAGTAGATCTTAGGCAAGAGAGTGTTTGGGTGTCCTTTACAAGAGTCATTGATAAGGAGATCTTAGACAAGAGAGCCATTGGGAGTCCTGTACAAGAGTCCTTTGGAGTCTGTACAAGAGTCATTGATAAGTAGATCTTAGGCAAGAGAGTATTTGGGTGTCCTTTACAAGAGTCATTGGTAAGGAGATCTTGGACAAGAAAGCCATTGGGAGTCCTGTACAAGCGTCCTTTGGAGTCTGTACAAGAGTCATTGTTAAGGAGATCTTGGACAAGAGAGTCATTGGGAGTCCTGTACAAGAGTCCTTTGGAGTCTGTACAAGAGTCATTGATAAGTAGATCTTAGGCAAGAGAGTATTTGGGTGTCCTTTACAAGAGTCATTGATAAGGAGATCTTCGACAAGAGAGCCATTGGGAATCCTGTACAAGAGTCCTTTGGAGTCTGTACAAGAGTCATTGATAAGTAGATCTTAGGCAAGAGAGTATTTGGGTGTCCTTTACAAGAGTCATTGATAAGGAGATCTTGGACAAGAGAGCCATTGGGAATCCTGTACAAGAGTCCTTTGGAGTCTGTACAAGAGTCATTGATAAGTAGATCTTAGGCAAGAGAGTATTTGGGTGTCCTTTACAAGAGTCATTGGTAAGGAGATCTTGGACAAGAAAGCCATTGGGAGTCCTGTACAAGCGTCCTTTGGAGTCTGTACAAGAGTCATTGTTAAGGAGATCTTGGACAAGAGAGTCATTGGGAGTCCTATACAAGAGTCCTTTGGAGTCTGTACAAGAGTCATTGATAAGTAGATCTTAGGCAAGAGAGTATTTGGGTGTCCTTTACAAGAGTCATTGATAAGGAGATCTTCGACAAGAGAGCCATTGGGAATCCTGTACAAGAGTCCTTTGGAGTCTGTACAAGAGTCATTGATAAGTAGATCTTAGGCAAGAGAGTATTTGGGTGTCCTTTACAAGAGTCATTGATAAGGAGATCTTGGACAAGAGAGCCATTGGGAATCCTGTACAAGAGTCCTTTGGAGTCTGTACAAGAGTCATTGATAAGTAGATCTTAGGCAAGAGAGTATTTGGGTGTCCTTTACAAGAGTCATTGATAAGGAGATCTTGGACAAGAGAGCCATTGGGAGTCCTGTACAAGAGTCCTTTGGAGTCTGTACAAGAGTCATTGATAAGTAGATCTTAGGCAAGAGAGTGTTTGGGTGTCCTTTACAAGAGTCATTGATAAGGAGATCTTAGACAAGAGAGCCATTGGGAGTCCTGTACAAGAGTCCTTTGGAGTCTGTACAAGAGTCATTGATAAGTAGATCTTAGGCAAGAGAGTATTTGGGTGTCCTTTACAAGAGTCATTTGTAAGGAGATCTTGGACAAGAGAGCCATTGGGAGTCCTGTACAAGAGTCCTTTGGAGTCTGTACAAGAGTCATTGATAAGTAGATATTAGGCAAGAGAGTGTTTGGGTGTCCTTTACAAGAGTCATTGATAAGGAGATCTTAGACAAGAGAGCCATTGGGGGTCCTGTACAAGAGTCCTTTGGAGTCTGTACAAGAGTCATTGATAAGTAGATCTTAGGCAAGAGAGTATTTGGGTGTCCTTTACAAGAGTCATTGGTAAGGAGATCTTGGACAAGAGAGCCATTGGGACTCCTGTACAAGAGTCCTTTGGAGTCTGTACAAGAGTCATTGATAAGTAGATCTTAGGCAAGAGAGTATTTGGGTGTCCTTTACAAGAGTCATTGGTAAGGAGATCTTGAACAAGAGAGCCATTGGGAGTCCTGTACAAGAGTCCTTTGGAGTCTGTACAAGAGTCATTGATAAGTAGATATTAGGCAAGAGAGTGTTTGGGTGTCCTTTACAAGAGTCATTGATAAGGAGATCTTAGACAAGAGAGCCATTGGGAGTCCTGTACAAGAGTCCTTTGGAGTCTGTACAAGAGTCATTGATAAGTAGATCTTAGGCAAGAGAGTATTTGGGTGTCCTTTACAAGAGTCATTGGTAAGGAGATCTTGGACAAGAGAGCCATTGGGACTCCTGTACAAGAGTCCTTTGGAGTCTGTACAAGAGTCATTGATAAGTAGATCTTAGGCAAGAGAGTATTTGGGTGTCCTTTACAAGAGTCATTGGTAAGGAGATCTTGAACAAGAGAGCCATTGGGAGTCCTATACAAGAGTCCTTTGGAGTCTGTACAAGAGTCATTGATAAGTAGATCTTAGGCAAGAGAGTGTTTGGGTGTCCTTTACAAGAGTCATTTGTAAGGAGATCTTGGACAAGAGAGCCATTGGGAGTCCTGTACAAGAGTCCTTTGGAGTCTGTACAAGAGTCATTGATAAGTAGATCTTAGGCAAGAGAGTGTTTGGGTGTCCTTTACAAGAGTCATTGATAAGGAGATCTTAGACAAGAGAGCCATTGGGAGTCCTGTACAAGAGTCCTTTGGAGTCTGTACAAGAGTCATTGATAAGTAGATCTTAGGCAAGAGAGTATTTGGGTGTCCTTTACAAGAGTCATTTGTAAGGAGATCTTGGACAAGAGAGCCATTGGGAGTCCTGTACAAGAGTCCTTTGGAGTCTGTACAAGAGTCATTGATAAGTAGATCTTAGGCAAGAGAGTGTTTGGGTGTCCTTTACAAGAGTCATTGATAAGGAGATCTTAGACAAGAGAGCCATTGGGAGTCCTGTACAAGAGTCTTTTGGAGTCTGTACAAGAGTCATTGATAAGTAGATCTTAGGCAAGAGAGTGTTTGGGTGTCCTTTACAAGAGTCATTTGTAAGGAGATCTTGGACAAGAGAGCCATTGGGAGTCCTGTACAAGAGTCCTTTGGAGTCTGTACAAGAGTCATTGATAAGTAGATCTTAGGCAAAAGAGTGTTTGGGTGTCCTTTACAAGAGTCATTGATAAGGAGATCTTAGACAAGAGAGCCATTGGGAGTCCTGTACAAGAGTCCTTTGGAGTCTGTACAAGAGTCATTGATAACTAGATCTTAGGCAAGAGAGTATTTGGGTGCCCTTTACAAGAGTCATTGGTAAGGAGATCTTGGACAAGAGAGCCATTGGGAGTCCTATACAAGAGTCCTTTGGAGTCTGTACAAGAGTCATTGATAAGTAGATCTTAGGCAAGAGAGTATTTGGGTGTCCTTTACAAGAGTCATTGATAAGGAGATCTTGGACAAGAGAGCCATTGGGAATCCTGTACAAGAGTCCTTTGGAGTCTGTACAAGAGTCATTGATAAGTAGATCTTAGGCAAGAGAGTATTTGGGTGTCCTTTACAAGAGTCATTGATAAGGAGATCTTGGACAAGAGAGCCATTGGGAATCCTGTACAAGAGTCCTTTGGAGTCTGTACAAGAGTCATTGATAAGTAGATCTTAGGCAAGAGAGTATTTGGGTGTCCTTTACAAGAGTCATTGGTAAGGAGATCTTGGACAAGAAAGCCATTGGGAGTCCTGTACAAGCGTCCTTTGGAGTCTGTACAAGAGTCATTGTTAAGGAGATCTTGGACAAGAGAGTCATTGGGAGTCCTGTACAAGAGTCCTTTGGAGTCTGTACAAGAGTCATTGATAAGTAGATCTTAGGCAAGAGAGTATTTGGGTGTCCTTTACAAGAGTCATTGATAAGGAGATCTTGGACAAGAGAGCCATTGGGAGTCCTGTACAAGAGTCCTTTGGAGTCTGTACAAGAGTCATTGATAAGTAGATCTTAGGCAAGAGAGTGTTTGGGTGTCCTTTACAAGAGTCATTGATAAGGAGATCTTAGACAAGAGAGCCATTGGGAGTCCTGTACAAGAGTCCTTTGGAGTCTGTACAAGAGTCATTGATAAGTAGATCTTAGGCAAGAGAGTATTTGGGTGTCCTTTACAAGAGTCATTTGTAAGGAGATCTTGGACAAGAGAGCCATTGGGAGTCCTGTACAAGAGTCCTTTGGAGTCTGTACAAGAGTCATTGATAAGTAGATATTAGGCAAGAGAGTGTTTGGGTGTCCTTTACAAGAGTCATTGATAAGGAGATCTTAGACAAGAGAGCCATTGGGAGTCCTGTACAAGAGTCCTTTGGAGTCTGTACAAGAGTCATTGATAAGTAGATCTTAGGCAAGAGAGTATTTGGGTGTCCTTTACAAGAGTCATTGGTAAGGAGATCTTGGACAAGAGAGCCATTGGGACTCCTGTACAAGAGTCCTTTGGAGTCTGTACAAGAGTCATTGATAAGTAGATCTTAGGCAAGAGAGTATTTGGGTGTCCTTTACAAGAGTCATTGGTAAGGAGATCTTGAACAAGAGAGCCATTGGGAGTCCTGTACAAGAGTCCTTTGGAGTCTGTACAAGAGTCATTGATAAGTAGATATTAGGCAAGAGAGTGTTTGGGTGTCCTTTACAAGAGTCATTGATAAGGAGATCTTAGACAAGAGAGCCATTGGGAGTCCTGTACAAGAGTCCTTTGGAGTCTGTACAAGAGTCATTGATAAGTAGATCTTAGGCAAGAGAGTATTTGGGTGTCCTTTACAAGAGTCATTGGTAAGGAGATCTTGGACAAGAGAGCCATTGGGACTCCTGTACAAGAGTCCTTTGGAGTCTGTACAAGAGTCATTGATAAGTAGATCTTAGGCAAGAGAGTATTTGGGTGTCCTTTACAAGAGTCATTGGTAAGGAGATCTTGAACAAGAGAGCCATTGGGAGTCCTGTACAAGAGTCCTTTGGAGTCTGTACAAGAGTCATTGGTAAGGAGATCTTGGACAAGAGAATCATTGGGAGTCCTGTACAAGAGTCCTTTGGAGTCTGTACAAGAGTCATTGATAAGTAGATCTTAGGCAAGAGAGTATTTGGGTGTCCTTTACAAGAGTCATTGGTAAGGAGATCTTGGACAAGAGAGCCATTGGGAGTCCTGTACAAGAGTCCTTTGGAGTCTGTACAAGAGTCATTGATAAGTAGATCTTAGGCAAGAGAGTATTTGGGTGTCCTTTACAAGAGTCATTGGTAAGGAGATCTTGGACAAGAAAGCCATTGGGAGTCCTGTACAAGCGTCCTTTGGAGTCTGTACAAGAGTCATTGGTAAGGAGATCTTGGACAAGAGAATCATTGGGAGTCATGTACAAGAGTCCTTTGGAGTCTGTACAAGAGTCATTGATAAGTAGATCTTAGGCAAGAGAGTATTTGGGTGTCCTTTACAAGAGTCATTGGTAAGGAGATCTTGGACAAGAAAGCCATTGGGAGTCCTGTACAAGCGTCCTTTGGAGTCTGTACAAGAGTCATTGGTAAGGAGATCTTGGACAAGAGAATCATTGGGAGTCCTGTACAAGAGTCCTTTGGAGTCTGTACAAGAGTCATTGATAAGTAGATCTTAGGCAAGAGAGTATTTGGGTGTCCTTTACAAGAGTCATTGGTAAGGAGATCTTGGACAAGAAAGCCATTGGGAGTCCTGTACAAGAGTCCTTTGGAGTCTGTACAAGAGTCATTGATAAGTAGATCTTAGGCAAGAGAGTATTTGGGTGTCCTTTACAAGAGTCATTGGTAAGGAGATCTTGGACAAGAAAGCCATTGGGAGTCCTGTACAAGCGTCCTTTGGAGTCTGTACAAGAGTCATTGTTAAGGAGATCTTGGACAAGAGAGTCATTGGGAGTCCTGTACAAGAGTCCTTTGGACTCTGTACAAGAGTCATTGATAAGTAGATCTTAGGCAAGAGAGTATATGGGTGTCCTTTACAAGAGTCAATCGTAAGGGTGTCCTGGACAAGAGTGCCTTTTTTTTTGGGGGGGGGGGTCCTATAGAAGAGTCGTTTTGCTGGTGGTATGGTGTGTGTGTGTGTGTGTGTGTGTGTCCTGGACAAGAAGGTCATTAGGAAGTCCTGAAGAAGAGTCGTTGGTGGTGGTGTGTCCTGAAGAAGAGAGTCATTTTGGCCATGGACGAGTTTACATTTCATATTTAAAGTATTACTGGAACAGCGACGTGTAAGAGCAGTTAACAAAAATTTACTCTTAAAACTTTCTTAATGGGCGTAAACCGAAATAATCATTAAAACCAACTTTCAAAATTACATTTTTTTTAATAAACAATTTGTTATAACAATTTTTTTTTATATTTTATCAAATGGTTGGAGTAAATTTTTATAATTAGCAATATTTGTGTTAAATATTTCAGCTTCCTCAACACTTTAAATATTAAACGAATATTCCAAAAGATCGATATTTTAATAGACTTGATCGAGTTCTGCATTTTTTTTCCACTAGTGATTTTTCCGCAAAAAAAAGCTTTTTTTAAAAATAATTAGGAAGTTTTGAATGGCGGTTTTCGATTTAAATAACATGGAAATGTCCCAAAACATTTGGTAATAGATTACATGTATGTTTTTATATACTGGTTTCCATAAATTAAGGAAAAATCCCTATGTTAAGTCAATGGACTACTAACGTCAAAGCTCTATAACTTCTGAAATAAGAATTTTTGTTTTAAAAAATGTGATTGCAGATAAAGATCTCAATCATATAAATCAATATCTCGATTTTCAACAATATTCGTTCAGTATTTAATGAGTTATGGTAGTTTGAATATTTAACAACAGCAGTGCCAGTCTTAAGAAACATACAGAACTGAAGAATAGTGAAGGAATTCTTTACACAAAGTTCTAAAGTACAAACTTATTTTGTTAAACACTTTAATACAATAGTTATTACTAAGTTTTAATTAACTTCTGAAGTCAATTTTTGTGGTTGCAATTGTTATCGCTAAATATTCAAACTTCCATAACTCATTAAATACTGAACGAATATTATTCAAAATCGGGATACTGATTTATATATGATTGGAATCTTTATCTGCAATCACATTTCCCCCCCAAAAAAAACTTATTTTAAAAGTTATAGAGCTTCGACGTTAGCTTCCTATTGACATAACATAAGGTTGTTCCTTAATTTATGGAAACCAGTGTATGTATATCCATTAAAAAAAATAGCGAAAAAGATAATTCAAGTCCTGTACATCTAACACGACTTCAGGATTAATGACTTTAAAGGCTTAACAACTGAACTTTTAAAATTCGAGATAAAACTACAGAGTTATTTAATTATGTCTTTTCTTTTAAATTAATTAATGTCCTCTTTTTATTTTCATTTCAAAAAAGGATTATTAAATTATCTCTTCTTTTCACTGCTGTGCATTTTAGATTCAAAGAGAAAAAAAAATAACTCTGCCAGTTATTTTTTTTTAAACTGAATGTGTTTCTAAATAATAACAGAGAAAAAAAAACCTAAGCTTTTTATCTCTGTTTAGTCGTGTTGTATTTTCTAGATTTTTGTTTCGTTTCCTTTTATTTTTATTCAGTTTTATCGGATTCTGCTAGGTAGGAAGATTAATGGCATGCCAAACGAACAGCGCCTGCTTCGTGATGAATCATACATTTTGGTTTTTAATTTTCGTTTTCTAATCTTATCTGTTTCTGAACATTTGCGTGTAATTCATTACGAAATTACAAAGTATTTTATTTTTGTCCTTTTTTTTTTCAGCATTGGGGTGTTTGTGACCTGGTCGTTAGTTTATTGTCCAGATGCTTACGGAGTATCTTGGGCATTAGGTAACTTTGTAACTAATGATGAGGTTAGGCAAAGGAGTTTGCAACCTCCTTTAGGCAGCATATTGTGCAGAGAGAGACTCCGTTGGTTTGGCCATGTTGCCCGTATGAATAATTATAGATTGGTGAATAGGGTTATGAACAGTGTGCCTAAAGGCCTCAGAAAGAGGAGGAGACCTAGGATGCGGTGGGCAGACAATGTCAAACAGGACCTTGTTAGAATTGGTGTGTAGTGGCCAGATGCAGTAGATGTAGCTCAGGATAGACTTGCTTGGAGAACTAAATTGCACGGTCTGGTTGGAACTCCGTAGCCCATGGCTGCTTGATGATGATGATGATGATGATGATGATGATGATGATGATGAAAAGAATGAACAAACCCTTTTTCGTTGTGCAACAGGCAACATCACACTAAAAAAATAAAGACCGTTGGGTGACTAAGCAGTTGTTAGTGGTTTTTAAGATTTCAATATTGGGCGGCACTTATTTTGGCTATTAAGGCACACTAACTCAAACATGTGACATTTTTTAAGTGACGAACCTAATTTGAAATTGTTTGTGAACTTAGCACCGCGGTACTCAGTAATACAACCGTGGGTGGGAGTTAATGCTCTTAATAGATGTATAAACATAAAACTAATTATTAACTAACTTTGGCCACTTAAGACACAATGGTTTATTCAAGCTGTTAAGTCAATCATTAGCAAATAATCAGTTTTTTACCAAATATCGTGCAACTTTATCCCAGCAATAAGATAACAGACTAATAGCTACCAAACTTGATATATTTTACTAAATTGCTCTTTATATTCTAGGCAAAGAGCAACTTTTTTCTCGGCATTAAATAAAATTGGAATTGAGGTTCTTAATATTCAAAATTTATTAATTCACCCGAAATATGATATAAAAATTTTAATTTATAAACTCATTCTTCAGTTTATTTTATCCACTCCATTATGGAACAGAATTTAATATATAAAATTGAAACTTTGGAGGATAAAATCAAAATCAAAATATATATATAAAACAAAAAACATATAAAAAAAAGACTAAGAAAAATAGTATTATTAAATTGAGCACCCTACTCAAAAAAATTAAAAAAAAAACTAAAATCATAAAAAAAAAGGAAAGAAATAAAAAAAAATTAATTAAAAAAATTTTTTTGTTTATTTTGGAAACACCTTTGTTTTGCATTTCGCACAAAACTTTATTGGGAAAGCCTGAATAAGGACATCCCATGCTCTTCTGTAACGTTTAAACAACAACATACCAAACTTGATGCTTCAGTACGTAATGGACCAACATTAGCCTAATTTCAAGACAACCATTAACCAATAATGGCCCGAACATTTGCCTTTCGTTAAACAATGTTGACACAGCAAGTCTTAATCAGTCCAAACCTTTATCCAACTTTGGCCCTTAATCAACTCAAACCTTTACCCAACTTTGGCCCTTTATCAATCTAAACCTTTATCTAACTTTGGACCTTAATCAACCCAAACCTTTACCCAACTTTGGCCCTTTATCAATCTAAACCTTTATCTAACTTTGGCCCTTTATCAATTTAAACCTTTATCCAACTTTGGACCTTAATCAATCTAAACCTTTATCCAACTTTGGACCTTAATCAATCTAAACCTTTATCCAACTTTGGACCTTAATCAATCTAAACCTTTATCCAACTTTGGCCCTTTATCAATCTAAACCTTTATCCAACTTTGGACCTTAATCAACCCAAACCTTTACCCAACTTTGGCCCTTTATCAATCTAAACCTTTATCCAACTTTGGCCCTTAATCAACCCAAACCTTTATCCAACTTTGGCTCTTAATCAATCCAAACCTTTACCCAACTTTGGCTCTTTATCAATCTAAACCTTTATCCAACTTTGGCCCTTAATCAATCCAAACCTTTACCCAACTTTGGATCTTTATCAATCTAAACCTTTATCCAACTTTGGCCCTTAATCAACCCAAACCTTTACCCAACTTTGGCCCTTTATCAATCTAAACCTTTATCCAACTTTGGCCCTTAATCAACCCAAACCTTTATCCAACTTTGGCTCTTAATCAATCCAAACCTTTACCCAACTTTGGCTCTTTATCAATCTAAACCTTTATCCAACTTTGGCCCTTAATCAATCCAAACCTTTACCCAACTTTGGATCTTTATCAATCTAAACCTTTATCCAACTTTGGCCCTTAATCAACCCAAACCTTTACCCAACTTTGGCCCTTTATCAATCTAAACCTTTATCCAACTTTGGCCCTTAATCAACCCAAACCTTTACCCAATTTTGGCCCTTTATCAATCTACACTTTTATCCAACTTTGGCCCTTAATCAACCCAAACCTTTACCTAACTTTGGCCCTTTATCAATCTAAACCTTTATCCAACTTTGGACCTTAATCAATCGAAACATTAATCAACTTTGGATCTTTATCAATCTAAACCTTTATCCAACTTTGGACCTTAATCAATCGAAACATTAATCAACTTTGGATCTTTATCAATCTAAACCTTTATTCAACTTTGGACCTTAATCAATCGAAACATTAATCAACTTTGGATCTTTATCAATCTAAACCTTTATCCAACTTTGGCCCTTAATCAACCCAAACCTTTACCCAACTTTGGCCCTTTATCAATCTAAACCTTTATCCAACTTTGGCCTTTAATCAACCCAAACCTTTACCTAACTTTGGCCCTTTATCAATCTAAACCTTTATCCAACTTTAGCCCTTAATCAACCCAAACCTTTACCCAACTTTGGATCTTTATCAATCTAAACCTTTATCCAACTTTGGCCCTTAATCAACCCAAACCTTTACCCAACTTTGGCCCTTTATCAATCTACACTTTTATCCAACTTTGGCCCTTAATCAACCCAAACCTTTACCCAACTTTGGCCCTTTATCAATCTAAACCTTTATCCAACTTTGGACCTTAATCAATCGAAACATTAATCAACTTTAGCAAAACATTAAAGCAACAGCATACTAATGACTAACCCTGAACAATTAGATGTTTCAAAAATGGGCCAACATTGTTAAGACAAGCTGTTTACGAAGTGTTGAACAAACTAACTTTGGCTCAGAATTTCTCTAAATATTAAAGCATTACATCAAGCCTTATTCAACTTTGGTTAAACTTATAATTAACCAATGGTTGGACAACCATTAGTTACTAGTTGTTTCGACGATGGGGCAAAATTTTTCAAACCATTAATAATAACAAATTATATTCATCATCTAATTATAAGTTCGTATTACAAAACTTTGAAATAAACATTAATTCTAAATATGAATAAAAACTTCAGAATAAGAGAAAATAATACACAAAGAAAAAAAAGTAAAATAAATAAAATGAACATTGAAATAAATCTTGTTTTAAACCATTTCTGCCAACACGTCCAGACTACAAAATTCCATTCTACATGAAACTAAAGCAACAATTCAGAACTTGGTATAATACACTGCGTATTGGATTGGATTGTTTTACCTCTGAGCGACACTTTTTTGCACACCATGGGCTAAATGGCCAGGTCACAAGGACCCCGAAGGCTCAGAGAAGGTTGGGGGAGAGGACCAACTGGAACAGCTGTTGGGAGACAGATGGTAGCCTCCCGTCAAGGTCATCCAGAGTGTTCTTTAACGTGCACAGGGTATGGCTCTCCCGCACAAAGGGCCACGGTTTAACGTCCCATCCAACGGACGGCGGCCTTTCCAAGCCCATCGGTGTCCCCTACTGACCGTGGGCAGGGCGGGGAATTTTGCGGAGATAAATCTCAACGCTGACCCAGCTGGGACTCGAACCTGGGAACTACAGATTACGAGCCTGGCGCGCTACCGACTGAGCCACCCCCGCCCAATACATTGCGTAAAATTATCTAATATTGGCCTAACATTTTGCCAAGTATAACACAATTTTCATTCAATATTAAGCCAATGATTGGCCAATGATCATTCAGCTGCCTCAATGCTAACACTGGCAATTTGCCAAGTTATGCTTCACATATTTGTTTATAAGACAACTAAGACTAAGATCATCACAAGACATCAGGAGCCCACACACCCCCCCTTCCTGTCCCAGAATTTAGATCTTTGTTATGCAAGCTGTATGATCATTGGCCAATCATTGGCTTAATATTGAATGAAAATTGGGTTATACTTGGCAAAATGTTAGGCCAATATTAGATAATTTTACGTAGTGCATTATACCTAGTTCTGAATTGTTGCTTTATTCTGTTATCAAAATTTTATGTTATCCAAAGGAATCATCACCGATCAGCTCACAGCATGGTCAACTTCAAGGAGGAAGTCTTGATAGGGTTGGGATTGGGGTCGTTTTGCCTCTGAGCTGCACTTTTTTTTAACACAATGGGTAACTGACCAGGTCACAAGGACCCCAAGAGCTCAGAAAAGACTGAGAGAGAGGATCAACTGGACAGTCGTTATGAGACAGATGGTAGCCTCCCGTCAAGGGGGGCGGGGGTGGCTCAGTCGGTAGCGCGCCAGGCTCGTAATCTGTAGTTCCCAGGTTCGAGTCCCAGCTGGGTCAGCGTTGAGATTTATCTCTGCAAAACTCCCCGCCCTGTCCACGGTCAGTAGGGGACACCGATGGGCTTGGAAAGGCCGCCGTCCGTCGGATGGGACGTTAAGCCGTGGCCCCGTGTGCGGGAGAGCCATACCCTGTGCATGTTAAAGAACACGCTGGGTGGCCTTGACGGGAGACTACCATCTGTCTCCCAACAGCTGTTCCAGTGGGTCCCCTCCCCCAACCTTCTCTGAGCCTTCGGGGTCCTTGTGACCTGGCCATTTAGCCCACGGTGTGCAAAAAAGTGCCGCTAAGAGGTAAAACAACCCAACAACCCAAATCCCGTCAAGGACTCACAGCGCGTTTTTAACCTCAGGGTACGATTGTTCTGTACGAGAACCAGAGCTTTAACGTCCTATCCAATGGACGGCATCCTTTCCAAACCCATCGGGTATCCCCTATCTCACCGACGGCAGAGTGGACGTTAGCGGAGATAAGTCTCAACGTTGGCCTAGGTGGGACTCGAATCTGGGAAATGCAGATTACAATCATTTTATTATTCGCATTTTGGGATTTTTCCCTGAAAAAAAAAAGAAAACGAAAGAAACGATGAATTTTAAAAAGCGGACGTAGGTTGAATGAGATGTTAAGAAAATGCTGACATTAATGTGGAAGCAACCATCTGCCCTCTTGCTGGCCAATTAACATCTTTTCCCCAACTGTTGTGAACATTTGCGGTGTTTTCAACTTGATTACTTAACTTATTATGGAGCAAAAATGGCTGGTGAAGGATAAATACAGTCCGACCCGAAAGTAATTTGCCTAGCGATCACGAATCAGAACCACGAAATTGAATGTAAACGTCCAAGAAATCAAGCATTACTTAATTGCTTAGCAATACATTCGCATCGAAGTCGAATAACGTTATCGTTGAGGTATAGAACAGAGTCAAAACAAGAATAAAAAAAATTAGAAAAATAAAAGAAAGAGAAAAAAAAGTTTTTTTTTAGTCCAAAGAAGGCCACAGAAAGTTGCGTGAAGCCATCGTGAAGTTTATTGTCGACTAGGTCCTCCCTACACGCAAACCTCCCATTTATCTTATGCCTTATTTTTTCAACGTTCCTTCTTAGTGAATTTTTAATGTCTTTTTGATTAAAAACATATCGGAAAACTTGCATCTGCAGTCTTAACGTGCGTGGAAGAGACGATGGCCGACGATCAGGATGGATGGAGTAAAGAGAAGAAGGGACTACAAAACATTGACGGAGAAACTTTTTCTCAGGAAACAAAAAAACTTACCTTTTTCGTTGTATTATCTTTTCTTTAAGGTTCTTTGTGTGTATACAAGGAACAAAATAGTGTGTAACAAAGTTTGGGGAAAGGGTATTTTCTATTTTCTTTAAAAGCAGTGTCGAAAGAAGATGAAGAACATGTGGTAAATAAGAGTGCGTGGATGTTGCTGCTGATCCTTTTTTTTTAGCACCAAAGTTTCTGCCTATTTACGCTCTCTTTAAGCAAAGAACGTCATCAGTTAAGAAGTTAAATGTTGTGCTTTTTGGCGAATTTTTGCTTTTGTGTTTCGTGTTGGGTTGGGTTGTTTTACCTCTGAGCGGCACTTTTTTGCACACCATGGGCTAAATGGCCAGGTCACAGGGATCCTGAAGGCTCAGAAAAGGTTGGGGGAGGGGACCCACTGGAACAGCTGTTGGGAGACAGATGGTAGCCTCCCGTCAAGGCCATTCAGCGTGTTCTTTAACGTGCACAGGGTATGGCTCTCCCGCACACTGGACCACGGCTTAACGTCCCATCCGACGGGCGGCGCCATGGCTTTCCAAGCCCATTGGTGTCCAGGCGATGGGCTTCCAAGCCCATCGGTGTCCCCTACTGACCATGGGCAGGGCGGGGAATTCATCAGTTAAGAAGTTAAATGTTGTGTTTTTTGGCGAATTTTTGTTTTTGTGTTTCGGAATGTTGGTGAAGTTTGTTAATAATGCTGTAAAGAGAATGAAGAAGAAGATAAGAAATCAGAGGATTGTATTGAATGATTTCTCTTGGAATTGTTTGAACCCCCCCTCCCTCCCAAAGTGACTCGAAGTTGGCAAAATTCGAAGCGACTTCGCAAAATCTAGGTGAGATGTGAAAATTTGTAATTTTTTTTTTGTAAAATTAAGGGGAGTTGTCAAAATCGAGGCAACTTGGCAAATCTAAGGCAGTTTGGAAAATGGAGAGACGGCAAAATCTAGAGCAGTTGGCAAAATTCGAAGCCACTTAATAAAAACAGGTGACTTGGTAAAATCTTGGTAAGTTGGCAAAATTCGGAGTGACTTGGTAAAATCTTGGGGAGTTGGCAAAATTCGGAGTGACTTGGTAAAATCTTGGGGAGTTGGCAAAATTCGGAGTGACTTGGTAAAATCTTGGGGAGTTGGCAAAATTCGGAGTGACTTGGTAAAATCTTGGGGAGTTGGCAAAATTCGGAGTGACTTGGTAAAATCTTGGGGAGTTGGCAAAATTCGGAGTGACTTGGTAAAATCTTGGGGAGTTGGCAAAATTCGGAGTGACTTGGTAAAATCTTGGGGAGTTGGCAAAATTCGGAGTGACTTGGTAAAATCTTGGGGAGTTGCCAAAATTCGGAGTGACTTGGTAAAATCTTGGGGAGTTGGCAAAATTCGGAGTGACTTGGTAAAATCTTGGGGAGTTGCCAAAATTCGGAGTGACTTGGTAAAATCTTGGGGAGTTGGCAAAATTCGGAGTGACTTGGTAAAATCTTGGGGAGTTGGCAAAATTCGGAGTGACTTGGTAAAATCTTGGGGAGTTGCCAAAATTCGGAGTGACTTGGTAAAATCTTGGGGAGTTGCCAAAATTCGGAGTGACTTGGTAAAATCTTGGGGAGTTGCCAAAATTCGGAGTGACTTGGTAAAATCTTGGGGAGTTGCCAAAATTCGGAGTGACTTGGTAAAATCTTGGGGAGTTGGCAAAATTCGGAGTGACTTGGTAAAATCTTGGGGAGTTGGCAAAATTCGGAGTGACTTGGTAAAATCTTGGGGAGTTGCCAAAATTCGGAGTGACTTGGTAAAATCTTGGGGAGTTGCCAAAATTCGGAGTGACTTGGTAAAATCTTGGGGAGTTGGCAAAATTCGGAGTGACTTGGTAAAATCTTGGGGAGTTGCCAAAATTCGGAGTGACTTGGTAAAATCTTGGGGAGTTGGCAAAATTCGGAGTGACTTGGTAAAATCTTGGGGAGTTGCCAAAATTCGGAGTGACTTGGTAAAATCTTGGGGAGTTGGCAAAATTCGGAGTGACTTGGTAAAATCTTGGGGAGTTGCCAAAATTCGGAGTGACTTGGTAAAATCTTGGGGAGTTGGCAAAATTCGGAGTGACTTGGTAAAATCTTGGGGAGTTGCCAAAATTCGGAGTGACTTGGTAAAATCTTGGGGAGTTGGCAAAATTCGGAATGACTTGGCAAAATCGTGGGGAGTTGCCTAAATTCGGAGTGACTTGGTAAAATCTTGGGGAGTTGGCAAAATTCGGAGAGACTTGGTAAAATCTTGGGGAGTTGGCAAAATTCGGAGTGACTTGGTAAAATCTTGGGGAGTTGCCAAAATTCGGAGTGACTTGGTAAAATCTTGGGGAGTAGCCAAAATTCGGAGTGACTTGGTAAAATCTTGGGGAGTTGCCAAAATTCGGAGTGACTTGGTAAAATCTTGGGGAGTTGGCAAAATTCGGAGTGACTTGGTAAAATCTTGGGGAGTTGCCTAAATTCGGAGTGACTTGGTAAAATCTTGGGGAGTTGGCAAAATTCGGAGAGACTTGGTAAAATCTTGGGGAGTTGGCAAAATTCGGAGTGACTTGGTAAAATCTTGGGGAGTTGCCAAAATTCGGAGTGACTTGGTAAAATCTTGGGAAGTTGCCTAAATTCGGAGTGACTTGGTAGAATCTTGGGGAGTTGGCAAAATTCGGAGAGACATGGTAAAATCTTGGGGAGTTGCCAAAATTCGGAGTGACTTGGTAAAATCTTGGGGAGTTGCCAAAATTCGGAGTGACTTGGTAAAATCTTGGGGAGTTGCCAAAATTCGGAGTGACTTGGTAAAATCTTGGGGAGTTGGCAAAATTCGGAGTGACTTGGTAAAATCTTGGGGAGTTGCCTAAATTCGGAGTGACTTGGTAAAATCTTGGGGAGTTGGCAAAATTCGGAGAGACTTGGTAAAATCTTGGGGAGTTGGCAAAATTCGGAGTGACTTGGTAAAATCTTGGGGAGTTGCCAAAATTCGGAGTGACTTGGTAAAATCTTGGGGAATTGCCAAAATTCGGAGTGACTTGGTAAAATCTTGGGGAGTTGCCAAAATTCGGAGTGACTTGGTAAAATCTTGGGGAGTTGCCAAAATTCGGAGTGACTTGGTAAAATCTTGGGGAGTTGGCAAAATTCGGAGTGACTTGGTAAAATCTTGGGGAGTTGGCAAAATTCGGAATGACTTGGCAAAATCGTGGGGAGTTGCCTAAATTCGAAATGACTTGGCAAAATCTTGGGGAGTTGCCAAAATTCAGGTGAGATGTAAAAATTATGATTTTTTTTCTGTAAAATTATGGCGAGTTGGCCAAATCTAGGGACAGTTGGCAAAATTCGGAGTGACTTGGCAAAATTGTAGGGATTTGGCAAAATTCAGGTGAGATGTGGAGGTGAAATTCTTTCTTCGATTTTAGTTTAGTCAACTATCCTGAATTTCACAAACCCAATCCTAATTATCACAACTCGCCCGTATTTTCCAAGTGGATTCGAATTTTGCCAACTGCCCAATATTCTGTTTAGTTTCCTCAATTTATCCAACACTCCTTAATTTCACAAAACAAATCTCAGTTTTCACAACTCGTCTATATTATACCGAGTGCATTCGAATTTTGCCAACTACTCTAGATTTTGCCAACTCGCCTTAATTTTACAGAAAAAATCGCACTTTTTACATCTTCCCTGAATTTGCCAAGTCACTTCGAATTTTATCAACTCTCCTTAATTGCACAAGAAAGGCACAATTTTCACAACTCCCCTGTATTTTACCAAGTGGGCTCGAAGTTTGCCAACTCCCCTAGATTTTACCAAGAATACTTGGTTTTTCCAACTCTCCTTAATTTCACAAAACCAATCCCAATTTTTACAACTCACCTGCACTTTACCAAGGGGTTTCCAGTTTTGCCAACTTCCCTAGATTTTGCAAAGTTTTCTTGATTTTATCAACTGTCTTTAATTTCACAAATCGCCCGTACTTCACCAAGTGGATTCGAATTTTGCCAACTCCCCCAAGATTTTCCAACTCTCCTAGATATTGCGAAGCTGCCTCGATTTTGCCAACACGCCATAACTTTACATAAAAAAGATTGCAATTTTTACATCTCACCTGAATTTTGTCAACTCTCCACGATTTTGCCAAGTCACTCCCAATTTTGCCAACTCCCTAAGATTTTGCCAAGTCTCTCCGAATTTTGCCAACTCCCCAAGATTTTACCAAGTCACTCCCAATTTTGCCAACTCCCCAAGATTTTACCAAGTCTCTCCGAATTTTGCCAACTCCCCAAGATTTTACCAAGTCTCTCCGAATTTTGCCAACTCCTCAAGATTTTACCAAGTCTCTCCGAATTTTGCCAACTCCCCAAGATTTTACCAAGTCTCTCCAAATTTTGCCAACTCCCCAAGATTTTACCAAGTCTCTCCGAATTTTGCCAACTCCCCAAGATTTTACCAAGTCTCTCCGAATTTTGCCAACTCCCCAAGATTTTACCAAGTCTCTCCGAATTTTGCCAACTCCCCAAGATTTTACCAAGTCTCTCCAAATTTTGCCAACTCACCTGTTTTTACTAAGTGGCTTCGAATTTTGCCAACTGCTCTAAATATTGCAGTTTCTCCATTTTCCAAACTGCCTCAGATTTGCCAAATTGCCTCGATTTTGACAACTCACCTTAATTTTCCAAAAAAAAAAAATTTTGGAGTTTGGAAGTTTGAAGTGATTTGACCAATTTAGGAGAGATGTAAAGATTGGGATTAGTTTCGTGAAATTAAGGAGATTTGACCAAATCAAGGCAAAAATTCATACTTGATTTGCTACAATTCAGATGAAATGTAAATATTGTAAATATTTCTGAGAAATTATGGCTAGTTGGCAAAATTGGAAGTCAAATGGCAAAATGGGGGGAGCCTTAAAAAAATTGACTCCCCCTCCCACGGATTTCAAATCTAAGCAACTTTGCATAGTTGGCAAATTTTGCTCCAGTTGGAAAATTTTGGACTTCTCCCCCCCCCCCAACCATATTCCTTCGCTACGCCCCTGAGGCCTATATCATAAACATACTATATTTCCCATATCATAATTTTTCACTAGATCTGCAATATTTTGTGATTAGTCCTTAAGTTCGGAAATTATCGTGCAACAATTATTTAAATTCTTATTTTTTGGCAGTATAAGAGTTAGGACAATGTTTCCCAAAGTGGGCGATACCGCCCCCTTAAGGGGAGCGCTGGAACGATCCAGGGGGTCGGTAGTAGCCTCGGGTGCAATTGGGGGCTGTGGAAGCATAAAGAAAGAAGGGAAGATAAGAAAATTTTGAAAAACCGTTCGTACATGCTTCATCTGTTGTATAACATAGAGTTAAAGTCGAATGTTACTATGGTTGATTTTAATAAATAATTGTATAATTTCAAGGTTTCTTATTTACAACAACATCTTTCTTTACTATGTTTTAAGACGTAGGTAGAAATATAGATACATAAAAGAACGCAAATTTGTCACTGCATCTTTCTGTTTGTTCGCTTAATGATGGTAGTTTTCCAGGGGGCGCTGAGTAATTTTTTTCCTGAAATGGGGGGGGGGTAGGACAAATAAGTTTGGAAACCTCTGAGTTAGGAGATATTTTTATATAACCCATATTACACCCTACATCATAAATGTCTATTTGATATATAACATTTTATGACTGGTCTTCTTGGGATCGAAGAGGGCGGAGTTGGTTGGATCTGCAGTTCCCAGATTCGAGTCCCAACTGTCATAGCATCGAGATTTAATTCCGCTAAATACATCACCCTTCCCTCGGTGAGAAATGGCACACTGATTGGAAAGATCGTCGTCCATCGGATTGGATATAAAGCCGTGGATCCGTTTTCAGGAGAACCATACCTTGTGTACGTTAAACAACAAGCTGGATGGTCTTGACAGGAGGCTTTCATCTGTCTGGTAACAGTCGTTCAGCGTGTCCCTATCTCCCTGCTTTTTTGAGACTTTTGAGTCCTTATGACCTGGCCATTTTGATCATTGTGTGCGAAAAAGTGTCGTTCAGAGGTAAAGATAACTCAAAAAATCTTAGATTCGGGAGTTTATGTGCACGTTAAACAACGGAGCACGGAAGTTTCTGTGCAAGTTAAACAACAAGCTGGATGGTCTTGATAGGGTTGTTTTACCTCTGAGCGGCACTTTTTTGCACACCATGGGCTAAATGGCCAGGTCACATGGACCCCGAAGGCTCAGAGAAGGTTGGGAGAGGGGACCCACTGGAACAGCTGTTGGGAGACAGATGGTAGCCTCCCGTCAAGGCCATCCAGTGTGCTCTTTAACGTTGGGTTGTTTTACCTCTGAGCGGCACTTTTTTGCACATCATGGGCTAAATGGCCAGGTCACATGGACCCCGAAGGCTCAGAGAAGATTGGGGGAGGGGACCCACTGGAACAGCTGTTGGGAGACAGATGGTAGCCTCCCGTCAAGGCCATCTAGTGTGTTCTTTAACGTTGGGTTGTTTTACCTCTGAGCGGCACTTTTTTGCACACCATGGGCTAAATGGCCAGGTCACATGGACCCCGAAGGCTCAGAGAAGGTTGGGAGAGGGGACCCACTAGAACAGCTGTTGGGAGACAGATGGTAGCCTCCCGTCAAGGCCATCCAGCGTGTTCTTTAACGTGCACAAGGTATGGCTTTCCCGTACACGGGGCCACGGCTTAACGTCCCATCCGACGGACGGTGGCCTTTCCAAGCCCATCGGTGTCCCCTACTGACCGCGGGCAGGGCGGGGAATTTTGCGGAGATAAATCTCAAGCTGACCCAGCTGGGACTCGAACCTGGGAACTACAGATTACGAGCGTGGCGCGCTACCGACTGAGCCACCCCCGCCCCGGTCTTGATAGGAGGCTTTCATCTGTTTCGTAACAGTCGTTCAGTGTGTCCCTATCTCCCTGCTTTCTTTGAGCCCTTTGGGTCCTTATGATCTGGCCATTTTGATCATTGTGTGCAAAAAAGTATCGTTCAGAGGTAAAAATAACCCAGAAACCTTAGACTCGGGAGTTTTGTTGGAAAAAATGATTTATAAACATTTTTGGAGGGGGAGAAAAATAAAGTTTTTTTTTTTTACCTATATCTCTCTCCACATTATAAACGTTCATTTGGTACATATTTTACTTTGAGTGCTGGTTTTTTCTAACAAATGGTGAAAAAACTGTTCTGTGAAATTCGCATCAACCCAAAAAATCATCCATGAATACGAAACGAAAAACATTTGGAAGATGAGAATTCGATCTGTATTTCAACCAATTAATAAAACAGCTGAAAAACCCTGAGCCAGAAAACAAAACTAAAATATTTTATACGAGTTTCAAGAAAAGAGAAAAAAAAAAATCCCAAACACTCCCTTTTTTTGACGTCGGCCCATCCGAATTTGAAATCAGTTCCCATCCTCAGAGTCAATCAAAATATTCTCTAGCAAATCCCACCAGCCAGCCGAGTAAAACTCGATACATATATGTACATGTGTGTATGTGTGCTGTTTGTTGTGTAGGTGCGCTTCGCTGTCTCCGTTGTAAACACCATCTGGTGATGTCTGATCTGTTCTCATGCCATCGGAGTTCAGTTGCTCCTCTGCGCTAGCTGTTCTGACACAACATAACCCTAAAGCACTACTCTGATATCGATTCCCTAGAAAAGCCACATCTCCAGTTTTAAGTCTCAATCTTTTGTTCCCCCTTTGCTATGTAATCGTAATGAATTTTCTCCATTCTCTCTCTCATCTGGGGAAACTTGATTATCTTTACAACATCTTGTAATTACATCAGTCTTTCTCTCTTTTTTTCCCCTCTCTCTCTCTGTTTCCTCTAATTTCTTTGGCCTTTAATAGGAATTCCCCAGCAACTGTTTCAAGAGTTACGTTATCTTCTTAGTATTGGGGCTCAGAAAGAGTGTGTTAGTTTGGACGGTCTAACATGTAAGGTTCCTTTTCTTTGTAACGTCTTGTTTAAAATTGCTTCTTTCCTGTTTTCAGTTGGTTTGCAGTTAGCTATTAAATTCGTAAGTAATATAGAAAATTCTTTTTAACTCTCACAGTCACCACGGTGGCTCAGTGATTGCCATTGTCTGTGTTCGAGACTCGGCGTGGTTGTTTGTGTACTGCTAGCTCTTGATTTGTGTACTATTATCTCTCATTTTGTGTACGTTAGCTCTCGGTTTGTGTACTGCTAGCTCTTGGTTTGTGTACTATTAGCTCTCATTTCGTGTACGTTAGCTCTCGGTTTGTGTACTGCTAGCTCTTGGTTTGTGTACTATTAGCTCTTATTTTGTGTACGTTAGCTCTCGGTTTGTGTACTGTTGGCTCATTTTGTGTACTGTTAGCTCTCGGTTTGCGTAGTGTTAGCTCATTTTGTATACGTTAGCTATTGGTTTGTGCACTGTTAGCTCTCTGGTTTGTGTACTGTTAGCTCTTGGTTTGGGTACTGTTAGTTCGCGTACTGATTGCTCTCGGTTTGTTTACTTTAGCTCTCTGTTCGCGTACTGATTGCTCTCGGTTTGTGTACTGTTAGCTCGTTTTGTGTAGTGTTAGCTCTCGGTTTGCGTATTGTTAGCTTATTTGTGTATGTTAGCTCTTGGTTTGTGCACTGTTAGCTCTTAGTTTGCGTACTGATTGCTCTCTATGTTTGTGTACTGTTAGCTCTCGGTTTGCGTACTGTTGGATCGTTTTGTGTATGTTAGCTCTCGGTTTGTGTACTGTTAGCTCTCGGTTTGCGTACTGTTGGATCGTTTTGTGCACGTTAGCTCTCGGTTTGTGTACTGTTATCTCTCATTTTGTGTACGTTAGCTCCCGGTTTGTGTACTGTTAGCTCTCTCATTGCGTACTGTTAGCTCTCTGTTCGCGTACTGATTGCTCTCGGTTTGTGTACTGTTAGCTCTCGGTTTGCGTACTGTTAGCTCTCGGTTTGCGTACTCTTAGTTCATTTTGTGTACGTTAGCTCTTGGTTTGTGTACTGTTAGCTCTCGGTTTGCGTACTCTTAGTTCATTTTGTGTACGTTAGCTCTTGGTTTGTGTACTGTTAGCTCTCTGTTTTGCGTACTGTTGCTCTCGGTTTGTGTACTGTCAGCTCATTTTGTGTACTGTTAGCTCTCAGTTTGCGTATTGTTAGCCCATTTGTGTACGTTAGCTCTTGGTTTATGTACTGTTAGCTCTCTGCGTGCTGATTGCTCTCGGTTTGTGTACTGTTAGCTCTCTGTTTGCGTACTGTTTGTTCTCGATTTGTATAATGTTAGCTCTCGGTTTTTGTGTACTGACCGCTCACGGTTTGTATACTGTTAGCTCTCAGTTTATGGGCTATTAGCTCTAACTGAGGCAGTGGTCAGCAGTGACTTCGGTCTTGGTGAGACATGCCTTTGTATGAGAAGACCTGTAAAAACTGGCACTAATTTCCACAACCATTCTATATGTTGAAAATCAATCACAATATCAATCACTGTTTTATCTCGTATATTTTAAAAGGTTTTTTTTTTATCTAATATTTTTCACTATACTCTAAACTTTCGCGTATAAGTTATAAGAACCAAATGTCTATGTGAAATTGTCTACATAACTCTTGATAACTGCGCGCTGTAGCTCATTGCAGACGAGAGATTGATTACCATGCAAATTGTTGAAAAAGATTTAACTCATATTTAACAGATTTTAGCCCCCCCCCCCCCCACACACACACACACACGTAAAATCCCCAAATACTTTACCGTCCAGTCCCAAATACGGGTTTTTCCTGTGAAAAACCATATTGCGTTAAAAATTCAAATCGACATCAATAATAGAAGCATGGGTTGGATTGTTTTACCTCTGAGCGGCACTTTTTTGCACACCATGGGCTAAATGGCCAGGTCATATGGACCCCGAAGGCTCAGAGAAGGTTGGGGGAGGGGATCCACTGGAACAGCTGTTGGAAGACAGATGGTAGCCTCCCGTCAAGGCCATCCAGCGTGTTCTTTAACGTGCACAGGGTATGGCTCTCCCGCACACGGGGCCACGGCTTAACGTCCCATCCGACGGACGGCGGCCTTTCCAAGCCCATCGGTGTCCCCTACTGACTGTGGGCAGGGCGGGGAATTTTGCGGAGATAAATCTCAACGCTGATCCAGCTGGGACTCGAACCTGGGAACTACAGATTACGAGCCTGGCACGCTACCTACTGAGCTATCCCCGCCCTAATATTAGAAGCTATTTAGAACCTAGAATCTCTATTTTTTTCTCTCCATTTTTATAATTTAACGAAAAATATATTGTATTTAAACCCTTTTTTTACTCCTCCCTAAAACTTATTCACCATCTAGTCCCAAACTCCTCCTACGGGTTTGCCCCTTGTCAGCTCGTGTTTTGTAAAAAATTCAGCTCTTATTAAATATCAGAATCTTTTTTTTTCTTTGCTTATTCTTTCTATCACCTGGGGAATTATCTTACCTTTCAACCATTCACTCAGGCCAACAAAGCACGAACGGTAAAGTATTTGGGGATTGAGCATGGACGGTAAAGTATTTGGGGATTGAGCATGGACGGTAAACTATGTGGGGATTGAGCATGGACGGTAAAGTATGTGGGGATTGAGCATGGACGGTAAAGTATTTGGGGATTGAGCATGGACGGTAAAGTATTTGGGTATTGAGCATGGACGGTAAAGTATTTGGGGATTGAGCATGGACGGTAAAGTATTTGGGTATTGAGCATGGACGGTAAAGTATTTGGGGATTGAGCATGGACGGTAAAGTATTTGGGGATTGAGCATAAACGGTAAAGTATTTGGGGATTGAGCATGGACGGTAAAGTATTTGGGGATTGAGCATGGACGGTAAAGTATTTGGGGATTGAGCATGGACGGTAAAGTATTTGGGGATTGAGCATGGACGGTAAAGTATTTGGGGATTGAGCATGGACGGTAAAGTATTTGGGGATTGAGCATAAACGGTAAAGTATTTGGGGATTGAGCATGGACGGTAAAGTATTTGGGGATTGAGCATGGACGGTAAAGTATTTGGGGATTGAGCATGGACGGTAAAGTATTTGGGGATTGAGCATGGACGGTAAAGTATTTGGGGATTTTACTGGTGGCTCAGTCGGTAGCGCGCCAGGCCCGTTATCTGTACTTTTCGGGTTCGAGTCCTAGCTGGGTCAGCGTTGAGATTTATCTCAGCAAAATTCCCCACCCTGCCCACGGTCAGTAGTGGAACACCGATGGGCTTGGAAAGACCGCCGTCCGTCGGATGGTACGTTAAACCGTGGCTCCGTGTGCGTGAAAGCCATAATCTGTGCACATTAAAGAACACGCTGGATGGCCTTGATGGGAGGCTACCATCAGTCCCCCAACAGCTGTTCCAGTGTTCTGTTAGCTCTGTTTTTGTGCTCAGTTCAGCTGTTCCAGTTCCTCCCTAAACTTCTCCGAGCCTTCGGGGTCCATGTGACCTGGCTATTTAGCCCATGGTGTGCAAAAAAGTGCCGCTCAGAGGTAAAACAACCCAAATCTTTCAATCCCTCCCCCCCTCTCTCTCTCTTCCCCGCCCTGCCCACGGTCAGTAGGGGACACCGATGGGCTTGGAAAGGCCGCCGTCCGTCGGATGGGACGTTACGCCGTGGCCCCATGTGAGGGAGAGACATACCCTGTGCAGGTTAAAGAACACGCTGGATGGCCTTGACGGGAGGCTACCATCTGTCTACCAACAGCTGTTCCAGTGGGTCCCTTCCCCCAACCTTCTCTGAGCCTTCGGGGTCCATGTGACTTGGCCATTTAGCCCATGGTGTGCAAAAAAGTGCCGCTCAGAGGTAAAACAACCCAACCCCCCTCTCTCTCTGTTTCTTCTAATTTCTTTGGCCAACTAATAGAAATTGTCCAGCAACTGCTTCAAGAGTTACGCTCTTTTTTTTTAGTATTAGGCAATTTGAAGTTTGTTGAATTTTTAACTCAACTTGTTTTCATTTAGCTTCTTCCATTGAATTCTTCCCATTTTAACAGCTTTTGAAAAGCTGCGATTCATTTTAACAATTATACTAGATAACAAATTAAAACTTTTTTTTTTATAACATTGGTCAAACAGGATGTTTTTAACTCGTTTTTGGGGTGCTAAATTTAAATATGGCTGTGAAAAATCTGCAGCACGTAGTTTTTTTTTTGAATTACAGATTAATATGTTTCATTACGGAATGATGTATTTCAAATTTCAATGAATACACATATTTGGGTTGTTGGGTTGTTTTACCTCTGAGCGGCACTTTTTTGCACACAATGGGCTAAATGGCCAGGTCACAAGGACTCCGAAGGCTCAAAGAAGGTTGGGGGAGGGGACCCACTGGAACAGCTGTTGGGAGACAGATGGTAGCCTCCCGTCAAAGCCATCCAGCGTGTTCTTTAACGTGCACAGGGTATGGCTTTCCCGCACACGGGACCACGGTTTAACGTTCCATCCGACGGACGGCGGCCTTTACCAAGCCCATCGGTGTCCCCTACTGACCGTGGGCAGGGCAGGGAATTTTGCGGAGATAAATCTCAGCGCTGATCCAGCTGGGACTCGAACCTGGGAAGTACAGATTACGAGCCTGGCGCGCTACCGACTGAGCCACCCCCGCCCCACACACATATTTGGGAAATTAAAATAAATATGACTATTTTATTGAATTGCAACTTAAAAATCATTAATTAATTACATGATTACAGTGAAAGAAATTAGAAACATCATAGTTATAGACCACTGAATATAAAGTAACAAATGAAATAATATTGAAACGCAAAATAAAAAGACATGGGTAAGGATCTTTTATATTTACAAGAAGTTCATTTTTGTCTTTTATGTGCTGAGGTATTTTCCTTCTGCAAGAACCAGCAGTAGTCACACATCATTGCTGGGTTCCACCTGCCTTGGTATCTCTCCTCCATGGTTCGGATAGGGGCGGGGGTGGCTCAGTCGGTAGCGCGCCAGGCTCGTAATCTATAGTTCCCAGGTTCGAGTCCCAACTGGGTCAGCGTTGAGATTTATCTCCGCAAAATTCCCCGCCCTGCCCGCGGTCAGTAGGGGACACCGATGGGCTTGGAAAGGCCGCCGTCCGTCGGATGGGACGTTAAGCCGTGGCCCCGTGTGCGGGAGAGCCATACCCTGTGCACGTTAAAGAACACGCTGGATGGCCTTGACGGGAGGCTACCATCTGTATCCCAACAGCTGTTCCAGTGGGTCCCCTCCTCCAACCTTCTCTGAGCCTTCGGGGTCCATGTGACCTGGCCATTTAGCCCATGGTGTGCAAAAAAGTGCCGCTCAGAGGTAAAACAACCCAACCCATGGTTCGGATATCCTGGTGAAATCTTTCCCCTTGCTCATCACTGAAGCTCCAAAGTTGTTGGGAAAGAAATCGAGATGCGAGTGCAAGAAATGGATCTTCAAAGACATTCGGCAGCCAAGATTTTCATAGTTTTTGAGAAGATCTTGAATGAGCTGATGGTAGTTTTCCTCTTTGTGATTCCTCAGAAAATCCTGGACCATAGACGTGAAGCATTTCCATGCAGCGTCCTCCTTCATATTAAGTTTTTCTTTGAAGACTGTATCATTCAGTAGCTTCCTGATCTGAGGACCTACAAAGATACCTACTTTGAATTATTTTTCCTTCAAGTGCAATACCCTTTACCAGTTTTGTCCATAACCTTTACAAAGTTTTTCATAAGCCCCAGTTTGATGTTTAGTGTTGGGAGCAGAACATCAGAAGGGTCAACTAGAGGCTTATACCTCACATTACTTTTTCCAGGAATAAAAACATCTCTTTTGAGCCAATCTTTTGTTTTCTAGTGTTCCTTTCCGGCCCTACAGTCCCACAAAAACAGAAAACAGAAAATTTTGTAAAGCCTCCTTGAAGCCCGAGCAAGAGAGAAATGACTTTTAGGTCACCACATATTGTCCACTTAAACTGGCCATATTTTACAGCAGTGAGTATTTTTTCCATGCTTTCATAAGTTTCCTTCATTCCCACAGCATGTGTAAGTGGAATGGAAGGTTTTTGGGTTCTTTTATGCAAAAGGAAATCTTTTAAGCTGAATTTTTACGAATCTATAAATAGATACCATTCCTTAGGGTCGTGAGTTGTTCCAATTTCTTCCATCAGCCCTGAAATATCTGTGAAGAAACACAAACCATCTTGCATCTCGTAATAAGCAGATAAAGCCAAATTTCTCTTTCTGAACAGAGAAATTCTAGAACCCTTGGCCAGAAGATTCCACTCCTGAAGTCTTGAACCTAAAACCTCAGCTTGTTGTTTGGAAAGTCCTTGGTCTCGAACAAGATCGTTTAGTTCATTTTGCTGAATCAGATGAGGCTCGTCTAACTTTTTAGGGGTATATGTAGGATCAAGATCTGTATGTGCCTCAAAGTCTTCCTCTAATGAATGTGAATCCATCTCCTTCCAGTTGGTTGGAGGTGTTGGTGTAGGAAGATCTTCTCCATGAGGAACTGGCCTTATGGCTGAAGGCACATTTGGATATTGCATTTTGCTTTTGTTCTTTTTTGTAAAGCCCGACACTTTAGTTAAATAAAATAGCAATCATGCAAGTGACTAGTTGGTTCACGCCAAACCATTGGAACTACAAAGGGCATGGAATTTATCTTACCTTTCAACCATTCACTCAGGCCAACAAAGCACGAAATGCAACACACATGTGGAGCCCATGTTTTGCGCTGATCACCAACATGACATCCAAAATACAAGTTATAGGCTTTCTTCAAAAACTTTGTCAAAGAACGACTCTGGGATTTTAAAATATAATTTCCACACACATAACAAAACTTATCTGGCACATTAACACATCAGCGACGCTGCCTTTTTGGTCATTTAAACCCCAAAATTCACTCTCTTCAACGTACAGCACGTGTTCCTGCTACAATGAAAACAAGAAAAATGGCGGTCTGAGGTTAGGTTACTGTTACATGTTTTCTCCCACTTGGCAATCGGTGTTGCCAGCCACAAAAAGTAAAATATCTAGTATCCTCCCAGTTGCCTGGAGGTGTTGGTGTAGGAAGATCTTAATAGGTTGGGTTGTTTTACCTCTGAGCGGCACTTTTTTGCACACCATGGGCTAAATGGCAAGGTCACATGGACCCCGAAGGCTCAGAGAAGGTTGGGGGAGGGGACCCACTGGAACAGCTGTTGGGAGACAGATGGTAGCCTCCCGTCAAGGCCATCCAGCGTGTTCTTTAACGTGCACAGGGTATGTCTCTCCCGCACACGGGGCCACGGCTTAACGTCCCATCCGACGGACGGCGGCATTTCCAAGCCCATCGGTGTCCGCTACTGACCGTGGGCAGGGCGGGGAATTTTGCGGAGATAAATCTCAACGCTGACCCAGCTGGGACTCGAACCTGGGAACTACAGGTTACGAGCCTGGCGCGCTACCGACTGAGCCACCCCCGCCCCACCACGCCGTAAGAGAAACACATCTATCGGGGTTCATGCAATCGGTTACTCATTCGTAATACCCCTTTTTTATGATGATGATGATTTTTCCGTGACCTGCGCCTGTAACATTCGTACTAATTACCGGGTTGGGTTGGATTGTTTTATCTCTGAGCGGCACAATGGGCTAAATTGTCAGGTCACAAGGACCCAGAGTGATAAAAGAAGGTTGGAGGAAGGGGACTCATTGGACAGCTGTTAGGCTGTTAGGACACATGGTATTCTCCCGTCAAGACCATCCAGCGTGTTCTTTATCTAGCACAGGGTATGGCTCTCGTGCACAGGGTGTCACAGCTTAATATCCCATCCGACGGATGGCGGCATTTCCAAGTCCATCGGTGTCCCCTTTATCACCGATGGAAGGATGGAGTGAGAGGTTAGCAGAGAGATGTGTTATGGGTAAGGCTCTTCCGCACTCGGGACCTCGGCTCTACATTCTATCCGACGGACGGCAGCCTTTCTAATTGGCGTGGAGCGAGTTTTGCGGCGATATTGGCGTGGGCAGTTTTGAGGAGATTAATATCAACGCTGGTCCACGTGGGTTCACCTAGGAACTAGAAGGTTACGAGCCTGACGCGCTACCAACTGAGCTACCCCTGCTCCCTAAGGGGCGGGGGTGGCTCAGTCGGTAGCGCGCCAGGCTCGTAATCTGTAGTTCCCAGGTTCGAGTCCCAGCTGGGTCAGCGTTGAGATTTTATCTCCGCAAAATTCCCCGCCCTGCCAACGGTCAGTAGGGGACACCGATGGGCTTGGAAAGGCCGCCATCAGTGGGATGGGACGTTAAGCCGTGGCCCCGTGTGCGGGAGAGCCATACCCTGTGCACGTTAAAGAACACGCTGGATGGCCCTGACGGGAGGCTACCATCTGTCTCCCAACAGCTGTTCCAGTGGGTCCCCTCCCCCAACCTTCTCTGAGCCTTCGGGGTCCATGTGACCTGGCCATTTAGCCCATGGTGTGCAAAAAAGTGCCGCTCAGAGATAAAACAACCCAACCCAACCTGCTCCCTAAATACCGAATATCATACTGAGCATCACTGGTGTCTCTGCACCCCAATGTAAAATTGTTTAGCGCCCGAAACAGCTGGCCATATCAGATTTGCCAACAGCTACGTTAAATTGCTGCCTTGCTGTTGGTTTAGAGCATTGGATATTTCTGCAGCATTTAAAGCATAAATTTCCATATATTTGTGTTCGTGATTTGATAGTTAGGTTCGTTTTAACATAAGGATAGAATTAGAATAACCAGTTTACGTTCATTTAAACGCTGATGGAGAATTTAAGTTCCGTGTTCCATTTATTAAAATGTACATAGAGAATTTGAATTAGTTATTCAACCATTGAAATGCAGTGCTGGAATTTGAATTACTTGTTCCATCGGTTTAAGTGTAGAGCAAGAATTTAACTGGTTTGGGTTGTTTTCCTCTGAGCGGCACTTTTTTTGTGCACAATGTGCTAAACGGCCAGGTCACAAGGACCCAGAAGGGTTGGGTTGTTTTACCTCTGAGCGGCACTTTTTTGCACACCATGGGCTAAATGGCCAGGTCACATGGACCCCAAAGGCTCAGAGAAGGTTGCGGGAGGGGACCCACTGGAACAGCTGTTGGGAGACAGATGGTAGCCTCCCGTCAATTCCATCCAGCGTGTTCTTTAACGTTCACAGGGTATGGCTCTCCCGCACACGGCGCCACGGCTTAACGTCCCATCCGACGGACGGCGGCCTTTCCAAGCCCATCGGTGTCCCCTACTGACCGTGGGCAGGGCGGGGAATTTTTGCGGAGATAAATCTCAACGCTGACCCAGCTGGGACTCGAACCTGGGAACTACAGATTACGAGCCTGGCGCGCTACCGACTGAGCCACCCCCGCCCCGTTCCTGCAGGTGGTAAATCTGTTCTGCTTGATTTAGTTGTGTCCCTGTAGGTGAAGGTGAATATGTTCAATTTTAATTGTGTAGGTGAAGATGGATATGTTCTGTTTGATTAAGTGCTATCCCTATGGATGAAGATGAGTCTGTTCTGCTGTACTGAGTGATTTTATGAGTAGAGGTGAGTCGCTTCTTCTCAATTGAATGATGACTTTATGAATACAGGTGGGTCTTTTCTACTTAATTCAATTACGCTCACTTGGCTATTAATGAATGATGTAAAGTTAATAAAATTAACTTGAGAAAAAAAAGAACACAACACTAACAAATATAAGTAAGAATGCTTTAAGAAAATAACAGCGAATAATATCGGAGAAGAAACAACTGCAATGAACTTTCACATTTAAAATTTCACCAAAGAGATCACAAAACGCTGGAAAGAATACTTTTCAAAGATGAAAATAAAATCGCTCTCTGACGTAAAACAGTGAGGAAAGCCAATTTCTGCGGCGGAAAACCAGAAATTCAGAAATTGAATTACGTTCTTCAACCAGTTGGAAAATGAACTTTAAACTCCAACGTCGCCAAAAATAAGCTCAAAGCCACTTAAACATATTAAGGTATAAACAATGCAAGAAGACAAATAAATGGCTTGCACGGATGGGAAGCCATTACCCCCACGTGGGAAAGCAATATAGGGAGCAAAATGTTTTTAAAATGTTTACATCATCTATATATAACAACATCAATCCGGAGGGAAGATGTAATTGCATGGTCAGCACCAACGGAGATGTATTTCTCTCTCGGAAGAGATAAAAATTGCGTTGGTAATAACATTTTCTCCTCTTGGAGAATTTCAAATGTATGCAGATACTACTTTTTGACTGCATTGCAGTTTAACTAACTTTACAGGATGTGGGGAGGATTGGGTTGGGTTGTTTTACCTCTGAGCGGCACTTTTTTGCACACCATGGGCTAAATGGCCAGGTCACATGGACCCCGAAGGCTCAGAAGGTTGGGAGAGGGGACCCACTGGAACGGCTGTTGGGAGACAGATGGTAGCCTCCCGTCAAGGCCATCCAGCGTGTTCTTTAACGTGCACAGGGTATGGCTCTCCTGCACACTGGACGACGGCTTAACGTCCCATCCGACGGACGGCGGCCTTTCCAAGGCCATTCCAAAGCTTTCCAAGGTGTCCCCTACTGACCGGGGGCAGGGCGGAGAATTTTGCGGAGATAAATCTCAACGCTGACCCAGCTGGGACTCGAACCTGGGAACTGCAGATTACGGGCCTAGTGCGCTACCGACTGAGCCACCCCCGCCCCATGTGGGGAGGAAATTCAGAGATCGCACTAGCATCAATAGATTGTCCTTGTGGACCGTAAACAATTTTTGGGGATTTTTTTTATCATTAATCATCCATTTTTTTGATAATAAATCACTAAGATTTTTTTCTTTCCTCTATACGAAGTTTTGTACCTCTTTCGGACAAACGCCCCCTTTTATCCAGTATTATTTTCCAATGCCCCCTTCAATCAAGTACTATTTTCTCACGCCCCTTTTATTAAGTATTATTTACTCAGCCCCGCACATAAAGTATTATTTTATCAAACACCCTTTTATCAAGTGTTATTTTTTAATGCCCTCTTCTATCAAACACTATTTTCTCAAGCCCTTTCTATGAAGTAATATTTTTTATGCCCCTTCTATCAAGTACTGTATTCTGATGCCCCCCCCCCCTTTCAAGTAATATTTTCTCATTCTTCTATCAAGTACTATTTCCTAATGCCCTTTTTATCAAGTAATATTTTCTCGTACTTCCCTTTATCAAGTATTATTTTCTCAAGTCCCTTTTATCAAATATTTGTTAATGCCCCAATTTATGATCATTCTCTAATATCCATTTTATCAAGTATAATTTTTATACCCAATTTTGTCAAGTATTTTTCTAATTCCTCATTTATTATTTTTAAATATCCCTTGTTTCAATTATTATTTTCTAATGACCTCTTCTATCAAGCATTATTTTCTAATAACCCTTTTAGCAAATATTACTTTCTAATGCTCTCTATTACCAGGTATTATTTTTCTAAGGTCCCCTTCATGAAAAAATCAAAAAAATTTTCTTGTATAAAACTAGTTCAAAATTTTCATCGTGTGCACAAAAACAAGGATATTTATTTTTTGAATTTTATCGACTTTTCAATGGAAACAAAACATGCACACTATGTTATTTTAAGAACTATTGAACATTTTATTTTAATTCTTTCCGTAGAAAACTCAAGGAAAAGCCTCCACAATTTTCTCAAACGTTCCCTATGGAACATCACAAATGAAAAAATATCACGCCAACCGTCCCATGGCCGAGTGGTTAGCGCGCTTCGCTACTGATCTAAGGGACCTGGGTTCGAGCCCCTGGTTAAGGCATGGATGTATGTGTTGTTTTTCTGCTGAGGTCCTGCCATCCTCTCAGACCTTCTACTCTGGCATATAAACTGACAGGCTCCTGTCAGACCTCTGTGGCAAGCAGCTGCTTGAGGAGGTATTTATTTATTATTATTTTAATAACATCTCGTGCATAATATCAGATCAGAAATATCTTATTGATAACATTACAATTCGAAAGCATCGCAAAGCAGATGCTGCATTGTAACTATTCTAGTAACCATATCGTAGGGAAAATATTATTTCACAAATATCTTCGCTTATTTATTATATATACATGTTATTCCTAAGTAATAATTGTATCCCAGTTTTACGAAAAATACAAATGCTGGACAGAAAAAACGGGTTTTATATTATCTCAACAGAAAATAACATTCAGAGGTCAATAACCCCTTTAATACCATTTTTAATGGAAAATATATCTAAAGATAAAAAAAACTCGATCAAATCTATCTAAATGTCGATTTTAAACAATATTTTTTCAGTATTCAAAGAGTTATGATCTCTGGAATATTTAACTGCAAAAAAACTGACTCTAAAATTTATTTTAAACATTGAAGCAAGTTAAAGAGATTAGCCTAGAGCCAACTGTGATCTCCGATACTTAATCTATTATAATGTTTAAATACATTTTGCGATCAATTTTTTGCATCCGGTTAAATATTCAAGCGTTCAAAATTTTTTAAATGCTGAACAAATATTCTTTAAAATGAGATTGAGATAGATTTGAATGAGATATTTAATTTATCTTTAGACATATTTATTATTAAAATTATATTGAAGAAGCTACTGAATTCTGAATCCATCCATTTCTCTGTCAAGTACCTGTCTGTATATTAAATCTTTTGTATCTAAAGTCAACTATGATCATATATAGGAAAATATATAGGATCACCCTTATCATATATAGGATCCCTAGGATCATATATAGGAAAAGATAGAATTGTAAATATAAGTACAGTCGCTCAAATAAATATCCGAACACTATGATTGATTACAGAATTCAGAAAAATATCTGGCAACGATATTTTTTTTCAGAATATCTGGCAACGATATTTCCCTTTCAGAAGACTCCAGGAGACACCAGAAATTCCAGAAGACTCCAGGAGACACCAGAAATTCCAGGAGACACCAGGAATTCCAGAAGACTCCAGGAGACACTAGAAATTCCAGAAGATTCCGGGAGACACCAGGAATTCCAGAAGACTCCGGGAGACACCAGGAATTCCAGAAGACTCCGGGAGACACCGGAAATTCCAGAAGACTCCGGGAGACACCAGAAATTCCAGAAGACTCCGGGAGACACCGGGAATTTCAGAAGACTCCGGGAGACACCAGGAATTTCAGAAGACTCTGGGAGACACCAGGAATTCCAGAAGACTCCGGGAGACACCAGGAATTCCAGAAGACTCCAGGAGACACCAGGAATTCCAGAAGACTCTGGGAGACACCAGGAATTCCAGAAGACTCCGGGAGACACCAGGAATTCCAGAAGACTCCAGGAGACACCAGGAATTCCAGAAGACTCCGGGAGGAACCAGGAATTTCAGAAGACTCCGGGAGACACCAGGAATTCCAGGAGGCACCAGGAATTTCAGAAGACTCCGGGAGACACCAGGAATTCCAAGAGGCACCAGGAATTTCAGAAGACTCCGGGAGACACCAGGAATTCCAGGAGACTCCGGGAGACACCAGGAATTTCAGAAGACTCTAGGAGACATCAGAAATTCCGGTAGACTCCAGGAGACACCAAGAAATCCAAAAACGAGCCTCCCATTACTTTCTTTGCGTCAATCCGAACTGTAAACGAACATTCAGAATCAAAATCCTTTCTCACTTTTCACACATCCAAAAAAATCCATCAACCCATTATTATTTGTGCGATGGAATGGAACTAATTCGCGTCATTAATGGGAGAGGAGAAATGAATTCATTGCACTCCCCCCTGTCCCCAAAGTCTGCGATCACCCCCTCCCACCCTCAAATTCATCTTTAGATTTCTAATTAGGAAGTAAACGTCTTCAAAAACAGTTTCAACTACATTTGGCGCTCTTTCAGAAGAGAATGCTACGAACGAATCTTTTCGGTCCTCCGCGAAACAACACCGGCGATGGAAAATGCAACTCCGCATCCAAAAGAGGAAAAACGAATAGAAAAGGAGAAAGACAAAGAGAGACTCTCTAATTCGAGAAACAAAATGTATTGGGGGGGGGAGAAGAGAAGAGTCGTTGGGGGGGGGGGGTGAAGAGAAGTTTGCATTTGTCGGCTCTGCACTTGACTCTCTCTGTTTGCGATGAGCTTTCCACTACTCTCGGACGGTTGCCGTCAATTCCTTTGTTGCTTGTTGAAACTCCTGCCACACGCAGATGCTAATTAGTAAGCTAGCGTTAATCAGAACGGATGTGACGACCTTTCTAGCGAGTTCAGTTATCCATCACTCGAGGTATCAAGTTTTATTGTTCGACTCCACCCCAGTACTCTTGTTCAGAGAAGTTCAAGGATTGCCGAGAATATCTGCATAATACTTTCACATTCATGTTACTAATTAAGGGCGAACCTTTATTTTGTGCATCCCGTTGCATAGGTGGATCAAGATTATCTTAATATATTCGAGGGGGTGGGGGGGAACTTCTATAGATGAGACTGTAGTAGATTGGTTCAATTACGAAATGTTTAATTGGGCTTAATGGATGTCAGTGTTTTTTTTTCTCCTGAGATTCTTTTATACACCCCTTTTCCAAAAGAGTATTGCGCTCGCCTAGCTGGGATTCGAACCTGGGAACTGCAGATTACGAATCTGGCACGCTACCGGCAGTTAACCCTCTCCTCATGGGAGTGGGGGTGGCTCAGTCGGTAGCGCGCCAGGCTCGTAATCTGCAGTTCCCAGGTTCCAGTCCCAGCTGGGTCAGCGTTGAGATTTATCTCCGCAAAATTCCCCGCCCTGCCCACGGTCAGTAGGGGACAACGATGGGCTTGGAAAGACCGCTGTCCTTCGGATGGGACGTTAATCCGTGGTCCCGTGTGCGGGAGAGCCATACCCTGTGCTCGTTAAACAACACGCTGGATGGCCTTGACGGGAGACTACCATCAGCCTCCCAACAGCCGTTTCAGTGGGTCCCTTCCCCCAACCTTCTCTGAGCCTTCGGGGTCATCGTGACCTGGCCATCTAGCACATGGTGTGCAAAAAAGTGCCGCTCAGAGGTAAAACAACCCAACCCTCTCCTCATGCCATCTTTGTTTTATATAGATTGGTCGACCATCGTTGCCTGTGACGTATTTGAGCTTGTGGCATTCTTCTTAAGAATAATTTACTTGTTAACTTTTTGGGCGAAGTATGGCTCAGTCGGTAACGAGCCAGGCTCGTAATCTACAGTTTCGAGGCTCGAGATCCAACTGTTCCAGCGTTGAGATTTATCTACTAACATCTCCACCTTGCTCTCAGTCAGAAAGGAAACACAGATGGCCTTTTGGAAAGGACACCGTCCGTGGATGGGGGCGGGGGTGGCTCAGTCGGTAGCTCGCCAGGCTCGTAATCTGCAGTTCCCAGGTTCGAGTCCCAGCTGGGTCAGCATTGAGATTTATCTCCGCAAAATTCCCCGTCCTGCCCACGGTCAGTAGGGGACACCGATGGGCTTGGAAAACCCGTCGTCCGTGGGATAGGACATTAAGCCCCGTGTGCGGGAGAACCATACCTGTGCACGTTAAAGAACACGCTGGATGGCCTTGACGGAAGGCTACCATCTGTCTCCCAACAGCTGTTCCAGTGGGTCCCCTCCCCCAACCATCTCTGAGCCTTCGGGGTCCATGTGACCTGGCCATTTAGCCCATGGTGGGCAAAAAAGTGCCTCTCAGAGGTAAAACAACCCAACCCGTCCGTGGATTGAAACGTTAAGTCCGAGCTCCATGTGTAGAGTTGGGTTGTTTTATCTCTTAGCGTGCATTTTTTGAACATAATGGGATAAATTGTCAAGTCACAAGGACCCCGAAGGCTCAGAGAAGGTTGGGAAAGGGGACCCACTGGACAGCTTGTAGGAGACAGATGGTAGCCTCCCGTCAAGGCCATCCAGCGTGTTCTTTAACGTACACTGGGTATGGCTCTCCCACACACGGGAAGCTTTATGTACCATCCGACGGATGGCGGCCTTCCCAAACACGTTGGTGTCCCTTACTGACCGAAGGCAGGATGGAGGTTTTGCGGAGATATATCTCAACGCAGGCCCAGGTGGGACTCGAACCTGAGAACTGCAGATTACGAGTTGGCCTTTGTATAGGAGATCCATACCCTGTGAACATTAAAAACACTCTGGAAGGCTTTAATGGGATGCTTCCATCTGTCTCCTGTATAGTGAGTACTCTTCCACAAACTTTACCGAGTCCATTGGGGTCCTTATGACCTGCCCATCAACCCCACTGTGCGAAAAAAAGGACCCTCAGAAGCTAAACTACCCAGCCTTTTGGCATTAGGTAAAGCATTGCTCTCCTAGACTGGGGGCACGAGTGGCTTAGTCGGCAGCGCGCCAGGTTCGTAATCTGCAGTTCCCAGGTTCGAGTCCCAGCTAAGTCAGCGTTGAGATTTATCTCCGTAAAACTCTTCGCCCTGCCCACGGTCAATAGGGGACACCGATGGGTTTGGAAAGGTCGTCGTCCGTCGGATGGGATGTTAAGCCGTGGCCCCGTGTGCGGGAAAGCTATACCTTTTGTCCGTTAAAGAACACCCTAGATGGTCTTGACAGGAGGGTACCATCTGCCACCCAACAGCCGTTTCAGTGGGTCCCTTCCCCCAAACTTCTCTGAGCCTTCTGGGTCATCGTGACCTGGCCATCTAGCCCATGGTGTGCAAAAAACTGTCGCTCAGAGGTAAAAATAACCCAAATAATAACTCTCCTAGACTGGATTGTTGGGTTGGGTTGTTTTACCGCTGAGCGGCACTTTTTTGCACACCATGGACTAAATGGCCAGGTCACATGGACCCCGAAGGCTCAGAGAAGATTGGGGGAGGGGACCCACTGGAACAGCTGTTGGGAGACAGATGGTAGCCTCCCGTCAAGGCCATCCAGCGTGTTCTTTCACGTGCACAAGGTATGGCTCTCCCGCACACGGGGCCACGGCTTAACGTCCCATCCGACGATGACCTTTCCAAACCCATCGGTGTCCCCTACTGACCGTGGGCATGCGGGGAATTTTGCGGAGATAAATCTCAACGCTGACCCAGCTGGGACTCGAACCTGGGAACTGCAGATTACGTGCCTGGCGCGCTACCGACTGAGCCACCCCCGCCCTCTCCTAGACTGTGATTTTTATCTATGACGTGATATACCGACAGGATCCTGTCAGATCGAATCTACTGCTGCATAAATAATCTAGTTCCTTTTAAGACTTCCTTGAAACAAATTCAGAATTTGAGCTACAACCTTACAAACAAAACTCCCCCCAGCAGATTACAGCACACGCCTTACCTCTCTTCCCTTTCTTTCTCGTTTTTCATATCTCAGTTTTCCATTTCGTGTTGACTTAATTATTCTCGTCCGTTGTCTCCGTAGCAGAACTTGCGAATTAAATTTGCATAGGTGAGAAAATTTCATCCTCTGAACTTTCGTACCTGTCTGGAACATGTGAGGGCTGCGCATTTCTAATTCCGTGCCAACAAAAAAGAGAGCAAAGCACAACTGGAGATAACAGATAACAAAGCAAAGTCGTTAGTTGCGAGACACTTCAACCTTTCACCTTTTTCACCGCACAAGAGTTAAGTAAATTGCTTCGGGCGCGCTGTTCTGCTGCTCTGGCATGGTGGCGATCTTGCGTCAAATTGAGCCCTGTCCCTGGGGAGATATTCAAGACCCACAAACCGTCCGAATCTTCCTCTGCTCTCGTCCGAATCTTCCACTTGTTTGTTTCCCGGTTTGGGTGAAAAGAAAATTTCGATGTAGAAGTTCAGGAGAGAGAAAGAGGAAAGAAAGAAAGAAAAAGCAGTGGAAATAACGAATGAAATGAGAGGTGTAAACGAAACTTTCGCAATTCAGCGTTACTTGAAGATTGCGAGCAACACTCATGGTGTGGGTTGGGTTGTTTTACCTCAGGGCGGCACTTTTTTGAACACCATGGGCTAAATGGCCAGGTCACATGGACCCCGAAGGCTCAGAGAAGGTTGGGGGAGGGGACCCACTGGAACAGCTGTTGGGAGGCAGATGGTAGCCTCCCGTCAAGGCCATCCAGCGTGTTCTTAAACGTTGGGTTGTTTTACCACTGAGCGGAACTTTTTTGCACATTATGGGCTAAATGGCCAGGTCACATGGACCCCGAAGGCTCAGAGAAGGTTGGGGGAGGGGACCCACTGGAACAGCTGTTGGGAGGCAGATGGTAGCCTCCCGTCAAGGCCATCCAGCGTGTTCTTAAACGTTGGGTTGTTTTACCTCTGAGCGGAACTTTTTTGCACATTATGGGCTAAATGGCCAGGTCACATGGACCCCGAAGGCTCAGAGAAGGTTGGGGGAGGGGACCCACTGGAACAGCTGTTGGGAGGCAGATGGTAGCCTCCCGTCAAGGCCATCCAGCGTGTTCTTAAACGTTGGGTTGTTTTACCTCTGAGCGGCACTTTTTTGCACACCATGGGCTAAATGGCCAGGTCACATGGACCCCGAAGGCTCAGAGAAGGTTGGGCGAGGGGACCCACTGGAACAGCTGTTGGGAAACAGATGGTAGTCTCCCGCCAAGGCCATCCAGCGTGTTGTTTAACGTGCACAGCGTATGGCTCAACCGCATACGGAGCCACGGCTTAACGTCCATTCCGACGGACGGTGGACTTTCCAAGACCATCGGTGTCTCCTACTAACAGTGGGCAGGGCGGGGAATTTTGCGGAGATAATTCTCAACGCTGACCCAGCTGGGACTCGAACCTGGGAAGTACAGATTACGAGCCTGGCGCGCTACCGACTAAGCCACCCCCGCCCCTCTCATGGTGTGGTGTTAGATATGAAGGTTTATTGTACCCTCTTGTATGGTATAATAAAATAATAAATACCCCCCTCAAGCAGCTGCTTCCACAGAGGTCTGACAGCTTGTCAGTTTATATGCCATAGTAGGTCTGTGAGGATGGCAGGTGCTCAGCAGAAAAACAGCCCGAACATCTGAGTCGATCTTTTTTTTGCACACAACGGGCTAATAAAAGGGAACATCACAAAGACCACGAGGACTCAGAGAAGGTTGGGAGAAGGGGACCCATTGAACAGCTATTAGGAGACAGATGAAAAGTTTCTATTAAGTTGGGTTGTTTTACCTATGAGCGGCAGTTTTTTTCCACACAATGGGCTAAATGGCCAGGTCACAAGGACCCCGAAGGCTCAGAGAAGGTTGGGGGAGGGGACTCACTGGTACAGCAGTTGGGAGACAGATGGTAGCCTCCCGTCAAGGCCATCCAGCGTGTTCTTTAACGTGTACAGCGTGTGGCTCTCCTGCACACGAGGCCAAGGCTTAACGTCTCATTCGACGGACGGCGGCCTTTCCAAGCCCATCGGTGTCCCCTACTGACCGTGGGCAGGGCGGGGAATTTTGCGGAGTTGGGTTGGGTTGTTTTACCTCTGAGCGGCACTTTTTTGCACATCATGGCCTAAATGGCCAGGTCACATGGACCCCGAAGGCTCAGAGAAGGATTCGGGGAGGGGACTCACTGGAACAGCTGTTGAGAGACAGATGGTAGCCTCCCGTCAAGGCCATCCAGCGTGTTCTTTAACGTGCACAGGGTATGGCTCTCCCGCACACGGAGCCACGGCTTAACGTCCCATCCGACGGACGGCGGCCTTTCCAAGCCCATCGGTGTCCCCTACTGACCGTGGGCAGGGCGGGGAATTTTGTGGAGATAAATCTCAACGCTGACCGAGCTGGAACTCGAACCTGGGAACTACAGCCTACCTGGGAGCCTGGCGCACTACCGACTGAGCCATCCCCCCACCCTCCTATTAAGGTAATCCAGGATGTTCTTTAATGTGCACAGGGTATGGCTCTCCTGCACTTGGTACCACGACTTGACATGTCATTCGACGGACTGTGGTGGTCTTTCCAAGCTCATCGGTGACCGCTCCTTACAGAGAGCGGGGTAGGGATTTTACGGAGATAACTTTCAACGCCAGTATGGTTGGGGCGGGGGTGGCTCAGTCGGTAGCGCGCCAGGCTCGTAATCTGTAGTTCCCAGGTTCGAGTCCCAGCTGGGTCAGCGTTGAGATTTATCTCCGTAAAACTCCCCGCCTTGACCACGGTCAGTAGGGGACACCTGTGGGTTTGAAAAGGCCGCCGTCCGTCGGATGGGATGTTAAGCCTTGGCCCCGTGTGCGGGAGAGACATACACTGTGCACGTTAAAGAACACGCTGGATGGCCTTGACGGGAGGCTACCATCTGTCTCCCAACAGCTGTTCCAGTGGGTCCCCTCCCCCAACCTTCTCTGAGCCTTCGGGGTCCATGTGACCTGGCCATTTAGCACATGGTGTGCAAAAAAGTGCCGCTCAGAGGTAAAACAACCCAACCCAGTATGGTTATGACTCGAACCTGTTAACTTTAGATTACGAGCCTGGTGCACTACGTACGGAGACAGTACCCACGTCGAATAATATATTTTCTGAACCATATGGTTGTGTGTTACGTTTTTCTGCTGAGGTCCTGCCATCCTCTCAGATCTTCTACTATGGCATATAAACTGACAGACTCCTGTCAGAACTCTGTGGCAAGCAGCTGCTTGAGGGGGTATTTATTTATTTTTTTTATTTTAATTTCATCAAAATTATATTATCTTCCATATTAACGTTTCTGTTGCGCATTCTTCGACAAGATTGATCGATCTGATAGAAATAATCTTCAATTGTGTTTCCCCCAAACCATGGGTCATTGTGACCTTGATTGCAACAAGTTGTTTGGGCGGGGGTGGCTCGGTCGGTAGCGCGCCAGGCTCGTAATCTGTAGTTCCCAGGTTCGAGTCCCAGCTAGGTCAGCGTTGAGATTTATCTCCGCAAAATTCCCCGCTCTGCCCACGGTCAGTAGGGGACACCGATGGGCTTGGAAAGGCCGCCGTCCGTCGAATGGGACGTTAAGCCGTGTTCAGTGTGCGGGTTGGGTTGGGTTGTTTTACCTCTGAGCGGCACTTTTTTGCACACTATGGCCTAAATGGCCAAGTCACAAGGACCCCGATGGCTCAGAGAAGGTTGGGGGAGGGGACCCACTGGAACAGCTGTTGGGAGACAGATGGTAGCCTCTCGTCAAGGCCATTCAGCGTGTTCTTTAACGTGCACGGGATATGGCTCTCATGCACACGGGGCCACGGCTTTACGTCCCATCCGACGGACGGTGGCCTTTCCAAGCCCATCGGTGTCCCCTACTGACCGAGGGCAGGGCGGGGAATTTTGCGGAGATAAATCTCAACGCTGACCCAGCTGGGACTCGAACCTGGGAACTACAGATTACGAGCCTGGCGCGCTATCGACTGAGCAACCCCCGTCCCAAATTGCAACAAGAGGAACTAAATTAGAAATAGCAATGCAACCTCGTTAACAGCAATGTTATTTTTACTAGAAGAACAGCATATCGCCTAGAAGGTTTGTTTTCAAACAGAAAGAAATTTGTTATTTTTTTCCAATTTTGCACCCTCTAACTAGGAAAATCCGAACTAACGGATGAATCGGACGATACATATACTAATATCCTATATTTTCGTGAACCAAGCGCTTCCCCAACCTTTGCCCTGTAAAAGATACGCACCCTATTTTTACAGAATATTATTTTGGGGAAAAAATGTTGAAAACGCTTGCTTCTTGAACCGACCGATGAAGCACAAAGGTGAGAGTAAAGGAGGTAAAATATCTGCCATTATTGCGTCATCACAAACATCGCATCACTTACTATGGGGTGGGGCGGGGGGTGGCTCAGTCGGTAGCGCGCCAGGCTCGTAATCTGTAGTTCTCAGGTTCGAGTACCAGCTGGATCAGCGTTGAGATTTATCTCCGCAAAATTCCCCGCCCTGCCCACGGTCAGTAGGGGACACCGATGGGCTTGGAAAACCCGCCGTCCGTCGGATAGGACATTAAGCCCCGTGTGCGGGAGAACCATACCCTGTGCACGTTAAAGAACACGCTGGATGGCCTTGACGGGAGGCTACCATCTGTCTCCCAACAGCTGTTCCAGTAGGTCCCCTCCCCCAACTTTCTCTGAGCCTTCAGGGTCCATGTGACCTGGCTATTTAGCCCATGGTGTGCAAAAAAGTGCAGCTCAGAAGTGAAACAACAAACCAACCACGGTCAGTAGGGGACACCGTTGGGCTTGAAAAGGCCGCCGTCCGTCGGATGGGACGTTAAGCCGTGGCCCCGTGTGCGGGAGAGACATACCCTGTGCACGTTAAAGAACACGCTGGATGGCCTTGACGGGAGGCTACCATCTGTCTCCCAACAGCTGTTCCAGTGGGTCCCCTCTCCCAACCTTCTCTGAGCCTTCGGGGTCCATGTGACCTGACCATTTAGCCCATGGTGTGCAAAAAAGTGCAGCTCAGAAGTGAAACAACAAACCAACCACGGTCAGTAGGGGACACCGTTGGGATTGAAAAGTCCGCCGTCCGTCGGATGGGACGTTAAGCCGTGGCCCCGTGTGCGGGAGAGCCATACCCTGTGCACGTTAAAGAACACGCTGGATGGCCTTGACGGGAGGCTACCATCTGTCTCCCAACAGCTGTTCCAGTGGGTCCCCTCCCCCAACCTTCTCTGAGCCTTCGGGGTCCATGTGACCTGGCCATTTAGCCCATGGTGTGCAAAAAAGTGCCGCCAGAGGTAAAACAACCCAACTTACTATGGAAAGAAAACTAGTTGCACGTGCACATCCATCTTGTCGTAATTTGTATTCAAGAGCAGTTGTTGCCACGGTAAGTGATTTCGTTTGGATACTGCTAAAAAACATCCTTGTGGAAGGATTGGGTTGTTTTACCTTTATCGGCACTTTTTTGCACACAATGGGCTAAATGACCAGGTCACTAGGACCCCTAGGCTCAGAGAAGGTTGGGGGAGGGGGACCTACTTGACAGCTGTTAGGAGACAGACGGTAGCCTCCTGTCAAGACCATCTAGGGTGTTCTTTAACCGACAAAAGGTGTGGCTCTTCCGCACACGGGGCCACGGCTTAACGTCCCATCCGACGGACGACGGCCTTTCCAAACCCATCGGTGTTCCCTACTGACTGTGGGCAGGGAGGGGAGTTTTGCGGAGATAAATTTCAAGGCTGACCCAGCTGGGACTCGAACTTGGAAACTGCAGATTACGAGCCTGGCGGGCTGCCGATTGAGCCACCCCCACCCCCACGCCCCTTGTGGAAGGCACGCTGTGTGTTATGTGAGAGCTAAATTTGGGGAAAAAAATATCGTCATGGTACCGGAAAATGATGGTATCTCATTACTACTTATACGGCAAAAATAATTTTTCATTTAACTCTCTGCAGTTCCCAGGTTCGAGTCCACCCGGTGCCTCAAAGACCCCAACACTGCCCTCAGTCAGAAAGTGGACACCGATTCGCTTCAAAAGGTCGTTGTCCGTTTCATGCGACTTTAAGCCGTGGTACCCGGCGTGCAGGGGCGGGGTTCGCTCAGTCGGTAGCGCGCCAGGCTCATAATCTGTAGTTCCCAGGTTCGAGTTCAGCTGGATCAGCGCTGAGACTTATCTCCGCAAAACTCCCCGCCTTGACCACGGTCAGTAGGGGACACCTGTGGGTTTGAAAAGGCCGCCGTCCGTCGGATGGGATGTTAAGTCTTGGCTCCGGATGGGGGAGAGTCATACCCTGTGCACGTTAAAGAACACGCTTAATGGCCCTGACGGGAGGCTACCATCTGTCTCCCAACAGCTATTCCAGTGGATTCCCTCCCCCAACCTTCTCTGAGCATTTGGGGTCCTTGTGACCTGGTCATTTAGCCCATGGTGTGCGAAAAAGTGTTGCTCAAAGGTAAAACAACCCAACCCAACCCGGCGTGCACGAGAGCTATACCCTGTGGCCGTAAAGATCACGCTGGATGGCCTTAACAGTAGGATTCCATCTGTCTCCTAAAATTCTTCCAGTCCAGAAAACACAGTGTAAACCAGACAAATGGACATGTTACACTGTCTGGTTTTCCTTTGTTTCGAGATCACAAGGGCCTCGAGGGCCACGTATTCTCTGGGCCTTCGAGATTTTTGTAGCCTGGCCATTTATGATACCATTACGTGCGAAAAAGTGCTGCTCAGAGGTATAACAATCCAACCCTAGTTTTTCTTAGTTACTTTCCCACTGTTAGCTGTCTTGAGCATTAGATGACTTGGTGTTAAACGCAATCATCAACCTCCTTCAAGCAACATCTTATTTATAAAGAAATTGTATTTTTGTGAACATATAATCTTCTTACAGAATTTCATATTGTAGAGCAGAGGTATGAGTTGGGTTGTTTTACCTCTGAGCGGCACTTTTCTGCACACCATGGGCTAAATGGCCAGGTCACACGGACCCCGAAGGCTCAGAGAAGGTTGGGGGAGGGGACCCACTGGAACAGCTGTTGGGAAACAGATGGTAGCCTCCCGTCAAGGCCATCCAGCGTGTTCTTTAACGTGCACAGGGTATGGCTCTCCCGCACACGGGGCCACTGCTTAACGTCCCATCCGACGGACGGCGGCCTTTCCAAGCCCATCGGTGTCCCCTACTGACCGTAGGCAAGGCGGGGATTTTTGCGGAGATAAATCTCAACGCTGACCCAGCTGGGACTCGAACCTGGGAACTACAGATTACGAGCCTGGCGCGCTACCGACTGAGCCACCCCCGACCCGCAGAGTTATGAACATTGTGTCTGAAGTCCTCAGGCAAAAGTAGACCATATTCAAAACTGACTTTCTAGAATTAGCTTTTAGTGACAATATTCAGCAACCATTGGGCGAATCAGAAGTATTAGAACTATATTGCACAATAATTCAATAGTAAAGTATCACAGGAAATGTCCTGTAGACATGTAATCCCAATAACGGCCAAACTATATTTTTTTCCTTATTTCATAAACTATACGTTCCGTGGCCGAATGGTTAGCGCGCTTGGCTTCTGGTTTAAGGGACCTGGGTTCGAGCCCCGGGTAAGGCATGGATGTATGTATCGTTTTTCTGCTGAGGTCCTGCCATCCTCTCAGACCTTCTACTATGCCATATAAACTGACAGGCTCCTGTCAGAGCTCTGTAGCAAGCAGCTGCTTGAGAGGGGGGGGGGGGTATTTATTCTTTTATTTATTTCATAAATTGCGCTTTTTGTTTGCTGATTCCGTGGCCTATAAATGATTGATTATTATTTTTAAAAATTCTCCAAGATCTCAGATGAAACCGAATCCACTTTCACTTCAGTAATGAATATTTTTCCCAAAACAGAAGTGGTTAGCAAGACTTAAAAACCCTCAATGCTAATAAACGACAAAAAAAAAATGATGTACAATTGAATTAACTTACCCTACGACGCGTTTTAATCCTTGCTGTCTTTACGAATCCAGCAAACAATTTCGGATGCCATCACCAATCCTGAGAGGTAAATTTTAAAAAATCCGAAGTTGATCCTCGTTCCCGTCTTTGAAGAACACTTGACTGCTGTGCGATCCTGGTTGTCTTTGAAGACACAATTTCCTCCTGAAGCGACCGATGGAGCACAAAGTAGGAGATGCCGAACAACAACAGTTGGAAGTAGGAAGGCTTCACAGATTATTCCAACGTGCGGTCGATAGAGGGCGTTAGCAGACTGTACAGGTCTTCCACCCCACGCACGGTTCCAACACGCGGTAAAAAGAGGGAAAGGAATCCTACGCAGATTCTTTATTTCTTATAGACAGATTCTTCTTTATTTTTTTGAAGATCTTGAAAGCCAAAGAAGTCTAAGTTACATCCAATGATTATTAAAGCAGTCAAAGATTCAGTTGTAAATTTCGTTTAGGTTTATTGTACAACTAACAGAACAAAGATGCATCACTTTTGGTTTTAATTTTTTTTTTTCTGATACGGATATGCTCCAAAGTTTAACCGATGTTGAAAAAAATGTTCTGGTTTTTTTTTCGTTCAAAATCCTCAGTGAGTTTCTTCACGAATTGCGTGAAAATAATTTAGAAAGTTAGCTACTTCAGACATTTTTATATTGTATTTTTTTTTTTATAGGTAGAGTGAGTTTACGGGTCTGGACTTGTTTTGAAATATCTTCATCTTTCCAGTTACACAAACACTTTTCTGATTTAATAACTCAAGAACGAAATGGAATGTGGAATATGAATGTCCTTGAATTCGAAAACATTAAATATCTTCTCCTGTTTCATTACTGGTTTCAATACTGGTTTCATCTCCTGGTTCATTTCATTGCCTCTGACTTGACCAAAACAAACTAATAAATTAAGTGATGGATTCGTTCTTAATATAAATCTTCTCCGTCGAGCCGTTTCATATTTCACCAACATCCGAAACCATCACTAAATATTCACATTTTAGAGAAAAAAAAGTAATGAGAATTCAGTTTTGGAATGAACTGTACAAGATAATATTTTAAACTGTTAAAGAATCATTTTTGGTTTAAAAAAAAAAGAATAGTTTCGAACGATGGAATTGACAAGAAATTACTTTTTTTTTCTTTACCTCTTTCAAATTTGGAATTCATCATCGTTTAGTTTTGCCCTTTGACCTCAGAGGATGTTTATCCATTTGTCTTGTGGGAAGTCATCGCCTGATTACGTCTGAAGCGCACAATTCCATTTCACAAAAGAACGTCGTCAGAAGGAAAAATTTAGCGCGATCGATGCAAAAACAAAATAAAAATATTCCATTGCACAATCTGATATTATTTCGCTACACGATTTGATCCAACATTTTCACTAACGAACACTTCACACTTCGGCCGAATTTGCGTCGCCATTCTCACATTGTTTTAGAGATAAAAATTTCGCCTTACTTTAGTTGATAGAACTCGGTGAAGTTCAAACTGAAACAAAATCTAGAACATCAACTTTTTTTCACGACGAACATTCCTCGCTCTCAGTTCAAAGCGAAAATCAAGAACATCAAATTCTTCCACGACGAATATTCCTCGCTCTCAGTTCAAAACAAAATATAGAATGTCAACTTCTTCCACAAGGAACATTCATCATTTTTCAGTTCGCAACAAAATCTTGAACACCAACTCCCACGACAAACATTCCTCAGTTCTAAACAAAACATAAAACATTAACGCTTTCAGAAGAAAATTCTTCGCTATCACTTCCAAACAAAATCACGAAAAACTCAACTTCTTCCACGACGAACACTCTTCACTGTTATTTCACAACGACATCTCGAACATGAACTTCCATAAACACGCATTTTCCTCTATATCAATTCCGAACAAATTCCCCAGCATCCTTAAACGAAAATTCATCACTAACAATTCGAAACAGAGTCTTGATCGTCACAATTCTACGGATGAACGCACAAGTGAAGTTTAACCACCACATAATGAGTCACAAAGCAAAAAAAAAACAATCCCGGGCACGGCTTTCCAAATAAACCGCAAGATTCAGGCGCTCCTGCACACCCAAAAGCCAGAGGACGAAGATGCTTAACTGGTGACACGAGTTCAGCGAAAAAGAAGTTCGCCGGTTGTGATCCCCATAGCTACTGCTTCTGACCGCAAGCCACGAGGCCTCCGCACGGTCTGAGCTCAGCAGCCAGTGCTGCGTTCGCGTGTTTCGCGTGCACCACTCTCCTGCCTCTCTGCGCAGGCGGGTCACGTGACCGACCACCGGCAGTGGCAGACTGTTCACGGCTCTCTGGTGTTCCCGCTTGCACTTCCTTCACTTCCATTGACCTGCAGAGGTGGTTGAAGATGTTGGAATGAGGCCAGAAGATTTTTCCTTTCTTGTTTTCCTGTTGTCTTTCGAGGGAGGCTCATTTTCATTTTCCCTCTCATCACTGAAAGACGCTTTTTGAGTCATTTTTTTTCATTAGCAGATCGTATGATTTCATCATCATAAACCGTCAGGATCACTTTTTTGATATGCCTACTTTTACTCTCTCTTTATAAGACAATTGGTCCAGCTGCATTTGATATGCTCACCTTTAAAATTGTTTTCCTGTTGTCTTTCGAGGGAGGCTCATTTTCATCTTCCCTCTCATCACTGAAAGACCTTTTTGAGTCATTTTTTTTCATTAGCAGATCGTGTGATTTCATCATCATAAACCGTCAGGATCTCTTTTTTGATATGCCTACTTTTACTCTCGCTTTATAAGACAATTGGTCCAGCTGCATTTGATATGCTCACCTTTAAAATTGTTTTCCTGTTGTCTTTCGAGGGAGGCTCATTTTCATCTTCTCTCTCATCACTGAAAGACGCTTTTTGAGTCATTTTTTTTCATTAGCAGATCGTATGATTTCATCATCATAAACCGTCAGGATCACTTTTTTGATATGCCTACTTTTACTCTCTCTTTATAAGACAATTGGTCCAGCTGCATTTGATAAGCTCACCTTTAAAATAGCAATCGTTAGGCTGTTTTTCGTTTGCTTGCTGTCCATGGCCGAGTGGTTAGCGCGCTTGGCTACTGATCTAAGGGACCTGGGTTCGAGCCCCGGGTAAGGCATGGATGTGTGTGTTGTTTTTCTGCTGAGGTCCTGTCATCCTCTCAGATCTTCTACTATGGCATAGTAAACTGACAGGCTCCTATCAGACCTCTGTGGCAAGCAGCTGCTTGAGGGGGTATTTATTTATTTATTTGCTTTTATTCTCTTCTTAGAATATCTACAGTCGCTCAAAAAAGTATCCGAAATATCACTAATTTCACTAATTATCACTAATTTCTAAAAAACAATCGTTGCCAGATATTTTTTCTAAATTCTGTAATCAGCCATAGTGTTCGGATATTTTTTTTTGAGCGACTGCACTTCATGTAGAAATAATCATTTTTCCCCATAAAGCGTCAGTCTTAAATTCGTCCTCCAATCAACCAAAGATGACTAAAATGGCTCTTTCAAGAGAATTAGTTTAAGACCACTGATCTAGTTGGACCTCCGTAGTACATGGCTGCTTAAGAATTATATATGTATAAAAAATTTGACCCTTAAGCAACTGCGTGAGGGTTGGGTTGTTTTACCTCTGAGCGACACATTTTTACACACCATGGGCTAAATGGCCAGGTCATAAGGACCCGAAAGCTCAGAGAAGGTTGGGGGAGGGGACCTACTGGAACAGCTGTTGGGAGACAGATGGTAGCCTCCCGTCAAAGCCATCCAGCGTGTTCTTTAACGTGCACAGGGTATGGCTCTCCCGCACACGGGTTGTTGGGTTGGGTTGTTTTACCTCTGAGCGGCACTTTTTTACACACCATGGGCTAAATGGCCAGGTCATAAGGACCCGAAAGCTCAGAGAAGGTTGGGGGAGGGGACCTACTGGAACAGCTGTTGAGAGACAGATGGTAGCCTCCCGTCAAAGCCATCCAGCGTGTTCTTTAACGTACACAGGGTATGGCTCTCGCATACACGGGGCCACGGCTTAACGTCCCATCCGACGGACGGCGGACTTTCCAAGCCCATCGGTGTCCCCTACTGACCGTGGGCAGGGCGGAGACTTTGCGAAGATAAGTCTCAACGCTGATCCAGCTGGGACTGGAACCTGGGAACTACAGATTACGAGCCTGGCGCGCTACCGACTGAGCTACCCCTGTCCCCCAAGTGCCTATATATACATATATAGACCTCTGTGGCAAGCAGCTGCTTGAGGGGGTATTTATTTATTATTATTATTATATATATATATACCTATATATCCGTATATATATATATATATTTTTTTTTTAGTATCCAGGTTAATCTGACCACGGATAATCAAGATAATTATGCACCAATTTTTAATTCTTGAGCATCCAAAACTTCACAAAATTTCTGACATCGACATCCGGCACCCCCCCTCCCCTCTCGCCACCAATTTTTAACTCTCTAACACCATTAGATCAGGATTTGACCTTTGACCTCGAAGGACACTCCCTCCCTCCTTCCTCCTCGGATCCTAGATTTCATAAAATTTCCCGTGATCTACAATCCGAAACACCTCCAGACGCTAATTTTCACATTTCTAGTCCTCGTAGATCAAAGTTTGACCTCTACCTGATCCCATATTTGACCTTGAAGGACACTTTGGGGACTAAGTGCCTCCTAAGTACCTCCTAAGGCTTCCTAAGTGCAAATTTTTAAGAATTCTGCCATTTTTACATCTTAATAGGGATTAGCGTAATCCCCTGTCACTGAGACGCTCAATCAATGACTCATATTTTTCCAAATACAAAATATTTTTGAAACTTTTTTTTTTCGTGTTTCCCTGATGAATAGGGGCGGGGGTGGCTCAGTCGGTAGCGCGCCAGACTCGTAATCTGTAGTTCCCAAGTTCGAGTCCCAGCTGGGTCAGCGTTGAGATTTATCTCCGCAAAATTCCCAGCCCTGCCCACGGTCAGTAGGGGACACCGATGGGCTTGGAAAGGCCGCCGTCCGTCGGATGGGACTTTAAGCCGTGGCCTAATGTGCGGGATAGCCATACCCTGTGCACGTTAAAGAACACGCTGGATGGCCTTGACGGGAGGCTACCATCTGTCTCCCAACAGCTGTTCCAGTGGGTCCCCTCCCCCAACCTTCTCTGAGCCTTCGGGGTCCTTGTGACTTGGCCATTTAGCCCATGGTGTGCAAAAAAGTGCCGCTCAGAGGTAAAACAACCCAACGTTAAAGAACACGTTGGATGGCCTTGACGGGAGGCTACCATCTGTCTCCCAACAGCTGTTCCAGTGGGTCCCCTCGCCCAACCTTCTCTGAGCCTTCGGGGTCCATGTGACCTGGCCATTTAGCTTATGGTGTGCAAAAAAGTGCCGCTCAGAGGTAAAACAACCCAACGTTAAAGAACACGTTGGATGGCCTTGACGGGAGGCTACCATCTGTCTCCCAACAGCTGTTCCAGTGGGTCCCCTCCCCCAACCTTCTCTGAGCCTTCGGGGTCCTTGTGACCTGGCCATTTGGCCCATGGTGTGCAAAAAAGTGCCGCTCAGAGGTAAAACAACCCAACCCCTGTCACTGAGACGCTCAATCAACGACTCATATTTTTCCAAAAACAAAATATTTTTGAAACTTTTTTTTCGTGTTTCCCTGATGAATAACTAACGAACATAAAAACAAGGATATCATGTTTTCCGTATTTTCCAAATGCTTAGTATATCTGCATATTCAACTTCCAAACCTCATTCTGCCAAGATAACACAAATGATCTCCATAGCGACAGCTTCCAAAAATAAAGTATCAGCCAAGATTCAGCCATTTGCCAAATAGAAGATATCAGGAACTAAAAAAAAAAACCATGGCAACAATATCTCCGCTGCCTCCTCGCACGTCTTTTCCACTTATGTCAACAAGACTGCGGAAAGAAGTCGAGCAACAAGATCTAATAGTCCATAAACTCTGGTCGAATCAGACAGAGATCTTCCTAAACGAGCAGGAGATTGGTAGACGCGAAACATTTACAGGAAAGCGTTCTGGAGCAGAGGGAATATCAAGATCGTAGAAGTTGTCTAAGGGGAAGTGAAGCTTAACATCTTGGAACAATACAATGCTGAGAGGATGCAGAGGGACATAAAGAGAGACTCGGAGGATGGGGATGAAGTGAGGAGAGACGAACGGATGAGAGGGGTCGGATGAGATTCCGACAAGGGGGCAATCTACCATCGACTCCACTGCTCTGCCTGACTCCCCAGTCGTTCCTTTGGCATGGCATTCCTTTAACTTTCCCCCCTGCTGCTATCGACATCTTGCTCCTCTGCTCCCGTACAGATCTTCATCCTCATCTCTCCCTCTTCCTCCTTCAGATCCTATCTGGTGCGTAGGATGCTTCCTCATCATTACAAACAAGGATGACGATTTGCAGGAAACACTCCGACGTTTGCTTGGGTTAATGAATCACGTCGTATGGCTCCCAGCCTCCATCATCTCTCCCTCCCCATCTCATTCACGCCGTCTTCCTTTTCTTCTCCTTCCGAGCATCTCCGACTCTGGTTGCTTGTGTTGACGTTGCACGAGTATATTGGGGTGGAGTTCGGGGAGGGGGAGGGGATGGTGAATGAAATTCGAAGAAGAGAGAAGGGGATAGAACTGTAGAAGGAAAATCGTTGTCATCCAAATCATTTGGCGATCTCTGACGTGGAAGTGATGAGAGAAAAATTTGAGTTGTTTTTACCTCTGAGCGGCACTTTTTTGCACACCATGGGCTAAATGGCCAGGTCACAAGAACCCCGAGGGCTCAGAGAAGGTTAGGAGAGGGGACTGACTGGAACAACTGTTGCGAGACAGATGGTAGCCTCTCATCAAAGCCATCAGCGTGTTCTTTAACGTGCAAGAGGGTATGGCTCTCCCACATATGGGGCCACGGCTTTACATTCCATCGAACGGACGGCGGCCTTTCCAAGCCCATCGGTGTCCCCTACTGACCGTGGGCAGGGCGGGAAATTTTGCGGAGATAAATCTCAATGCTGGTCCAGGTGGGACTCGAATCCGGGAACTACAGATTACGAACTTGGAATGCTACCGACTAAGATAGCCCCAGCCGGTACCATAAAGAAAATGTATACAACTGCCAGAAATAAGTTTCTATTTTTATGCTGTTAGTCGCTAGAGAAAAAAGAGTCGCTAGAGAAAGAAGTATTAAATTAATGTCAGTGGATTAAAAACAAAATAATTCTTAATCTTTCCCTGAGGAGAGAAGTGTGAAGCTTTCGTTGTTTTACCTCTGAGCGGCACTTTTTTTGCACAGAATGGGCTAAATGGCTAGGTCACCAGAACCCCGAAGGCTCAGAGAAGGTTGGGGGAGGGGACCCACTGGAATAGCTGTTGGGAGACAGATGGTAGCCTCCCGTCAAGGCCATCCAGTGTGTTCTTTAATGTGCATAGGGTATGGCTCTCCCGCACACGGGGCCACGGCTTAACGTCCCATCCGACGGACGGAGGCGTTTCCATTAAGTTCACCTGGCCGTTTAGCCCATGGTGTGCAAAAAAAGTGCCGCTCAGAGGTAAAACAACCCAACGTTAAAGAACACGCTGGATGGCCTTGACGGGAGGCTACCATCTGTCTCCCAACAGCTGTTCCAGTGGGTCCCCTCCCCCAACCTTCTCTGAGCCTTCGGGGGTCCATGTGACCTGGCCATTTAGCCCATGGTGTGCAAAAAAGTGCCGCTCAGAGGTAAAACAACCCAACGTTAAAGAACACACTGGATGACCTTGACGGGAGGCTACCATGTGTCTCCCAACAGCTGTTCCAGTGGGTCCCCTCCCCCAACCTTCTCTGAGCCTTCGGGGTCCATGTGACCTGGCCATTTAGCCCATGTTGTGCAAAAAAGTGCCGCTCAGAGGTAAAACAACCCAACGTTAAAGAACACACTGGATGACCTTGACGGGAGGCTACCATCTGTCTCCCAACAGCTGTTCCAGTGGGTCCCCTCCCCCAACCTTCTCTGAGCCTTCGGGGTCCATGTGACCTGGCCATTTAGCCCATGGTGTGCAAAAAAGTGCCGCTCAGAGGTAAAACAACCCAACGTTAAAGAACACGCTGGATGGCCTTGACGGGAGGCTACCATCTGTCTCCCAACAGCTGTTCCAGTGGGTCCCCTCCCCCAACCTTCTCTGAGCCTTCGGGGTCCATGTGACCTGGCCATTTAGCCCATGTTGTGCAAAAAAGTGCCGCTCAGAGGTAAAACAACCCAACGTTAAAGAACACACTGGATGACCTTGACGGGAGGCTACCATCTGTCTCCCAACAGCTGTTCCAGTGGGTCCCCTCCCCCAACCTTCTCTGAGCCTTCGGGGTCCATGTGACCTGGCCATTTAGCCCATGGTGTGCAAAAAAGTGCCGCTCAGAGGTAAAACAACCCAACCCAACCGGTAAAAAGTTTTATTTAAACTCTCGATTCGATTTTTGGAAGGGGAAGTAAACGTGAAATGAGTTCGTGCGTTCCACTTCACTCAAACGTGGGGAGGGAGAATTTAACCTACAAAAGAAAAAATGTGAAATTTTCAAAGGAGAAAAGTGCTCAGTTACCGAAGTTCTACACACACAAGTGTGAAAAGTAAAAGAAGCGAAACTTGACCTTCGGTAACGTTGTAGGAGGTCACGTCTCCGATAAAGCTGCAGAGGCATCCGAAAGATGGCACCATGTTTGTTGACTGGAACGCGGCCAACGTTTACCCAATAGTTAGCCACGGGAGCCGTTTTTCCCGCGGGATGTTGTCATAGGCTACTCCACTTCTCCTCTCCGTTATCTCATTCCGGCTACTTCGCCTCTCCATCCACATAGATAGGAGGAACCAACTTCAAACTCTTCCGCTATCTAGCACCTCTTTGAATCCACCGAAGATGGCAAACACTCGGCTACTAGTAACTTGGGATTTTTTTTTACAGCATAGCAATTTCAATTTCGATCCAATTGACGTTTAATAATGTTCGCGATGTGTGATTTTAGAAATTCTGATTGTGAATTGGAGACAGTTGAAAACTTATTGGTTTGGGATGTTTTACCTCTGAGCGGCTATTTTTTTTTTGCACACACTGGGCTAAATGGCCAGATCACATGCACTCCAATAACTCAGAGGTAAATGGGTTGGGTTGTTTTACCTCTGAACGGCACTTTTTTGCACACCATAGGCTAAATGGCCAGGTCACATGGACCCCGAAGGCTCAGAGAAGGTTGGGGGAGGGGACCCACTGGAACAGCTGTTGGGAGACAGATGGTAGCCTCCCGTCAAGGCCATCCAGTGTGTTCTTTAACGTGCACAGGGTATGACTCTCCCACACACGGGGCCACGGTTTAACGTCCCATCCGACGGACGGCGGCCTTTCCAAGCCCATCGGTGCCCCCTACTGACAGTGGGCAAGGCGGGGAGTTTTGCGGAGATAAATCTCAACGCTGACCCAGCTGGGACTCGAACCTGGAAACTACAGATTACGAGCCTGGCGCGCTACCGACTGAGCCACCCCCGCCCCACTCTCAGAGGTAAAATTATATAAGGTTGGAAGAAGGGTGTGAGTTGTTTTAACTCTGCGTGGCATTGTTTTGCATACAATGGGTTAAATGGATAGATCAAAAGGACCCCGAAGGCTCAGAGAAGGTTGGGAGAGAAGACCCACTGGAACAGCTGTTGCGAGACAGAATGGTAGCCTCCCGTCAAGGCCATCCAGCGTGTTCTTTAACGTGCACAGGGTATGGCTCTCCCGCACACGGAGCCACGGTTTAACGTTCCATCCGACGGACGGCGGCCTTTCCAAGCCCATCGGTGCCCCCTACTGACAGTGGGCAGGGCGGGGAATTTTGCGGAGGTAAGTATCAACGCTGACCCCGCTGGGGGGGCGGGGGGGGGCTCAGTCGGTAGCGTGCCAGGCTCGTAATCTGTAGTTCCCAGGTTCGAGTCATCGTTTGAGATTTATCTCCGTAAAATTCCCCGCCTTTCCCACGGTCAGTAGGGGACACCGATGGGCTTGAAAAGGCCGCCGTCCGTCGGATGGGACGTTATAAGCCGTGTCCCCGTGTGCGGGAGAGCCATACCCTGTGCACGTTAAAGAACACGCTGGATGGCCTTGACGGGAGGCTACCATCTGTCTCCCAACAGCTGTTCCAGTGGGTCCCCTCCCCCAACCTTCTCTGAGCCTTCGGGGTCCATGTGACCTGGCCATTTAGCCCATGGTGTGCAAAAAAGTGCAACCCAACTGATCCCGCTGGGGCTCGAACCTGGGAACTGCAGATTACGAGCCTGGCACCCTACCAACTGAGGCATCCCTGTCCTAGAGAGAAGGGGACCCACTGGACAGCTGACAGGATACAGACGAAAACCTCCCGTTAAGGTCATCCAGCGTGTTTAATGTTCACAGGCAACGGCTCTCCAGCACAAGATGTCACTGGTCAACATTCCACCCAACGGACGGCGGCCTTTCCAAGCTCATCGGTGTCCTTTTTCTGACCGAGGTTAGGGGGGAGAGGATTAACAGATATCAATCTCAACACTAATACCCGAGTGATACTCGAACCTGGGAACTACAGATTACGAGCTTGTCGTACTATTTGTGTCGATAAAAATTGTTAAGTTGTTATATGCACTAGTGAAATTGGGTCGATATGTGTTGATGAGATTTTAATAGCTTGCTAAATGCATTGACGAAAATTTAGAATTTTTTTTTTTTGGTACAGTCGCTCAAAAAAAGTATCCGAACACTATGGTTGATTACAGAATTCAGAAAAAATATGTGGCAACGATTTTTTTAGAAATTAGTAATCTGGCAACCTTCGTGTCACGTGCCAGATTACTAATTTCTAAAAAAATCGTTGCCAGATGTTTTTTCTGAATTCTGTAATCACGTGGGGGCGGGGGTGACTCAGTCGGTAGCGCGCCAGGCTCGTAATCTGTAGTTCCCAGGTTCGAGTCCCAGCTGGGTCAGCGTTGAGATTTATCTCCGCAAAATTCCCCGCCCTGCCCACGGTCAGTAGGGGACACCGATGGGCTTGGAAAGGCCGCCGTCCATCGGATGGGACGTTAAGCCGTGGCCCCGTGTGCGGGAGAGACATACCCTGTGCACGTTAAAGAACACGCTGGATGGCCTTGACGGGAGGCTACCATCTGTCTCCCAACAGCTGTTCCAGTGGGTCCCCTCCCTCAACCTTCTCTGAGCCTTCGGGTCCATGTGACCTGGCCATTTAGCCCATGGTGTGCAAAAAAGTGCCGCTCAGAGGTAAAACAACCCAACCTGTAATCACGTGACACGAAGGTTGTCAGATCACTAATTTCTAAAAAAAATCGGCAGATATTTTTTCTGAATTCTGTAATCAACCATAATGTTCGGATACTTTTTTGAGCGACTGTACCACTGATTGATAAAACTTTGCCTTTCGGAAAATAATAGAGCTGATAAAGTGCTTTAAAAAAAAGTCTGTTAAATTTCTTACGCCGGAAATTATGGTTATGGTTTTTTGTAACTCAATACTTTGCAAGTGTCGGAACAGATCTTTCGTTGGCAGAATCCTACCGTAAGTCCGATTTTCCCACCCACACTGGGTCCGCACGTGAGTTAACTCATTCACAACGACCCCTTGTCTTTCCCTTAGGTCTCGATAAGTGGTCTCTTTGTCCGTCGGACAGAGAACCGGCTCAAGTGTCGAATTGCTTTGCGGGGACACAACCCCCACCGCAATGGGAGACCGTTTCTCCATATGTTAAAGCGAACTTTTGGGATTTTTCCTCATCAAGAGATGAGCCGCTCTCCCTCCAGTGAAATCCCATCTCCTTGTTGAGAATGAGAAGGGGGGGGTTCAGTAGTTAAAGTGTCAAGATCGTCACCTGATGTCAGGATTGGATTGGATTGTTTTACCTCTGAGCGGCACTTTTTTGCACACCATGGGCTAAATGGCCAGGTCACATGGACCCCGAAGGCTCAGAGAAGGTTGGGGGAGGGGACCCACTGGAACAGCTGTTGGGAGACAGAGGGTAGCCTCCCGTCAAGGCCATCCAGCGTGTTCTTTAACGTGCACAGGGTATGTCTCTCCCGCACACGGGGCCACGGCTTAACGTCCCATCCGACGGACGGCGACCTTTCCAAGCCCATCGGTGTCCCCTACTGACCGTGGCAAGGCGGGGAAATTTTGCGGAAATAAATCTCAACGCTGACCCAGCTGGGACTCGAACCTGGGAACTACAGATTACGAGCCTGGCGCGCTACCGACTGAGCCACCCCCCGCCCCTCTATACAAGGAGTACGCCAGTTACATACACATTTGCAGGGGGTACGTGAAGCATAAAAGGTTGAGAATCACTGATCTAGATTAGGTTCTTTGAAAGAACTTTTTCCCTACTGTTTCCTCTGCTGTACTGTCTTAATGTTTAGGAGATCTACGCAATTCTGATTGTATTGCGTTACAGCTCTTTTAACGTGGGGTACACGGTAAAAACTTTTTGTGTACGTCGTGAGAGCTCAAAAGTCGCTAGATGTAGTAACAAAGTAAAAATTACCATTGTTATACTATAAATATAGTTTTATCTATCTACACAAGGGATACGCCAGTTACATGCACATTTCCAGGGGGTACGTGAAGCATAAAATGTTGAGAACCACTGATCTAAGTAATCACTGAAGTCAGTGAAATTGTTCGAAATCAGCGTCACATTGACGTAATGACCACTCATGTTATGCCAATGGTACGCTAATTTTGAAGATCTACGGCTTTCATAAGCAATTATTATTTTCTTATTGTAGGTAGGATGCGATTTTGAATAGGCTATGTTCCATCGTTTTCAGAGTTACTGTTATGTGTTTATTATTGTAAAAAATATATACTTTATAACTTGTAAAATATTTATTTAGTGGAAAAATGTGACTGAATATAAAGTATGTTTAAATCTTGTTTTTTCAACAATATTTGTTCAGTATTTTAAGAGTTTTGAAAGCTGGCATGATTCACAACAATAGCAGTTCGACGTGTGATTGATTTGTATAAACGAGAAAATTTAGTGTTAAACATTCTGACCTCTGTAACTCCTTAAATACTGAGCCAATATTCTTGAAAATCGAGATTTAAATAGATTTGATGATGATCTTGAATTTATCTTCAGTCACATTTTTTCATTAAATGCATATTTTAGAAGTTACAAAGCTTCGATATTAGATTCCCATTCACATAACGTAAGAAGTTCTTTAATATTTTGGTACAGCCTTTCTTCTACAAAGTTCCCTTTAAATGTCACTAAAAAATCAACTATTCAAGTTTCTTTTCAAGAAGAAAGGAATGCAATAGTTGTAGATTTCTCACTGCTATTTCTAAAATAATAATAGCAAAAAAGCATCTGTTCCCTTGTTGAAGAATTGATAAGTGATGGACGCTGGTACAGCTTGGGTTGGGTTGTTTTACCTCTGAGCGGCATTTTTTTGCACACCATGGGCTAAATGGCCAGGTTACAAGGACTTCGAAGACTCAGAGAAGGTTGGGGGAGGGGACCCACTGGAACAGCTGTTGGGAGACAGATGGTAGCCTCCCGTCAAGGCCATCCAGCGCGCCCTGCCCACGGTCAGTAGGGGACACCGATGGGCTTGGAAAGGCCGCCGTCCGTCGGATGGGACATTAAGCCGTGGCCCCGTGTGCGGGAGAGCCATACCCTGTGCACGTTGAAGAACACGCTGGATGGCCTTGACGGGAGGCTACCATCTGTCTCCCAACAGCTGTTCCAGTGGGTCCCCTCTCCCAACCTTCTCTGAGCCTTCGGGGTCCATGTGACCTGGCCATTTAGCCCATGGTGTGCAAAAAAGTGCCGCTCAGAGGTAAAACAACCTAAAGCCTCCCGTCAAGGCCATCCAGCGCGTTCTTTAACGTGCACAGGGTATGGCTCTCCCGCACACGGGGCCACGGCTTAACGTCCCATCCGACGGACGGCGGCCTTTCCAAGCCCATCGGTGTCCCCTACTGACCGTGGGCAGGGCGGGAAATTTTTGCGGAGATAAATCTCAACGCTGACCCAGCTGTGACTCGAACCTGGGAACTACAGATTACGAGCCTGACGCGCTACCGACTGAGCCACCCCCGTCCCCGCTGGTACAGCGTGCGGATAATTAGTATAAATATAGTAAGGGTTAAAAATGTAGTAAAAGAGTAATGACTGATGTTGAACTTTGGTAAGTGAGAGGAATATGAAAGATAAATTGGATTTGATGTTGACAACGAAATAAGTCTTTTTTTTTATCTGATGTATGCTACTTGACCTGTTGTAGACAACATAAACATTTATAATTGGCTTTAGAGTTGAATAACTCCTTGTCATCAACTGAGGTTGGATGCCCATCATTATTTCGGTAAATGTGTATTCATTTTTTTGATCGCAGAATTTAAAAAAACATCAACCTATGTTTTGATTAGATACGAAATGTAAATGTTATCGTAACTTATGGAATTATTTATTTTTGCTTTTAAATTACCTTAAGGATGTTTTCGAATTTTTTTAGGAGAATTACATTGTCTAGAAATGTTTTATTATCTGGAGTTCAAGTGCAGGATTACTCAACAGGGCAGTAGCCAGCTGGATAGATACCCTCAAGTTAGATTGGGTTGTTTCACCTCTGAGCGGCAGTTTTTTCGCACACAATGGGCTAAATGGCCAGTCATAAAGACCCCGAAGACTCAGAGAAGGTTGGGGAAGGGGACCCACTGGAACAGCTGTTGAGAGACAGATGGTTAAGAGACAGATGGCCTCCCTTCAAGGCCATTCAGCGTGTTTTTTAACGTGCGCAAGGTATGGTTCTCTCGCACACGGGGCCACGGCTTAACGTCGCATTCGACGGACGGCAGCCTTTCCAAACCCATAGGTGTTCTCTACTGACCGTGGGAAGGGCGAGGAGTTTTGCAGAGATAAATTTCAATGCTGACCCAGCTGGGACTCGAACCTGGGAAATTGGGTTGTTTTACCTCTGAGCGGCACTTTTTTGCACACCATGGGCTAAATGGCCAGGTCACATGGACCCCAAAGGCTCAGAGAAGGTTGGGGGAGGGGACCCACTGGAACAGCTGTTGGGAAACAAATGGTAGCCTCCCGTCAAGGCCATCCAGAGTGTTCTTTAACATGCACAGGGTATGGCTCTCCCACACACGGGGCCACGGCTTAACGTCCCATCCGACGGACGGCGGCCTTTCCAAGCCCATCGGTGTCCCCTATTGACCGTGGGCAGGGCGGGGAATTTTGAGGAGATAAATCTCAACGCTGACCCAGCTGGGACTCGAATCTGGGTTTCATGTTAGAGAAGGATATATATCTAGTATATAATTTGTGGTTGATTGTGAGATCATATGGTATACCAGACAAGTTAGTTAACATAATGAAAGCTCTCTATAATAACACTGAGTCGTGTGTGAGAGTTGGTAAGTCTTGTAGCAATTGGTGTAGCATTACTTCTGGTGTTCGACAATGGTGCATTTTGTCTCCTTTTCTCTTTAGCTTGGTTATTGATTATGTTATGCGAAATTCACTTCAAGGGAAAGATTTTGGCCTTAAATGGGCTGGAGATACGAAAATTTCTGATTTAGATTATGCTGATGATTTATCCCTTTTGGCAAATGATGTTGATGAGATGAACTCTTTCATTCGAGCTGCTGATGAGACTGGTAGTAGAGTAGGTTTGGTTATAAACAGAGAGAAAACTAAAGTGATGAAAATTGGTCAGGCAGGCTGTGATTCAGTTAATCTGAATGGTTGCAGTCTTGAGCAGGTGTCACAGTTTAATTATCTTGGGAGCTATGTAACAGATAATGGTGATGTGCGGCATGAGATTAACAGACGAATAGGGATTGCTGCCGGGACTTTTAAGAATCTATGGAGAGTGTGGAGAAATAGGCGTATACACCTAAAGACTAAAATTAGACTGTATAATAGTTTGGTTCTTTCTAGGGTTAGTTATGGTAGTGAAACTTGGACACTTTGTAAGCAAGATAACAGGAAACTAGATGCTTACGCAGTATCTTGGGCATTAGGTGGTTCAACTTTGTAACTAATGATGAGGATAGGCAAAGGAGTTTGCAACCTCCTTTAAGCAGCATATTGTGCAGAGAGAGACTCCGTTGGTTTGGCCATGTTGCCCGTATGGATAATTATAGATTGGCGAATAGGGTTATGAACAGTGTGCCTAAAGGCCTCAGAAAGAAGGGGAGACCTAGGATGCGGTGGGCAGACAATGTCAAACAGGACCTTGTTAGAATTGGTGTGCAGTGGCCAGATGCAGTAGATGTAGCTCAGGATAGACTTGCTTGGATAACTAAATTGCACGGTCTGGTTGGACCTCCGTAGCCCATGGCTGCTTGATGATGATGATGATGATATATGTATATATTTGTTGGTTATTTAACAGGACTGTTTGGTGCATTTAATTAACGTACCAACAGCTAAGAATAGAAAAAATAATATATATGATATAGATCTTAATCTTTTATTAAAGCCTACGTAGAGTAGAATAAGAAAAAGAATATTGGGATGTAATTTAATAGCACAGATAATGACGATAATTTTAAATTATCTATTGTGTGTATATATGTCTTGTCGCCTGTGAATGCAATGCAGTTAATTGCTACTAAAACTTACAGTTTTTGAAATTCAAAATTTATATTGACTTGATGCATGCATTTAATTTATCATGACTATACCAAATGTAGTTCTTCGCCTCTCGTGTTCTAAGTATACGAAAGTGGAAGTTTGATCTTCCTCCTCCAAGTCAAAATTAAGGGTGTGCTTTCAATACACAAAATTAATACTTTTCCTTCGTCTTCAAAATTAAGTGTGTGCTACAATATACAAAATTAGCACTTTTCCTTCGTCTTCAAAATTAAGTGTGTTTTAATATACAAAATTAGCACTTTTCCTTCGTCTTCAAAATTAAGTGTGTGCTTCAATATACAAAATTAGCACTTTTCCTTCGTCTTCAAAATTAAATGTGTGCTTCAATACACAAAATTAGCACTTTTCCTTCGTCTTCAAAATTAAGTGTGTGCTTCAATATACAAAATTAGCACTTTTCCTTCGTCTTCAAAATTAAGTGTGTTTCAATATACAAAATTAGCACTTTTCTTCCGTCTTCAAAATTAAGTGTGTGTTTCAATATACAAAATTAGCACTTTTCCTTCGTCTTCAAAATTAAGTGTGTGCTTCAATACACAAAATTAGCACTTTTCCTTCGTCTTCAAAATTAAGTGTGTGCCTCAATATACAAAATTAGCACTTTTCCTTCGTCTTCAAAATTAAATGTGTGTTTCAATATACAAAATTAGCACTTTTCTTCCGTCTTCAAAATTAAGTGTGTGTTTCAATATACAAAATTAGCACTTTTCCTTCGTTTTCAAAATTAAGTGTGTGCTACAATATACAAAATTAGCACTTTTCATTCGTCTTCAAAATTAAGTGTGTTTTAATATACAAAATTAGCACTTTTCCTTCGTCTTCAAAATTAAGGGTGTGCTTCAATATACAAAATTAGCACTTTTCCTTCGTCTTCAAAATAAAGGGTGTGCTTTCAATACACAAAATTAGCACTTTTCCTTTGTCTTCAAAATTAAGTGTGTGCTTCAATATACAAAATTAGCACTTTTCCTTCGTCTTCAAAATTAAGTGTGTGCTTCAATGTACAAAATTAGCACTTTTCCTTCGTCTTCAAAATTAAGTGTGTTTTAATATACAAAATTGGCACTTTTCCTTCGTCTTCAAAATTAAGGGTGTGCTTCAATATACAAAATTAGCACTTTTCCTTCGTCTTCAAAATTAAGTGTATGTTTCAATATACAAAATTAGCACTTTTCTTCCGTCTTCAAAATTAAGTGTGTGTTTCAATATACAAAATTAGCACTTTTCCTTCGTTTTCAAAATTAAGTGTGTGCTACAATATACAAAATTAGCACTTTTCCTTCGACTTCAAAATAAAGGGTGTGCTTTCAATACACAAAATTAGCACTTTTCCTTTGTCTTCAAAATTAAGTGTGTGCTTCAATATACAAAATTAGCACTTTTCCTTCGTCTTCAAAATTAAGTGTGTGCTTCAATGTACAAAATTAGCACTTTTCCTTCGTCTTCAAAATTAAGTGTGTTTTAATATACAAAATTGGCACTTTTCCTTCGTCTTCAAAATTAAGGGTGTGCTTCAATATACAAAATTAGCACTTTTCCTTCGTCTTCAAAATTAAGTGTATGTTTCAATATACAAAATTAGCACTTTTCTTCCGTCTTCAAAATTAAGTGTGTGTTTCAATATACAAAATTAGCACTTTTCCTTCGTTTTCAAAATTAAGTGTGTGCTACAATATACAAAATTAGCACTTTTCCTTCGACTTCAAAATTAAGTGTGTTTTAATATACAAAATTAGCACTTTTCCTTCGTCTTCAAAATTAAGGGTGTGCTTCAATATACAAAATTATCACTTTTCCTTCGTCTTCAAAATTAAGGGTGTGCTTCAATACACAAAATTAGCACTTTTCCTTTGTCTTCAAAATTAAGTGTGTGCTTCAATAGACAAAATTAGCACTTTTCCTTCGTCTTCAAAATTAAGGGTGTGCTTTCAATACACAAAATTAGCACTTTTCCTTCGTCTTCAAAATTAAGTGTGTGCTTCAATATACAAAATTAGCACTTTTCCTTCGTCTTCAAAATTAAGTGTGTGCTTCAATGTACAAAATTAGCACTTTTCTTTCGTCTTCAAAATTAAGGGTGTGCTCTCAATACACAAAATTAGCACTTTTCCTTCGTCTTCAAAATTAAATGTGTGCTTCAATACACAAAATTAGCACTTTTCCTTCGTCTTCAAAATTAAGTGTGTGCTTCAATATACAAAATTAGCACTTTTCTTTCGTCTTCAAAATTAAGTGTGTGCTTCAATATACAAAATTAACACTTTTCCTTCGTCTTCAAAATTAAGGGTGTGCTTTCAATACACAAAATTAGCATTTTTCCTTCGTTTTCAAAATTAAGTGTGTGCTTCAATATACAAAATTAGCACTTTTCCTTCGTCTTCAAAATTAAGTGTGTGCTTCAATGTACAAAATTACCACTTTTCTTTCGTCTTCAAAATTAAGGGTGTGCTTTCAATACACAAAATTAGCACTTTTCCTTCGTCTTCAAAATTAAATGTGTGCTTCAATACACAAAATCAGCACTTTTCCTTCGTCTTCAAAATTAAGTGTGTGCTTCAATATACAAAATTACCACTTTTCTTTCGTCTTCAAAATTAAGGGTGTGCTTTCAATACACAAAATTAGCACTTTTCCTTCGTCTTCAAAATTAAATGTGTGCTTCAATATACAAAATTAGCACTTTTCCTTCGTCTTCAAAATTAAGTGTGTTTTAATATACAAAATTAGCACTTTTCCTTCGTCTTCAAAATTAAGTGTGTGCTTCAATATACAAAATTAGCACTTTTCCTTCGTCTTCAAATTAAGTGTGTTTTAATATACAAAATTAGCACTTTTCCTTCGTCTTCAAAATTAACTGTGTGCTTCAATATACAAAATTAGCACTTTTCCTTCGTCTTCAAAATTAAGTGTGTGCTTCAATACACAAAATTAGCACTTTTCTTCCGTGTTCAAAATTAAGTGTGTGCTTCAATAGACAAAATTAGCACTTTTCCTTCGTCTTCAAAATTAAGTGTGTGTTTCAATATACAAAATTAGCACTTTTCTTCCGTCTTCAAAATTAAGTATGGGTTTCAATATACAAAATTAGCACTTTTCCTCGTCTTGAAAATTAAGTGTGTTTTAATATACAAAATTAGCACTTTTCCTTCGTCTTCAAAATTAAGGGTGTGCTTCAATATACAAAATTAGAACTTTTCCTTTGTCTTCAAAATTAAGGGTGTGCTTCAATATACAAAATTAGCACTTTTCCTTCGTCTTCAAAATTAAGTGTGTTCTTCAATATACAAAATTAGCACTTTTCCTTCGTCTTCAAAATTAAGGGTGTGCTTTCAATACACAAAATTAGCACTTTTCCTTTGTCTTCAAAATTAAGTGTGTGCTTCAATAGACAAAATTTGCACTTTTCCTTCGTCTTCAAAATTAAGTGTGTGCTTCAATATACAAAATTAACACTTTTCCTTTGTCTTCAAAATTAAGGGTGTGCTTTCAATACACAAAATTAGCATTTTTCCTTCGTCTTCAAAATTAAGTGTGTGCTTCAATATACAAAATTAGCACTTTTCCTTCGTCTTTAAAATTAAGTGTGTGCTTCAATATACAAAATTAGCACTTTTCTTTCGTCTTCAAAATTAAGGGTGTGCTTTCAATACACAAAATTAGCACTTTTCCATCGTCTTCAAAATTAAGTGTGTGCTTCAATATACAAAATTAGCACTTTTCCTTCGTCTTCAAAATTAAATGTGTGCTTCAATATACAAAATTAGCACTTTTCCTTCGTCTTCAAAATTAAGTGTGTGCTTCAATGTACAAAATTAGCACTTTTCTTTCGTCTTCAAAATTAAGGGTGTGCTTTCAATACACAAAATTAGCACTTTTCCTTCGTCTTCAAAATTAAGTGTGTGCTTCAATATACAAAATTAGCACTTTTCCTTCGTCTTCAAAATTAAGTGTGTTTTAATATACAAAATTAGCACTTTTCCTTCGTCTTCAAAATTAAGTGTGTGCTTCAATATACAAAATTAGCACTTTTCCTTCGTCTTCAAAATTAAGTGTGTGCTTCAATACACAAAATTAGCACTTTTCTTCCGTCTTCAAAATTAAGTGTGTGCTTCAATATACAAAATTAGCACTTTTCCTTCGTCTTCAAAATTAAGTGTGTGTTTCAATATACAAAATTAGCACTTTTCTTCCGTCTTCAAAATTAAGTATGTGTTTCAATATACAAAATTAGCACTTTTCCTTCGTTTTCAAAATTAAGTGTGTGCTACAATATACAAAATTAGCATTTTTCCTTCGTCTTCAAAATTAAGTGTGTTTTAATATACAAAATTAGCACTTTTCCTTCGTCTTCAAAATTAAGGGTGTGCTTCAATATACAAAATTAGCACTTTTCCTTTGTCTTCAAAATTAAGAGTGTGCTTCAATATACAAAATTAGCACTTTTTTTTCGTCTTCAAAATTAAGGGTGTGCTTTCAATACACAAAATTAGCACTTTTCCTTCGTCTTCAAAATTAAGTGTGTGCTTCAATATACAAAATTAGCACTTTTCCTTCGTCTTCAAAATTAAATGTGTGCTTCAATATACAAAATTAGCACTTTTCCTTCGTCTTCAAAATTAAGTGTGTGCTTCAATATACAAAATTAGCAGTTTTCCTTCGTCTTCAAAATTAAATGTGTGCTTCAATATACAAAATTAGCACTTTTCCTTTGTCTTCAAAATTAAGTGTGTGCTTCAATAGACAAAATTAACACTTTTCCTTCGTCTTCAAAATTAAGGGTGTGCTTTCAATACACAAAATTAGCACTTTTCCTTCGTCTTCAAAATTAAATGTGTGCTTCAATGCACAAAATTAGCACTTTTCCTTCGTCTTCAAAATTAAGTGTGTGTTTCAATATACAAAATTAGCACTTTTCCTTCGTCTTTAAAATTAAGTGTGTGCTTCAATATACAAAATTAGCACTTTTCTTTCGTCTTCAAAATTAAGGGTGTGCTTTCAATACACAAAATTAGCACTTTTCCTTCTTCTTCAAAATTAAGTGTGTGCTTCAATAGACAAAATTAACACTTTTCCTTCGTCTTCAAAATTAAGGGTGTGCTTTCAATACACAAAATTAGCACTTTTCCTTCGTCTTCAAAATTAAATGTGTGCTTCAATGCACAAAATTAGCACTTTTCCTTCGTCTTCAAAATTAAGTGTGTGTTTCAATATACAAAATTAGCACTTTTCCTTCGTCTTTAAAATTAAGTGTGTGCTTCAATATACAAAATTAGCACTTTTCTTTCGTCTTCAAAATTAAGGGTGTGCTTTCAATACACAAAATTAGCACTTTTCCTTCGTCTTCAAAATTAAGTGTGTTTTAATATACAAAATTAGCACTTTTCCTTCGTCTTCAAAATTAAGTGTGTGATTCAATATACAATATTAGCACTTTTCCTTCGTCTTCAAAATTAAGTGTGTGTTTCAATATACAAAATTAGCACTTTTCTTCCGTCTTCAAAATTAAGTATGTGTTTCAATATACAAAATTAGCACTTTTCCTTCGTTTTCAAAATTAAGTGTGTGCTACAATATACAAAATTAGCACTTTTCCTTCGTCTTCAAAATTAAGTGTGTTTTAATATACAAAATTAGCACTTTTCCTTCGTCTTCAAAATTAAGGGTGTGCTTCAATATACAAAATTAGCACTTTTCCTTTGTCTTCAAAATTAAGGGTGTGCTTCAATATACAAAATTTGCACTTTTCCTTCGTCTTCAAAATTAAGGGTGTGCTTTCAATACACAAAATTAGCACTTTTCCTTCGTCTTCAAAATTAAGTGTGTGCTTCAATATACAAAATTAGCACTTTTCCTTCGTCTTCAAAATTAAATGTGTGCTTCAATATATAAAATTAGCACTTTTCCTTCGTCTTCAAAATTAAGTGTGTGCTTCAATGTACAAAATTAGCACTTTTCGTTCGTCTTCAAAATTAAGGGTGTGCTTTCAATACACAAAATTAGCACTTTTCCTTCGTCTTCAAAATTAAGTATGTGCTTCAATATACAAAATTACCACTCATTCCTCCTCCAAGTCAAAATTAAGTGTGTTCTTTCAATACACAAAATTAGCACTTTATCTTTCTTATCCAAGCTAAAATTAAATGTGTGCTCTCACTATATAAAACTGACAATTTAATCCTCCTCCCCAAACCCAAATTAAAAGTGTGTTTTCAGTATACTACCAATATGCTCCGCCTCCGCCGTGTCACAATTAAACATGTACACTGAATATTCAAAATTAACCGTTTCAAACCCTCCCCCCAAGTCAAAATTTATTCTGTGTTCTCAATGTACAAAACCGTTTCAGTCCTCCTCCCCCAAGTAAATTTTCGGGTACCCCACTAATTACAGAGCGCCAAAAGAAATCGATTATGAGGAGGTTAAATTTTGCAGCTCCGCCCTTAGTTCTGTCTGCATCCTTGCTCGCAGATCTAATTCAATCTCTGATCCGCACTCTTCGTCAACTGACTGACTAATTACCTTTCCTCACCGATTTTTTAAAGGAGAAAAAAAAAATAATTTTCTTACATACATAAACTCGAGAGAGAAGCAATAAACCCTTGAATATAAATCCTCACTGAACATCTTAATCCCTTAAAAAAATTACGGAAAAACAGAAAGAGAGAGGATGACGTGAAAGAGACATGAAGGGAATTTCTCAGAGCTTAATTGCCATTCCCTGAAATGAACGAAAGGCGGACGTGAAGGAATGAGAGAGACGAGAAGACGAAAAGGAGGAGATGAAGAATGGAGAGATAGATGATGGGAAGAAGGTAGTGATGCGGAGGAAGGAGGGGAGGGGAGGCGGATCGATAGGGAGGGAAAGCAAGAACGAGTTTGATGAAGCATAAGCGTAATCTTCTCTCCCTTCGAATGGCCATTGTATTTCCTAATGAAGTCGTAGTCTTCGAGTTGGACACTGAACATCGGGAATGGTGTTAATGGAGAACCACGGGGGTCAACCGCATCAGCGGAGAAGTCACGTGACTTTCCTTCCTTTGACCTTACTTGACCGAACGCCTTCCGCTTCCTGAGTTCGCAGGGCAACTGCTAGTTTTAGAGGAACATGCCCGTGTTCTGATCCGACTTCGTTTACCTTTTGAGTGTGTATTTCTACGAGAATTATTTGACACGGATTTTTAGAAAATGTCATGATACTGGTTGGAAAGAGTGGTCATCACATCTAAAATTAGAGAGAGGGGAGTTTGGCTCAATCGATAGCTGGCCAGGCTCGTAATCTGCTGTTTCACAGGTTCGAGTCCCACTTAGATTAGTGTTCAGATTTATCTCCCCTAAACTTTGCTTTCGATCAGAAAGGGGCCACCGATGGGCTTGGAAAGGCCGCCGTCCATTGGTTGGGACGTTTAGCCCTGGCCCCCGTGTACAGGAAAGCCATACACTGTGCAAGTTAAAGAACACGCTGATGGCCTTGATGGGAAGCTGCCATTTGTCTCCTAACAGCTCTTCCAGTGGGTCTCCTTCCTCCAATCTTCTCTGAACCCTCGGGGTCCTTGTGACCTGGACATTTAGCCCATTGTGTGCAAACAAAAGTGCCTCTCTCTAGTAAAACAAACTAATCCTAAAAAGCATCATTACGCTTAACAATTTAATTAAAATTAAATAAATTATAATTAAGTGAAATTGCTTCAGTTTTTGACAGTGGGCTCGGTGAATCAGCAAGAATTCAGCAACAGACTCGGTGAAACAACGAGAATGTCATAATTGTTAGGGGTGAATCAGCAAATATTTAAATGGACTCTGTGAATCAGCAAAAAATTAACAATTGGGCTCGAAGTAGGAATTTAACATTGGGCTCGGTGATTCAACGAGAATTTAACAATGGACTCGAGTGATTCAACGAGAATTTAACAATGGGCTCGAATGAATCAGCGGGAATTTAACAATGGGCTCGAGTGAATCAGCGGGAATGTAACAATGGGTTCGAGTGAATCATCAAATATTTGAATGGGTTCAGTGATTCAGTAAGAATTTAACAATGGTCTCGATGAACCAATAAGAATTTAACGACAGGCACGATGAAATAGTAAGAAGATTTTAGCGATAGGCTCAGTGAATCAGCAAGAAACTAACATTGGGGCCTTGCAAGCCGTCTGCATTAACCTTTTCCCATATATTTTTAAATATTAAACGGTTATCGTTAAAAACGAGATTTCAATAAATTTAACTTGATATCATAACCTTATATCTACTGATGTTTTTTCAGGAAAAAAAAAACTCATTCTTGAAGTTTTTCTTAAATATCGCTCTTCATTCAACCAACATGAAAGGATTCCAATATTTCTTTAAAAATAAAATGCATATTTTACCTTGCTTTTTATTTTTTTTTTCGATGCTGTTTAATTTTTTTTTTCGATGCTGTTTAATTTTTTTTTCATTTCCGCCAGCACAACAGGAAAAGAGGAGAAAAAAAAACATTCATCTTCCAAATTCATCTTGTAGAGCACATTTTCCCCATTTTTTTTTTCGATAATACATTTTACTTTTTTTTTTTGTATTCACCACTTTATTATTTTTCTATTTCTCTCTATCAGTTCCTTACTTCTCCCCATCTTCTCCTGCCTCTAACATCCCTGCTTCAAAAAACAAGAAAAAATTTTCGTGGAATGTACTAAGAATGAACCAGCTGGGTCAGCGTTGAGATTTATCTCCGCAAAATTCCCCGCCCTGCCCACGGTCAGTAGGGGACACCGATGGGCTTGGAAAGGCCGCCGTCCGTCGGATGGGACGTTAAGCCGTGGCCCGTGTGCGGGAGAGCCATACCCTGTGTACGTAAAAGAACACGCTGGATGGCCTTGACGGGAGACTACCATCTGTCTCCCAACAGCTGTTCCAGTGGGTCCCCTCCCCCAACCTTCTCTGAGCCTTCGGGGTCCATGTGACCTGGCCATTTAGCCCATGGTGTGCAAAAAAGTGCCGCTCAGAGGTAAAACAACCCAACCCAACTAAGAATGAATTTAGGAGGGGGAAAAATATGCAGCGTTATTTTTACTCATAAGGGGCAACTGCATTAGAGGTGGCAACAATGCCCCTCAACTGCATTTCATAAAAGACATAATTTTCTTAGTCAGTCTCGTTTGGGGAGGTTTCGCTCAGTCGGTAGCGCGCCAGGTTCGTATTCTGCAGTTCCCAAATTCGAGTCCCACCTGGGCCAGTGTTGAAGTTTATCTCCGCAAAACTCCCCCGCCCTGCCCTCGATTAGTAGGGGAACCGATGGGATTAGAAAGGTCGTCCTCCGTCGGATGGAACGTTAAGTCGTGATCGGGAGAGAACCTGAACGGAATAATGGCTCTGAGCTTGATTATGGATCCTGAATTTGCTGCACTGGTGGACTTCTATTGAAAGAAAATCTTTCTCTGTGTTTTCTGTTTGTTTATGGGTTGACAGCCCCAGTGTGAATGGATTCAGAGAATACGTTTTATCAGCTGGTGGATAATCCTGATTAGAGACCACCACTGGTGCCTGCACTGTTGCTTCAATGGCATCGTCAAATCCTTTTTTTTTTATGGACCTCCGTAGACCACGGCTGCTTAAGGATGATGATGATGAAGCTGTTTTAAGTACAGGATGAAGATGGCTGTAGAGAAAAAATTGTCTTCAGCTTGGTGGGATCTGAACCACGACTTCCTGATGACATGTCAGGTCCTTTTTCGATTTCCTTATTTGTATCCTTTATGTTCTTTACCGTATATACAGGGTGAATCTGAAAAAGTGGGCAAAACTTTACGGGGTGGTAGAACGCAGCTATACGAGCAATATTCGTCATAGAAAGCATGGGCAGAACGCAAACGGCGAGCCGCTAGGTGGCGTTGGAAATGGTATTAAAGGGTCGGTCATCGCACCCAACGGCATTTCTACCGTGGATTGCCGAGAGGATGGCTGGTTATACTAACCACGAAATGGCGGATATGCACTTGAAAAGCCTAATCTACGAGTGCCCCATTGAAACAGATATGGATCTAGTCGCCAGGATCGCCGTTGTTGGCGGCGATATTCGGGAAATGCCTGGTGTCTTCGCAAATGTGCGTCGGTCCCTATCCCGCAGGTGTGAAGCTTGCATTACAGCTGGCAGCAGCTCTTTTGAGCAATTTCTTTGAGCATCTACCTCAATTACATTCCTGTTAATAAAATGTTTTCTGAAGTATCTCCTTTCCTTCTTGTGTTCATTCTTTAAATGTGACAGTGGAAAACTACCTTTTAACTTCTCACCGCTTGCGTTCCGACCATACATTCTATGACGAATATTGCTCGTATAGCTGCGTTCTACCACCCCGTAAAGTTTCGCCCACTTTTTCAGATTCACCCTGTAGAGTATGGGTCAGTTCCCACTCGGCTCAAGACAATATTTCCTCTACAATCATGTTCATCCTGCACATCCAGTGGAGTCCCTCTTGTGTCAGCGTTGAGATTTATATCCACAAAATTCGCCCTCGATCAGTAGGGGACATCGATGGGTTTGGAGTCCCACTTGTGTCAGCGTTGAGATTTATCTCCGAAAAACTCGCCCTCGATCAGTAGGGGACATCGATGGGTTTGGAGTCCCACTTGTGCCAGCGTTGAGATTTATATCCACAAAACTCGCCCTCGATCAGTAGGGGACAGCGATGGGTTTGGAGTCCCACTTGTGTCAGCGTTGAGATTTATATCCACAAAACTCGCTCTCGATCTGTAGGGGACACCGATGGGTTTGGAGTCCCACTTGTATCAGCGTTGAGATTTATATCCACAAAACTCGCCCTCGATCTGTAGGGGACACCGATGGGTTTGGAATCCCACTTGTGTCAGCGTTGAGATTTATATCCGCAAAACTCGCCCTCGATCAGTAGGGGACACCGATGGGTTTGGAGTCTCACTTGTGCAAGCGTTGAGATTTATCTCCGAAAAACTCGCCCTCAATCAGTAGGGGACACCGATGGGTTTGGAGTCCCACTTGTGCCAGCGTTGAGATTTATATCCACAAAACTCGCCCTCGATCAGTAGGGGACACCGATGGGTTTGGAGTCTCACTTGTGCAAGAGTTGAGATTTATATCCACAAAACTCGCCCTCGATCAGTAGGAAACACCGATGGGTTTGGAGTCCCACTTGTGCAAGCGTTGAGATTTATCTCCGAAAAACTCGCCCTCAATCAGTAGGGGACACCGATGGGTTTGGAGTCCCACTTGTGTCAGCGTTGAGATTTATCTCCGAGAAACTCGCCCTCGATCAGTAGTGGACACCGATGGGTTTGGAGTCCCACTTGTGCCAGCGTTGAGGTTTATCTCCGAAAAACTCGCCCTCGATCAGTAGGGGACAGCGATGGGTTTGGAGTCCCACTTGTGCCAGAGTTGAGATTTATATCCACAAAACTCGCCCTCGATCAGTACGGGACACCGATGGGTTTGGAGTCCCACTTGTGTCAGCGTTGAGATTTATCTCCGAAAAACTCACCGTCGATCAGTAGGGGACAGCGATGGGTTTAGAGTCCCACTTGTGCCAGCGTTGAGATTTATATCCACAAAACTCGCCCTCGATCAGTAGGGGACACCGATGGGTTTGGAGTCTCACTTGTGCAAGCGTTGAGATTTATATCCACAAAACTCGCCCTCGATCAGTAGGAAACACCGATGGGTTTGGAGTCCCACTTGTGCAAGCGTTGAGATTTATATCCACGAAACTCGCCCTCGATCAGTAGGAAACACCGATGGGTTTGGAGTCCCACTTGTGTCAGCGCTGAGATTTATCTCCGAGAAACTCGCCCTCGATCAGTAGGGGACACCGATGGGTTTGGAGTCCCACTTGTGCCAGTGTCGAGATTTATATCCACAAAACTCGCCCTCGATCAGTAGGAAACACCGATAGGTTTGGACACCATCCAAACAGCATCCAAAACAGCTTGATAATAGTTAAATACTATCAAGCTGTGTCAATCAATGATGAGCTGTAAATTCATTTGTCGAAAATACATTTATTTTTTACGTCTCCAGAAATATTGTTCACCCCCACCCCGAAATGCATTGTCCCCCACTTCACTTCACTTTTTCACCTTCCAACTCCAAAGGGTTCTCCCAGCGACTTCGGGGAACAGAATCTCGCAAACAATGGCGATAAAAATTCTGCATGACCTACTAACAGATTCGAGATCACCGTCAAAGCCAGCGGCTCATTTCCACAAATCCATTAGTCATAAGAGAGAAAGTTTAACGTGAATTCAAGAGCGACCAATGGAATTTGAATCGGCATTAGAGAGAGAGAGAGAAGCGTCGAATACGTCACTGAGGGCTGGAGAAGTAGGGGGGGGGGAGAGAAAGAGGGGCTCAAGCGAGTGATTTATGGGATTCGCTCAAGTTCCCATAGGAGAAGAACAGGCCACGCCAGAAGAGAATTGTGTGGTCCTCCACAGCAAAAGGTTCTATTCCACTTTCAGTTTCGTTAATGATCAGTTTGAGTCTCTATACTAGGTCAGTTATTGATCAGATGAGATAATAAAGGTTAATCAGTTATGATTAGGTTTCTAAAAACAAAACTTTGGATTTCCCTGGTGGGGGGGAAAAGTGTGCTATGATTTCCAGAATATTTCGTGGTCGGTATGCTAAAGTTCACAGTTGTTATGAACTGGAAAATGAACGTAGTTTAATTTCCAGAACGTAATTATCGCGAGTGTTACTGGTTAACTGCTGGGTGGGGTTGGGCTCAGTCGGTAGCGCGTCAGACTTGTAAGTCTAAATTCCTAGATTCGAGTTTGTGTCAGCGTTGAGACAATTGTGCATGCTAAAAACACGCTGGATGGTCTTAACCACCTATCTCCTAATAACTGTGGATCCTTTTCACCAACCTTCTCCGAACCTTTGGGCATATGTGACTTGACCATTTAGTCCTAGAGCGGGTTGGGTTGTTTTACCTCTGAGGACACTTTTATGCTCAAAACGGTCTAAATAAATGGCCAGATCACAAGGATCGAAAAGGCTCAGAGAAGGTTGGGGAGAGGGGGCCTCCTGGACAGTTGCTAGGAGACATATGGTAGCCACCTGTCAAGGCTATCCAGTGTGCTCTCTGCCGTGTGCAGGTTATGGCTCTCCCGCACACGGGGCAGTGGATTAACGCTCAATCCGATAGACGGAGGCCTTTCCAAACCCATCGGTGTCCCCTACTGATCGAGGGCGAGTTTTTCGGAGATGAATCTCAACGCTGGCACAAATTGGATTCCAAACCCATCGGTGTCCACTACTGATCGAGGGCGAGTTTTTCGGAGATGAATCTCAACGCTGGCACAAATTGGATTCCAAACCCATCGGTGTCCACTACTGATCGAGGGCGAGTTTTTCGGAGATGAATCTCAACGCTGGCACAAGTTGGACTGCAAACCCATCGGTGTCCCCTACTGATCGAGGGCGAGTTTTTCGGAGATGAATCTCAACGCTAGCACAAATTGGACTCCAAACCCATCGGTGTCCCCTACTGATCGAGGGCGAGTTTTTCGGAGATGAATCTCAACGCTGGCACAAGTTGGACTCCAAACCCATCGGTGTCCACTACTGATCGAGGGCGAGTTTTTCGGAGATGAATCTCAACGCTGGCACAAATTGGATTCCAAACCCATCGGTGTCCACTACTGATCGAGGGCGAGTTTTTCGGAGATGAATCTCAACGCTAGCACAAATTGGATTCCAAACCCATCGGTGTCCCCTACTGATCGAGGGCGAGTTTTTCGGAGATGAATCTCAACGCTGGCACAAATTGGATTCCAAACCCATCGGTGTCCACTACTGATCGAGGGCGAGTTTTTCGGAGATGAATCTCAACGCTGGCACAAGTTGGACTGCAAACCCATCGGTGTCCCCTACTGATCGAGGGCGAGTTTTTCGGAGATGAATCTCAACGCTAGCACAAATTGGACTCCAAACCCATCGGTGTCCCCTACTGATCGAGGGCGAGTTTTTCGGAGATGAATCTCAACGCTGGCACAAGTTGGACTCCAAACCCATCGGTGTCCCCTACTGATCGAGGGCGAGATTTTCGGAGATGAATGTCAACGCTGGCACAAGTTGGACTCCAAACCCATCGGTGTCCCCTACTGATCGAGGGCGAGTTTTTCGGAGATAAATCTCAACGCTGACACAAGTTGGACTCCAAACCCATCGGTGTCCCCTACTGATCGAGGGCGAGTTTTTCGGAGATGAATCTCAACGCTGGCACAAATTGGATTCCAAACCCATCGGTGTCCACTACTGATCGAGGGCGAGTTTTTCGGAGATGAATCTCAACGCTGGCACAAATTGGATTCCAAACCCATCGGTGTCCACTACTGATCGAGGGCGAGTTTTTCGGAGATGAATCTCAACGCTGGCACAAGTTGGACTCCAAACCCATCGGTGTCCCCTACTGATCGAGGGCGAGATTTTCGGAGATGAATGTCAACGCTGGCACAAGTTGGACTCCAAACCCATCGGTGTCCCCTACTGATCGAGGGCGAGTTTTTCGGAGATGAATCTCAACGCTGGTACAAGTGGGACTCAAAACCCATCGGTGTCCCCAACTACGTGTCCTACTGTTCTACTACTACTAGTGTCCCCTACTGATCCAGGGTGAGTTTTCAAACCCATCGGTGCCCCCTATTGATCGAGGGCGAGTTTTTCGGAGATAAATCTCAACACTGGCACAAGTGGAACTCGAACCTGGAAACTACAGATTACGAGCTTGGCGCGCTACCGACTGCGACAACACCCACCCCACGAATATGAACGAATATCTAACGTAGTGGTTCCCAAAGGAAGATTATAAACAATTTTGTTGCTACTTTTTGCCACTTATTCTTCATTTAACTTTTTTCCATTTAAGTGAAAAAACTTATTCATATTAAATCTTAATGTTAAAAACCAAAATTAACACAAAACATGTCCATAACACGTGCTTCGTAGCTTCAATACACGTCGACACTTGAACAGACTAGTTTTGCGTTTACAAACGACCCGCAAAAATAGCTATTAATGAAGGGGGGGCGGGGGGGGCTCAGTCGGTAGCGCGCCAGGCTCGTAATCTGTAGTTCCCAGGTTCGAGTCCCAGCTGGGTCAGTGTTGAGATTTATCTCCGCAAAATTCCCCGCCCTGCCCACGGTCAGTAGGGAGTAGGGGACACCGATGGGCTTGGAAAGACCGCCGTCCGTCGGATGGGACGTTAAGCCGTGGCCCCGTGTGCGGGAGAGCCATACCCTGTGCACGTTAAAGAACACGCTGGATGGCCTTGGCGGGAGGCTACCATGTGTCTCCCAACAGGTGTTCCAGTGGGTCTCCTCTCCCAACCTTCTCTGAGCCTTCGGGGTCAATGTGACCTGGCCATTTCTCCCATTGTGTGTAAAAAAGTGCCGCTCAGAGGTAAAACAACCCAACGTTAAAGAACACGCTGGATGGCCTTGACGGGGGGCTACCATCTGTCTCCCAACAGCTGTTCCAGTGGGTCCCCTCCCCCAAACTTCTCTGAGCCTTTGGGGTCCATATGACCTGGACATTTAGCCCATGGTGTGGAAAAAAGTGCCGCTCAGAGGTAAAACAACCCAACGTTAAAGAACACGCTGGATGGCCTTGACGGGGGGCTACCATCTGTCTCCCAACAGCTGTTCCAGTGGGTCCCCTCCCCCAAACTTCTCTGAGCCTTTGGGGTCCATATGACCTGGACATTTAGCCCATGGTGTGCAAAAAAGTGCCGCTCAGAGGTAAAACAACCCAACCCAACGCTATTAATGAAGGCAAACCTTGTTGTGTTTCCAACTTAAATTTCTAGTGTGTGCCGCGAATATTCACGCGTAAAATAAAGTGCTGTGAAGAAAGAAATACTTCAGAGTCACTGATCTAATATATGAAAATATTTTAGGTATAACATAATTATTTTACGTCGTTTTATATTCTTTGAATCGTGGATGTGATTTGGTTTTATTTCAATGCAATTAGACTTTGAAAATTATTTTTCTTAAATAGTGTTCTTTTATTGATTTATTTTATATTTAAATAGTAATATATGTATATATGAATAGTATATATGAATAATATTTAAATAAACATGTGCAAATTAGCAAGCAATCTACCCGTGTATGCATATAAGAAAATCTTCGTAAAATAGATACAAGCTTTATTTAAAACCATTTCTTAGCTTTCAGGTTGTTAAAAATGCAACTACTATGAAACTGAACAAAAATTACGAATCCATTCGTGTACTGATGACGTGTACATCAACTAGAAATCAAACGAATAAATCCATCAACAAAAAAATTGAACGCTAAAAAAGATGAATTATTTAAAAAAAAAACCTACCTCTGATAACGTCCACCAGGTGGCAGCAGTGTTCGGGGCCTTGGCATTGGCGAAGGAACCCGCTGATAGCCAGAAAAACCCGCGTCCTGCATCACATCCGTAAATCCAAAATCCGTATTATGGTAGCCATGGTAACCAGATACCATAGCTGTTGCGTCATCAGCAAGTGACGTGCGTGGGAAGAAAACGTATTGCGCACCACGTGATGGCTCGTTAGTGATGTCATTGCAATCCTTACGGAAGTGCGTCAAAGACCGTACCATTTTTGAAGGAGGGGGGTTTGGAGAATTGGAGATTACTTTGTCATCCTCAGTATTTCCATAATGGATTTTCCTTCAAAAGATAAAATATTTGTTAAGAAATCCAATCGTCGTAAATTTTATTTTGTGCAGAATTCAAAATAATATTTCCAATTTTAACAATAATAATTAACTGACTACATATTGATTTTATTTCTTATATTCATTTGATTAATATCACTTAAAAATGATTCATAAATTTATTTATTATATAATCGTGTTTTAAAAAATAATGCATAATTAAAATATAAACAAAATATATCCATTATACCAGATTTAACTCGATCTAGTTTTCTTTAGGAAAAAGTTTAAAATATATATGCTTTATTTAAACGATTTCATGCCGAAAAAAATGTGAAAGGGAAAAAAATCCTTATAAATAAATAAATTGTTGGTTTGTTTTACTTCTGAGTGACACCCCCAATGGCGTAATGGTCACGCTACAATGACCCCAAAGGTTCAGGGTTGGATAGACTGGATCGCTATTGGTTCAGAAATGGTAGCTTCCACTGAAGGCCGTCCAGGATGTTATTTAATGTGCACTAGCACAGCATTACTGCACATGGACTAATGGGTCTCGGAGAATGTCCCTTTTTTTCCACACAATGGGCTAAATGGTCAGGTTACAAGGACCCCGAAGGCTCAGAGAAGGTTGGGGGAATGGGCCCACTTGACAGCTGTTGGGAGAAATGAAATTCTCTCATTAAGTCCGTCCAGCGTGTTCTTTAATGTGCACAGGTGTGGCTCTCCTGCGTAGGGAGGGGTCGGGGTGGTTCAGTCGGTAGCGCGCCAGGCTCGTAATCTGCAGTTTCCAGGTTCGAGTTCCAGCTAGGTCAGCGTCGAGACTTATCTCCGCAAAACTCCCCGCCTTGTCCACGGTCAGAATGGGACACCGATGGGCTTGGAAAGGCCACCGTCCGCCGGATGGGACGTTAAGCCGTGGCACCGTGTGCGGGAGAGACATACCCTGTGTACGTTAAAGAACACGCTGAATGGCTTTGACAGGAGGCTACCATCTGTCTCTCAACAGCTGTTCCAGTGGATCCCCTCCCCCAACCTTCTCTGAGCCTTCGGGGACTTTGTGACCTGGCCATTTAGCCCATGGTATGCAAAAAAGTGCCGCTCAGAGGTAAAACAACCCAACAACCCTGCGTACGGACCACGGCTTAACGTCCCATCCGATGGACGGCGGCTTTCAAAGCCCATTGATGTCCCCTACGGACCGAGGGCAGGGTGGGGGTTTGGCGCAAATAAATCTCAACGTAGTCAGAATTGGGACTCGAACCTGGGAACTGCAGATCACAAACGTGGTGCGACTGAACGGATCAATGCCCGCCACAGTAATTAAAGATTAGTTAGAGCTTGTTAATAAAGAACTATATTCTATTCCTGTGTCAAGAAATTATTCAAGAATTATTTCTTGAATTATATATATATCAACAAGTAATCTGTGTATTTATTATTGTTCGATTATTGATTAATAAAGCTTAAGTGTGAGTGGGTTGGGTTGTTTTACCTCTGAGCGGCACTTTTTTGCACACCATGGGCTAAATGGCCAGGTCACATGGACCCCGAAGGCTCAGAGAAGGTTGGGGGAGGGGACCCACTGGAACAGCTGTTGGGCACAGATGGTAGCCTCCCGTCAAGGCCATCCAGCGTGTTCTTTAACGTGCACAGGGTATGGCTGTCCCGCACACGGAGCCACGGCTTAACGTCCCATCCGACGGACGGCGGCCTTTCCAAGCCCATCGGTGTCCCCTACTGACCGTCCGCAGGGCGGGGAATTTTGCGGAGGTAAAACTCAACGCTGACCCAGCTGGGACTCGAACCTGGGAACTACAGATTACGAGCCTGGCTCGCTACCGACTGAGCCACCCCCGCCCCTTGTGGATCGGAAACAGACAGCGAGACTCTAAAAAGATTGAGGGTGGGGAAGTCCCTGATTATCTGACGATATGTGCCCAGTCACCGATAAGGTCTAGTTTCTTATTATATAAGTTACAGATAAACTTTCTGAGTTCTTCTATGAGTTGCAAACACTGATATCTATATACTGTTGTAATGATAGCTAAGATAAGATAATTTTTATTTCAGATAATGTTATACAGTATACAAAAACTTTTGAAGTCTCACAAGAGAAGGCTCGTTCGTGAGATCTCAATATAGAAACAATTTCAATTGAAAACATCAGTCGTCACATTGAATAATACACACAAAAAAAACGAAAACAACTCAAAAAAAAAAACTGGTCTAGCGTTGAGATTTATCTCCGGAAAACTTTCCTCCCTCTCCTCGGTCAGTAGGGGACACCGCTAGGCTTGAAAAGGCCGCCGTCCGTCGGATGGGGCGTTAAGCCGTGGTCCCATGTGTGGGAGAGCCTCTTGCATGTTAAAGAACACGCTGTTGTCCTTGATGGAAGGCTACCACGTGTCTCCTAGGAGCTGTCTAGTGGTTCCCCTCCCCCAACTTTTTCCAAGCCCTAGAGGTCCTTGTGACTTGGCCATTTAGTCCATTGTGTGAAAAGCAAAAAAGTGCCGCTCAGAGGGAAAACAACCAAATCACCAACTCTGACCTAATTCTTGAGGAGTTCTCGTGGGCCTGTCCATTTAGCAGTTTTGTGAACAAAAAACGCCCTTGTGGATTAAAACGTCTTATTCTGACCAAACCACCTTTCATTTGGGTCTCGGGGTTTTTTTTTTTGGGGGGGGGGGGGAACAAACTCTTGATAGAGACATTTGTTGGCGTTTCTTTCCCTGTTTCCAACCATGCCCGTCAGTAATCCGGAACAAGACATCTAATCTTCCCTTCGTTTGACAAGTAGAAGAAAGTAGGGAGATACGTTCACACCGACCTCGATATTTGATCTTCCTGCTGTCGACTTCCCCCCTACATACGTGGAAGAGAGGCAACGAACGATTGGTCGAGAGTGAACAATGGAACGAGAAGAAGATGGAACGAAGACTACGTAACAGAGAAAAGGTGAATTGAGGAGTACTTCCTCTGTTGTTGTAATCACTATAACAGTTGGGTTGTTTTACCTCTTAGCGGCACAGTTTTGCACACCATGGGCTAAATGGCCAGATCACAAGGACCCCGAAGACTCAGAGAAGGTTGGGGGAGACATACTGGAACAGCTGTTGGCAGACAGATGGTAGCCTCCCGTCAAGGCCCGTGTGCGAGAAAGTCATACCCTGTGCACGTTAAAGAACACGCTGGATGGCCTTGACGGGAGGCTACCATCTGTCTCCCAACAGCTGTTCCAGTGGGTCTCCTCCCCCAACCTTCTCTGAGCCTTCGGGGTCCATATAACCTGGCCATTTAGTCCATGGTGTGCAAAAAAGTGCCGCTCAGAGGTAAAACAACCCAACTCAATTAGAACCAATAAGTTTCCAAGTGCTTGGAAAATATCGAAAATTTTACCCATAATTAAAAAAGGAAACAAATATGATATCGAAAATTATCGACCTACTCTATCACCATTTTCTAAGATCTTTGAATCCATAATACATACAAAAATTTCACAACAACTAAAAAATTGTTTTTCTCCAAACCAACATGGATTTTTGCCTAAACGTTCGGCGAATGCCAATCTACTGTGTCTTAGTAAAAATATTTCAGACTCATTTGATTGTGATAGTCAGATGTTATTTACACTGACTTTTCAAAAGCGTTTGGTAAAATTGATTTCGGATTATTTTTGAACAGGTTAGTTAAAATTGGTTTTAGTTTTAATATAGTTGAATGGTTTCACTCCTTTTTATATGGGGGCGGTGGTGGCTCAGTCGGTAGCGCGTCAGGCTCGCAATCTGTAGTTCCCAGGTTCGAGTCCCAGCTGGGTCAGCGTTGAGATTTATCTCCGCAAAATTACCCCGCCCTGCCCACGGTCAGTAGGGGACACCGATGGGCTTGGAAAGGTCGCCGTCCGTCGGATGGGACGTTAAGCCGTGACCCCATGTGCGGGAGAGCCATACCCTGTGCACGTTAAAGAACACGCTGGATGGCCTTGACGGGAGGCTACCATCTGTCTCCCAACAGCTGTTCCAGTGGGTCCCCTCTCCCAACCTTCTCTGAGCCTTCTGGGTACATGTGACCTGGCCATTTAGCCCATTGTATGCTAAAAAGTGCCGCTCAGAGGTAAAACAACCCAACCTTTTTATATGATAGATCTTTTTGCTTGCCGTGATTCCGAGTTTTGCTACAAATTTTTTAGCAACTCTGGGGTGCCCCAAGGCTCTAATCTGAGACCTTGTTCTATATCATTTTCGTTAATGATCTACCAAATATACTTAGTTGTCTAATGTACGCAGATGATGAAAAATTTTATAGACTTATTGACTCAACGACGTCATTTACTACAGTCAGATTTGACTAAATGTTGTGAATAGACTACATCTGAATATTTCAAAAGGCTCAGTTTTAAGTTATTCTCGCAAAAATATTTTTGTTACGTGTGATTATAACATCAACTCTTGTACTGATAAGGGGGTGGCTCAGTCGGTAGCGCGCCAGGTTCGTAATCTGTAGTTCCCAGGTTCGAGTCCCAGCTAGGTCAGCGTTGAGATTTATCTCCGCAAAATTCCCTGCCCACGGTCAGTAGGGGACACCGATGGGCTTGGAAAGGCCGCCGTCCGTCGGATGGGACGTTAAGCCGTGGCCCCGTGTGCGGGAGAGCCATACCCTGTGCATGTTAAAGAACACGCTGGATGGCCTTGACAGTAGGCTACCATCTGTCTCCCAACAGCTGTTCCAGTGGGTCCCCTCCCCCAACCTTCTCTGAGCCTTCGGGGTCCATGTGACCTGGCCATTTAGCCCATTGTATGCTAAAAAGTGCCGCTCAGAGGTAAAACAACCCAACCCAAGCCTTATTCGGGGCTCGAACCCAGGTCCCTTAGATCAGTAGCCAAGCGTGCTAACCACTCGGCCATGGGATGGCACTCTTGTACTGTTTTGTACTATTCCACGGAATTGTTTTTTTCCGTGATTTAAGTATCTTGTTTGACTCGAACTTTAATTTTAATATGCATATTCAAGAAATTGTGAAGAAAGCTAATGGAAATTTGGGGTTCGTAGTTAGAAAAACAAAATGCTTTACTAATACAGGGACTATAATCAATCTATTTAAAACCTAGAATATGGAAGCTTAATATGGCATCCTTACTATCAATATAATATTGAAAAATTTCAAAATGAATTGCTAAGATTGCTTTTACTACAAGGACACCGGAATTTATCTTCGAGATGTTCCTACTGAACGACTTAGAAATATGAATAATGTTCGCTTATTAAGTAATAGAAGAAAATCTCTGTGGTTAATATTTTCTTACAAATTGTTAAACAACATGATAGATTGCACCGAGTTGGGTTGTTTTACCTCTGAGCGGCACTTTTTTGCACACCATGGGCTAAATGGCCAGGTTACATGAACCCCGAAGGCTCAGAGAAAGTCGGGAGAGGGGACCCACTGGAACAGCTGTTGGGAGACAGATGGTAGTATCCCGTCAAGGCCATCCAGCGTGTTCTTTAACGTGCACAGGGTATGGCTCTCCCGCACACGGGGCCACGGCTTAACGTCCAATCCGACGGACGGCGGCCTTTCCAAGCTCATCGGTGTCCCCTACTGACCGTGGGCAGGGCGGGGAATTTTGCGGAGATAAATCTCAACGCTGACCCAGCTGGGACTCGAACCTGGGAACTACAGATTACGAGCCTGGCGCGCTACCGACTGAACCACCCCGCCCCTAGATTGCACCGAACTGCTGTTTTTAATGAGCTTTGCGTTAACGAAGCATCCCACGAGAAAGATTCCATTTTTTAGGGTTCCATTCCATAAATAAGATACATTGGTAAATATTTCCGTGGTTTGTTTTTTTAACCTTTTTAACTTCTACAATAATATTCCCGATTTGTTTAAAATGTTTTCAAAAAACATTGTATGATGTTACTTTCTTCTTGATGTCATATCTTATTATCCGTGTTCATATAAGTGTGTTGTATATGTTGTTTCAAACTGTGGGTTGTTGGGTTGTTTTACCTCTGAGCGGCACTTTTTTGCACACAATGAGCTAAATGGCCAGGTCACATGGACCCCGAAGGCTCAGAGAAGGTTGGGGAAGGGGACCCACTGGAACAGCTGTTGGGAGACAGATGGTAGCCTCCCGTCAAGCGTGTTCTTTAACGTTGGGTTGTTTTACCTCTGAGCGGCACTTTTTTACCTTTAACGTGAACGCACACGGGACCACGGCTTAACGTCCCATCCGACGGACGACGGCCTTTCCAAGCCCATCGGTGTCCCCTACTGACCGTGGGCAGGGCGGGGAATTTTTCGGAGATAAATCTCAACGCTGACCCAGCTGGGACTCGAACCTGGGAACTACAGATTATGAGCCTGGCGCGCTACCGTCCGTCGGATGGACATTAAGCCATGGCCCCGTGTGCGGGATTGGATTGGATTGTTTTACCTCTGAGCGGCACTTTTTTGCACACCATGGGCTAAATGGCCAGGCCACAAGGACCCCGAAGGCTCAGAGAAGGTTGGGGGAGGGGACTCACCAGAACAGCTGTTGGGAGACAGATGGTAGCCTCCCGTCAAGGCCATCCAGCATGTTCTTTAACGTGCACAGGGTATGGCTCTACCGCACACGGGGCCACGGCTTAACGTCCCATCCGACGGACGGAGGCCTTTTTCAAGCCCATCGGTGTCCCCTACTGACCGTGGGCAGGGCGGGGAATTTTGCGGAGATAAATTTCAAGGCTGACCCAGCTGGGACTCGAACCTGAGAACTACAGATTACGAGCCTGGCGCGCTACCGACTGAGCCACCCCCGCCCCTTCAAATTGTGGTATATGTCCTTTTCACTTTTTTGTAATGATTTGTTTATGTATCTTTACATGTATTAATTTTTAATTATTCTCTTTGTATGTGTTTACTATTATTGGATCATCTGTTGTGAACATATTAAATAAACAAATTAATTAATTAAAAAAGGAATTTCTGATTTTTTTTTTTTTTTTTTTTTGGCCATAGGCACTACGAACTCTGGATACGGCCGAGTATTGGCAAAGCAGAATTCTGTTTTAAAGATGGTGATTTAAAAAGATTAAAAAATAAATTTCCATTAAAGCAGATGCATGCCACAGAGGTGACAGGAGCCTGTCAGTTTAATACGCCATAGAGAATATCTGTTGGAAGGCGAAACCTCAATAGAAATAACAACATAAACATCCATACCTTACTCAGGGCTCGAACCCAGGTCCCTTCGATTAGTTGCCAAGCACGCTGACCAATCAAACCCTGGGGCGGGGGTGGCTCAGTCGGTAGCGAACCAGGATCGTAATCTGTAGTTCCCAGGTTCGAGTCCCAGCTGAGTCAGCGTTGAGATTTATCTCCGCAAAAACTCCCCGCCCTGCCCACGGTCAGTAGGGGACACCGATGGGCTTGGAAAAGCCGCCGTCCGTCGGATGGGACGTTAAGCCGTGGCCCCGTGTGCGGGAGAGACATACCCTGTGCACGTTAAAGAACACGCTGGATGGCCTTGACGGGGGGCTACCATCTGTCTCCCAACAGCTGTTCCAGTGGGTCCCCTCCCCCAACCTTCTCTGAGCCTTCGGGGTCCATGTGACCTGGCCATTTAGCCCATGGTGTGCAAAAAGGTGCCGCTCAGAGGTAAAACAACCCAACCCAATCAAACCCTTATTAAAGAATTCTGGCTCACATTTCACAGCCCATTTAGAGAGAAAATTTTTCTGAAATCCCGGTATAAACAATTTTTCTGAATCCCCCCCCCTCCACAACCTCTTCTCTCTTGGTTAGGGATAACTCAATAATATGCAATTATAATATAAAAGAAAATTGCGTTTCGAATAGCACTTAATATAAACAATGAGCTAAAAACTTTTAAAATTCGCATTAGCACACAAAATGTTTTATTAATATTAATTGTTTTATTTCTGAGCGGCACTTTTTTGCGCACAACTAGCAAAATGGCCAGGTCACAAGAACTCCGAAGGCTCAGAGAAAGTTGAGGGAGTAGACTCACTGGAACAGCTGTTGGGAGACAGATAGTAGCCTCCCGTCAAGGCTATCATGTGTGTTCTTCATCATGCACGCGGTATGCCACGGGTTAATGTCCCACCCGACGGACGTCGGCCTTGCCAAACCCATCGGTGTCCCCTACTGACCGTGGGCAGGGCGGGGAGTTTTGCGGAGACAAATCTCAACGCTGACCCAGCTGGAACTCGAACCTGGGAACTGCAGATTACGAGCCTGGCGCGCTACCGACTGAGCCACCCCCGTCCCTAAAATAAAAATAATAAAACGATCTTTCAGTGTTCGGCGCAATGACATCACATGCCTTCCTTAGCCTCATATTCATGCAGGACATGCATTATAGATTTATATTTATATTCCTTATTTTTAATGCCTTCATTCCACTTAAACTCCTCAGGTGGGTGTAGGGGACACCGATGGGCTTGGAATGGCCGCGTCCGTCGGATGGGACGTTAATCCGTGGCCCCGTGTGCGGGAGAGCCATACCCTGTGCACGTTAAAGAACACGCTGGATGGCCTTGACGGGAGGCTACCATCTGTCTCCCAACAGCTGTTCCAGTGGGTCCCCTCCCCCAACCTTCTCTGAGCCTTAGGGGTCCCTGTGACCTGGCCATTTAGCCCATGGTGTGCAAAAAAGTGCCGCTCAGAGGAAAAACAACCCAACCCTACCTTGTATAGATAGATGAACTATAGTTAAAGTATAACAATGGTTATTTTTACTTTGTTACTAGATCTAGCGACTTTTGGGGGCGGGGGTGGCTCAGTCGGTAGCGCGCCAGGCTCGTAATCTGTAGTTCCCTGGTTCGAGTCCCAGCTGGGTCAGCGTTGAGATTTATCTCCGCAAAATTCCCCGCCCTGCCCACGGTCAGTAGGGACACCGATGGGCTTGGAAAGGCAGCCGTCCGTCGGATGGGACGTTAAGCCGTGGCCCCGTGTGAGGGAGAGCCACACCCTGTGCACGTTAAAGAACACGCTGGATGGCCTTGACGGGAGGATACCATCTGTCTCCCAACAGCTGTTCCAGTGGGTCCCCTCTCCCAACCTTCTCTGAGCCTTCGGGGTCCATGTGACCTGGCCATTTAGCCCATGGTGTGCAAAAAAGTGCCGCTCAGAGGTAAAACAACCCAATCCCAACCCTCAGGGGGAAGAAGACAATGTTCCTCCTGTAACCCCTCCCCCTCTCAAAATCCAGTTTTGTTGAAACACAATGCATTTTATCAAATTAACAGTGTAAGTATTTCGATAGACATTAAAGCTGTAGTCCTCATGATAAATGGAATAAGTTGGAAACTCAAGTGTCTGGGGGAAAAGCTAAACTACGAACTTGTGACTCGACATCCATACGGTAAAGTTAGAAGTCTTCATCTGTGTGATGCGGTCACTCGGGAAACGTGATCCTTCCGATTCCCGTGGATGATAACCATCCCCTGTCATGCAGCAGATGGGATGGTGATCACCAGGAGCAAGAGGGATCAGAACCAATTCGTGCTATCCCCATTGTTCGACGGCATTCTCTTGGGGATGTGTTGCAGTAGGCTTCGCCATTTGTTTTGCTGATAAATAATGTTCCTCGTTTGACACGGTGCTTAATAGGCTGTTGAAACTGATTACCAGAGCACGTGGAAGTGAAGGACTATTTTGATTGAGTGCGTGGCTTGTCAGTTTACTAAGAAAGTAATTAATGTCTTTATTCAGAATTAATTTTTTTTATTGGAGAGGCAAATCTTGCAGGTACAGCAGAATCTGATCAAAATGCGCGCTATATTTTCAATGGTCCGTGGCCGAGTGGTTAGCGCGCTTGGCTACTGATCTACGGGACCTGGGTTCGAGCCTCGGGTAAGGCATGGATGTTCGTGTTGTTTTCTGCTGAGGTCCTGCCATCCTCTCAGATCTTCTACTGTGGCATATATAAACTGACAGGCTCCTGTCAGACCTCTGTGGCAAGCAGCTGCTTGAGGGGGTATTTATCTTTTTATTTTATTTTATCGAATTGGGATGTTTTACCTCTGAACGTCACTTTAAGCACAATGCGCTAAATGTCCAGGTCATAAGGATCCCAAGGGCCTCTGAGCGGGGGAGGGGAAGAGTTAGGTGGGGGAGGTTGTGTCTATCGGTAGCAAGCTAGGCTCGTAATCTGTGTTTCCAAGTTGTTAGGAGACAGAAAGAAGCCTCACATCAAGTCTATCCAGCGTGTTCTTTAACGTGCACACGGAGCTACGGATTAACTTCTCATTCGACGGACGACAACCTTTTCCAAGCCCGAAAAGGCGACCGTCTTTCTCACCGAGGGTTGTTTTACCTCTGAGCCTGGTCACACGGTAAATCACCCTGGGTTGTTTTACCTGTGAGCGGCACTTTTTTGCACACCATGGGCTAAATGGCCAGGTCACAAGGACCCCAAAGGCTCAGAGAAGGTTGGGGGAGGGGACCCACTGGAACAGCTGTTGGGAGACAGATGGTAGCCTCCCGTCAAGGCCATCCAGCGTGTTCTTTAACGTTGGGTTGTTTTACCTCTGAGCGGCACTTTTTTGCATACCAAGGGCTAAATGGCCAGGTCACAAGGACCCCGAATGCTCAGAGAAGGTTGGGGGAGGAGACCCACTGGAACAACTGTTGGGAGACAGATGGTAGCCTCCTGTCAAGGCCATCCAGCGTGTTCTTTAACGTGCACAGGGTATGGCTCTCCCACACACGGGGCCACGACTTAACGTCCCATCCGACGGACGGCGGCCTTTCCAAGCCCATCGGTGTCCCCTACTGACCGTGGGCAGGGCGGGGAATTTTGCGGAGATAAATCTCAACGCTGACCCAGCTGGGACTCGAACCTGGGAACTACAGATTACGAGCCTGGCGCGCTACCGACTGAGCCACCCCACGCAGAAGATAATTTGTCAGGTGCGAATTATAACATCAAATTGCTTAGATCCATGCGAGTAATAACTTTCATTTGTGTAATTCCAGGCTCCGCTAAATCGCTTGGCCTTTAACCGTACTCTACTTAAGAACAGTTTTTTTGTTTGTAAAACTCTACTCAACTGCAATCGCTGTTCTGAAAAAAAAATACTTTTCGTAAGTAGTTCGTGACTAAAACTAGGTGATTAGCGAAACAACTAGTTCAGAGTAAAAAAAAAAAACAACAGCGAAATATTTCCCCTTTGAGTGGTGCATATCACTCAAAGCTCTCCCTATAATTAAACTGTCTAAAAGTTAGTTCCAAAGTTGTCTGCACCTAAACGGAGAATAGACATACCTAGTGGGGAACAATGTCGGGCCTGTCTGGCATTTTCTCTACTCGGAATCCTTGTAAACAAGGGACATGTTAAACCGGACTGTTGCACTAAACCATGTGTGGCAGAAAGGAGCTTACCGTAAAATGGTTTGCGGTTAACACTCCTTCCGAATTCTTTTCAAGAGATAGCAGATACTTTGTTCTCGTACTTGGCTCTCAAAGTCGCCTTCTCTTTCTTCCCAGTCTCCCCCATAACATTAAGGGACCGTCCGTTGGAGGAAGAGGGAGTGTGTGTGTCGGGGGGGGAGGTCGGTAAAGTTGAGGGGGGAGGGGAGTTGCGGAAGAAATGAGCGTGAAGTGAGAGGGTACTAGGAAACGGGTGAGTTGTTCGGACCTTGCCGCTAATTGTTACTGGTGTAACAAAGACTCCAAAGCCTGTTCTTTCCTTTTATCTCTAGAGTGATGCGCGTTACCATAACAACGGTGAGTCGTTGTAAGAGAGAAGTCTCTTTGTGTCCAAGAATGGCTTCCTTAACCTTCATCATTAATAAGAGAAGAAAAAGTTTTTTTTGTTTTAGAATTTTTCTCTAACTTTGTCCCCGAGAGATGCAACGGATAACGGTTTTTTTTTTTTATTCTTTGAAGCTGGTGAGGGAAAAAATAACACTGGGAACGATTTTTTTTCGGTGCTCAGTGGAAGGGAACAGAATGGTAAATGCTGTGTTTTTTTTTAACCCGAATAATCGGCTTGGTTTAGAGAGTGTTTCTTTTGTGTTTGCTGTTACACCTAATAGGAAAATCTGTGGTTACGAGGTCCGAGTTCCAAATGTGGCTAGGTCGAGGTTTTATCTACTCCAAACCCAGTTCTAACCTCGGTGAGAAGGGTGGGGGTGGATCAGTCGGTAGCGCGTCAGACTCGTAATCTGTAGTTCCCAGGTTCGAGTCCCAGCTGGGTCAGCGTTGAGATTTATCTCCGCAAAATTTCCCCGCCCTGCCCACGGTCAGTAGGGAACACCGATGGACTTGGAAAGGCCGCCGTCCGTCGGATGGGACGTTAAGCCGTGGCCCCGTGTGCGGGAGAGCCATACCCTGTGCACGTTAAAGAACACGCTGGATGGCCTTGACGGGAGGCTACCATCTGTCTCCCAACAGCTGTTCCAGTGGGTCCCCTCCCCCAACCTTCTCTGAGCCTTCGGGATCCATGTGACCTGGCCATTTAGCCCATGGTGTGCAAAAAAGTGCCGCTCAGAGGTAAAACAACCCAACGTTAAAGAACGCGCTGGATGGCCTTGACGGGAGGCTACCATCTGTCTCCCAACAGCTGTTCCAGTGGGTCCCCTCCCCCAACCTTCTCTGAGCCTTCGGGGTCCATGTGACCTGGCCATTTAGCCCATGGTGTGCAAAAAAAGTGCCGCTCAGAGGTAAAACAACAACAACCGCCTCTGGTCACTTCCAGAGGCTGTTGTTGGGGGCCACTGCCAAGCAGCCGAGATACGGTGCTCCCAACTGTCGGCGGCTTGTGGAACTGACCCCCTTAGGCACAGATGATGCTTGCAGTTTTCTTCTCACCCTTTTTCCAAGCGACCTGCATGTTACTGGTGAGTACTCTGCAGATGGTGACCTGTTTGGCACGGCAAAAGTCATCTGATCATGACAGAACCCATGGGCTCAGAGAAGGTTGTGAAAGGGGATCCACGGGTTGGGTTGTTTTACCTCTGAGCGGCACTTTTTTGCACACCATGGGCTAAATGGCCAGGTCACATGGACCCCGAAGGCTCAGAGAAGGTTGGGAGAGGGGACCCACTGGAACAGCTGTTGGGAGACAGATGGTAGCCTCCCGTCAAGGCCATCCAGCGTGTTCTTTAACGTGCACAGGGTATGGCTCTCCCGCACACGGGGCCACGGCTTAACGTCCCATCCGACGGAAGGCGGCCTTTCCAAGCACATCGGTGTCTCCTACTGACCGTAGGCAGAGTGGGGAATTTTGCGGAGATAAATCTCAACGCTGACCCAGCTGGGACTCGAACCTGGGAACTACAGATTACGAGCCTGGCGCGCTACCGACTGAGCCACCCCCGCCCCAATGGGGGATCCACGGAACAACTGTTAAGAGCGATGGAAACCTCCAACATCCAACATCAAGACCATTCAGTGTATTTTTTAACATGAACAAGTATGATCCTCCAAAACACTAAAACACGGCTTAACGTCCCATCCGACGGGCTGCTGGTGAGAAATGTTGCTACGACTACCCTTTGTCAAAGTTGGCTCAGTCGGTAGTGCTCCAAGCTAGTAGTCTGCGGGTTCGAATCCGAACTGTTCCTGCATTCAAATTAATATTCGTTAACTAGTGGCCTCTCAGACCTTCTACTCTGGCATATAAACTGACAGACTCCTGTCAGACCTCTGTGGCAAGGAGCTGCTTGAGGGGGTATTTATTTATTTTATTTTAGTGGCCTCAAAAAAAATACCCCCTCAAGCAGCTGCTTGCCACAGAGGTCTGACAGGAGCCTGTCAGTTTATATGCCATAGTAGAAGGTCTGAGAGGATGTCAGGACCTCAGAAGAAAAACGACACAAACATCCATGCCTTACCCGGGACTCGAACCCAGGTCCCTTAGATCAGTAGTCAAGCGCGCTAACCACTCGGCCATACCTTTTTTTTTTCAACATATTATTAAATATTTCGTAATCAATACAATCTACTACTTACGCAGATCTATTTTTGGGTGGGGGGGCAGTACCAAATGTAATGTGATTTTTGTTAAATTCATTGTAAAGAACAGATATTTATTTATCTTTCAGTATGGGCAAGTTAATGAAATACATATTAAACTTAATATATATATGCACGACTGTAAATTCAATTTCTTTAGCCAATTGCAATCCCATGGCCGAGTGGTTAGCGCGCTTGGGTACTGATCCAAGGGACCTGGGTTCGAGTCCCGGGTAAGGCATGGATGTATGTGTCGGTTTTCTGCTGAGGTCCCCTGCCATCCTCTCAGAACTTCTACTGTGGCATATAAATTGACAGGCTCCTGTCAGACCTGTGTGGCAAGCAGCTGCTTGAGGGGATTTTTATTTATTTAAATATTTTTGTGAATTCGAAAACTAAAAATATTTTTGTGCATTCGAAAACTAAAAATATGCACGACTGTAAATTCAATTTCTTTAGCAATTGCAATCCCATGGCCGAGTGGTTAGCGCGCTTGGGTACTGATCTAAGGGACCTGGGTTCGAGTCCCGGGTAAGGCATGGATGTATGTGTCGGTTTTCTGCTGAGGTCCCCTGCCATCCTCTCAGAACTTCTACTCTGGCATATAAATTGACAGGCTCCTGTCAGACCTGTGTGGCAAGCAGCTGCTTGAGGGGATTTTTATTTATTTATATATTTTTGTGCATTCGAAAACTAAAAATATTTGAAGATTGAGTACCCTATTTGCAGGATTACGTGCTTGTTACGATTTTCTGCTGAGGTTCTGCCATCCTCACAGACCTTCTACTGGGACATATTGGCAGGCTCCTGTCAGACCTCTGTGGCAAGCAGCTGCTTGAGGGGGTATTTATTTTTATTTATTTATATATTTTTGTGCATTCGAAAACTAAAAATATTTGAAGATTGAGTACCCTATTTGCAGGATTACGTGCTTGTTACGATTTTACCACAGAAATAGAAAATACATATACAAGCCTTTTGGCTCTGAAAAAAAAAGACTTCCGATAATAAACAATGACTTGCGAGTTATATTTCAAATTGGCAAAGTCAGATGTAGACTTTGTTTCAAAGGAGTTGGTAAAGGAATGTCCTTTTGATCACAAAGACCTTTGAACCGATTGCAAATACGGCATTCAGTTGATTGTATGGCGATAGGAATTTCATCAAAGTCGGCTGCAGAAGTTAATTAGTTGATAGAGTACACCTCTGATTCGACTCTGCCCTTATTTAGTCATTGGGCTACGTCTGCTACAGCACAGATCCATGATACCACATTTACAGATCGCTTTTAAAAATCCTCCCAGTTCCAATATATATTATTTTTAACTCATTTTTCATCTCAAATGCATTACTTTTAGGCTGTTTTCAAAAAGCCTCCACTTATAACATGCATCATTTAAGCTCACTTTTAAAAAGCTTTGAGTTCTAACATGCATAATTTTATTTAGCTCCCTTTTAAAAAGGCTTGAGTTTCAACATGCATCGTTTTAGGTCACTTTTTAAAAAGTCTTGAGTTTCAACATGCATCATTTTAGTTCACTTTTAAAAAGCTTTGAGTTTCAACATGCATCATTTTAGCTCACTTTTAAAAAGCCTTGAGTTCCAGGGTGCATCATTTTAGCTTACTTTTTAAAACCCCAGAGTTTCGACATGCATCATTTTAGCTTACTTTTAAAAGTCTTGAGTTTCAACATGCATCATTTTAGCTTACTTTTAAAAAGCCTTGAGTTCCAGCATGCATCATTTTAGCTTACTTTTAAAAGTCCTCAGTTTCAACATGCACCATTTTAGCTTACTTTTAAATGTCCAGAGTTTCAACATGCGCCATTTTAGCTCATCTTTAAAAAGCTTTGAGTTTCAACATGCACCATTTTAGCTCACTTTTAAAAAGTTTTGAATTTCAACATACATCATTTTAGCTTACTTTTAAAAAGCCTTGAGTTTCAACATGCATTATTTTGCTCACTTTTAAAAAGCCTTGAGTTCCAACATACATAATCATTTCAGCGTGTTTTTAAAAATCCTTCAGTTTCAGCATGCATCATTTACGATTATTAAAAAACCTTTAGTTCAACCTAAGTCATTTTACCTCGTTTCTAAAAAGCCTTTAGTTCCAACATGATCATTTTAGCTGGCTTTTAAAAAGCCTTTAATTCTAACATGCATCAATTTAGCTCGTTTTTAAAGCCTTTAGTTCCAACCTATATCATTTTATTTCGTTTTTGAAAAGCCTTGTTACATACATCATTTTACCTCGTTTCTAAAAAGCCTTTAGTTCCAACGTAATCATTTTAGCTCGCTTTAAAAAAGCCTTTAATTTTAACAAACATCAATTTAGCTCGTTTTTAAAGACTTTAGCTCCAACATACATCAATTTAGCTCGCTTTTAAAGACTTTAGTTCCAACATACATCAATTTAGCTCGTTTGTAAAGACTTTAGCTCCAACATACATCAATTTAGCTCGTTTTTAAAGACTTTAGTTCCAACATACATCAATTTAGCTCGTTTTTAAAGACTAGTTCGAACAAACATCAATTTTAGCTCGTTTTTCAAAAGCCTGCTTTCCGCTTCCCCAGCTTCAAAAGACGTCGTTTTTTTTCCTCTCCCGTCATCATACATCATTTTAGCTCGTTAAAAAAAAACGTTTCCCCAGGCTACATTATTTTAAGCTCATTTAAAATAAAACAGCTCTAACATAATTCATTTACAGATTGTTTTCGAAATGAGAACTATGGTTGGAACTATCGTGACACGAAGGTTGCCAGATCACTAATTTCTAAAAAAAAATCGTTGCCAGATATTTTTTCTGAATTCTGTAATCAACCATAGTGTTCGGATATTTTTTGAGCGACTGTACCCTTCTCACTAGACAAGATAAGATGTTCGTCATAAGAAGTGTAAACAATATCCATCTCAAAACGATAAGGTATCAATATACAATCAATCAACATACGATCAAACGATAAGATAACAAATAAATAAATAAAAATAAAATAAATACCCCCTCAAGCAGCTGCTTGCCACAGAGGTCTGACAGGAGCCTGTCAGTTTATATGCCACAGTAGAAGGATCTGAGAGGATGGCAGGACCTCAGCAGAAAAACGACACAAACAGCCATGCCTTACCCGGGGCTCGAACCCAGGTCCCGTAGATCAGTAGCCAAGCGCGCTAACCACTCGGCCAGGGGACGGCACACCGTTATCAAAACGATAAGGAGAGATTTTCCTCTTAATATTTTATCGGTTCAAAATCTTTATAAATGTAACATAATATTGAACATTTATTTTGATAATACACATAAATTAAAAGTAACTTATACGAAAATATCAGATTCCAAACAAGCGATCGTTATCGTATCTCCAAAATTCGTTAATAATTTCGAGCGAAAAAAATTAAAAACCTATGTCATACCAGAAATTTTTAATGTAACATCAAGAGAATTTTTAAATCTGAATTCGTAAAATGATGAAACAAAACGTAAGAAATTTTTAATTGAGAAGTATAACTAAACATCTATTATACTTAATATATGCACAAATTGTTGTATTGATTGAAAATGTTTCAAATTGTGTTGCACTATATTCAAAACATTTCAAATTGTGTTGTACAGTCGCTCAAAAAAGATATCCGAACACTATGGTTGATTACAGAATTGAGAAAAAATATCTGGCAACGATTTTTGTAGAAAATAGTGATCTGGCAACCTTCGTGTCACGTGATTACAGAATTCAGGAAAAATATCTGGAGCAACTGTACACGCTCCAGTTACCGTTCACAGCAAACTGGAGCGTGTGCAGTTACTGCACACGCTCCAGTTTGCTGTGAACGGTAACTGCACACGCTCAATATTTCTGTGAGTGAGCCCAACCTCAGTATCAAAATAATATGACCACCTACAGTCGCACAAAAAAGTATCCGAACACTAGGGTTGATTACAGAATTCAGAAAAAATATCTCTGGCAACGATTTTTTTTAGGAATTAGTGATCTGGATTATTAATTAGTGATTAATTAGTGATCTTAGGATTTTTAGGACTTAGTGAACCTTTGTGTCACGTGACACGAAGGTTGCCAGATCACTAATTTCTAAAAAAAAAAAACGTTGCCAGATATTTTTTCTGAATTCTGTAATCAACCATAGTGTTCGGTTATTTTTTTGAGCGACTGTACACAAATATATATATTTTTTTCTTGTCAGTTGTTGACTAACGAATTTAAAATAATTGTAAATTGTTTTCCTTTGCTGGGCTCATTTTTGAAAAACAATCATCTATAAAAAATATGCCGTCCCGTGGTCGAGTGGTTAGCGCGCTTGTCTACTGATCTTCGGGACCTGGGTTCGAGCCCCGGGTAAGGCATGGATGTTCGTGTTGTTTTCTGCTGAGGTCCTGCCATCCTCTCAGATCTTCTACTGTGGCATATAAACTGACAGGCTCCTGTCAGACCTCTGTGGCAAGCAGCTGCTTGAGAGGGTATTTATTTTTTTATTTATAAAAAATATAAGAATCATTCTTCCGTTCATGTATAAAAAATAGTAAGAAAAAGATCCAAACTAAAAAAGAGTTTTAAAAAAAGATCTGTTCCTCCCCCTACCTAAAATACATCGCAATGAAACAGTTAGGTTGGGTTGTTTTACCTCTGAGCGGCACTTTTTTGCACACCATGGGCTAAATGGCCAGGTCACATGGACCCCGAAGGCTCAGAGAAGGTTGGGTGAGGGGACCCACTGGAACAGCTGTTGGGAGACAGATGGTAGCCTCCCGTCAAGACCATCCAGTGTGTTCTTTAACGTGCACAGGGTATGTCTCTCCCGCACACGGGGCCACGGCTTAACGTCCCATCCGACGGACGGCGGCCTTTCCAAGCCCATCGGTGTCCCCTACTGACCGTGGGCAGGGCGGGGAATTTTGCGGAGATAAATCTCAACGCTGACCCAGCTGGGACTCGAACCTGGGAACTACAGATTACGAGCCTGGCGCGCTACCGACTGGCCACCCCCTCCCCTGCAATGGAACAATCAACAATATTCTGAGTAACTTTTGGCAACACATAAGAGACACTTCTTTAATAACAAATTAGTAACCCATACTTGAAATTGAATTAAGAATAATCATTGCCAGAGATGTCCATTAAAAGCGCTCCTGAACTAACAACACACTCGACTAGTAACAAACCAATAAAAACTTTTTTTTTCACATTGCACAAAATTTTCAAATGTAACAGAACCAAAAAGCTTCTCCAAATATTCACACCCCCCAACGAAAAAAATAATAAAATAAATACCCCCTCAAGCAGCTGCTTGCCACAGAGGTCTGACGGAGCCTGTCAGTTTATATGACATAGTAGAAGGTCTGTGAGGATGGCAGGACCTCAGCAGAAAAACGACACATACATCCATGCCTTCACCCGGGGCTCGAACCCAGGTTGCGTAGATCATTAGCCAAGCGCGCTAACCACTCGGCCACGGGACGGCGTTCCCAACGAAAACAAATTACAAATTACCCACAAAGAAAAACACAATACTTTTCAGTTATCTCCAGTCACATCGAAAAGTACCACTATAAGTGTTTTTAATGAATTCTTTTCATCAGATTATTTATTTTTGGGGCGTTTTTTCAGTAAGAAACAAAGAGGTTTATTCTTTAGCGATAAGAACTGTTAATGAAATCTAGTTTTGATGAGAATATTAATTTTGGAGGCTTTTTTAAAATGTGACCAGAGATAACCGAAAAGTATTTTTCCTTTATTTTTAAAGAATAAACCTTCGTTCTGCACTTAAAAAGTCCCAAAAATTAATATTCTCATCAAAACTAGATTTCATTAACAGCCCTTATCACTAAAGAATAACTCCCCAAAAATAGACAATCTCATGAAAAGAATTCATTAACAACGCTTATAGCGGTACTTTTCGGTTATCAACCGATGTCTCTTTTGTGCCAAGAAAATGTGACCGGAGATAACCAGAAAGTACCAAAAACACTAAAAAAAAAAGTCAGTGTTCTACAAACTCTTACCATCGCCATCTTTTAAACAGAATCTTCTAGAAATAAATCCACACGGAGACGCACACCGAACTCTTGTCATGTATCCAAAGGAACCCGCAGCACCAGTTGCTGTCCTCCAGACTTATAGAGAGCAGAGGCACAACATACACACCAACACCGTACACACGACGAACAAGCAGCTCTCCCGACTGCAACTCCCAGTAGCTCTCGTCAAACGAACGAGCGCTGTGCACTCTTGCTTGTGGGAGCATGTGTTTGTATGGCAGTCCGCCGGGAGAGGTGGTGTACGCCGCCGCCGCCCTCCCCCTTCGGAACAACCCCTCCCACCTAGTTCCTTCTCTCCCTTTCTAAGCGTTCTCCTGTCTAATCTCCCCCCCTCTCCTCTCAGTCAGAGCTCCCCCCTCCCTCAAATCATCTGTTCCTGCCCCCTGTCTTTCAGTCCCATTCTGTTTCTTTTCTTCCGTCCCAACCCCCCTGAGGTTGAATTGCCCAGAGCAACGCGACGTCTGTGTAAGGTGAGGAGAATTTTCCTCTAGTAGAAAAGAGTTCTGGTCCCAAGGCACTCAACTCCAACAAGCATACGCGGATGTTCGAGGATTGAAATTTGCCATTCACGATTTTGAAGAGAGGGCAGGAACAGTATGGAAGTCTTTCCTCTCGTAGCGGGTGGTGAGTGATAAAAGTTCGTCTCCGTTTTTCGCATCGTTGAACCACAACTTTTAAAACGTCGTGTAGGGCCAAAAGTAGGCATCCCTTTTCTAAAGTAGATCATATATATTTTGTGGGTATTTGACGACATCTTTGGGTGTTTTGAACTCTTTCAAGAAAAGGAAAGTTTGACCTCAAAAGATTGGGGAAGATCTCACTGGGAAATTTCAGAATACTTCTAAAAATGCGTTTTTTTTTTTTTGTACGTGTGTTTTTATTTCTGCCAAGAAGAGGCATTTAAGAGAAGAACAGTGAAATCTTACGGAAGTTCGCAGCTGCATTGCCGCTTTCTCTGCTGGGGTCCTGCCACCCTCTCAGGGGTGGCTCAGTCGGCAGCGCGTCAGGCTCGCAATCTGTAGTTCCCAGGTTCGAGTCCCAGCTGGATCAGCGTTGATATTTATCTCAGCAAAATTCCACGCCCTGCCCACGGTCAGTAGGGGACACCGATGGGCTTGGAAAGGCCGCCGTCCGTCGGATGGGGCGTTAAGTCGTGGCCCCGTGTGAGGGAGAGCCATATCCTGTGCACGTTAAAGAACACGCTGGATGGCCTTGACGAGAGGCTACCATCTGTCTCCCAACAGTTGTTCCAGTGAGTCCCCTCCCCCAACCTTCTCTGCGCCTTCGGGGTCCATGTGACCTTGGCCATTTAGCCCATGATGTGCAAAAAATTGTCGCTCAGAGGTAAAACAACCCAACCTAAAGCCATCCTCTCAGACCTACTCTGGCATATAAACTGACAGGCTCCTGTCAGACCTCTGTGACAAGCAGCTGCTTGAGAGAGTATTTTTGTTGTTGTTGTTGTTGTTGCTGCTGCTGCTGTCAGGTTTCGAGTCCCCCCGGATGACAATATTGTGTTTATGTTACAGACTTTTTACTATGGAGTATGAACTGACAGGCTCCTGTTAGACTTCTGTGGCAAGCAGCTCCTTGAGGGGATTTTAATTTTTCTTTTTTCATGTTTTTGCTTGTAGAGTTATGAGAAACCAGGACAAGCCTGATTGAGTTTCTGGGTGAGACCCCTTCAACCCAAACTTAGTGAAAAGCCACAGGAAAAAACTATATTCTTAAAAAAAACCGAAAGAAAATATTCTCTACTTGAAAAACATACATTTCTAACTTGTAATGAATTGGAAAATAAACTATATTTTTAAGGAATAAAAAAAAAAGTACTAAAGGAACTAAAGCCGTCCCGTGGCCGAGTGGTTAGCGCGCTTGGCTACTGATCTAAGGGACCTGGGTTCGAAGCCCCGGATTAAGGCATGGATGTATGTGTCGTTTTCTGCTGAGGTCCTGCCATCCTCTCAGACCTTCTACTATGGCATATAAACTGTCAGACCTCTGTGGCAAGAAGCTGCTTGAGGGGGGTATTTATTTTTATTTATGTAAAGGAACTAAAAGATACATATTTAATGAGTTATGTGAATTGTCAACGTCATTTACTTGGGCATTTGAAAATGTTTGGCCAAAAAAATAGAGCCGTTTTTTCGGGTTATCTACCGTTATTTTCTTTAAAAAAAAAAAAACTATTATTTTTTACTTCTGTCTCTCTCTCTTCAGACATTCCCTCCGCACCCCCCCCCCCCCCCCCACCTTTTTTTTTGTTTTAAAAAATTCTTCTTTGGAGTTCTGATTTTTTTTAATCTTTCAAAAAGTTTCATTTTCATTGTTAAAAAAAAAAAATAAATACCCCCTCAAGCAGCTGCTTGCCACAGAGGTCTGACAGGAGCCTATCAGTTTATATGCCACAGTAGAAGATCTGTGAGGATGACAGGACCTAGGGAATGATAAATTACAAAAATGGCAAAAATTTAAACTCGGTTTTGAAACCGTAAACAAGTCATTAATTTATCGAATTTTTTTTTTTATTTCTAAAGAGATAAATTGAAATTTTCTTCTTTGTTGGATAGTACCTGAAAACAATTCAGGAGAAAATGCCAATTTCTACAATTTTTTTCTGAAATTTCCATTGATCAGAATATTCCCAGTCGAAAGTTGTTTAAACCAACAAAATTCTATGTATGTTATTTTATATCGTTAACCCTTTCAGGACCATAAGGTTTCTAAGAGTAAATATTAGTATGTAACTGTTTATTTTAGTTTGTTTAGGACGTAAAATAAATAAAAATCATAAGAAAAATACATAACAATGTGTAGTTTTTTTGGAATTTTATGGGAAATATTTTTCCAATGGACTATAAAGGTAACACAAATTATAGTTAGGCTTATTATGCAATGTCTTTTGTTTATTGGTTTATTAGAACAAAATGTTAACTAAAATAATACAAAATTATGAAATAAAATTACTATACAAAATGATGTGCTAATTATGATATTCTGCGAAGCAATTTCTTTTGGTAGTGAGGCAAAGATGGACATTGCACAGATGAAACATTATTGCAAAGATGGACATGGACTAAACGTTCCCGTTTACGTAATTGTGTTTGGCATACGTTCTATTTTGACATTCTGTATAAAAATGCAGATAAGGTTATAATTAAATACGACAATCACCAATTTTAAAATGGGAAAAATGTTTCCTTAGTCGTGAAAGGGTTAAAGAGAAACATTATTGCAAAGATGGACATGGACTAAATGTTCCCGTTTACGTAATTGCGTTCGGCATACGTTCTATTTTGACATTCTGTATAAAAAATGCAGATAAGGTTATAATTAAATACGACAATCACCAATTTTAAAATGGGAAAAATGTTTCCCTTAGTCGTGAAAGGGTTAAAGAGAAACATTATTGCAAAGATGGACATGGACTAAACGTTCCCGTTTACGTAATTGCGTTCGGCATACGTTCTATTTTGACATTCTGTATAAAAAATGCAGATAAGGTTATAATTAAATACGACAATCACCAATTTTAAAATGGGAAAAAATGTTTCCCTTAGTCGTGAAAGGGTTAAAGAGAAACATTATTGCAAAGATGGACATGGACTAAACGTTCCCGTTTACGTAATTGCGTTCGGCATACGTTCTATTTTGACATTCTGTATAAAAAATGCAGATAAGGTTATAATTAAATACGACAATCACCAATTTTAAAATGGGAAAAATGTTTCCCTTAGTCGTGAAAGGGTTAAAGAGAAACATTATTTCAAAGATGGATATGGACTAAACGTTCCCGTTTACGTCATTGCGTTCGGCATACGTTCTATTTTGACATTCTGTATAAAAAACGCAGATAAGGTTATAATTAAAAACGACAATCACCAATTTTAAAATGGGAAAAATGTTTCCCTTAGTCGTGAAAGGGTTAAAGAGAAACATTATTGCAAAGATGGACATGGACTAAACGTTCCCGTTTACGTAATTGCGTTTGGCATACGTTCTATTTTGATATTCTGTATAAAAAATGCAGATAAGGTTATAATTAAATACGACAATCACCAATTTTAAAATGGGAAAAATGTTTCCCTTAGTCGTGAAAGGGTTAAAGAGAAACATTATTGCAAAGATGGACATGGACTAAACGTTCCCGTTTACGTAATTGCGTTCGGCATACGTTCTATTTTGATATTCTGTATAAAAAATGCAGATAAGGTTATAATTAAATACGACAATCACCAATTTTAAAATGGGAAAAATGTTTCCCTTAGTCGTGAAAGGGTTAAGCAGCTGTTTAAGGGGATGATTATTATTATATTTAGCATCAAACAATTTGACCAGAAATCGTAAAGAGATGTAGAACAATGTTTCATAAGTTTTCACGAAAATGGAAATTGAATATTCGAAATTGGAAATATTGAAAATCTTATGTAAAAATCAACGGAGGTGTTTTACCAAATTTTAATCTTCATTATTCTATATTTTTTTTAATCTCTTCATGATATTTAAATCTAAAAATTAAGCAATTTTTGAGACTGCATTTCTTTACTTTATTAAACTTGTTACTTTGTTATTCAATGATGTCTAACACTGTGGTTATAAGTATATGTTGGGTTGTGTTGTTTTACTACTGAGCGGCACTTTTTTGCACACCATGGGCTAAATGGCCAGGTCACATGGACCCCGAAGGCTCAGAGAATGTTGGGGGAGGGGACCCACTGGAACAGCTGTTGGGAGACAGATGGTAGCCTCCCGTCAAGGCCATCCAGCGTGTTCTTTAACGTGCACAGGGTATGGCTCTCCCGCACACGGGGCCACGGCTTAACGTCCCATCCGACGGACGGCGGCCTTTCCAAGCCCATCGGTGTCCCCTACTGACCGTGGGCAGGGCGGAGAATTTTGCGGAGAAAAATCTCAACGCTGACCGAGCTGGGACTCGAACCTGGGAACTACAGATTACGAGCCGGCGCGCTAGCGACTGAGCAACCCCGGCCCCCAAGGGCACGGGTCAGTATGTGCAAGTTGAAACATGTTGCGATACGATCTCAAGTAACGACAGAACACTATGCGTCAGTCTCTGTCGTTTTCTCGGTTTCGGAAGGTGTTCGTTCTTTGTGCGTATGTGATTTTTTTATTTACAGGCTGTTACCGGTCTGGAAACTGGGCTGCGGTGTGTGATGCGTTACTGTGTTTTGCGAGGCTTAAGTGGTGAGCACACACAATCGCAGAAATGACCCAAGTGTATGAGAACACGGCTTGAAACGAAGAGCGATCTTCAAATGACACAATCGCTTCACGGATGGACGGCTGGATGGAGGCGGACGAGTGGGATTTCATTGAGACGGACGGGTGGGATTCCGTGGAGAATGGACAGGTGGGATTTCTGTGGAGGACGGGCGGGTGGGATTTCTATGGAGGACGGATGGGTGAGATTCAATGGAGGACGGACAAGTGGGATTCAATGGAGGATGGACAGGTGGGATTCCATGGAGAATGGACAGGTGGGATTTCTGTGGAGGACGGGCGGGTGGGATTTCTGTGGAGGACGGACGGGTGGGATTCAATGGAGGATGGTCGGACGGAATTTATGTGGAGGACAGACGGGTGGGATTCCATGGAGGATGGACGGGTGAGATTTCATAGAGGATGGATGGGTGGGATTCCATGGAGGGCAGACAGGTGGAATTCTGTGGATGGACGGATGGGTAGGATTCCGTGGAGGGTGGACGGGTGGAATTCCATGGAGGACAGACGGGTGGGATTCCATGGAGGGCAGATAGGTGGGATTCCGTGGAGGATGAATGGATGGGATTCCACGGAGGATGGACGGGTGAGATTTCACAGAGGATGGATGGGTGGGATTCCGTGGAGGACAGATAGGTGAGATTCCATGGAGGGCAGACAGGTGGAATTCCGTGGACGGATGGGTGGGATTCCATGGAGAACGGATGGGTAGGATTCCATGGAGGGTGGATGGGTGGAATTCCATGGAGGACAGACGGTGGGATTCCGTGGAGGGCAGATGGGTGGGATTCCGTGGAGGATGAATGGATGGGATTCCATGGAGGATGGACAGGTGAGATTTCATAGAGGATGGATGGGTGGGATTCCATGGAGGACAGATGGGTGAGATTCCATGGAGGGCAGACGAGTGGAATTCCATGGAGGACGGACGGGTGGGATTCCATGGAGGGCACAGGGTGGGATTCCGTGGAGGGCGGACTAGTGGAATTCCGTGGAGGACAGAGGTGGGATTCCGTGGAGGTCGGATGAGTGGAATTCCGTGGAGGATGGACAGATGGGATTCCATGGATGGCAGACAGATGGAATTCCGTGGAGGACGGACGGGTGGGATTCCATGGAGGATGGATGGGTGGGATTCCATGGAAGGAAGACGGGTGGGATTCCGTGGAGGGCAGATCGGTGGAATTCCGTGGAGGATGGACGGGTGGGATTCTGTGGAGGGCAGACAGATGGAATTCCGTGGAGGATGGACGGGTGGGATTCCGTGGAGGGCAGATGGGTGGAATTCCGTGGAGGGCAGATGGGTGGAATTCCGTGGAGGGCAGATGGGTGGAATTCCGTGGAGGATGGACGGGTGGGATTCCGTGGAGGGCAGACAGATGGAATTCCGTGGAGGATGGACGGGTGGGATTCCATGGAGGACGGATGGGTGGGATTCCATGGAAGGAAGACGGGTGGGATTTTGTGGAGGGCAGACGGGTGGAATTCCGTGGAGGACGGATGGGTGGGATTCCATGGAAGGAAGACGGGTGGGATTCCATGGAGGGCAGACAGGTGGAATTCCGTGGAGGATGGACGGGTGGGATTCCGTGGAGGGCAGACAGATGGAATTCCGTGGAGGATGGACGGGTGGGATTTCATGGAGGACGGATGGGTGGGATTCCATGGAAGGAAGACTGGTGGGATTTTGTGGAGGGCAGACGGGTGGAATTCCGTGGAGGACGGACGGGTAGGATTCCGTGGAGGACGGATGGGTGGGATTCCATGGAGGACAGATGGGTGGGATTCTGTGGAGGGTGGATGAGTGGAATTTCATGGAGGACGGACGGGTGGGATTCCGTGGAGGGTGGACGAGTGGAATTCCGTGGAGGATGGACGGGTGGGATTCCATGGAGGATGGATGGGTGGGATTCCGTGGAGGACAGATGGATTAGATTCCATGGCGGATGGACGAGTTGGATTCCAGGGAGGATGGACAGGTGGGATTCCGTGAAGGATGGATGGGTGGGATTCTGTGAAGGATGGACGGGTGGGATTACATGGAGGATGAACCAAGATCTTGACAACCAGGCGCTGTTCTTCATGCACTTGTGTCATTTCCGAGACTGAATGAATTTCTTAGCGCTGCTCAGTATCCAAATCACACATAAAAAATGAACACCTTTCCAAAGCACGAAAACAACAGAGATTGGCTTCATACAGTTCTGTTGTTACTTGCGATCGTAACGCAACGTGTTCCAACTTACACATGGATATTTTTGCTATTTTTATGCTCAGATCCCGCCTTCCTCACAGACCTACTACGCGATATTAAACTGGCAGGATCCTGTCAGATCTCTGTGGCAAGCTGCTGCTTGAGGGGATATATATTTATATTTACACTGTTCCCTGTCCTTGGAGAGTCGCTGTGTTGCCACACATCATTTAGTAACTCGTAAGAAGAGCTTCTAATCCTTGATGACGGCAGTCCACGAACGAGTTGGCTCAATCGGTAGAGTACCAAGCTCGAATTCTGCAGTTCCCAGGTTCGAGTCCAAGATGGGCCAGCTGAGATAAATTGAGATTAATCTCCGCTAAATTCCAACCTTGACCTTGGTGAAAAAGGGGGCATTGATGTGCTTGGAAAGGACACCATCCATCTGAATGATTGTAAAGCCGTGATTCCCTGCGCAAGACAAGCCATTCTCTGTGCACATTAAAAAACACACTGGATAGCCTTGACGGCAGGCTACTTATCTCTAAAAATACTTAACGAGCTACAGTTAAAAAAAAACGAGAATTCACCCCCCCCCCCTCCTCCTCTCCGGACCCCAATTCCTCCCCTCATCATGTGACTCCCGCCCTCTCCTCTCATAACCACGTTCATGTTTGGCAAAACGGCAAAGCATCCGGCAAGAGAGATGGGGGAGATCGTCCCGTTGCATGGCAACCGGAACGACATCTCTCCGGGAGGAGGGCCACGTGCGCGCGTTCTCGAGCACGACCCACTCGAAGAGGGAGCGAGGAACGCGCCCGAGCGCGGGGAAGGTCCACCTCCGTCGACAGCTGACCAAGTGCTCGTTGAAATGCCCCCTCGTCATCTTGAAAAGATATCGAGCAGGCTACGTTGACTGCTGCTCCTGCTGTTCCTAGAGGTTGACGGCGGGGATGAGAGGGATGAGGAGAGGGGAAGGGATGCTGCTGCCGAGAGAGAGAGAAAGCTGCTACAGTGCGTGCATACACACTTGGCTAAGTATGAACGGTATGAAGGGGGGGGGGAGGGATAGAAGTCGTCAAGTACTCCGTATGATTCACTGGGATCATAAAAGCTGACTGCTTCTTTTCTTTTTTTTCTCTTCCTTCGCATCTCTTTCCATCCTTCCATTTCTCACTGGTGGAGAGGCTATCAACGCGCATGCTCTCTACGCCGTTTCCGGTAAGTGACTTTTTTTTTATTCCATTCCTTTCAGTTGTGTGCATTATAGTGTAGTCGGATGCAAGTGATGAGGATGTCTGGAGATGGAGAAAAGTGGGATGATTATAAAAAAAATATCGTTTTTTTTAAGAAGGTTAACGACAGAGTAATGCATAACAGAGATACATTGCATCATGAAATCGCTCTACACAAGCGAATGTTAGAATTAATATAATGGATGACGGCTTAGACAGATTTTTACGTTTAATTTTTATACGTTTAACTGGGTTGATTTTATTTTTTTTTTCAGCCTATCCACGATACGGAAAATGCATGTGATATATACTGAAGTGCCATTGAATTAGGAATAGCAACCTAGTAACGTGTAGGACCCCCTCTTGGCCCTGATAACGGCCGCCACACGACGAAGCAAGGACTCCACAAGCTTGCGTAAATGTTCCACAGGTATGGCGACCCATGCATCTCCAGAGCTCCTCCAGCCCAACTGAAGGCACCCCAGGCCATCACTGAGCCATCATCAGCTTGTACTGTTCCGACCTGACATGCAGGATTCATGGCTTCATGGGGTTGACGCCGTACCCTCAGTCTCCCATCGGCGTGATGAAGTTTAAATCGGGATTCATCACTCCAGGCTATCCGTTGCTAATTTTCGATGTTCTTTAACCCAGGCAAGACGTTGAGCCCAGTGTCGTGCCGTTAGAAGTGGGATCGGCGGCTCCCGAAGCCAAGAAATGAAGTGAGCATTGCACGATCCGTGCACTGACTTCCCAGCTGGAACCCGCGTTCAGATGGGAAGTGATTTCAGATAATGTCTAGCCCCTATCAGTCCGTACAGCCGTCCCGTGGCCGAGTGGTTAGCGCACTTGGCTATTGATCTACGGGACCTGGGTTCGAGCCCCGGGTAAGGCATGGTTGTGTGTGTTGTTTTTCTGCTGAGGTCCTGCCATCCTCTCACACCCTCTACTATGGCATATAAAATGACAGGCTCCTGTCAGACCTCTGTGGCAAGCAGCTGCTTGAGGGGGTATTTATTTGCCATCCCATGGCCGAGTGGTTAGTACGCTTGGCTACTGATCTAAGGGACCTGGGTTCGAGCCCCGGATAAGGCATGGATGTGTGTATCATTTTTCTGCTGAGGTCCTGCCATCCTCTCAGACCTTCTACCATGGCATATAAACTGACAGGCTCCTGTCAGACCTCTGTGGCAAGTAGCTGCTTGAGGGGGTATTTTTTTTTATCAGTCCGTACGATGCGGGTCAGACGGCGAAGCCCACGATTATTCAAGGCTGGTTGTCCTTTCCAGTTTGTCCGGGTGCTTGTTTTTTTGCCAGAATTTTCGTATTCCAGGAAAACTCTTGAAACTGTCGAAAGAGAAAATCCAAGTTCGTTGACAATTTCGGAGATCGAGTGTCCCATCCGTCGGACACCTACGATCTGCCCTCTGTCAAATGCATATAAATCCTGCGCCTTTCCCTTTACGCTTCTCACGACGAATGCTTGGGGAAGGGGGCGGGGGTGGCTCAGTCGGTAGCGCGCCAGGCTCGTACTCTGTAGTTCCCAGGTTTGAGTCCAAGCTGGGTGAGCCTTGAAATTTATCTCCGCAAAATTCCCCGCCCTGCCCACGGTCAGTAGGGGACACCGATGGGCTTGGAAAGGCCGCCGTCCGTCGGATGGGACGTTAAGCCGTGGCCCCTTGTGCGGGAGAGCCATACCCTGTGCACGTTAAAGAACACGCTGGATGGCCTTGATGAGAGGCTACCATTTGTCTCCCAACAGCTGTTCCAGTGGGTCCCCTCCCCCAACCTTCTCTGAGCCTTCGGGATCCATGTGACCTGGCCATTTAGCCCATGGTGTGCAAAAAAGTGCCGCTCAGAGGTAAACCAACCCAACCCAATTACCTTCAGTTTCTCAGAAAATTACATTAGAAACTCCGTCTGAAAAATACTCATTTAACAGGAAAAAAAAACTTCTCAATATCCATCTGAAAAGAGCCACAGTGTATGTTAATTGTTGTAATTTTTTGAACAATTTAGTAGAAGTTTATTCGTAAATTATCCGGTCATTCTTTAAGCTATTCACCCCCCCCCCTTCCCCTTAATACCTTGCTAATCACTCCCATATCTGAAATCGCACAAGAGGTGCTTTCAGGGTTTTCCGAGAAACGTGCTTTTACTAAATGCCAATCGCTCCATTACAGCTAGTAATTATAGCGTGACTAATTAGGCATGGATGTGTGTGTCGTTTTTCTGCTGAGGTCCTGCCATCCTCTCAGAGGGGCGGGGGTGGCTCAGTCGGTAGCGCGCCAGGCTCGTAGTCTGTAGTTCCCAGGTTCGAGTCCCAGCTGGGTCAGCGTTGAGATTTATCTCCGCATAACTCCCCGCCCTGCCCACGGTCAGTAGGGGACATCGATGGGCTTGGAAAGGCCGCCGTCCGTCGGATGGGACGTTAAGCCGTGGTCCCGTGTGCGGGAGAGCCATACCCTGTGCACGTTAAAGAACACGCTGGATGGCCTTGACGGGAGGCTACCATCTGTCTCCCAACAGCTGTTCCAGTGGGTCCCCTCCCCCAACCTTCTCTGAGCCTTCGGGGTCCATGTGACCTGGCCATTTAGCCCATGGTGTGCAAAAAAGTGCCGCTCAGAGGTAAAACAACCCAACCCAACCCAAATCCTCTCAGATCTCCTACTGTGGCATATAAACTGACAGGCTCCTGTCAGACCTCTGTGGCAAGCAGCTGCTTGAGGGGGTATTTATTTATATTATTTATTATATATTATTAAAACACAATTAAAGCGACGCATATTGTGGTGGAGAAACTATCCTAAACAATTCACCCATAGGTGAATGACAACGAGGCTGTATAAAAAAAATAATAGATCTTGCTAGTGCTAAATTGCTTTTTTTCTTGTGTTATGATTTTTTTTTTACCTTTCTTATTGCTTTTCGGGCATCATTTGTCCGTTTGTCAGAATGCGTGCCAGACTCATAATCCGCACTTTCCAGGTTCAAGTCCCAAATGAGTCAGCGTTGAAGATTGATCCCCCCCCCCCCATTTTGTCTTTGGTGATCAAGGGGACATCGAAGGGCTTGGAAAAGGCTGGCGTCCGTCGGATGAGTCTTTAAGCCATGGCGCCGTGTGTGAGACCCTGTGCATCTTAAACAACACGGATGATGGCCATAACAGGAGGCTATCATCCGTCTCCTAATAACTGTCCAGTGGATCCATTTCCTCTAAACAACTCTGAGCCTCGGGGTCCTTATGACGTGGTCATTTAACCCATTGTTTGCACAAAAAACAAAACTTTGTTCTCAGAGATATCAACCCAAACAATTATCTTTCCAACCAGGCTCGGATCTAGAAAAAAATTAAAGGATTGGGTTGGGTTGTTTTACCTCTGAGCGGCACTTTTTTGCACACCATGGGCAAAATGGCCAGGTCACATGGACCCCGAAGGCTCAGAGAAGGTTGGGGGAGGGGACCCACTGGAACAGCTGTTGGGAGACAGATGGTAGCCTCCCGTCGAGGCCATCAAGCGTGTTCTTTAACGTTGGGTTGTTTTACCTCTGAGCGGCACTTTTTTGCACACAATGGGTTAAATGGCCAGGTCACAAGGACCCCGAAGGCTCAGAGATGGTTGGAGGAGGGGACCCACTGGAACAGCTGTTGGGAGACAGATGGTAGCCTCCCGTCAAAGCCACCCAGCGTGTTCTTTAACGTGCACAGGGTATGGCTCTCCCGCACACGGAGCCACGGCTTAATGTCCCATCCGACGGACGGCGGCCTTTCCAAGCCCATCGTTGTCCCCTACTGACCGTGGGTAGAGCGGGGAATTTTGCGAAGATAAATCTCAACGCTGACCCAGCTGGGACTCGAACTTGGGAACTACAGATTACGAGCCTGGTGCGCTACCGAACAATAAAGGGAGGAACGACAGAGTTTCTATTGCAATATAATCCCCCCCCCTCTTCAGAGGTGTTTAAAAATTTCTTGTAAAATACATGAAAGATATATAAGGTTTATAATTTTTTTTTGCCTACATTACCCTTAGTAAGTAAAAAAAAATAAATACCCCTTCAAGCAGCTGCTTGCCACAGAGGTATGACAGGAGCCAGTCAGTTTAATATGCCATAGTAGAAAGTCTGTGAGGATGGCGAGATCTCGGTAGAAAGATAACACAAACATCCAAGGGCTCGAACCCAGGTCCCTTTGATCAGTAGCCAAGCACGCTAACTACTGGGCCGCCGGGACGGCTACATTACCCTTAGCAGCCTTTTCAAAAGAAAAAAAAGGGGGGAAGGGCAGGGAGCAGACTGCGTCGTTACAAATAGTAAAATTCCCTTGCTCCCCCCCCTATTTTTAGCTCTGAGCAGCTCTTTCTTTTTGCACACAATGGGCTAAATGGCCAGGTCACAAGGACCCCGAAGGCTCAGAGAAGGGTGGAGGAGGGGACCCACTGGAACAGCTGTTGGGAGACAGATGGTAGCCTCCCGTCAAGGCCATTCAGCGTGTTCTTTAACGTGCACAGGGTACGACTCTCTCCCGCACACGGAGCCATAGCATAACGTCCCATCCGACGGACGACGTTCTTTCCAAGCCCATCGGTGTCCTCTGTTGATGGAGTGCAGGCTGGAGAATTTTGCGGAGATAAATCACAACGCTGGCCCAGGCGATACTCGAATCTGACGAAAATCGTGAGCTCGCTTACAAATCTGCGGTACTCGAATCAGTAAAATCGTGAACTTGCTCACAAATCTGCGGTACTCGAATCAGTAAAATCGTGAGCTCGCTTACAAATCTGCGGTACTCGAATCAGTAAAATCGTGAGCTCGCTTACCAATCTGCGGTACTCGAATCAGTAAAATCGTGAACTCGCTCACAAATCTGCGGTACTCGAATCAGTAAAATCGTGAGCTCGCTCACAAATCTACGGTACTCGAATCAGTAAAATCGTGAGCTCGCTTACAAATCTGCGGTACTCGAATCAGTAAAATCGTGAGCTCGCTTACAAATCTGCAGTACTCGAATCAGTAAAATCGTGAGCTCGCTTACAAATCTACGGTGCTCGAATCAGTAAAATCGTGAGCTCGCTTACAAATCTACGGTACTCGAATCAGTAAAATCGTTAGCTCGCTTACAAATCTGCGGTACTCGAATCAGTAAAATCGTTAGCTCGCTTACAAATCTGCGGTACTCGAATCAGTAAAATCGTTAGCTCGCTTACAAATCTGCGGTACTCGAATCAGTAAAATCGTGAGCTCGCTTACAAAGCTGGAAAAGAAGAATGCGAAAATCCAAAACACTTTAGGGCGTGTCCTGAGTAACCTCACTGCGAGAGAAAGAAAAAAACAGAAAAGATAAAAAAAAACTAAGAGCATAACTGCAATACATCTCATTGCCATTTTCCGTGAAACAAGGTCTCTCTCAGCATTTCACCTACACTCACCTTCCGCAACATTTCTCTCTCCCGCTAGAAATAATGACTCCATCAGCGTAACTCATCTCCTACTGGGAAACCATCACGTTAATGATAACGCATCCATACATGCTCCAACATCTCTTGTGACAGCTTCTAGTGCTCGCTGTCTCCGTTGCATTAACATGATTCCCAAACCAACACACACCACATTTCGATGGAACCTTCTCTATAACTAAGCCTAATATTTACTCCCCTATACACTTCATACACGTTTTGAATTATAACGCTTTTCGCTTCCGCTATAAATGTCGCACTGGCCCCAGCATCTTTCCTGATCCTCGCATTAACGAAACCCTCTTGAGTTCCGCCTCGATGCTAATGATAGACTCTTCCACCAAAAGCCCTTTTACCGACACATTCCCGAGCAAGCGGCTGACTACTTGACGGACATTGGCTTGAGAATGCTTCGCCAATCAAGTCGTCCACTAGAGTCACGTAGGGTATTCTGGTATCCATTTTGAGACAAGAGGTAATTGCAATTTCTATTCGGCGAACACTTTATTGGGTAGTCGATTTTTTTCGACGAGAAAGTTGAGGAAGTTTTTCAGATCTTGTCTTCTAGGTTGGGTTGGGTTGTTTTACCTCTGAACGGCACTTTTTTTGCACACCATGGGCTAAATGGCCAGGTCACATGGACCCCGAAGGCTCAGAGAAGGTTGGGGGAGGGGACCCACTGGAACAGCTGTTGGGAGACAGATGGTAGCCTCCCGTCAAGGCCATCCAGCGTGTTCTTTAACGTGCACAGGGTATGGCTCTCCCGCACACGGGGCCACGGCTTAACGTCCCATCCGACGGACGGCGGCCTTTCCAAGCCCATCGGTGTCCCCTACTGACCGTGGGCAGGGCGGGGAATTTTGCGGAGTTAAATCTCAACGCTGACCCAGCTGGGACTCGAACCTGGAAACTACAGATTACGAGCCTGGCGCGCTACCGACTGAGCCACCCCCGCCCCCTTGTCTTCTAGAATATTGAATAAAAAATAATAATAAATACCCCCTCAAGCAGCTGCTTGCCACAGAGGTCTGACAGGAGCCTGTCAGTTTATATGCCATAGTAGAAGGTCTGAGAGCATGGCAGGACTTCAGCAGAAAAACAACACACACATCCATGCCTTTCCCGGGGCTCGAACCCAGGTCACCTTTGATCAGTAGCCAAGCGCGCTAACCACTCGGCCATGGGACGGCGAATATTGAATAGCAAAAAAAATTTTTTAAGTCATTTGAGGTAGTGTTAACGATTGCATATAAATAGCCATGTGTTGGCTATTGATCAAAAGGACCTGGGTTCGAAGCCCAGAGAAGGCTTAGTGAGCGGTAAGGAAGATGAGACTTCACCATCTAGTGAGGTCTCACTCAACTTTACAGATCTTTTCTATGGAGTATTATACTGACAGGCTCCTGTCAGATCTCTATGGGAAGCAGCTATTGAGGAATATTTTTTTATATAACCATGGATGTAATTAGGTAATTTTGGATAACTCTCTAGATTCCTTATTCTTAATCTAATAATCTCGGATATCACCAATTTCGAAATGGAGAAGCTCATAATCCTGGACATCTATTTACTGCTGTGGAGATTCTCATAATCCTGAACATCTATTTACTGCTGTGGAGATTCTCATAATCCTGAACATCTATTTACTGCTGTGGAGATTCTCATAATCCTGAACATCTACTTACTGCTGTGGAGATTCTCATAATCCTGAACATCTACTTACTGCTGTGGAGATTCTCATAATCCTGAACATCTACTTACTGCTCTAGAGATTCTCATAATCCTGAACATCTCTTTACTGCTGTAGAGATTCTCATAATCCTGAACATCTACTTACTGCTCTGGAGATTCTCATAATCCTGAACATCTATTTACTGCTGTGGAGTTTCTCATAATCCTGAACATCTATTTACTGCTGTGGAGTTTCTCATAATCCTGAACATCTATTTACTGCTGTGGAGAATCTCATAACCTTGCTTATCTTTTAGTCTGCCTTGAATAATCTACTAATAGTGGGCATCTTCTTACTGCTCTGGAGAATCTCGCAAACCTGAACATCTATTTAATGCTATGGAGAATCGAATAATCTTGGGTGTTTTTCATTTTACGTTGAATAATCTAATAAAGTGGACATTTCGTTACTGCTCTGGAGAATCTAATATTCTTAGCTATGTTCTTACTGCTCTGGAGAATCTCACAATCCTAAACATCTATTTACTACTGGGGAGAATCTCATAATCTTGAATATATTTTATTTTGCGTTGAATAATCTAAAATAATCGTCGACATCTCCTTACTCTTCTGGAGAATCTAATAATCGTCGACACCTCCTTTCTCTTCTGGAGAATCTAATAATCGTAAATACCTCTTTATTGTTCTGGAGAATCAAATAAACCTGGATATATCGCTATTGCTCTGGAGAATCTGATAATTCTAGATATCTCCTATTTTGCATTGGGGTACCTGATAATTATGCATATTTCTCTATTGTTTTAGGGAATCTGTCTAACTCTGGATATAATTTTTTTTTTTCGTTTGGAATGTGATTATTCTAAAAGTATTTTTCTTCCTTTGGAGTTATATATATATATCGTTGTTTTGCCTTGAAGATCTTGTGTTTTTTCTTTTTCAAGGAACCGATAACCAGGTATACCCTTTCCTCTTTATACTTAACAGTCTAATAATTAAATATGGTAATCCTGGATATATCTTTTTCTTTGGATTGCAGAGTACATTAAAATATATATTTCCGTGAACAATTGGAAAACTGCGGATATGACTTTATCTGTAGAATCGGCTAAACTTGGATACCTTCTCCAGTTTTCTTCTTTCAGGTAAATTTACTTTTGTTCGTTTGTTTTAGCCCTGAAGGAAACATTATTTTTCGTATAATGGGCTAAATGGCAAAGTCACAAGTATCCCTTTACAGATGGAAGCCTCCCCACAATGTAGGGGGCGGGGGTGGCTCAGTCGGTAGCGCGCCAGGCTCGTAATCTGTAGTTCCCAGGTTCGAGTCCCAGCTGGGTCAGCGTTGAGATTTATCTCCGCAAAATTCCCCGCCCTGCCCACGGTCAGTAGGGGACACTGATGGGCTTGGAAAGGCCGCCGTCCGTCTGATGGGACGTTAAGCAGTGGCCCCGTGTGCGGGAGAGCCATACCCTGTGCACGTTAAACAACACGCTGGATGGCCTTGACGGGAGATTACCATCTGTCTCCCAACAGCTGTTCCAGTGGGTCCCCTCCCCCAACCTTCTCTGAGCCTTCGGGGTCCATGTGACCTGGCCATTTAGCCCATGGTGTGCAAAAAAGTGCCGCTCAGAGGTTGGGTTGGGTTGTTTTACCTCTGAGCTGCACTTTTTTGCACACCATGGGCTAAATGGCCAGGTCACATGGACCCCGAAGGCTCAGAGAAGGTTGGGGGAGGGGACCCACTGGAACAGCTGTTGGGAGACAGATGATAGCCTCCCGTCAAGGCCATCCAGCGTGTTCTTTAACGTGCACAGTGTATGACTCTCCCGCACACGGGGCCACAGCTGAACGTCCCATCCGACGGACGGTGGCCTTTCCAAGCCCATCGTTGTCCCCTACTGACCGTGGGCAGGGCAGGGAGTTTTGCGGAGATAAATCTCAACGCTGACCAAGCTGGGACTCGAACCTGGGAACTACAGATTACGAGCCTGGCGCGCTACCGACTGAGCCACCCCGCCCCCCCGCTCAGAGGTAAAACAACCCAATCCAACCCAGATCCCTATTGTACAACACGGAAAATCTCTGATATTTTGGTAAAGTGTATTTATTCCCGAAAAAGAAATCTTTTTTTAATCGAGAGAAATGTAATAATATGAATTCTTCGAATTCCTAGCTGTTAAAAAAAATCAAGCGAATTTACATTCCCTCAAAAAAGTATCAAACAATGGGATTCGGATAACCGTATCGGAAAAAAGAAAACTAGAAACAACAGAACAAGTTCCAACTCTGCATAGAGGACAGTCAGAGAAGGAAAAAAGATATAAATAATGTCAGTGAAAAATCTCTAGTTTGATAGACCCGATCTCTAGATCTTGTAGTCAGGAATTGTATAGTTAATGGTGGACATACTTATCTTTCCCATCGACCGAATGTCACTCGTATCTCTGAACTTCTTTCTCTCACTAAGTTTCAGAAAAATGACGCCAGTGACAACTCCACAGAAGAAAAGTCCGAGAGAGAGAAAAAAAAGAACTTTTGGGAAGAAAAACGTGAGAAGAGATCGAAAAGCAGGTATCGGCGCTGTGTGGGAGGTTATCACGACGACCTGACAGAGAGAATGGCGGGAATTCTGAGAATTCCGACGGCACATTTCATATCGGATGGCAGCTGTCAGTTTAGTACGGAACCAGCAAATATGACGGATAAGAAAAGCCTGGCGTTGGGGTCTAGGGTATGCGTTGAAATGGAGGGAGGTTGGCTGGACTGCGCTCCGGTAAATAGAATTATACCTTTTGATTGGTGGGATTTCTAATGGCGTTCCAGAACTGACTTCGGTGTACCGGGAGAGTTCCTTAAGAGATGCCAGTCGTTAGAAATATGGTGCTTTAGGCAGGTTTCCTGATGAATGCTGAAGCTGTGAGCCAAGATTATTTGTAGAAGTGTTTTACCCTTTTGTTCAAGGTTTGCAATTACGGTTGGTTCTCGCACGGCACGCGTTGTTTGTTTATTTATTTCGTATTAATGAGAGATATCTGAAATTGTATCTGTAGCGTTTATTGTGTGATAAGCTCGGACGCGGATTGTGAGGAATGTTTAATTTTCTGTGTTGACTCTGCTCTTTTGTTTGGTTGCCCTTACATTTGGTATTCGTGTCTGTGAGAAAGGGAATGTCAATGGTTGTAAATGCAGCCGTCCTTAGGAATGGCGGGCGGGCGGGCGGGCGGGGGTGGCTGAGTCGGTAGCGTACCAGGCTCGTAATCTATAGTTCCCAGGTTCGAGTCCCAGCTGGGTCAGCGTTGAGATTTATCTCCGCAAAATTCCCCGCCCTGCCCACGATCAGTAGGGGACACCGATGGGCTTGGAAAGGCCGCCGTCCGTCGGATGGGACGTTAAGCCGTGGCCCCGTGTGCGGGAGAGCCATGCCCTGTGCACGTTAAAGAACACGCTGGATGGCCTTGACGGGAGGCTACCACCTGTCCCCCAACAGCTGTTCCAGTGGGTCCCCTCCCCCAACCTTCTCTGAGCCTTCGGGGTCCATGTGACCTGGCCATTTAGCCCATGGTGTGCAAAAAAGTGCCGCTCAGAGGTAAAACAACCCAAAACAACCCAAAGCCTCCCCCCTCCTCAGTGAAATTGTTTATTTTTTTTTCAGAGGCAGAATTTTTATTTGGACAGAAAAAAGAAACAATTTCCCTTGGGCAGAAAAAAAAGTTTTGGGGATATGCGGCAGCAAAAACTAATTTCGACTCAGTCGGCAAAAAAAGAAAGTAAATTTTTTTAGGGCGGCAAAAAAAAGCAAATTTTGTTAGGTTGGGTTGTTTTACCTCTGAGCGGCCCTTTTTTGCACACCATGGGCTAAACGGCCAGGTCACATGGACCCCGAAGGCTCAGAGAAGGTTGGGGGAGGGGACCCACTGGAACAGCTGTTGGGGGACAGATGGTAGCCTCCCGTCAAAGCCATCCAGCGTGTTCTTTAACGTGCACAGGGCATGGCTCTCCCGCACACGGGGCCACGGCTTAACGTCCCATCCGACGGACGGCGGCCTTTCCAAGCCCATCGGTGTCCCCTACTGACCGTGCGCAGGGTGGGGAATTTTGCGGAGATAAATCTCAACGCTGACCCAGCTGGGACTCGAACCTGGGAACTACAGATTACGAGCCTGGCGCGCTACCGACTGAGCCACCCCCGCCCCAAATTTTGTTAGGGTGGCAAAAGGTAGCTGCAAACGAAATCAATTATTTTGTGGCGGCAAAATATATAATACAATTAAAAATCCATCCATAATTCAAGATTTTGGCGTCTGCCTCGTGGTTTAACGATAGAGCACTCTGGCATGTATCTAGAGAGTTGCGGGTTCGATTCCCACCGTGGCAGCGATAATGTTTTTTAGATGTTTTTAACAATATAATTATTTTGTGGTAGCAAAAAAGTTAATTATCCTCCGGCGGCAAAAAAAAAGATTAAATTTCTTGCCACGGTGAAAAAAGGTCATTTACCTTGAGACGGCGAAAAAAAGTCAATTATCTTACGAAGATAAAAAAAAGTCTTATTTTGCGGCACCAAAAAAATAACGTCAATTATCTTATGAAGGCAAAAAATCTTGCGGCACCTAAAAAAGTCAATTTCTTTGAGATGGCAAAAAATTTCAATTATTTTTTTTCTCCTTTGTGACAAAAAATAAAGGTAAATTTTCTTTCGGTGACAAAACAGGTAAATTATTTTACGCGGCAGCAAAAAAATAGATTATCTCACAGCAACCAAAAAAAATTATTTTTTCTTGCGTCAATAAAAAGAAAAGGAAATTTAATTAAACAAAATAAATTACCTTGCGTGGGGAGGGAGTAAAAATTCTCCTTGAGCGGCAAAAAAGTAATTTTAATGGAGAAAAGTGTAAATTATCCTGCGGAAGGGGGAAAAATCACTTTAGGAAGCAAAAAAATTCAATTTCACTACGGGTAGAATAAAAAGAAGCAATTTCATTGGAGGGTAAAAAAATTTCATTAGGAGCAGAAAAAGTAGACAGAATCAACTTTACTTGACGGCAATGAAAACAATATCACTTTGGGGCATTAAAAAAAATTCACTTGAGGGGAAAAAATCACTTTGGGCACGAAAAAGTATAAAATTGCACTTGAGGGCTAAAAAAGGGGCAATTTCACTTGAGGTAAAAAAAAGATATATATATATATCACTTTGAGGCATTTAAAAAAATTGCACTTGAGGGGGAAAAAATTGCTTTCGGCATGAAAAAATAAATAAAAAACTTGCACTTGAGGGCTGAAAATGGGTAATTTCACTTGAGGAAAAAAATATATATAGATCACTTACGGACATTAAAAAAAATTGCACTTGAAGATTAAAAAAAAGAGCAATTTCACTTGAGGGGAAAAAAATATCTGGGGCATGAAAAAAAGAAAATTACACTTGAGGGCTAATAAAAAGGGCGCAATTTCACTTGAAAGAAAAAAATATGACTTTGGGAGCATTAAAAAAATTGCACTTGACGGCTAAAAAGAGCAATTCCACTTGAGGAATAAAAAGTATTAAAAAAAGAAAAGTGCACTTGAGGGCTAAAAAGGGCAATTTCACTTGAGGAATAAAAAGTATTAAAAAAAGAAAATTGCACTTGAGGGCTAAAAAGATCAATTTCACTTGAGGAATAAATAGTATTAAAAAAAGAAAAGTGCACTTGAGGGCTAAAAAGATCAATTTCACTTGAGGAATAAAAAGTATTAAAAAAAGAAAAGTGCACTTGAGGGCTAAAAAGGGCAATTTCACTTGAGGAATAAATAGTATTAAAAAAAGAAAAGTGCACTTGAGGGCTAAAAAGGGCAATTTCACTTGAGGAATAAAAAGTATTAAAAAAGAGAAGTGCACTTGAGGGCTAAAAAGAGCAATTTCACTTGAGGAATAAAAAGTATTAAAAAAAAGAAAATTGCACTTGAGGGTTAAAAAGATCAATTTCACTTGAGGAATAAATAGTATTAAAAAAAGAAAAGTGCACTTGAGGGCTAAAAAGATCAATTTCACTTGAGGAATAAAAAGTATTAAAAAAAGAAAAGTGCACTTGAGGGCTAAAAAGGGCAATTTCACTTGAGGAATAAATAGTATTAAAAAAAGAAAAGTGCACTTGAGGGCTAAAAAGGGCAATTTCACTTGAGGAATAAAAAGTATTAAAAAAGAGAAGTGCACTTGAGGGCTAAAAAGAGCAATTTCACTTGAGGAATAAAAAGTATTAAAAAAAAGAAAAGTGCACTTGAGGGTTAAAAAGATCAATTTCACTTGAGGAATAAATAGTATTAAAAAAAGAAAAGTGCACTTGAGGGCTAAAAAGATCAATTTCACTTGAGGAATAAAAAGTATTAAAAAAAGAAAAGTGCACTTGAGGGCTAAAAAGGGCAATTTCACTTGAGGAATAAATAGTATTAAAAAAAGAAAAGTGCACTTGAGGGCTAAAAAGGGTAATTTCACTTGAGGAATAAAAAGTATTAAAAAAGAGAGGTGCACTTGAGGGCTAAAAAGGGCAATTTCACTTGAGGAATAAATAGTATTAAAAAAAGAAAAGCGCACTTGAGGGCTAAAAAGGGCAATTTCACTTGAGGAATAAATAGTATTAAAAAAAGAAAATTGCACTTGAGGGCTAAAAAGATCAATTTCACTTGAGGAATAAATAGTATTAAAAAAAGAAAATTGCACTTTAGGGCTAAAAAGGGCAATTTCACTGGGGACATTAAATAACAAAGAAACAATTTCACTAGGAGCAGAAAAAAAAAAGCACTTCCACTTAGGGCAGCCAAAAAATAAATTCATTTGAGTGGCGAAAAGAAAAACTTCTCTTATGGAATCAAAAACTCTTTCTTTCTGGCCTGAACTCACTTCCCATTTATCAGTTCAACATAGCATATTCCAATACCTCTCTTCTCTAATCTCAAAGGGGCGGGGGTGGCTCAGTCGGTAGCGCGCCAGGCTCGTAATTTGTAGTTCCCAGGTTCGAGTCCCAGCTGGGTCAGCGTTGAGATTTATCTCCGCAAAAATTCCCCGCCCTGCCACGGTCAGTAGGGGACACCGATGGGCTTGGAAAGGCCGCCGTCCGTCGGATGGGACGTTAAGCCGTGTCCCCTTATGCGGGAGAGCCATACCCTGTGCACGTTAAAGAACACGCTGGATGGCCTTGACGGGAGGCTACCATCTGTCTCCCAACAGCTGTTCCAGTGTGAGTCCCCTCTCCCAACCTTCTCTGAACCTTCGGGGTCCATATGACCTGGCCATTTAGCCCATGGTGTGCAAAAAAGTGCCGCTCAGAGATAAAACAACCCAACGTTAAAAAACACGCTGGATGGCCTTGACGGGAGACTACCGTCTGTCTCCCAACAGCTGTTCCAGTGAGTTCCCTCTCCCAACCTTCTCTGAGCCTTCGGGGTCCATATGACCTGGCCATTTAGCCCATGGTGTGCAAAAAAGTGCCGCTCAGAGGTAAAACAACCCAACTCTAATCTCAAAAACGAAACAAATAATTCACTGACTAATTCACAAAGCAGGAACCACAACGGTAACGCAGAGAAAAAAAGCCCCAAGAAGCTCAAACAGCAGCCGAAACCCCATATCAAAAAACTACCAGAGAGAAATTCCCCTTGTTCCTAAATCCCTTCTTCAAATCTCATGCCAAATAAAAAACATACCGCGTATTGAAGCTGAGATGGAAAATAAACATGCTTCCATTACTTCCATTAATAGATCTGTTTACCATTGTCATCATTGATCAAAGGAAGGGATGAAAGTGAAGAGAGGACATTCCACACTGACATGTGCACACTGCTTTCACTAGAGCTGTTCACGGGGCTTCCCTCCCCCATACAAAAGCCCTTCCTTCCCCTTCAAGCACTTCATTCCACGAACAATGCTAGCAGAGGCGAACAAAGCCTAGATTGCTTGATAATCAGTTTTATCCTTTCTCTAATCCAAGGGAGCTCGATTACGACATCTAATCCCCCATCAAGTCACGTGTCGTGACCGTGCGCACCCTTTGTGTGACTTGTGACCAAGTACGTGAATTATCGTACAGCGGACGGATTTCCGAGGGGCACAGACGAGACGGTTGGTTTTGCATCCACATCTGTTGGGGATAGGTCTTGATATTTTATTGAAAAACTATTCAGACCCAGAAATTTTGTTCTGCGTTGAATTTCTCTGCCTCGTTCAGAAATGGATGCTCATGACCTTGGAAAGGTCAAAAGCAAGCAGCCTGTTAACGAAATTTGTCCCAAACAATAATATATAGTTAAAATTTTAAAATTGTACAAGTAGCTATTCTGAGAGAAGGCTAGCGTTCGTCAGATACAGACATTGCGTCCCGCTGTGCAGGGGGCGGGGGTGGCTCAGTCGGTAGCGCGCCAGGCTCATAATCTGTAGTTCCCAGGTTCGAGTCCCAGCTGGGTCAGCGTTGAGATTTATCTCCGCAAAATTCCCCCCCCTGATCACGGTCAGTAGAGGATACCGATGGGCATTGGAAATGCCGCCGTCCGTCGGATGGGACGTTAAGCCGTGGAACCGTGTGCGGGAGAGCCATACCCTGTGCACGTTAAAGAACACGCTGGATGGCCTTGACGAGAGGTTACCATCTGTCTCCCAACAGCTGTTCCAGTGGGTCCCCTCCCCCAATCTTCTCTGAGCCTTCGGGGTCCATGTGACCTGGCCATTTAGCCCATGGTGTGCAAAAAAGTGCCGTTCAGAGGTAAAACAACCCAAACAACCCGCTGTGCATCAGATACTTTGAAAATGAAGGCCATGGCAACGATTTTGATGACGTCAATTAAGGAAGGATTTTTTCAAATTTAATTTTAGTAAAATATTACTGCAGGCTGTTTTAGGCTATATCTAAAAAATGAACAAAACAATGATTAATGACAATAAATAACGTAATTAAAAATATATTCACGTAAACGTTTTATTGTTTGAAATTTTGTGTTATGGCTGCAAAAGTAAAAATATTTAATATTATATTCATTTCTTAAATGTAACCTAAAGCTACCTGCAATAATATTATAGATAAACTTTCTAAAAAGAAAGCCTCCTTTTAGAGTGGGGCGGGGGTGGCTCAGTTGGTAGCGCGCCAGGCTCGTAATCTGTAGTTCCCAGGTTCGAGTCCCAGTCTTCTTTAACGTGCACAGGGTATGACACTCCCGCACACGGCGGCAAGGCTTAACGTCCCATCCGATGGACGACGGCCTTTCCAAGCTCATCGGTGTCCCCTACTGACCGTGGCCGGGGTGGGGAGTTTTGCGGAGATAAATCTCAACGCTAACACAGCTGGGACTCGAACCAGGGGGGGGGGGGGGGCCTCAGTCGGTAGCGCGCCAGACTCGTAATCTGTAGTTCCCAGGTTCGAGTCCCAGCTGGGTCAGAGTTGAGATTTATGTCCTCAAAATTCCCCGCCCTTCCCACGGTCAGTAGGGGACACCGATGGGCTTGGAAAGGCCGCCGTCCGTCGGATGGGACGTTAAGTCGTGGCCCCGTGTGCGGGAGAGCCATACCCTGTGCAAGTTAAAGAACACGCTGGATGGCCTTGACGGGAGGCTACCATCTGTCTCCCAACAGCTGTTCCAGTGGGTCCCCTCCCCCAACCTTCTCTGAGCCTTCGGGATCCATGTGACCTGGCCATTTAGCCCTTGGTGTGCAAAAAAGTGCCGCTCAGAGGTAAAACAACCCAAACAACAACCCAACCCAAAAAAAAATGAGATTCAGATCTTGCTCAAATCTTCCTAATTCTCGGCTTCCATTCAGGAGAATTCTATTCCTGTTAGCTACTTTTTTGTAACATAATGTTTGAAGGTTTCAACCTCAAGAGTCCTGAAGCTTACTCCCCAAGAGCAGTGGGAACAACGCTCAGCAGCAAATACTGGATCAGGTTACCAGACTTCTGCCGGCAACTCGAGACAGCTGAGGAACACGTGACCCCTGCACGTGACCGCACCATCGTCGCTACGTCGGCAGTAATTATTTCGCAAGGGGCCATGCATCTCCGTTCCCGTAATTACTACCAGGACGGGCAGATACATTCTCTCCTTTCACAAACTCGATCCATTCATTGCGAATCACATCATCACTTTGTCTAAAGTTCTGCGTCCGAAAAGTATTTTTCAGTCAGAGCTGCGCAGAGACCATGCCCTCGTTTTTTTTTCACCCTCGTTTTTTATTATGTTATATCAACAGACGTTTTTTAATGTTCCCAAGCTCAGTGAGTTCCTGAATCGCGCAGAATTAAACTTGGCGAGATGGAACCTGCGAAAAGCGAAATTTTCATTCTTCCCTCGAAATAATTTTCGATTCCAGTGAAATCTGTGAAAATTCTTTTCTTTCGAAACAGAATTCTGTGAAAAAAGGGGTTTTCTTCTTCTTTACTTTGAATTTGTTGTTCAGGTTGTTTTACCTCTGAAGGCAGTCTTTTGCACACAATGGGCTAAATGGCCAGGTCACAAGGGTTGGGTTTGGTTGTTTTACCTCTGAGCAGCACTTTTTTGCACACCATGGGCTAAATGGCCAGATCACATGAACCCCGAAGGCTCAGAGAAGGTTGGGAGAGAGGACCCACTGGAACAGCTGTTGGGAGGCAGATGGTAGCCTCCCGTCAAGGCCATCCAGCGTGTTCTTTAACGTGCACAGGTTGTGTTGGGTTGTTTTACCTCTGAGCAGCACTTTTTTTTCACATCATGGGTTAAATGGACAGGTCACAAGGACCCCGAAGGCTCGGATAAGGTGGGGGGAGGGGACTCACTGGAACAGCTGTTGGGAGACAGTAGCCTTCCGTCTCAAGGCCATCCAACATATTCTTTAACGTGCAGAGGTTATGGCTCTCCCGCACACGGATCCACGGCTTAAGGTCCCATCCGACAGACGGCAGCCTTTCCAAGCCATCGGTGTCCTCTACTGACCGTAGGCAGGGAAATTTGCGGAGATAAATCTCAACACTGACCCAGATGGGACTCAAACCTGGGAACTACAGATTACGAGCCTGGCGCGCTATTGATTGAGTAACCCCCGCCCCTCAGGTCACAAGGATCCCGAGACTCAAAGATTGGAGGACTCAAAGAAGGGGACTTACTGGACAGATTGGAGGACTCAAAGAAGGGGACTTACTGGACAGCTGTTGGGAGACAGATGATAGCCTACCGTCAAGGCTATCTATCGTGTTCTTTAACTGGCACAGGGTATGGCTCTCCTGCATACGGAACCACGGCTTAACGTCCCATCACGCGGACGAAGCCATTTTCAAGTCTTCCGGTGTTCCCTTTCTGACCGAGGGCAGAGTGCGAGCTGGTTGAGGTGGAGGGGAGCGTCAGCGGACATGAATTGAATTGACTTACAGATGGGACTCTAATCTTGGAACTACAGATTACGAATCAGACACGCTACCTACTAAGTCAATTCTTAACTCCGTCTTCAGAAGTAATCTTCAATAGAAATTTTTCTCTTTATGGTGAAATTCTGTCAAAGACGGATCTGATTTCTTCCCTAGGTATCCCTTTGGAAAAAAACAAAATTGGGTTGTTGTTGTTGGGTTGTTTTACCTCTGAGCGGCACTTTTTTGCACACCATGGGCTAAATGGCCAGGTCACATGGACCCCAAAGGCTCAGAGAAGGTTGGGGGAGGGGACCCACTGGAACAGCTGTTGGGAGACAGATGGTAGCCTCCGTCAAGGCCATCCAGCGTGTTCTTTAACGTGCACAGGGTATGGCTCTCCCGCACACGGGGCAACGGCTTAGCGTCTCATCCGACGGACGGCGGCCTTTTCAAGGCCATCGGTGTCCCCTATTGACCGTGGGCAGGGCGAGGAAATTTTGCGGATATAAATCTCAACGCTGACCCAGCTGGGACTCGAACCTGGGAACTACAGATTACGAGCCTGGCGCGCTACCGACTGAGCCACCCCGCCCCTCTTGGAAAGGCTGCCGTCCGTCGGATGGGACGTTAATCCGTGTCTCCGTGTGCGGGAGAGCCACACCCTGTGCACGTTAAAGAACACGCTGGGTGATCATGAAGGTAGGTTACCATCTGTTGCAGTGGGTCCCCTCCAGCAACCTTCTCTGAGCCTTCGGGTTCCCTGTGACCTGGTCATTTAACCCACTGTGGGCAAAAAAAAAATTGGCGCTCAGATGTCCTTTACACATATGTAATTATTCTTCTTTTGTCACTTTTTTTGCTATGTAAAACAATGAAACAGATGTAAAACAACTGAACCCAAATGCAAAAAAGAAATCTTCAGATTTGCTATTTAAAAAAAAAAACAAGAAATCGTACAAAAACATAACTGTAAGCCGTCCCGTGGCCGAGTGGTTAGCGCGCTTGGCTACTGATCTACGGGACCTGGGTTCGAGCCCCGGGTAAGGCATGGATGTACGTATCGTTTTTCTGCTGAGGTCCTGCCATCCTCTCAGACCTTCTACTATGGCATATAAACTGACAGGCTCCTGTCAGACCTCTGTGGCAAGCAGCTGCTTGAGGGGGTATTTATTTATTTTTTACTCTCATGATTGTCAATTCCGTCCCGAAATTTCCTTCACGCATTCAACTGATCTGCTGGTCCCCAACTGGGAACTAACGACCGGAAGAGGATGCGGAGGCAAAGGTCACCGAGGTCAACCAGAAGATCTATGAAGCCATACTTCTGGAAGGTCAACAGAAGAAATCCTTTCTCAAGAATCCAAACTCCAAGGGCAATGAGTCGCAGTTGTAAATGAGTTGTCATCACACACCCCTTTCACGGCAATGCCGTAGACACGACGGCCGTAAAATATCGGTAGTTCTGAGAAACAGCCGGAAGTTGAATGGCAGGGCAGTTTGAACGTGACCTTCGTCGAGGGTAGATCTGGAAATTCCCCATCCCCTCCCCTCCACATGCACCCATTCCCTGTTCAGTGTTTTAGTCGGGGAATAGCCCTGTGTCTATCGTGCCAGGCCCGTAATCTGCAATTTCCAGGTTCGAGTTCTAACTTTGCCAGGGTTGAGATTTATCTCCCCAAACCCCCAACCCACCCTGTGCTCGGTCGATAGGTGACACCGGTGGACTTGGAAAAGTTGGCGCCCGTCGGATGGGACTTTAAGCCGTGTCCCCGTGTGCGGGTGAGCCATACCTAGTGTATGTTAAAGAACTAGGGCCTTGAGAGGAGGATTGGTAGATGGCTTTGGCGGGAGGTTCCCATCCGTCTCCTGACAGCTGCCCAGTGGTTCCCCATCTCTCAACTTTCTCCGAGCTTTCGGGGTCCTAATGACCTGGCCATTTAGCCCATCGTGTTCCAAAAAAAGTGCCGGTCAGATGTAAAACAACCCAACCTAAAAATCTCCAACCACCATAAAAATTCCTTTAAAAAGTTTATAAAACAACTAACTACATCTGCCTTAGGGTTAAAAAAAGTACTCGATTTTTTTACCCCTCTCCCCCTTTTTTTGTCCTTAACTGTGATCTATCTTTCGTTCCACTCCCTAAAACATTTAGCGCACCAGGCTCGTAATCTGCAGTTCCCAGGTTCGAGTCCCAGCTGGGTCAGCGTAGAGATTTATCTCCGCAAAATTCCCCGCCCTGCCCACGGTCAGTAGGGGACACCGATGGGCTTGGAAAGGCCACCGTCCTTGGGATGGGACGTTAAGCCGTGGCCCCGTGTGCGGGAGAGCCATACCCTGTGCACGTTCAAGAACACGCTGGATGGCCTTGACGGGGGTCTACCATCTGTCTCCTAACAGCTGTTCCAGTGGATCCCCTCCCCCAACCTACTCTGAGCCTTCGGGGTTCATGTGACCTGGCCATTTAGCCCATGGTGTGCAAAAAGGTGCCGCTCAGAGGTAAAACAACCCAACGTTAAAGAACACGCAGGATTGCCTTGACGGGAGGCTACCATCTGTCTCCCAACAGCTTTTCCAGTGGGTCCCCTCCCCCAACCTTCTCTGAGCCTTCGGGGTCCATGTGACCTGGCCATTTAGCCCATGGTGTGCAAAAAAGTGCCGCTCAGAGGTAAAACAACCCAACGTTAAAGAACACGCAGGATTGCCTTGACGGGAGGCTACCATCTGTCTCCCAACAGCTTTTCCAGTGGGTCCCCTCCCCCAACCTTCTCTGAGCCTTCGGGGTCCATGTGACCTGGCCATTTAGCCCATGGTGTGCAAAAAAGTGCCGCTCAGAGGTAAAACAACCCAACGTTAAAGAACACGCAGGATTGCCTTGACGGGAGGCTACCATCTGTCTCCCAACAGCTGTTCCAGTGGGTCCCCTCCCCCAACCTTCTCTGAGCCTTCGGGGTTCATGTGACCTGGCCATTTAGCCCATGGTGTGCAAAAAAGTGCCGCTCAGAGGTAAAACAACCCAACGTTAAAGAACACGCAGGATTGCCTTGACGGGAGGCTACCATCTGTCTCCCAACAGCTTTTCCAGTGGGTCCCCTCCCCCAACCTTCTCTGAGCCTTCGGGGTCCATGTGACCTGGCCATTTAGCCCATGGTGTGCAAAAAAGTGCCGCTCAGAGGTAAAACAACCCAACGTTAAAGAACACGCAGGATTGCCTTGACGGGAGGCTACCATCTGTCTCCCAACAGCTTTTCCAGTGGGTCCCCTCCCCCAACCTTCTCTGAGCCTTCGGGGTTCATGTGACCTGGCCATTTAGCCCATGGTGTGCAAAAAAGTGCCGCTCAGAGGTAAAACAACCCAACGTTAAAGAACATGCAGGATTGCCTTGACGGGAGGCTACCATCTGTCTCTCAACAGCTGTTCCAGTGGGTCCCCTCCCCCAACCTTCTCTGAGCCTTCGGGGTCCATGTGACCTGGCCATTTAGCCCATGGTGTGCAAAAAAGTGCCGCTCAGAGGTAAAACAACCCAACGTTAAAGAACACGCAGGATTGCCTTGACGGGAGGCTACCATCTGTCTCCCAACAGCTGTTCCAGTGGGTCCCCTCCCCCAACCTTCTCTGAGCCTTCGGGGTCCTTGTGACCTGGCCATTTAGCCCATGGTGTGCAAAAAAGTGCCGCTCAGAGGTAAAACAACCCAACTCCCTAAAACATTAATTCCCACTGCAGTGATATACAGAACGGGCGCTGATACACAGAAGTAAGACATAAATCCAAAATCATTTTTCGCTTAAGAACTGATACTATATTCTTAAATAAATGAAAATTTTGACTTAATTTAAGCAACTCCCCTAATTGTTGAAAATGTAATTTAATTGAAAATTCTTCCCACATGATTCTAAATTGTGAAAAATATAATACTCAAAGAAAAAATATTTTTGAAAATCTTGAAAGATAAATATTAATGATTTTACTTTAAACTCAATTTTAAATCATCCAATTTTATCAACTCAAATTAAAATATTTGGCTTCTTAATTTACTTCCTGGGACGGGGGTGGCTCAGTCGGTAGCGCGCCAGGCTCGTAATCTGTAGTTCCCAGGTTCGAGTCCCAGCTGGGTCAGCGTTGAGATTTATCTCCGCAAAATTCCCCGCCCTGCCCACGGTCAGTAGGGGACACCGATGGGCTTGGAAAGGTCGCCGTCCTCGGATGGGACGTTAAGCCGTGGCCCCGTGTGCGGGAGAGCCATACCCTGTGCACGTTAAAGAACACGTGGATGGCTTTGACGGGAGGCTACCATCTGTCTCCCAACAGCTGTTCCAGTGGGTCCCCTCCCCCAACCTTCTCTGAGCCTTCGGGGTTCATGTGACCTGGCCATTTAGCCCATGGTGTGCAAAAAAGTGCCGCTCAGAGGTAAAACAACCCAACGTTAAAGAACACGTGGATGGCTTTGACGGGAGGCTACCATCTGTCTCCCAACAGCTGTTCCAGTGGGTCCCCTCCCCCAACCTTCTCTGAGCCTTCGGGGTTCATGTGACCTGGCCATTTAGCCCATGGTGTGCAAAAAAGTGCCGCTCAGAGGTAAAACAACCCAACGTTAAAGAACACGCAGGATTGCCTTGACGGGAGGCTACCATCTGTCTCCCAACAGCTTTTCCAGTGGGTCCCCTCCCCCAACCTTCTCTGAGCCTTCGGGGTCCATGTGACCTGGCCATTTAGCCCATGGTGTGCAAAAAAGTGCCGCTCAGAGGTAAAACAACCCAACGTTAAAGAACACGCAGGATTGCCTTGACGGGAGGCTACCATCTGTCTCCCAACAGCTTTTCCAGTGGGTCCCCTCCCCCAACCTTCTCTGAGCCTTCGGGGTTCATGTGACCTGGCCATTTAGCCCATGGTGTGCAAAAAAGTGCCGCTCAGAGGTAAAACAACCCAACGTTAAAGAACATGCAGGATTGCCTTGACGGGAGGCTACCATCTGTCTCTCAACAGCTGTTCCAGTGGGTCCCCTCCCCCAACCTTCTCTGAGCCTTCGGGGTCCATGTGACCTGGCCATTTAGCCCATGGTGTGCAAAAAAGTGCCGCTCAGAGGTAAAACAACCCAACGTTAAAGAACACGCAGGATTGCCTTGACGGGAGGCTACCATCTGTCTCCCAACAGCTGTTCCAGTGGGTCCCCTCCCCCAACCTTCTCTGAGCCTTCGGGGTCCTTGTGACCTGGCCATTTAGCCCATGGTGTGCAAAAAAGTGCCGCTCAGAGGTAAAACAACCCAACTCCCTAAAACATTAATTCCCACTGCAGTGATATACAGAACGGGCGCTGATACACAGAAGTAAGACATAAATCCAAAATCATTTTTCGCTTAAGAACTGATACTATATTCTTAAATAAATGAAAATTTTGACTTAATTTAAGCAACTCCCCTAATTGTTGAAAATGTAATTTAATTGAAAATTCTTCCCACATGATTCTAAATTGTGAAAAATATAATACTCAAAGAAAAAATATTTTTGAAAATCTTGAAAGATAAATATTAATGATTTTACTTTAAACTCAATTTTAAATCATCCAATTTTATCAACTCAAATTAAAATATTTGGCTTCTTAATTTACTTCCTGGGACGGGGGTGGCTCAGTCGGTAGCGCGCCAGGCTCGTAATCTGTAGTTCCCAGGTTCGAGTCCCAGCTGGGTCAGCGTTGAGATTTATCTCCGCAAAATTCCCCGCCCTGCCCACGGTCAGTAGGGGACACCGATGGGCTTGGAAAGGTCGCCGTCCTCGGATGGGACGTTAAGCCGTGGCCCCGTGTGCGGGAGAGCCATACCCTGTGCACGTTAAAGAACACGTGGATGGCTTTGACGGGAGGCTACCATCTGTCTCCCAACAGCTGTTCCAGTGGGTCCCCTCCCCCAACCTTCTCTGAGCCTTCGGGGTCCTTGTGACCTGGCCATTTAGCCCACGGTGTGCAAAAAAGTGCCGCTCAGAGGTAAAACAACCCAAAACAACCCAACTTGACTTCCACCAAAAAACAACTGTATGGAATAATCTATAAAAGAAAAAAATATATATATATTCAGAAAAAAAATATGAAAAAAGAGGAAAAAAAAAAGATATATATATATTTAAAAAAAAATATGAAAAAAAATTACTATCTTAAAGAATAAGAGAGCAAAAAAAAAACCTTTGGGGAAAAAAAACCTTTTGGAAAAAAAATGCATATATATATAACCTATATGAAAACAAAATATCACATGGGAAAGTCTGAAGAAGGATATCCCAATCCTTGTGAAGTTTTTGAATTTGAATTTGACACAGAAGTAGAAATGATTTTTACCATTCACCATCCGCTCGTAGCATCCCCTCAGTCTCCCTCCCTCCTCTGTCCTCATCACCAACCCCTCCTCATTATTGCATCTCCTTCTACATATAGTCCCTTTCACCACGCGCATCCAATGGCTTTTAGGCCATTGTTGGACCTTGTTTCTCACAGTCCCTCCCTGAAAAACATTTCCTTTCACGAACCCACCCAACCCCCCAGGACAACTCCACATCTTTCCCTGGGAAAACGCGTAATAGTGTCATCCTCTTTCCCCTCCTGCCTCCCCCTTGTCATTCGTTTTTCTCTTTGCCTTTAATCCTTATTATCCAAAGCGCGATTTTCTACGCGTCAGCTTATCCTACCTCATTTTTTCTTCAAACATTTTATTAGCGAATATTTCGCCGCCCCATGGCCGAGTGGTTAGCGCGCTTGGCTACTGATCTAAGGGATCTGGGTTCGAGCCCCGGATAAGGCATGTATGTTCGTGTTGTTTTTTTGCTGAGGTTCTGCCATCCTCTCAGACCTTCTACTATGGCTTATAAACTGACAGGTTCCTGTCAGACCTCTGTGTCAAGCAGCTGCTTGAGGGGGTATTTATATTTGATACGTAACTTGGCCTCAATTTTTTGCACATCATGGGCTAAATGGCCAGGTCACAAGGACCCCGAAGGCTCAGAGAAGGTTGGGGGAGGGGACCCATTGGAACAGCTGTTGGGAGACAGATGGTAGCCTCCCGTCAAGGCCATCCAGCGTGTTCTTTAAAGTGCACAGGGTATGGCTCTCCCACACACGGGGCCACAGCTTAACGTCCCATCCGACGGACGGCGGCCTTTCCAAGCCCATCGGTGTCCCCTACTGACCGTGGGCAGGGAGGGGAATTTTGCGGAGATAAATCTCAACGCTGACCCAGCTGGGACTCGAACCTGGGAACTACAGATTATGAGCCTGGCGCGCTACCGACTGAGCCACCCCCGCCCCCTAGCATAAATAAATCCTTTTCAATGTCCGTTAAACTTTTGGCATTTTTGCAACTTTTTCACCGTTAAAAGAACAGCTTTGCGGTCTCAGCAAACACATTTTTCTATGCTTGGAGATGGGGTTTTTTTTTTTAAATAGAACTGCGCAGATAATGAACCAGAAGCTTAAACTCGGCCTCTGCAATCCACACTTAATGAAGGGGACAATGGGAAAGAAAACTATATTCTTAATGAACCGAAGGAAAAATCTCTACTGAAAAATGAAAACACGCATTTCTAATGAGCAATGAATTTAAGGGAAAAAAATATATTTTGAGGAATCAAGAAAATAACTTGTTTAAAAAAGTTATGTGTACAGTTTTTTAATGAGTACTGTGAATTGGCAAAATCCTTTAGTATGTAACTAAAAATATTTGGTCACAAAGCTTGAAGAAATGAGCCCCATTAGTATATTTATTGATTATTTGTTTCATGAGCCGCAATTTCTTTTACAATGACTCGCAATTTCTTTTACAATGACTCGCAATTTCTTTTACAATGACCTCGCAATTTCTTTTACAATGACTCGCATTTTCTTTTACAGTGACTCGCAATTTCTTTTACAATGACTCGCATTTTCTTTTACAATGACTCGCAATTTCTTTTACAATAACTCGCATTTTCTTTTACAATGACTCGCAATTTCTTTTACAATGACTCGCATTTTATTTTACAATGACTCGCAATTTCTTTTACAATGACTCGCATTTTATTTTACAATGACTCGCAATTTCTTTTACAATGACTCGCATTTTCTTTTACAATGACTCGCATTTTCTTTTACAATGACTCGCAATTTCTTTTACAATGACTCGCAATTTCTTTTACAATGACTCGCAATTTCTTTAATTTCTTTTACAATGACTCGCAATTTCTTTTACAATGACTCGCATTTTCTTTTACAATGACTCGCAATTTCTTTTACAATGACTCACAATTTCTTTTACAGTGACTCGCTTTTCGTTTACAATGACTCGCAATTTCTTTTACAATGACTCGCATTTTCTTTTACAATGATTCGCATTTTGTTTTACAATGACTCGCAATTTTTTTACAATGACTCGCAATTTCTTTTACAATGACTCGCAATTTCTTTTACAATGACTCGCATTTTCTTTTACAATGACTCGCATTTTCTTTTACAATGACTCGCATTTTCTTTTACAATGACTCGAAATTTCTTTTACAATGACTCGCATTTTCTTTTACAATGATTCGCAATTTCTTTTACAATTTAAAGCCGTGACTCGCATTTTCTTTTACAATGAGCCGCAAGTGTACGAAACTTAGAAATGTTAATGGCGACAAAAAATTGCGACGTTTTATGTCGTAGTTCAGTTTCGTTTCGTATTTTTTCGCTTAATTTTCATTTTATTTTGAATTAACGACGTTTTTTGCTTAGAATATTATACACAATCACCAAATGTGTCTCCCTAAGGTTGGGTTGTTTTTACTTCTGAGAGACACTTTTTGCACACCATGGGCTAAATGGCCAGGTCACAAGGACCCCAAAGAGTCAGAGAAGGTTGGAGGATGTGACCCACTGGAACAGCTATTGGGAGACAGATGGTAGCCTCCCGTCAAGGCCATCCAGCGTGTTCTTTAACGTGCACAGGGTATGGCTCTCCCGCACACGGGGCCACGGCTTAACGTCCCATCCGACGGACGTCGGCCTTTCCAAGCCCATCGGTGTCCCCTACTGACCGTGGGCAGGGCGGGGAATTTTGCGGAGATAAGTCTCAACGCTGACCCATCTGGGACTCGAACCTGGAAACTACAGATTACGAGCCTGGCGCGCTACCGACTGAGCCACCCCCGCTTTATCAGAGGTTCGAATCCAGTTCTGGGAGGGGAAAGGTGTCCTTTGCCTCTTCTTCCACTTTGGGAATGCTAAAAACTGGAACGGTGGCTAAAAAAAATTCAACCATATGTACAGTGGCTCAAAAAAGTATCCGAACACTATGGTTGATTTCAGATCACTAATTTCTAAAAAAATCGTCACCAGATATTTTTTCTGAATTCTGTAATCAACCATGGTGTTCGGATACTTTTTTGAGCGACTGTAGGTGGTCATATTATTTTGATACTAGATCGTGTGGGCTCACTCACGGAAATATTAAGCGTGTACAGTTACCGTTCACAGCAAACTGGAGCGTGTGCAGTAACTGCACACGCTCCAGTTTGCTGTGAACGGTAACTGGAGCGTGTACAGTCGCTGTACACGCTCCAGATATTTTTCCTGAATTCTGTAATCACGTGACACGAAGGTTGTCAGATCACTAATTTCTAAAAAAATCGTTGCCAGATATTTTTTCTGAATTCTGTAATCAACCATAGTGTTCGGATACTTTTTTGAGCGACTGTACTGCGCGTCTTTCATGAATTTTTTTAACATTAAAAAAACCCACTAAAACTGTGGACAGCCGTCCTGTGGCAGAGTGCTAAACGTGTATGACTATTGATCAAAGGACCCTGGGTTCGAGCCCCAGGTAAAGCATGGATGTTTGTGTTGTCTTTCTGCTGAAGTCCAGCCTTCCTCACAGACCTTCTCTACTCTATGATGCATGGGGCGGGGGTGGCTCAGTCGGTAGCGCGCCAGGCTCGTAATCTGTAGTTCCCAGGTTCGAGTCTCAGCTGGGTCAGCGTTGAGATTTATCTCCGCAAAATTCCCCGCCCTGCCCACGGTCAGTAGGGGACACCGATGGGCTTGGAAAGGCCGTCGTCCGTCGGATGGGACGTTAAGCCGTGGCCCCGTGTGCGGGAGAGCCATACCCTGTGCACATTAAAGAACACGCAGGATTGCCTTGACGGGAGGCTACCATCTGTCTCCCAACAGCTGTTCCAGTGGGTCCCCTCCCCCAACCTTCTCTGAGCCTTCGGGGTTCATGTGACCTTGCCATTTAGCCCATGGTGTGCAAAAAAGTGCTGCTCAGAGGCAAAACAACCCACAACCCACTATGATGCATAGTCAGACCTATATGGCAAATAGCTGCTTGAGGGATTGTTTTATTTTTATTAATAATTAAGAAGAAATCTTTATACCGGAACAATATCTTCCCCCCCCCCCCCCCCCCAACTTTCATTTGAACAGCCTGCTTTATTTTTTTCCCCTAGATCCTAGCTTGTACTACTATATCATAGGTTTAAAAAAACCATCGCTACATAGATAATCATCTCCCCAAAATCAGGCTACATCGTGTTTATTTTTTTTTCTTGTTCGTATAGCCCTCTCATTTTCCCTATCTAATCTCCCCATCACTCCCCACAGAGCTCCCCACCCACATGGGGAAATCTAATCTGTTTTACTTCTGCATCTGAGGGAGCGGATACATTGGCTGGTAATTAATTTACCCAGCATCATTCAGTGGCCGACAGATGAGGAGAGGGAGTGATGAGAACGGGGAAGATGGCTGGGTTCGGATGGATGGCGAGGGATGGGACAGATAAGTACCATGGATAGTGACGAGAATCAGAGCCAAAAAAAAAGGATTCCTCTGAGGGTGGGGGTAACACTAACAACAGAAGAGGATTTATCGAACAAAAGGAATGGGATGGGGATCCTGGGCTTCTTTTCTGCTGCTGATAGTCCCTGCAAAACGACGTTTGATGCAAATGAGGTATTACTTTGTTTTGTTTTGCTGCCTCTTATGCATTTTTTGTTTATCGATTGAGCATCTTTATGTCTGGTCTTTCCCTGCCTCTGAGAATCCCAGATGCTCATGTGGCTGGGATGATGCCAACTGCAATCCGTTTAAAACTTTCTACATGAGGAGAGGCACACGTGTTCCGAGATTGCTTAATGCATCGGGGTCGGCAAGAATTTTTTCAGGAGGGGAAAAAATAGTTCCTGTTTGGGGCAAAACTTTTCAGCGGGGGAGAGGAAGAGGAGAGGGGGGGGAAGTGACTGTATCGCAGTCACATTATAAATTTTTTATCTTCTTATGGTGTCTTTAAAAAAAATTCCCTGCAAAAATGCATGTACAGTCGCTCAAAAAAATATCCTAACACTATGGTTGAGTACAGAATTCAGAAAAAATATCTGGCAAAGAACCTCCGTGTCATGTGACACGAAGGTTGCCAGATCACTAATTTCTAAAAAAAAATCGTTGCCAGATATTTTTTTCTGAATTCTGTACTCAACCGTAGTGTTCGGATGTTTTTTGAGCGACTGTACGTCACATGCGTAAATTTAATATTTTTTAATCTCCACTCTGGTTATTGCATTCCAAAAGGCGAGGTGGGGGGGGGGGAAGCAAGGCTCCCTTGACTTGCTCCCCTAGATCAGAGAATAGTTCAATCAGTCTTCCATGGTGGGAATTAATCTGGTAGTCGTTTAAAGGTAATGAATATATCAGATCATTGCTTTAGAACAAGGGGCTGAAGTGTCTCAGTCGATAGGTTGGGTTGTTTTACCCCTGAGCGGCACTTTTTTACACACCATGGGCTAAATGGCCAGGTCACATGGACCCCGAAGGCTCAGAGAAGGTTGGGGGAGGGGACCCACTGGAACAGCTGTTGGGAGACAGATGGTAGTCTCCCGTCAAGGCCATCCAGCGTGTTCTTTAACGTGCACAGGGCATGGCTCTCCCACACACGGGGCCACGACTTAACGTCCCATCCGACGGATGGCGGCCTTTCCAAGCCCATCGGTGTCCCCTACTGACCGTGGGCAGGGCGGGGAATTTTGCAGAGATAAATCTCAACGCTGACCCAGCTGGGACTCGAACCTGGGAACTGCAGATTACGAGCCTGACGCGCTACCGACTGAGCCACCCCCACCCCCTCAATCGATAGGAATCCAGGTTCGTAATCTGCAGTTCAGAAGTTCGAGTCTCACCCGGGCTAACTTTGAGATTTATCTTCTCGAAACTCCCCGCACTGCCATCGCCCAGTAGGGACACCACTGGTCTTACAAAGATCGCTGTTGATCAGATGGGTTGGGTTGGGTTGTTTTACCTTTGAGCGGCGCTTTTTTGCACACCATGGGCTAAATAGCCAGGTAACATGGACCCCGAAGACTCAGAGAAGGTTGGGGGAGGGGACCCACTGGAACAGCTGTTGGAAGACAGATGGTAGCCTCCCGTCAAGGCCATCCAGTGTGTTCTTTAACGTGCACAGGGTATGACTCTCCTGCATATGGGGCCACGGCTTAACGTCCCATCAGACGGACGGCGGCCTTTCCAAGTCCATCGGTGTCCCCTACTGACCGTGGGCAGGGCGGGGAATTTTTGCGGAGATAAATCTCAACGCTGACCCAGCTGGGACTCGAACCTAGGAGCTACAGATTACGAGCCTGGCGCGCTACCGACTGAGCCACCCCCGCCCCCGATCAGATGGGACGTTCAACTGTGATCCATGTGCGTGAAAACGATACCCGTGCACATTAAAGAATACGCTATATATCATTTGTCTTCCAATAGCTGCCAGGTGGAACCCCTCAACCAAACTTCTCCGAGCCTTCGGGATCCTTGTGACCTGACCATTTAGCCCATTATGTGCAAAAACGTGCAGCTCGGGGGTAAAACAACCTAAATCCTTTGTAGCGAATGGATTTCATCATTCTCTTAACATGAATAGTGAATGGATTTTATCATTCTTTCATAACCCTGGAAAACAAATCTTGATTGATGTTTAGGAGATTAAATGCGATTCCCTGTGCGAATTTTGGGATGCTGAACGCGACAATAACCATGGGAACGATCATTTAAGTCGCTGGTTCACCTCGATTAAAAAACAAACCTCTTTCTTGTGATAAATTATCACTCGAGCAGCTGCTTGAATTGTTTTACCTCTGAGCGGCACTTTTTTGCACACCATGGGCTAAGTGACCAGGTCACAAGGACCCCGAAGGCTAAAAGAAGATTGAGGGAGGGGACCCACTGGAACAGCTGTTGGGAGACAGATGGTACCTTCTCGTCAAGAGAATCCAGCGTGTTCTTTAACGTGCACAGGGTATGGCTCTCTCGCACACGGGACCACAGCTTAACGTCCCATCCAACGGACGGTGGCCTTTCCAAGCCCTTCGGAGTCCCCTACTGACCGTGGGCAGGGAAATTTGCGGAGATAAAACTCAACGCTGACCCAGCTGGGACTCGAACCTGGGAACTGTAGATTACGAGCCTGTCGCGCTACCGACTGAGCCACCCCCGCCGAGCAGCTGCTTGCCACAGACTCACAGTACAATACTCCAAAGAGAAGATCTGTGAGGAAGGCGAGACCTCAGCAGAAAGACCATTCAAATATCCATGACTTACCTAGGGATCGAAACCAGGTCGCTTTGATGAATAGCAAACGCGCTACTGACTCGGCCACCGGTTCAGCAATAGTCCACTAATATCGCTGAACTCCATTCGACAAAATAGTGCATATCGTACAATGGAACTAACCCGTATTTACGAAACTATAACGTTGTTATTGTTTTACCTCTGAGCGGCACTTTTTTTGCACACCATGGGCTAAATGGCCAGGTCACATGGACCCCGAAGGCTCAGAGAAGGTTGGGGGAGGGGACCCACTGGAACAGCTGTTGGGAGAGAGATGGTAGCCTCCCGTCAAGGCCATCCCGCGTGTTCTTTAACGTGCACAGGATATGGCTCTCCCGCACACGGGGCCACGGCTTAACGTCCAATCCGACGGATGGCGGCCTTTTCATGTCCATCGGTGTTCCCTACTGACCGTGGGCAGGGCGGGGAATTTTGCGGATATAAATCTCAACGCTGACCTAGCTGGGACTCGAACCTGGGAACTACAGATTACGAGCCTGGCGCGCTACCGACTGAGCCACCCCCGCCCCACGAAACTATAACGAACAACATTTTTAAGTGTCACATCAATTGTCTATAAGGCAAATGATCCTATTTGATCTTTTTTTTTCGTATATTGAATAGATCTGATCATGACCAAACGCAAAAAAGTAACGGATCTCCCTTTCAAAGAATGAATACCTATAATCACTCCTATAAGACAAAAAACAAATTAGCGAATCTGATCTTTCTTTCAAAGAATGAATACCTATAATCACTCCTAAAAGGCAAAAAAATGAACGGATCTGATCTTTCTTTCAAAGAATGAATATTTATAATCATTCCTATAAGGCACAGGCTCGTAATCTGTAGTTCCCCGGTTCGAGTCCCAGCTGGGTCAGCGTTGAGATTTATCTCCGCAAAATTCCCGCCCTGCCCACGGTCAGTAGGGGACACAGATGGACTAGGAAAGGCCTCCGTCCGTCGGATGGGACGTTAAGCCGTGACCTCGTGTGCGGGAGAGCCATACCCTGTGCACGTTAAAGAACACGCTGGATGGCCTTGACGGGAGGCTACCATCTGTCTCCCAACAGCTATTCCAGTGGGTCCCCTCCCCAACCTTCTCTGAGCCTTCGGGGTCCATGTGACCTGGCCATTTAGCCCGTGGTGTGCAAAAAAGTGCCGCTCAGAGGTAAAACAACCCAACCCAATCCTATAAGGCAAAAAAAAAAATGAACGAATCTAAACTTTCTTTCAAAGAATGAATATATGATCATTCCTAAAAGGCAGAAAATAAACTGATATTTCTTTCATGAACAGATTTCGTGGTTCGTTTAGTACGAGAAATAAGATAACATTTCTTCATCCTCTTTAATTAAATTGCAACAAGTCATATCTTCAGAAACTTCGAGGCATCAATATTTATTTACTAATTAGTATTTGTTTACTAATCAGTAACTTGTTGAAAACTCCAGAGAAGCATTTGTACATCACTCTCAAAACACAACTTGAACTTCAAACTTCTTTTCATCAACTGTCTCCGAATCGGAAGAGGAACATCATACAATTTATTGGCTCTTGGGTAAATATTGATATTTCATTGAGGTGTCTTTTTTTTTATCGTGATCATTATTTTTTTTCATACAAATAATCGTCAACCACTATATACAGTTCAGTTTACTTTGATTGACTCATTAACCACACCAACATTCTTTCTAATTGCAGATATCTCTTTACAAACTCACTTCTGTCGGGATATTTCACTCTTTTTCTTTTTTCCGTTTTTCATCACCACGTGTATTTTTTTGGCATCGATTTCAATTCTGCTCATCTCTCGTCAAATGTTCGTGAACTCGATTTTTTTCTTGACTTCTAAAAGAATCAACTAACATTTTTCTTGATTTTTTCCCTCAAAGACCAGAACATGGAACGCGATCTTTCCACAGTCGGGCTCATCTGGTATGTATCACAAAACAAACTTTTAATAAATATTGATGTCTCTGCTATTTTTCATCTTTTTTTTGTTGTCCTTCCTCTGAAGATTAATGCGAGATGGCTCTGAAGTCTGTTTTTGGTGTTTTATGTTCACAACTTATCTCACCAAGAAACAGCAGCACTTCCGTAACAAGCAGATAAATAAATACCCCTCAAGCAGCTGCTTGCCACAGAGGTCTGACAGGAGCCTGTGTTTATATGCCATACTAGAAGGTCTGAGAGGTTGGCAGGACCTCAGCAGAAAAACAACACACACACATCCATGCCTTACCCGGGGCTCGAACCCAGGTCTCTTTGATCAGTAGCCAAGCGCGCTAACCACTCGGCCATGGGACGGCTTAAATAAATAAATACCCTCTCAAGCAGCTGCTTGCCACAGAGGTCTGACAGGAGCCTGTCAGTTTATATGCCATACTAGAAGGTCTAAGAGGATGGCAGGACCTCAGCAGAAAAACGACACACACACACACATCCATGCCTTACCCGGGGCTCGAACCCAGGTCCCTTGGATTAATAGCCAAGCGCGCTAACCACTCTGCCGTTACACTGGACAGAAAACTTCAAACAGTTCCATTTTATTTCAATAGAAAATCGCATTCAGATTTCAATAACTTCTTCGATATGATTTTTAATGAAATATATGGGTTGGGTTGTTTTACCTCTGAGCGGCACTTTTTTGCACACCATGGGCTAAATGGCCAGGTCACATGGACCCCGAAGGCTCAGAGAAGGTTGGGGGAGGGGACCCACTGGAACAGCTGTTGGGAGACAGATGGTAGTCTCCCGTCAGGGCCATCCAGCGTGTTCTTTAACGTGCACAGGGTATGGCTCTCCCGCACACGGGGCCACGGCTTGACGTCCCATCCGACGGACGGCGGCCTTTCCAAGCCCATCGGTGTCCCCTACTGACCGTGGGCAAGGCGGGGAATTTTGCGGAGATAAATCTCAACGCTGACCCAGCTGGGACTCGAACCTGGGAACTACAGATTACGAGCCTGGCGCGCTACCGACTGAGCCACCCCCGCTCCTAACATGGAGATGTGTTCCAAATAAGGTGACCGACTATAGTACACAACAATCGCGAAAACGAATCGACGAACAGAGTCGATTGCTCAATAGCCAGCCAGGTGGCTAATGCTACAAGGAATTTTTCACCTAAATCTCTGAACTACACTCAACCATGTTTATATCTACATACTTAACTCATTGAACTAGTCATTAGATATACTTAGTGTTAAAAAATTTGTAAGTTGATATCACTATCGCTGAGATCTTGACATAGACTTTTAATCGAGTAATTTGTATCACTGCCATCCAGTGGTATCGTGTCATTGGTGTTCAAGTCCGCCACGGACCTATTTAAAGGAGAAAAAAAAAGTTGTTCTTCCCTTACAAGGCCCTAATGGCGTTGGTAATGACTTAGCAGTGAACGATGGTGGGAATTTGAGCTAATGACCTTTCCGTAAAGCTGCAACCAGGTCATCAAGGCTGACATCTTAGAGGAACGTGGAGCCACCAATACAATGGAGCTGTTTCGACTACACATTGCTCAAGGCGTCAGCAGGAACCTTTGCTATGTGTCATTCAGCATTCTGATGCAATGCTTCAGGTGAAGTTAAGATTAATGAAGTATCGCATTTCGGAGTGGCGTAGAAATTCTACGGATTTTCTGTTCAGAAAAATATTACGAAGTTTAGTTTCAATAATTTCTATTTGTCATACATACAGTATCCTACCAAAATATTCGACTTGGGTTGTTTTACCTCTAAGAGGCGCTTTTTTGCTCACAATGGGCTAAATGGCCGGGTCACAAGGACTGCGAAGGCTCAGAGAAGGTTGGGGAAGGGGACCCACTGGAACAGCTTAAGGGAGACAGATGGTAGCCTCTCGTCCACTTGGGTTGTTTTACCTCTGAGCGGCGCTTTTTTGCTCACAATGGGCTAAATGGTCAGGTCACAAGGACTCCGAAGGCTCAGAGGTGGTTGGAGAAGGGGACCCATTGGAACAGCTTTTGGGAGACAGATGGTAGCCTCTCGTCCAGTTGGGTTGTTTTACCTCTGAGCGGCGCTTTTTTGCACACAATGGGCTAAACGGTCAGGTCACAAGGACTCCGAAAGCTCAGAGAAGGTTTGGGGAGGGGAGCCACTGGAACAGCTGTTGGGAGACAGATGGTAGCCTCCCGTCAAGTCCATCCAGCGTGTTCTTTACACGCACAGGGTATGGCTCTCCCGCACATGAAGCCAAGATATTAGGGTTTCCATGTTATATGAATGGGAATCTAACTTCGAAGCTCTAAACTTCTAAAATATTCCTCTATTAGTAAAATGTGACTGAAGATAAAATAGAGATCATAATGAAGTCTATTTAAATCTCGATTTTCAACAATATTCGTTCAGTATTTAAAGAAGTATGGAAGCAATTTATTAAATTATTATTTAATTAATATTTATTAATTTTTTATTATTATTTAAATTATTTTGCAATCATATAGAATTACAATCAAATATGTACACTTCTCAAATGTTCAATTATTTTATTAAATGCTTTGAAACTATACATATTATTTAAGCTTTGATTAATTTCTGAGGGTTGGGTTATTTTACCTCTGAGGCGGCATTTTTTGCACACAATGGGATAAATGACCAGGTCACAAGGACCCCGAAAGCTCAGAGAAGGTTGGGGGATGAGACCCACTGGAATAGCTGTTAGGAGACAGATGGTAGCCTCCCGTCAAGGCCATCCAGCGTGTTCTTTAACGTTGGGTTGTTTTACCTCTGAGCGGCACTTTTTTGTACACTATGGGAGAAATGGCCAGGTCACATTGACCCCGAAGGCGCAGAGAAGGTTGGGAGAGGAGACCCACTGGAACACCTGTTGGGAGACAGATGGTAGGCTCCCGTCAAGGCCATCCAACGTGTTCTTTAACGTTGGGTTGTTTTACCTCTGAGCGGCACTTTTTTGCACACAATGGGATAAATGGCCAGGTCACATTGACCCCGAAGGCTCAGAGAAGGTTGGGAGAGGAGACCCACTGGAACACCTGTTGGGAGACATATGGTAGCCTCCCGTCAAGGCCATCCAACGTGTTCTTTAACGTTGGGTTGTTTTACCTCTGAGCGGCACTTTTTTGCACAAAATGGGATAAATGGCCAGGTCACATTGACCCCGAAGGCTCAGAGAAGGTTGGGAGAGGAGACCCACTGGAACACCTGTTGGGAGACAGATGGTAGCCTCCCGTCAAGGCCATCCAACGTGTTCTTTAACGTTGGGTTGTTTTACCCCTGAGCGGCACTTTTTTGAACACAATGGGTTAAATGGCCAGGTCACAAGGACCCCGAAGGCTCAGAGAAGGTTGGGGGAGGGGACCCACTGGAACAGTTGTTGGGAGACAGATGGTAGCCTCCCGTCAAGGCCATCCAACGTGTTCTTTAACCTGCACAGGGTGTCGCTCTCATGCACACAGAACCATGGCTTAACATCCACTCTGACGTACAGCAGCTTTTACAAGCCAACCAATGCTTTTTTCTCGTCGCACATTCTGTAACTGTACATCAGTGTGATTGATTACGGAAAACATTAATTTTAACAAGATTGGAATTCGAGACTTATAAACCACATGTCAGGAACCTACACTGTTCCACTTGCTAACCAGCCAGAAATCTGAAGGTTGGGTTGGGTTGTTTTACCTCTGAGCGGCACTTTTTTGCACACCATGGGCTAAATGGCCAGGTCACATGGACCCCGAAGGCTCAGAGAAGGTTGGGGGAGGGGACCCACTGGAACAGCTGTTGGGAGACAGATGGTAGCCTCCCGTCAAGGCCATCCAGAGTGTTCTTTAACGTGCACAGGGTATGGCTCTCCCGCACACGGGACCACGGCTTAACGTCCCACCCGACGGACGACGGCCTTTCCAAGCCCATCGGTGTCCCCTACTGACCGTGGGCATGGCGGGGAATTTTGCGGAGATAAATCTCAACGCTGTCCCAGCTGGGACTCGACCTGGGAACTACAGATTATGAGCCTGACGCCTACCGACTGAGCCACCCCCGCCCCCTCAATCGATAGGAATCCAGGTTCGTAATCTGCAGTTCAGAAGTTCGAGTCTCACCCGGGCTAACTTTGAGATTTATCTTCTCGAAACTCCCCGCACTGCCATCGCCCAGTAGGGACACCACTGGTCTTACAAAGATCGCTGTTGATCAAATGGGTTGGGTTGGGTTGTTTTACCTCTGAACGGCACTTTTTTGCACACCATGGGCTAAATGGCCAGGTCACATGGACCCCGAAGGCTCAGAGAAGGTTTGGGGAGGGGACCCACTGGAACAGCTGTTGGGAGACAGATGGTAGCCTCCCGTCAAGGCCATCCAGCGTGTTCTTTAACGTGCACAGGGTATGGCTCTCCCGCACACGGGACCACGGCTTAACGTCCCACCCGACGGACGACGGCCTTTCCAAGTCCATCGGTGTCCCCTACTGACCGTGGGCAGGGCGGGGGAATTTTGCGGAGATAAATCTCAACGCTGACCCAGCTGGGACTCGACCTGGGAACTACAGATTACGAGTCTGACGCGCTACCGACTGAGCCACCCCCGCCCCTTTTGAGCAATGAGTTCAACATCCACTTATTGCACTTTCACGCTTTTCCATATCCGATGTTTTCTCGAAAAACTATCCACAAATTAAACCTCACCGTTTCCAGCTAACGACCACCTGTCATCTCCAGTCAAATCCGACCAACCAAAAGGGGTTCGAAGTTCAACATCATTAGCTGGGTTCAAAAGGTCAACAATTCGGGACATCGGAGACAATCTCACTGGCGCCCTCTGGTGATTTGAAACGATGGCCTCTTATCTCAATCCTTTATCAATGAGTTGCGCTGAATGAGGTTGTTCGCCAATTAGCTCCTAATGAGGACCGTAAAAATTACTCTGTTTCAGATATCTCATGCGCCCACCCTAAATTATTTATCTTTTCTGAAGATAGCCAACGCTGTGGGATGGAGAGAGGTTTTCCCAAACATTCCAAGACTCTGCCACCTTTTCTGGGGGTGAAATATCGGATAACAAACTAATGACAGAGAGTTGTAATTCAAGATGAGGGTTATAAACACTTTGGTGTTTCATTTTTCCTACGCTGGGGGGCAGTGGTGGTCATAGGAGGTATTCTTTCGGGGAGGGAGGATCAGTGAACTGCTATTGAGAAAGGAACTTATTGGAACAGACCTCGGGTAAGACTTTTAACCTTTGGTGAGGGGAGAGGATGGTTCCAATCTCCCCGTTTGAGGCTACCATTGGCTGGAAGAGTGGGAATCTCTAGGCGTTTTTCCTAAATGATTAATCGGCGGGGGTGGCTCAGTCGGTAGCGCGCCAGGCTCGTAATCTGTAGTTCCCAGGTTCGAGTCCCAGCTGGGTCAGCGTTCAGATTTATCTTCGCAAAATTCCCTCCTTGCCCACGGTCAGTAGGGGACACCGATGAGCTTGGAAAGGCCGCCGTCCGTCGGATGGGACGTAAGCGGTGGTCCCGTGTGCGGGAGAGCCATACCCTGTGCACGTTAAAGAACACGCTGGATGGCCTTGACGGGAGGCTACCATCTGTCTCCCAACAGCTGTTCCAATGGGTCCACTCCCCCAACCTTCTCTGAGCCTTTGGGGTCCATGTGACCTGGACATTTAGCCCATGGTGTGCAAAAAAGTGCCGCTCAGAGGTAAAACAACCCAACTTTAAAGAACACGCTGGATGGCCTTGATGGGAGGCTACCATTTGTCTCCCAACAGCTGTTCCAGTGGGTCCCCTCCCCCAACCTTCTCTGAGCCTTCGGGGTCCATGTGACCTGGCCATTTAGCCCATGGTGTGCAAAAAAGTGCCGCTCAGAGGTAAAACAACCCAACGTTAAAGAACACGCTGGATGGCCTTGACGATAGGCTACCGTCTGTCTCCCAGCAGCTGTTCCAGTGGGTCCCCTCCCCCAACCTTCTCTGAGCCTTCGGGGTCCTTGTGACCTGGCCATTTAGCCCATGGTGTGCAAAAAAGTGCCGCTCAGAGGTAAAACAACCCAACGTTAAAGAACACGCTGGATGGCCTTGACGATAGGCTACCGTCTGTCTCTCAGCAGCTGTTCCAGTGGGTCCCCTCCCCCAACCTTCTCTGAGCCTTCGGGGTCCATGTGACCTGGACATTTAGCCCATGGTGTGCAAAAATGTGCCGCTCAGAGGTAAAACAACCCAACGTTAAAGAACACGCTGGATAGCCTTGACGATAGGCTACCGTCTGTCTCCCAGCAGCTGTTCCAGTGGGTCCCCTCCCCCAACCTTCTCTGAGCCTTCGGGGTCCATGTGACCTGGACATTTAGCCCATGGTGTGCAAAAAAAGTGCCGCTCAGAGGTAAAACAACCCAACGTTAAAGAACACGCTGGATGGCATTGACGGGAGGCTACCATCTGTCTCCCAACAGCTGTTCCAGTGGGTCCCCTCCCCCAACCTTCTCTGAGCCTTCGGGGTCCATGTGACCTGGCCATTTAGCCCATGGTGTGCAAAAAAGTGCCGCTCAGAGGTAAAACAAACCAACCGACCGATTAATCAATCTAAGTCTAGATCTAAGAGAAACTCAACAACTGACATCTCTTAAAGCAGATAAATCCAACTTGAAATATTTCTCACGTCTGACAGCACATGATGTTGATAGATTCAATTTTACCACGTCTACGAATCTAACACTAGCTATTTAAGTAGTAACTCATCTGCCATGCATCGTCAACCCTAACAAGATATCAAACTAAACACTCTATTTAAACTTCTTATCGACAAGAAAAAATCACCCCCGATATATTTTTCGAACTCCGATAAGGTCAGTGGCCATATTGAAGTCGTCATGGGTCATTATAAAGTCCTGCCCCTCCGGATCATCTGTCACGAACGATTAGAATCAGCATCCGTCCATCCTTTTTTCTCCAGCATCCCTTCACAGGAGGTCCGCATTTTACGTCAAAAATCACGTGATGTATGAGGTAACAGTCATCCGTCGACTTGGCGATTGTGTAACCACTGACATAACTTGTGATGAATTGTATTCGATTTCTTCAAAGGCATCATCGATAAATGGGTCGGAAAGACGGGAAGGTGAGATGCCATAGGTGAAGCCAGGACCCTAATAAATCTCTTCGTGCTTAGAAGACCATGGAAGATCTGCTTTTAGGCTTAGCTAGCCGTCCTTACGCAGTTAGGTGAACTTCTTTTTTTTTGGGAGAAAGGGATCCGGTCAAAGGTTTTAAATCATTTCCCGGAAAGAAAAAAAGACGGAAGTGACGAATGAAAAATGGGGTTTCGTAATAAATGCTCGCGAGTCAGAAAGAGGTCAATTCGTGATCGTGACGTTGTCAATAAATCGAATACATATCATTTATTCGAACGTGATTATTTTAGTTGTAGTGTTTTTTGGGGGAGAGAGTGAAGGAAAGGTGATGATTAGAGGCTAGTGAGGGATGATTTGGTGAGAGATCAAAGGCTTTTTTTGGAATGGGTTGGGTTGTTTTACCTCTGAGCAGCACTTTTTTGCACACCATGGGCTAAATGGCCAGGTCACATGGATCCCAAATGCTCAGAGAAGGTTGGGGGAGGATACCCACTGGAACAGCTGTTGGGAGACAGATGGTAGCCTCCCGTCAAGGCCATCCAGCGTGTTCTTTAACATTGGGTTGTTTTACCTCTGAGCGGCACTTTTTTGCACAAAATGGGCTAAATGGCCAGGTCACATGGACCCCGAAGGCTCAGAGAAGGTTGGGAGAGGGGACCCACTGGAACAGCTGTTGGGAGACAGACGGTAGGCTCCCGTCAAGGCCATCCAGCGTGTTCTTTAACGTTGGGTTGTTTTACCTCTGAGCGGCACTTTTTTGCACACCATGGGCTAAATGGCCAGGTCACATGGATCCCAAATGCTCAGAGAAGGTTGGGGGAGGATACCCACTGGAACAGCTGTTGGGAGACAGATGGTAGCCTCCCGTCAAGGCCATCCAGCGTGTTCTTTAACATTGGGTTGTTTTACCTCTGAGCGGCACTTTTTTGCACAAAATGGGCTAAATGGCCAGGTCACATGGACCCCGAAGGCTCAGAGAAGGTTGGGGGAGGGGACCCACTGGAACAGCTTTTGGGAGACAGATGGTAGCCTCCCGTCAAGGCCATCCAGTGTGTTCTTTAACGTGCACAAGGTATGGCTCTCCCGCACACGGGGCCACGGCTTAACGTCCCATCCGACGGACTTTCTAAGCCCATCGGTGTCCCCTACTGACGGTGGGCAGGGCGGGGAAATTTTGCGGAGATAAATCTCAACGCTGACCCAGCTGGGACTCGAACCTGGGAACTACAGATTACGAGCCTGGCGCGCTACCGACTGAGCCACCCCTGCCCCGAATAGGAGAGGGAACAATAATTAAATATTGGGAAAAGAGGTTAAAAGATGAACTAAGAGGGGATGTATAGATGGATAAATATATGAGAAGGAAATAAAAAGACGAGCTAATGAAATAGGTTTAAAAAAAATGAACTACTGAAATTGATACAAGAAATGAACTAAATAGGTACAGTCGCTGAAAAAAGTATCCGAACACTATGGTTGATTACAGAATTCAGAAAAAATATCTGGCAACGATTTTTTTTAGAAATTAGTGATCTGGCAACCTTCGTGTCACGTGATTACAGAATTAAGGGAAAATATCTGGAGCGTGTACAGCAACTGTACAAGCTCCAGTTACCGTTCACAGCAAACTGGAGCGTGTGCAGTTACTGCACACGCTCCAGTTTGCTGTGAACGGTAACTGCACACGCTCAATATTTCCGTGAGTGAGCCCACACGATCTAGTATCAAAATAATATGACCACCTACAGTCGCTCAAAAAAGTATCCGAACACCATGGTTGATTACAGAATTCAGAAAAAATATCTGGCGACGATTTTTTTTTTTTTTTTGAAATTAGTGATCTGGCAATCTTCGTGTCACGTGACACGAAGGTTGCCAGATCACTAATTTCAAAAAAAATCGTTGCCAGATATTTTTTCTGAATTCTGTAATCAATCATAGTGTTCGGATACTTTTTTGAGCGACTCTACAACAGATGAAATAATGAGTAAAAAACTAATGTAATAGGTATAAAAAAGATGAACTAATTAAATAAATATAAAAAAGATGAAGTGATGAAATGGGTATCAAAAAATGGACTAATGAAACAGATAAAAAGTAACGAACTGATAGCATGGGTTAAAAAACAAAAAGTAAGAAAATAGACCTTAAAAAAATATGAACTAGTAGCTCATGAAGAGTTAGTTGAAAAAAACTAAATTTTGACGTGAGTGGGATGGGTTGGGTTGTTTTACCTCTGAGCGGCACTTTCTTGCACACCATGGGCTAAATGGCTAGGTCACATGGACCCCGAAGGTTCAGAGAAGGTTGGGGGAGGGGACCCACTGGAACAGCTGTTGGGAGACAGATGGTAGCCTCCCGTCAAGGCCATACAGCGTGTTCTTTAACGTAGGGTTGTTTTACCTCTGAGCGGCACTTTTTTGCACACCATGGGCTAAATGGCCAGGTCACATGGACCCCGAAGGCTCAGAGAAGATTGGGGGAGGGGACCCACTGGAACAGCTGTTGGGAGACAGATGGTAGCCTCCCGTCAAGGCCATCCAGCGTGTTCTTTAACGTTGGGTTGTTTTACCTCTGAGCGACAGTTTTTTGCACACCATGGGCTAAATGGCCAGGTCACAAGGACCCCGAAAAGTCAGAGAAGGTTGGAAGAGGGGACCCACTGGAACAGCTGTTAGGAGGCAGATGGTAGTCTACGGTCAAGGCCATCCAGCGTGTTCTATAAAGTGCACAGGGTATGGCTCTCCCGCACACGGGGCCACGGCTTAACGTCCCATCCGACAGTCGGCGGTCTTTCCAAGCCCATCGGTATGTGAGTGGAATGGGTATACGAAAATGATGAACTGAAAAAAAGCGGTATTATTATGAACTAATGAAAGGATATAAAAAAAGATAATTGAAAGAATAGATATAAAAACAGATTTATAAGGACCTAGGCTTTTAAATTATACAAAAGATATAAGTATGAAAATATGATTAAAAAAAGTGTAAAAAGTTAAAAGAATAAATAAAAAAAATAGCTGAACCAAGGAAAAAAAGTGAAAGTGCCGAACTAAAAGAATAGGTATAAAAAGATTATTAAAAAAAGTTCTAAATTAAAAAGTACTGTAGACAATTAATAAATGAGGGGATAATATGAAATGAGGATAATAAACCGAAATATAATAAATTTGCACTAATGTATTAATTGAGGCGATTCAAAAATGAAATAAAATGCAAAAAAAAGAAGGGGGGGGGGGATGCACAGAGAATAATAACGTAAACAAGCAAAAAATAACGTCACCTCATTATTTACCTCAGTGTCGTACTTCCTGCATTCGGAGAATTTCCTTGCCCGGATTTTTTCTTATCATCCAAACATCTCCTGTGGTAGCAGGGAACTCATTAGCAGTACATTTGGAGTTGGTCTGTGCACCAATCTGGGAAGGAAAAAAGATACGTAGGAATAATGCCACGCGTAGAAGGCCATCCGGTTAACTACTCCTGACTCCCCATCTCATCCATTCCATCCATTCCTCACGTAGGAAGGAACAAAGACTGAAGCCACGTGGATGACGATGGATGTGGGGTCATCCATAAATTACTTAGTAGCTCGAAAGAGAAAGAAACGGCTAGGATTATATTATGGAGAAAACAGGTTGTGTTTGTCGGGTTGTGTTGGGTTGTTTTACCTCTGAGCGGCACTTTTTTGCACACCATGGGCTAAATGGCCAGGTCACATGGACCCCGAAGGCTCAGAGAAGGTTGGGGGAGGGGACCCACTGGAACAGCTGTTGGGAGACAGATGGTAGCCTCCCGTCAAGGCCATCCAGCGTGTTCTTTAACGTGCACAGGGTGTGGCTCTGCCGCAGACGGGGCCACGGCTTAACGTCCCATCCGACGGACGGCGGCCTTTCCAAGCCCATCGGTGTCCCCTACTGACCGTGGGCAGGACGGAGAATTTTGCGGAGATAAATCTCAACGCTGACCCAGCTGGGACTCGAACCTGGGAACTACAGATTACGAGCCTGGCGCGCTACCGACTGAGCCACCCCCGACGCTGTTTGTCGGGTGTTTCACTTCTGAATGGTGGAGGTGGAGGGTAGCTCAGTCGGTAGCGCGTCAGGTTCGTAATCTGCAGTTCCCAGGTTCGAGCACGGTTGGGTTGTTTTACCTCTGAGTGGCCCTTTTTTGCACACAATGGGCTAAATGTCTGAATTGATAAAATCTGTCAAGGGGCTAAATGCCAGCACACAATGGGCTAAATGCCAGGTCCCATCTGTGCCTGCATTTGAGATTTATATCTACTAAACTCCCTGGCCTGGCCACGGTCAGTAGTGGACACCGATGGACTTGAAAAGGTCGTCGTCCGTCGGATGGGACGTTAAGCCGTGGCATTTGTGTGGGAGAGCTATACCAGATTAAAGAACAGGCTGGATGGCGTTGACGAGAGACTTCCATCTGTTACCTTCCCTCAACCTTCTCTGAGCCCTCAAGGTCTTTGTGACCTGGCATTTAGCCCATTGTGTGCAGAAAAAGGGCCACTCAGAGGTAAAACAACCCAACATCTGAATGGCAGTAGTTTTTTTTTATACACGGTGTCTAAATGGCCAGGTCACATGAACCCCGAAGGCTCAGAGAAGGTTGGGGGAGGGGACCAATTAGACAGCTGTTGGGAGACAGATAGTAGCCTCCCGTCAAGGCCATCCAGTATGTTCTTGAACACAGCGTATGGCTCTCCTGCACACGGGGTCACGACTTAACCTCCTATATGACGGACGACTATCCAAGCCTATCGGTGTTTCACGGGTGACCGAAATCTCATGCTGTTAGAGTTGAGATTCGAACATGAATAATCTGTAACGTAACTACAGATTACGAGCCTGTCGTTTTTCTGAATAAGTCGATCCACACCGAAAAATTCTGAAATACTCCGTTTAGTGGTTACTGATCTAAGGGACCTGGGTTCGAGTCCCAGATAAGGTATGAACGTTAATATCGTTTTTCTGCTGAGGTCCTGTCATCCTCACAGACTTTCTACTATGGCGTATAAGCTGACAGGCTCCTGTCAGAATTCTGTCGCAAGCAGCTGCTTGAGAAGGTATTTATTTTTTTATTTATTTTTATGAATTATTTAAACTAGTGAAATATTTTATAAGGAGTACATAAAACACAAAATTATGAGAGAAAGAAACATGGGTCAAATTCCATTTCGAAAAAAAAAAAAGTGGGCATTTGTCCAGATCGTATGCAGTACATTTATGACTAATTTTCCTCAATGGGAGGGGGGGCTCAGTCGGTAGCGCGCCAGGCTGGTAATCTGTAGTTCCCAGTTCGAGTCCCAGCTGGGTCAGCGTTGAGGTTTATCTCCGCAAAATTCCCCGCCCTGCCCACGGTCAGTAGGGGACACCGATGGGCTTGGAAAGGCCGCCGTCCGTCGGATGGGACGTTAAGCGATGATCCCGTATGTGGGAGAGCCATACCCTGTGCACGTTAAAGACCACGCTGGATGGCCTTGACGGGAGGCTACCATCTGTCTCCCAACAGCTGTTCCAATGGGTCCACTCCCCCAACCTTCTCTGAGCCTTTGGGGTCCATGTGACCTGGCCATTTAGCCCATTGTGTGCAAAAAAGTGCCACTCAGAGGTAAAACAACCCAACCCAACCTCCCGTGTGAGTCAGATCCATACCCTGTGCACGTTAAAGAACACGCTGGATGGCCTTGATGGGAGACTACCATCTGTCTCCCAACAGCTACTCCATTGTGTCCCCTCCCCCAACCTTCTCTGAGCCTTCGGGGTCCATGTGACCTGGCCATTTAGCCCATTGTGTTGCAAAAAAAGTGCCGCTCAGAGGTAAAACAACCCAACCCAACCTCCCGTGTGCGTCAGATTCATACCCTGTGCACGTTAAAGAACACGCTGGATGGCCTTGATGGGAGACTACCATCTCTCTCCCAACAGCTATTCAAGTATGTCCCCTCCCCCAACCTTCTCTGAGCCTTCGGGGTCCATGTGACCTGGCCATTTTGCCCATTGTGTGCAAAAAAGTGCCGCTCAGAGGTAAAACAACCCAACCCTCAATGGGGTTCATAAAAATCTTTAAAAAAAATGCAGAAGGAATCAGCAAGTCGGTAAAGCTTAGAAACAATGTTGTGGAAGATGACTTCAGAAACGATAAATGCAACACACAAAAAAAAATATTATATTAACTAATATATATATCACTTATCATAGATATAATCACTTACCGGTACTAAATCAACGAAAAATGACGGCAAATTATCTTTTAAAATGATCCTCTCAAAATCCAACATCCCAGCGTCCAACATCCCACACGTTCCCCAATTATACACCCTAGCAACATCTAATTACCACATTCATGATTCACAGCAAGATGAGGGATTTTCCCCCCATTTGTCTTTCGAACCAGCAATTTTTTACGAAATTGAGAGAAGGAGGGAGGGAGCGAGTCAAAACCCTCCCTCTCACATCCCTCCATCCTCTTCATCTTCTTTCCATCCATGCTCACACTCTTCCTCTCCGCCCTCTCATCCGAGAGAGCACGTGTCTTTGTGTTATCGCGTGCAACAGCACGTACCCTTCCCCCCTTTTCCGGGAGTCCGAGCTGCGCGAACAAAAATTGCCATTAATTGTGACGTCACGGTCGCGATTCTCCGAAATGCACGTGTGGGCAGAGTATCTTGCGCGCATGCGCCGTTCAATAAGCGAGAGCCTTTCCTGACGTGCCCTCTTCTCTCCGCAGACCTTCCGGTCAGTTGGACGAGGAAATTTATTGCTCAACGAAGCAGCGGAACCTCGAAGCTCGGCGCTGGGCTTGACTCTCGGAAGCAGACTCTCGCTGCAGTCTTTTGTAATGAATGGGTTTTGAGGTAATGGGGAAAGGAAGAATGGAGTGGTTCTCACGTTTTCTCGTTCGTTACGTGATTTTACGCGAGAGGGCTGATTATTAATTCCCGTCAAAATTCTTCTCCGTTGAGAGTTGAAGGTGAGAGCCAAAGCTAACACACTCTCCTTCTTGCCCATTAGGCGGCGGAAAGGAACCATTAAATTTTAGACAGCGGAAGGAACTATACTATTTGTGGGGGGGGGAGGGTTTGCAATGTAGTGTTTGCTGCAAGGTTATATTTAGTTCGCAGATGAAATAGAAATTCTCTCAAATTTGCGGGGCCGGGGTGGCTCAGTCGGTAGCGCGCCAAGCTCGTAATCTGTAGTTCCCAGGTTCGAGTCCCAGCTGGGTCAGCGTTGAGATTTATCTCCGCAAAATTCCCAGGCCCTGCCCACGGTCACTAGGGGACACCGCTGGGCTTGGAAAGGCCGCCGTCCGTCGCATGGGACGTTAAGCCGTGGCCCCGTGTGCGGGAGAGCCATACCCTGTGCACGTTAAAGAACACGCTGGATGGCCTTGACGGGAGGCTACCATCTGTCTCCCAACAGCTGTTCCAGTGGGTCCCCTCCCCCAACCTTCTCTGAGCCTTCGGGGTCCATGTGACCTGGACATTTAGACATATGGTGTGCAAAAAAGTGCCGCTCAGAGGTAAAACAACCCAACCCAACTCAATTTGCAGGGGGCGGGGGTGGCTTGAAATTTGAGTTCCCAGGTTCGAGTCTCGCCTGGGTAAAGCCGTCTGAAGAGAAGGCCTGATGTCACGTGACTAATGACGTCAAAAGCGGGGGCCGTGCATCGCATCATAGCTTGAGCCAGAGGATCTGATTCATTTCTAATTAGATGTGTGTGTTATTTAAATGATTTCATTTCCTGTACTGAATTGAATCAAATATCAATTATAAAGCAAATTATCATAAATGTGGCGAAGAATTTCATTCTTGTAGGAAATATTTTATTTCCATAAACGTGAAAACACCCTCATTTCTCAATGGCAAAAAATATTCAATAAACATATTATCTGAAAATAGTTACACATATTTTTATTAATTATATTTAATTGTAAGTGTTGTTATACGAAAGTGAAATTTTAAAGCCCTATCTGAATTTAGTATTATATATTTTGCTAACCTGAGAATAGATATTTATCTCTTCCAATACGTTTTCAAATGTAGCTCATAGATTTCGAGCGCGCCAGGCTCGCAATCTGTAGTTCCTAGGTTCGAGTCCCAGCTGGGTCAGCGTTGAGATTTATCTCCGCAAAATTCCCCGACCTTCCCACGGTCAGTAAGGGTACACCGATGGGTTAGGAAAGGCTGCCGTCCGTCGGATGGGACGTTAAGCCGTGGCCCCGTGTGCGGGAGAGCCATACCCTATGCACGTTAAAGAACACTCTGGATGGCCTTGACGCGAGGCTACCATCTGTCTCCCAACAGCTGTTCCAGTGGGTCCCCTCCCCCAACCTTCTCTGAGCCTTTGGGGTCCATGTGACCTGGGAATTTAACCCATGGTGTGCAAAAAAGTGCCGCTCAGAGGTAAAACAACCCAACCTATATATTTCGTTTCAAATAAATTTAAAATTTTTTTTTTTTAAATCAATAAAGTTATGCTTTCTCTGCTGAGGTCCTGCCATCCTAGACCTTCTACTCTGGCATATAAACTGACAGGCTCCTGTCAGACCTCTGTGGCAAGCAGCTGCTTGAGGAGGTATTTTTTTTTTAAATTTCACTTTCGTATAACACCACTTACAATTAAATATAATTAATAAAAAAAATATGTAAGTATTTTCAAATAATATGTTTATTGAATATTTTTGCCATTGACAAATGAGAGTGTGTTCATGTCTATAAAAATAAAATATTTTCTGCAAGAATGAAATTCTTCGCCACATTTATGATAATTTGCTTTATAATTGATATTTGATTCAATTCAGTATAGGAAATGAAATCGTTTAAATAACACGCACATCGAATTAGAAATGAATCAGATCCTCTGGCTCAAGCTATGATGCGATGCACGGCCCCCGCTTTTGACGTCATTAGTCACGTGACATCAGGCCTTCTCTTCAGGCGGCTTTGGCCTGGGTTTTTTTGCACACAATGGGCTAAATGGCCAGGTCACAAGGATCCCGAGAAGGTTTGAGGAGAGGGATTCACTGGTTGGTTGGTTGGTTGGTTGTTTTACCTCTGAGCGGCACTTTTTTGCACATCATGGGCTAAATGGCCAGGTCACATGGACCCCGAAGGCTCAGAGAAGGTTGGGGGAGGGGACCCACTGGAACAGCTGTTGGGAGACAGATGGTAGCCTCCCGTCACGGCCATCCAGCGTGTTCTTTAACGTGCACAGGGTATGTCTCTCCCACACACGGGGCCACGGCTTAACGTTCCATCCGACGGACGGTGGCCTTTCCAAGCCCATCGGTGTCCCCTACTGACCGTGGGCAGGGCGGGGAATTTTGCGGAGATAAATCTCAACGCTGACCCAGCTGGGACTCGAACCTGGGAATTGCAGATTACGAGCCTGACGCGCTACCGACTGAGCCACCCCCCAGGCCTTGACGGGAGGCTACCATCTGTCTCTTAACAGCTGTCCAGTGAATCCCTCTCCTCAAACCTTCTCCGGATCCTTGTGACCTGGCCGTTTAGCCCATTGTGTGCAAAAAAAAGATGCCTCTCATAGGTAAAACTATCCAATCCAAATGAAAATGCTTCTTACTCTGTTTCCTTGTCTCTTACGTTTATTCTTCTTATGTTACATCTTCTGTTTAAGAAACGCACCGGATCGGCCATTTTTATCGCTATAAACGATCAAGCCAAATGCAACTGATTTGCCATAGATTAACTGCAATTTGGAGACGACCCCCTTTTCCCTTCCTAATTGGCAAATGCCTCCACACCTAGAAAGATCCAAGTCACCCCCCATAATTTGGTGCTGACAACCACCAATCACGTGATTGGACGTGTCAAACAAATCATTACGGAGATCTTCCTACGTCCTGAATGAGGACAGGTTCTGGTGTTATACGAGTCTGCCTATGCTGTTGTCCCATTGTTGGGAATGTCGTACGTCTTCTTCTGGGGCGGGGATGGCTCAGTCGGTAGCGCGCCAGGCTCGTAATCTGTAGTTCCCAGGTTCGAGTCCCAGCTGGGTCAGCGTTGAGATTTATCTTCGCAAAATTCCCCGCCCTGCCCACGGTCAGTAGGGGACACCGATGTTCTTGGAACGGCCGCCGTCCGTCGGATGGGACGTTAAACCGTGGCGCCGTGTGAGGGAGAGCCATACCCTGTGCACGTTAAAGAACACGCTGGATGGCCTTGACGGGGTATTACCATCTGTCTCCCAACAGCTGTTCCAGTGGGTCCCCTCCCCTAATCTTCTCTGAACCTTCGGGGTCCATGTGACTTGGCCATTTAGCTCATGGTCTGCAAAAAAGTGTCGCTCAGAGGTAAAACAACCCAACCCAACTTCTTCTTATACATCCTTCTTTCTAAGCTGGACCTACTTGTAAAGGGGGCCTCGGCCCCCTTATCATCAGGTCCATAGGCATAAAGGGCAGTGGGTGCGGATGGAAATGTCGTACGTTTTGCCAGAAGAACCCAAGTCTTCAGGGATTGGCTGAACTCTTCTGCTGTCGCATTCTGACTTCCCCCTCCCACTCCTCTCTTGTGAGATTAATGTTTTTTTTTATAACAAAAAAAAAATTCCCATATTAAAAAGAAGACAAATTTTTTATATAATTTTTCATTCTCTCTTCCCTGAGAGCCAACACTGGACACTCACTCATTTGATAATTTTCCTTTGATTTTGGACACTCTCTCCTATTTCCCTTTTACATTGGCCCTGAGTCATCTTTTCACCCCTGTTGCCATCTCTCCTTCAACTTTAGGCGGCCTGCGGCCACACGCCTTCGCCAGATTGTCAGTACACTGTGCTACGCTACGTTAGCTTCTGTCTTGCATTCCCATCCAGCATCCTCTGACGACCCTTGCGTATGGACCAGATGATCCTGATTCCACTGGAATATGGTACAAAGTGGTCCAGATTTGAAAGAAGAGATTTATGTTTGATGACGTGTCGGTGTACGTCGGATTTGAATGATTGATTCATGAGCAGAGGAATTTCTCTGGAAGAAAAAAATAGAAATTGGCTAATTCTAAAAGGGGAAGAATTAATTATGGTTGATTGTTTGAATGGATTAAGTGAGTAGCACACATGGTTTTTCGCACGTGGATTCCGATACCATTTTATACCTAAATCCCTCGCAAGGTAGGTTTGTTCCAATGAAATGGGTGGGATATGGGTGAATGCTGGGATATGGGTGGGATATGGGTGTAAATGGGTGAAATGGGTGGGATCGCAAGGTAGGTTTGTTCCTAATGAAATGGGTTAGATTGTTTTACCTCTGAACTGCACTTTTTTTGCGCACAATGGGCTAAATGGCCAGGTCACAAGGATCGAGAACTCAGAGTGGAGGGGGTGCCTCAGTCGGTTGCTTCTTCCCTCACTCATATCATTTGCCTCCACCTCACTTAGATCACTTGCCAACCCCTACTCGGATCACTTACCCCCTCTCACTTAGATCACTTGCTTCTTCCCTCACTCATGTCATTTGCCTCCACCTCACTTAGATCACTTGCCAACCCCTACTCGGATCACTTACCCCCTCTTACTTAGATCACTTGCTTCTTCCCTCACTCATATCATTTGCCTCCACCTCACTTAGATCACTTGCCAACCCCTACTCGGATCACTTACCCCCTCTCACTTAGATCACTTGCTTCTTCCCTCACTCATATCACTTGCCCCACCTCACTTAGATCACTTGTCAACCCCTACTCGGATCACTTACCCCCTCTCACTTAGATCACTTGCTTCTTCCCTCACTCATGTCATTTGCCTCCACCTCACTTAGATCACTTGCCAACCCCTACTCGGATCACTTACTCCCTCTCACTTAGATCACTTGCTTCTTCCCTCACTCATGTCATTTGCCTCCACCTCACTTAGATCACTTGCCAACCCCTACTCGGATCACTTACTCCCTCTCACTTAGATCACTTGCTTCTTCCCTCACTCATGTCATTTGCCTCCACCTCACTTAGATCACTTGCCAACCCCTACTCGGATCACTTACCCCCTCTTACTTAGATCACTTGCTTCTTCCCTCACTCATATCATTTGCCTCCACCTCACTTAGATCACTTGCCAACCCCTACTCGGATCACTTACCCCCTCTCACTTAGATCACTTGCTTCTTCCCTCACTCATATCACTTGCCCCACCTCACTTAGATCACTTGCCAACCCCTACTCGGATCACTTACCCCCTCTCACTTAGATCACTTGCTTCTTCCCTCACTCATATCACTTGCCCCACCTCACTTAGATCACTTGTCAACCCCTACTCGGATCACTTACCCCCTCTCACTTAGATCACTTGCTTCTTCCCTCACTCATGTCATTTGCCTCCACCTCACTTAGATCACTTGCCAACCCCTACTCGGATCACTTACTCCCTCTCACTTAGATCACTTGCTTCTTCCCTCACTCATGTCATTTGCCTCCACCTCACTTAGATCACTTGCCAACCCCTACTCGGATCACTTACCCCCTCTTACTTAGATCACTTGCTTCTTCCCTCACTCATATCATTTGCCTCCACCTCACTTAGATCACTTGCCAACCCCTACTCGGATCACTTACCCCCTCTCACTTAGATCACTTGCTTCTTCCCTCACTCATATCACTTGCCCCACCTCACTTAGATCACATGTCAACCCCTACTCGGATCACTTACCCCCTCTCACTTAGATCACTTGCTTCTTCCCTCACTCATGTCATTTGCCTCCACCTCACTTAGATCACTTGCCAACCCCTACTCGGATCACTTACCCCCTCTCACTTAGATCACTTGCTTCTTCCCTCACTCATATCACTTGCCCCACCTCACTTAGATCACTTGTCAACCCCTACTCGGATCACTTACCCCCTCTCACTTAGATCACTTGCTTCTTCCCTCACTCATATCATTTGCCTCCACCTCACTTAGATCACTTGCCAACCCCTACTCGGATCACTTACCCCCTCTCACTTAGATCACTTGCTTCTTCCCTCACTCATGTCATTTGCCTCCACCTCACTTAGATCACTTGCCAACCCCTACTCGGGTCACTTACCCCTCTCACTTAGATCACTTGCTTCTTTCCTCACTAATATCATTTGACCCCACCTCACTTAGATCACTTGTCAACCCCTACTCGGATCACTTACCCCCTCTTACCTAGATCACTTGGTTCTTCCCTCACTCATATCATTTGCCTCCACCTCACTTAGATCACTTGCCAACCCCTACTCGGATCACTTACCCCCTCTCACTTAGATCACTTGCTTCTTTCCTCACTAATATCATTTGACCCCCACCTCACTTAGATCACTTGCCAACCCCTACTCGGATCACTTACCCCCTCTCACTTAGATCACTTGCTTCTTCCCTCACTAATATCATTTGACCCCACCTCACTTAGATCACTTGTCAACCCCTACTCGGATCACTTACCCCCTCTCACTTAGATCACTTGCTTCTTTCCTCACTAATATCATTTGACCCCACCTCACTTAGATCACTTGTCAACCCCTACTCGGATCACTTACCCCCTCTCACTTAGATCACTTGCTTCTTCCCTCACTCATATCACTTGCCCCACCTCACTTAGATCACTTGCCAACCCCTACTCGGATCACTTACCCCCTCTCACTTAGATCACTTGCCAACCCCTACTCGGATCACTTACCCCCTCTCACTTAGATCACTTGCTTCTTCCCTCACTCATATCACTTGCCCCACCTCACTTAGATCACTTGTCAACCCCTACTCGGATCACTTACCCCCTCTTACTTAGATCATTTGCTTCTTCCCTCACTTATATCATTTGCCTCCACCTCACTTAGATCACTTGCCAACCCCTACTCGGATCACTTACCCCCTCTCACTTAGATCACTTGCTTCTTTCCTCACTAATATCATTTGACCCCACCTCACTTAGATCACTTGTCAACCCCTACTCGGATCACTTACCCCCTCTTACTTAGATCATTTGCTTCTTCCCTCACTCATATCATTTGCCTCCACCTCACTTAGATCACTTGCCAACCCCTACTCGGATCACTTACCCCCTCTCACTTAGATCACTTGCTTCTTTCCTCACTAATATCATTTGACCCCACCTCACTTAGATCACTTGTCAACCCCTACTCGGATCACTTACCCCCTCTTACTTAGATCATTTGCTTCTTCCCTCACTCATATCATTTGCCTCCACCTCACTTAGATCACTTGCCAACCCCTACTCGGATCACTTACCCCCTCTCACTTAGATCACTTGCTTCTTTCCTCACTAATATCATTTGACCCCACCTCACTTAGATCACTTGTCAACCCCTACTCGGATCACTTACCCCCTCTTACTTAGATCATTTGTTTCTTCCCTCACTCATATCATTTGCCTCCACCTCACTTAGATCACTTGCCAACCCTTACTCGGATCACTTACCCCCTCTCACTTAGATCACTTGTCAACCCCTACTCGGATCACTTACCCCCTCTCACTTAGATCACTTGCCAACCCCTACTCGGATCACTTACCCCCTCTCACTTAGATCATTTGCTTCTTCCCTCACTCATATCATTTGTCTCCACCTCACTTAGATCACTTGCCAACCCCTACTCGGATCACTTACCCCCTCTCACTTAGATCACTTGCTTCTTCCCTCACTCATATCACTTGCCTCCACCTCACTTAGATCACTTGCCAACCCCTACTCGGATCACTTACCCCCTCTCACTTAGATCACTTGCTTCTTTCCTCACTAATATCATTTGACCCCACCTCACTTAGATCACTTGTCAACCCCTACTCGGATCACTTACCCCTCTTACTTAGATCACTTGCTTCTTCCCTCACTCATATCATTTGCCTCCACCTCACTTAGATCACTTGCCAACCCCTACTCGGATCACTTACCCCCTCTCACTTAGATCACTTGCTTCTTCCCTCACTCATATCATTTGCCTCCACCTCACTTAGATCACTTGTCAACCCCTACTCGGATCACTTACCCCCTCTCACTTAGATCACTTGCTTCTTTCCTCACTAATATCATTTGACCCCCACCTCACTTAGATCACTTGCCAACCCCTACTCGGATCACTTACCCCCTCTCACTTAGATCACTTGCTTCTTCCCTCACTAATATCATTTGACCCCACCTCACTTAGATCACTTGTCAACCCCTACTCGGATCACTTACCCCCTCTCACTTAGATCACTTGCTTCTTTCCTCACTAATATCATTTGACCCCACCTCACTTAGATCACTTGTCAACCCCTACTCGGATCACTTACCCCCTCTCACTTAGATCACTTGCTTCTTCCCTCACTCATATCACTTGCCCCACCTCACTTAGATCACTTGCCAACCCCTACTCGGATCACTTACCCCCTCTCACTTAGATCACTTGCCAACCCCTACTCGGATCACTTACCCCCTCTCACTTAGATCACTTGCTTCTTCCCTCACTCATATCACTTGCCCCACCTCACTTAGATCACTTGTCAACCCCTACTCGGATCACTTACCCCCTCTTACTTAGATCATTTGCTTCTTCCCTCACTTATATCATTTGCCTCCACCTCACTTAGATCACTTGCCAACCCCTACTCGGATCACTTACCCCCTCTCACTTAGATCACTTGCTTCTTTCCTCACTAATATCATTTGACCCCACCTCACTTAGATCACTTGTCAACCCCTACTCGGATCACTTACCCCCTCTTACTTAGATCATTTGCTTCTTCCCTCACTCATATCATTTGCCTCCACCTCACTTAGATCACTTGCCAACCCCTACTCGGATCACTTACCCCCTCTCACTTAGATCACTTGCTTCTTTCCTCACTAATATCATTTGACCCCACCTCACTTAGATCACTTGTCAACCCCTACTCGGATCACTTACCCCCTCTTACTTAGATCATTTGCTTCTTCCCTCACTCATATCATTTGCCTCCACCTCACTTAGATCACTTGCCAACCCCTACTCGGATCACTTACCCCCTCTCACTTAGATCACTTGCTTCTTTCCTCACTAATATCATTTGACCCCACCTCACTTAGATCACTTGTCAACCCCTACTCGGATCACTTACCCCCTCTTACTTAGATCATTTGTTTCTTCCCTCACTCATATCATTTGCCTCCACCTCACTTAGATCACTTGCCAACCCTTACTCGGATCACTTACCCCCTCTCACTTAGATCACTTGTCAACCCCTACTCGGATCACTTACCCCCTCTCACTTAGATCACTTGCCAACCCCTACTCGGATCACTTACCCCCTCTCACTTAGATCATTTGCTTCTTCCCTCACTCATATCATTTGTCTCCACCTCACTTAGATCACTTGCCAACCCCTACTCGGATCACTTACCCCCTCTCACTTAGATCACTTGCTTCTTCCCTCACTCATATCACTTGCCTCCACCTCACTTAGATCACTTGCCAACCCCTACTCGGATCACTTACCCCCTCTCACTTAGATCACTTGCTTCTTTCCTCACTAATATCATTTGACCCCACCTCACTTAGATCACTTGTCAACCCCTACTCGGATCACTTACCCCTCTTACTTAGATCACTTGCTTCTTCCCTCACTCATATCATTTGCCTCCACCTCACTTAGATCACTTGCCAACCCCTACTCGGATCACTTACCCCCTCTCACTTAGATCACTTGCTTCTTCCCTCACTCATATCACTTGCCTCCACCTCACTTAGATCACATGTCAACCCCTACTGGGATCACTTACCCCCTCTCACTTAGATCACTTGCTTCCTTCCTCACTCATATCATTTGCCTCCACCTCACTTAGATCACTTGCCAACCCCTTCTCAGATCACTTACCCCCTCTCACTTAGATCACTTGCTTCTTCCCTCACTCATTCACTTGCCTCCACCTCACCTAGGTCACTTGCCACCCCTTATCGGATCAATTATCCCCTCTCACATATATCACTTGCTTCCTCCCTCACTCAGATCACTTGCCTCCCCCTCACTTAGATCACTTGCCTCCCCCCTCACTTAGATCACTTACATCCACCCTCGCTCAGATCACTTGCTTCCACCCTCACTTAGATCACTTGCCACCCCCTTACTCAGATCTTTTACCCCCTCACTCAGATCACTTGCTCCCCCCTCATTCTGATCACTTTTCTCCTCCCTCACTCTGATCACTTGTCTCCTCCCTCACTCAGATCACTTCAATCCTCGCTCAGATAATTTACCCCCTTAATTCAGATCACTTCCCCTCACTCAGATCACTTGTTTTCACCCTCAGTTAGATCACTGCTACCCCTCATTCAGATCACTTGCTTTCAAACTTTCAATCTTATTCAGATCACTTGATCCAACCTCACTCACATCACTTGCCTCCCCCATCCCTCTTACTGTTTTCTCTAGATCCGGGTCACTTAACACCGATAATAACTTGAAGTCATAAATATTTCCTCCATTAGCCATCGAAATTTGTTTATTCCTAGAACTGAGTTTGTTATACGTACGGAGATCTCTTACTGATGTACGATAATAAAAAAGAAGTAAGGAATACGAAAAAAAATCAGAACTTCAGATATCTGAAGATCTAAAGAAAAAAAACACACACACACCAGAGTTTGAGATGTGTGAAGTCCAATCTGTGGCCTTATTTATGTCGCAAAAGACATCGCACCGAGCAACAGCTGTGCGAAGAGGCAATAAAAGATAAAATTGCTCCCAGGGCATCTCTTACTCATATAGTTCTCACTGAAAAAAGAAGAGAAAGAGGAGGAGTAAAAGCTCCGGGCAGTTAAGGTGGGCTGTCAGCGGCTCGTCCATCACTCAGCTGAAGGAGTGGTGGTGGCGGCCCTGAGGGTGGACGGGTGGGAAGAAGGAGAGACGGCGAGGGAGAAAATGATTTGTGGTTGGAGTCTGAGAAAGAGAGAAGACTCTTTTTTTTAAAAGAATCTTCAGAAATTGAAGAGGGTACGAAAATGACGTTAGCAAAGTTTCTAAGAAGCTGGAGAACAATTTGTTCTTTCATCTGAATAAAGAAATGGGATCTTAATTGGCAAAAAAAAATGGAAGCAGGAATTGTAGTCGACGTCGTCTTATTATCGTTGATGGCGACATGCGTTTTCGTGGTTTTAAGAGTGGGAAACATTTCATAGGGTTTTAGTGTGGGGGGTCGGAAGAGAAAATATTATTTCTAAGCAGTCTTAAACGCATCAGGAGCGGGGGGGGGGGGGGGCTCAGTCGGTAGCGCGCCAGGCTCGTAATCTGTAGTTCCCAGGTTCGAGTTCCAGCTGGATCAGCGTTGAGATTTATCTACGCAAAATTCCCTGCCCTGCCCACGGTCAGTAGGGGACACCGATGAGCTTGGAAAGGCCACCGTCCGTTGGATGACTCGTTAAGCCGTGGCTCCGTGTGCGTGAGAGCCATACCATGTGCACGTTAAAGAACACGCTGGATGGCCTTGATGGGAGGCACCCATTTGTCTCCCAACAGTTGTTCCAGTGGGTTCCCTCCCCCAACCTTCTCTGAGCCTTCGGGATCCTTGTGAGCTGGTCATTTAGTCCATGGTGTGCAAAAAAGTGCCGCTCAGAGGTAAAACAACCCAACGTTAAAGAACACGCTGGATGGCCTTGACGGGAGGCAACCATTTGTCTCCCAACAACTGTTCCAGTGGGTCCCCTCCCACAACCGTCTCTGAGCCTTCGGGGTCCTTGTGACCTGGTCATTTAGTCTATGGTGTGCAAAAAGTGCCGCTCAGAGGTAAAACAACCCAACGTTAAAGAACACGCTGGATGGCCTTGACGGGAGGCTACCATCTGTCTCCCAACAACTGTTCCAGTGGTTCCCCTCCCCCAACCTTCTCTGAGCCTTCGGGGTCTATATGAACTAGTCATTTAGCCCATGGTGTGCAAAAAAGTGCCGCTCAGAGGTAAAACAACCCAACGTTAAAGAACACGCTGGATGGCCTTGACGGGAGGCTACCATCTGTCTCCCAACAACTGTTCCAGTGGTTCCCCTCCCCCAACCTTCTCTGAGCCTTCGGGGTCTATATGAACTAGTCATTTAGCCCATGGTGTGCAAAAAAGTGCCGCTCTGAGGTAAAACAACCCAACTTAAATGCATCAGTGATGTAGCGTGTAAGTGGAAAGTGGGGAGCCTATGAGACGGCGCATTCATGCTTGGATATTTCTCGTAAATATTACTTTGTAATAGCATTAAAATTCCGAATAAGTTGTTCTGGATGGTTTTTTGATTTATGCAATTGTTATAAAACAGAACAGGTAAACGAAATAATTTACCCAGGCTTGAACATGAATTCAAAAATGAAATGAAATAAACATATTGACTGGATTTGTTCAAGATTACGATTTGTAAAAGTAAATAAAAAAGTAAATGCCCCCTCAAGCAGCTGCTTGCCACAGAGGTCTGACAGGAGCCTGTCAGTTTATATGCCATAGTAGAAGGTCTGAGAGGATGGCAGGACCTCAGCAGAAAACGACACATACATCCATGCCTTATCCGGGGATCGAATCTAGGTCCCTTAGATCAGTAGCCAAGCGCGCTAACCACTCGGTAACATTTAAAATTAGGAAACTTAACTTGTTTGGTGATACACAATTAACTGTTTTAGTATACACTATGTTGAAAAAAATGTCCGGATACTTCCATGTTATGTGAATGGAAAGCCACTTTCAAAGCTCCCTAACATTGAAAACAAAGCTTTTTCGCAAAAACTGTTATTGGCGATAAATTGTAGATGCCACTCAAATCTCTCTAAATATATTTCGCGTAATATTCGTTTAATATTTAAATAATGAATGGAAGCTGAAGAATTTATCTTCAACTTTTGACACTTGTGAAAAAATGCTTCAATAGATAAAACACAACTCTTGTAACAATTTGTTCACTAACATAAATTACATATCTGAAGTTTGTATGACTTTTTTTAAGATTTCATCAATTTGAAGGCAATGCGAAATTGTCGTCTGCTGTTAAATGATCCAGCTTCAATGATTCTTTAAATATTGATCGAAGATTGTTGAAAATTGACCCTGTCACATTGCCTCCAAATTGATGAAATCTTAAAAATCGTCATACAAACTTCAGATATTTAATTTATGTTAGTGAACAAATTGTTACAAGAGTTGTGTTTTATCTATTGAAGTATTTTTTCACAAGTGTCAAAAGTTGAAGATAAATCCTTCAGCTTCCATTCATTCTTTAAATATTAAACGAATATTGCGCGAAATATATTTAGAGAGATTTGAGTGACATCTAAAATTTATCGCCAATAACAGTTTTTGCGAAAAAAGTTTATTTTCAATGTCAGGGAGCTTTGAAAGTGGCTTTCCATAAAATGGAAGTGTCCGGAAACTTTTTTCATCATAGTGTATATCGTTCCAAACAGTATTCACATTTTAGTTTTGTCATAAAATAATTATAAGTAATAATATAAGAATAAAATACTATATATGATTAGCAAACATACATTTCTGTTTATATGTCTTATGGACTTGTTATTCTATGATATCCGATGATTCAGGCTTGTTATCTTGTGATATTCGATGAGTTCGGCGTGTTATCCTATAATATCCGATGAGGCCGAGTTTGTTATCCTATGATGTCCGTTGAGTTCGGGCTTGTCATCTTATGATGTCCGATGAGTTAGGGTTTGTCACCCTATGATATCCGATGAGTTTGGGTTTATTATCCTGTGTTGTCCGATTAGTTCAGGCTTGTTATCTTGTGATATCCGATGAGTTCAGGAGTGTTATCTTATGATGTCCGATGAGTTAGGGTTTGTCACTCTATGATATCCGATGAGTTTGGGATTGTTATCCTGTGTTGTCCGATTAGTTCAGGCTTGTTATCTTGTGATATCCGATGAGTTCGGGAGTGTTATCTTATGATGTCCGATGAGTTAGGGTTTGTCACCCTATGATATCCAATGAGTTTGGGTTTGTTATCCTGTGTTGTCCGATTAGTTCAGGCTTGTTATCTTGTGATATCCGATGAGTTCGGGAGTGTTATCTTATGATGTCCGATGAGTTAGGGTTTGTCACCCCATGATATCCAATGAATTTGGGTTTGTTATCCTGTGTTCTCCGATTAGTTCAGGCTTGTTATCTTGTGATATCCGATGAGTTTGGGTTTGTTATCAGTAGTATTGTACCAACCGACCGATCCCCCTTTGCACAGTGCTTTCCCCCCCTATGTCGCAATCGTCCACGTTGCCTTCTTGACTTGGACCACCTATGTCGCAATCGACCGGAAATTGACCTGTGCTGGGCCACGTTGCCTTCTGAACTTTGACCCTTATATTGCAATCAACAGGAAATTGACCCTGGCATTGCAACTGTCATGGTATTAATAATTCATAATTAATAATTCATAATTAATAATTCATAATTCATAATTGAAAATTCCTCCCCCTTTTAACCCCTGGTGCTATCTAGTTTTTAACTCTAATTTTAACACCCCTTCTCGAATAGTCTCGATTTTTCTTTATTTCAGACTCACCTTTTATTTTAAAACCTCGATTTTGCAAACCCCCTGGTTGACCCACCCATATTTTAAGCTCCCCTTCTCGAATAGTCTCGATTTTTCTTGATTAGACCCCTACCCATATTTTAAGCCCTCTTCATAGACCCCTGGTTGACCTATATTTTAAACTCCCTTTCTCGAATAGTCTCGATTTTTCTTTATTTCAGTCTCACCTATATTTTAAACCCTCCACTTGCAAACCACATGGTTGGCCTATATTTCAGACTCACCTTTTATTTTAAAACCTCGATTTTGCAAACCCCCCTGGTTGACACACCTATATTTTAAGCTCCCCTTCTCGAATAGCATCGATTTTTCTTTATTTCAGACCCACCTTTTATTTTAAAACCTCGATTTTTTAAACCCCCCTGGTTGACCTATATTTAGGCCCCTCCTTCCCTCGGATTACAAGTCTCAGAATAATTCCACAGAAAAGGATGACACAAGTCTCAATTGTAAAAATCAACTCTCAAAGTTGTATTCTTATTAATTAAAACCCTTTCTATTAAAAGTTACCTCTATTAAAAATCTTTTGCTATTCATTTTGCCAGGACTGCTAAACGATTCCCTTTTATTAAATTTCAATTCTTTGGGATTCATTTTTTCCAACCCCGTTAATCGATCCCCTAGTAAATAAAAACTCTCACTCACCTTTATTAAAATCATCCAGCGCTCGTAATAAATCAGTTTAATCGAGAAAAAAAAAATAATAATTCCCTCGCTAGCGTACCTCAACGTTAATTTCGGGAAAAAGTCTCATCGGATCCAAGGTCCACGTATTTTACTAGAAGAATGACATAGTAACTGTTCCACAGAAAAATTAATAAAATTTGGTTTAAATTATTCGTAGGACTTGTATATAAGATCTACCTTGCAATAGACGTTCAACAGGCTAAAAGTTTTCCAAGTCCGTTATCAGTGTATCGGAAATCGTACGTTTCCTGTAGACATCCTTCAGATCGTTTATTAGGGGGTAGCAACAGCACTTTCGCCACATCACACGATATGGTGCAATCCTTTATCAGCTGGAAGATCAAAAGGTCAAATGTCCAGCGCTTCACTGTGTCTGCATTTGACACTGATAAGTTTTAAAAATAGATATTTCCTAGAATCCACATTGCCTTCTCAGATTAGACTTTGAACCCTATGTCGCAACCGACCATATTTTAAGTCCTCTTCATAGAACCCCTGGTTGACTTATATTTTAAGTCCCTTTCTCGAATTTTCTTGTTTTTCCTCTGTTTAACCCATATTCCCTCCCCTCTTTAAACCAAATCAGTTTTTGCGCATTTAATCGGTGTCATCCAACGTCCATACTATTTTTAGTACGTCTCCTGTATTTAAAAAAAAAATATTGGCTTTCGTCGCCGTATTTGAACGCGCTACCTCAGTGCCGAT